>OY992781.1:24275571-25525571 GCA_963921375.1 Tiliacea citrago
GTGGGGCAACGTTTAAAAAAAAAAAAAATTGAGGTAAATATTTATTCACCACATAAAAATGTACACTGTTAACTCTAGTTTAAAAATGATCATTAACATTCTGTTAACTAATAAAAATAATAAAATATTATGTATAACTTGAAAAAAAAATCAATATCTTTATTCAGTCAGGCAGCTAACAACGAATTAGACACACAAGAAATCAACACACAAAACTCCAATAACTTGGATAAATCGTGAAATGGCTAGGGTATGCGATCCTTATACCGTACTTGGTTGGGTATCCTATATTATCGATTACAGCTTTACAACGACGTGGCATTGCTTCTATATGTTTTTTACTCGTTTTCAATGCTTCAACCTCTCCAAACTTCAACAAATGCGTCGTAAAGTTGGTTGACGTTAGTGCTATGTTTATCCAATAGTGTTTTCTTCACGATGTGCCATAAATTCATTATCAGATTTAAATCCGGACTATTAGCAGGCCACTCCAACATTGTCACTGGTTGTTCTCTGAGAAGAACTTTTACGCTGTTTGCGTATGCTTTGGGTCATTATCGTATTGAAATATCCAAGTCTCTGGCAAATTTTCATCAGAATATGGGACCATTGTTTCCTCTAAGATGCCTCTGTACTGATATTGATCCATTAGCCCTTCAATCTTTCTGACGGGACCAACCCCGTATCCCGAAAAATATCTCCATTTTTTAACGTTTCCACTACCGCGCTTAAATGTCTTTTCGGTGTACAATGTTATTCAAAGCCTCGTTAATTGGTCGTCGTACATATCGTTTTCCGTCGCAATTTACCAAATTTATTTTAGTTTCATCCGAAAATAAAACGTTTTTCAATCGATGAACAGTCCTCAGTCATGTTTTCTAGCCAAGACCAGACGATTTTCTCCATATTGCCTAGTAAGAAGTGGTACTTTCATAGCAAGTCTTCCAAACAATTTCCCTTCAACCAACCGCCTACGTACTAGTCTTGTGGACACGTTACGAGGGTCGTGCTGTGAAAATACTTATTTTCGAATAAAATAGGACCTTTGAATCTTTGAAGGGGTCCGTCTTAGCCAAACGAATCATAAGCCTGTCTTCTTGAACTATGGTCTTCCTTGGCTGAACTTTTCTAGGCACATCATCAGGTGTTCCATGCTATTTGTAATGTGCAATGGCGTTAAATACCATCTTTACGGAACACTCTAGGGACTATTTTTCTGTAAGCCCATTTAGAAAACTGTTCCACCGAACCGCATTCATCAAAATTTTGTTTCAGTGCCGTTAGTGGAAGTGCTCAGGTGCGGTTTGGTCAAGTGCTGAAATCAGTGCTCTTAGTGGAATGCCTCCCATTTTCGTTTGAAATTAAAATTCAAAATATTTTTTCTTGTTACTGCATCACAGCTCTTGTTTTTACCCATTTTTAATAATTAAATCACTCAGAATGAACAGAATGATCCTAACTAAATAAATAGGAAAAGGCGGCAAACTGCCTATTGTGATGACAATATGAAAGATGTACCTATTGTAGTTTCAAAATTCAATTTTAGGACATAAGTTACACTTAATACTCAAAACTCAATATAATATTTATTGCTTCCACATGTGAACTTAGGTAGAACTTTTTTTCTAACTAGTTGTCCGACTGCCAGTTCTAAAGATATTGATAATTTTTTTCCAAGTTATATTTATTTTTTATTTTATATTAGTTAAAATACTGTCAATGATCGTTTATAAACTAGAGTTACGAGTGTACATTTTAATGAGGTAAATTAATCTTTTACCTCCAATTAATTGCAATAATAAAATAAAAAGTAATTAACACTACCAAGTGACTCTGTGTTTCTAATTATATGACCATCACTGTTTATGTATTTACAAAATTACAATCATTAGAATCATTAGTACATCTCAGTTAGATTTGTTCCATTGAATGACTTTTTCGTGAAATCATGACATTGGGGAACAAAAACGTTCGAAAACAGCTGTATTTCGATAAAATGTATCTACTGAAAATTTTGGTGCTTATTCAACCCTTCCCATTCGCCATTTCATACCAACCGCATATTTCCCCGAAAAAGAAAAAACACACTCGGAAACCTCCTATTTATTAAAACATGATTACCTTTCCCGGTCCCTCTATTAGTGGAGATTTAATTTAGTGGCGTATCCCCTAAATCGTTTAAGTTAAACCCGGGATTTTTCCCCGAGGTAAGGCATTAAAGGTGCATTTACTACACTAATTGAAAAGAGGGGAAATATTATTGATTGGCTGCCTTTTTTGTTTGGGAGGTCTCGGGATATTGTTCTTCTTAATTTTGTTTTGAAGTGTTGATATTGGATAAGTTAATTGGTTATCGATGTAAACATAGGGTGATATTGAGGCTTTATTTGGCTGGTCTTGTTACATCAGCAGATATTATTGTTTGTGATTGTTTTTATAAATCAGGAAGAAATTATCAGAATATTTCTTACATTTGCTCATGTTAGTTCGAGAATTGTTCTCCTTACGGACTAGGGCATAAAGTCAAAGTCAAATTATTTATTTCAAATAGGCACATAAAAGGCACTTTTGAACGACAAAATTTACAAAAAAATATATTAATTCTAGTCGCCTCTTCCAAAAGGTAGTTTCGTATGGAGAAGAATGGGCAAGAAACTTCACCGTTACTCTTTTTAAATGTTTTACAGTATTTTATATATAAACAAAATATTGTAAAACATTTAAAGTACCTAATTGTCATAATTGGTACTACAATATTATCTTTTACTTATTAGGTAATGAGTGACTACTTTTTACTGTACAGTATTGGTGAAAACTCTCGTCTACCTATATGCTAATTTAATTAAGCTTAGTTTTTACTGCTTAGCACAACATATTAACATTAGACCTAATTCTACTAATAAGCGAAAAAATAACACAGCTAACAAAAATAACATAGATGACAGATTTTTGAACACACGAACCGTCCATAACGCCTTAAAATATTCATGCATACCCGGAAGAAGCCACGCCATCCTGACCTGACCCAAAGAGCTATGACACAACACGAATCCTTAATTCAACTTGTCTGAAAAACAAATCGCCATCATCAAGAACTTACAAAGAGGGTAGGTGTGACAAAAACAACAGAATTTACATAATTAATCCAAGGATCCCTATGACACCGTATAAGGGGATTACGTTGAGGCAAATTGGATGTAGCTACTAACTTTATTACATGTCAAACAGTATGTCTGCCTGGATTTTTTGTTAGTCTTATGGAAGGATTGTAGATGTAGATATGATGAAAGAAAGAAAGAAAAAGCATTTATTGGGACTCGCACAGATCACAAATCAAACTAAAACACACTCATAGAAACATAAAGAACAAAAATAAAACAAAGTAAAAACTAAAAACAGAAATTCCTGTACGAAACCTGAAGGCCCCTATCTCAGCATGATGCTGCGGCACTTATAAATAAGTGATATAAAGGATAACGTCTAGACTGGTATGGCTTATATTTTTAATTGATAAGGTTTTTGTGTTGGGTACTCAGACAGAATCGCAGGAAGATGAAGAGCAATACTAATTCCGCTGTGAAGTGTGATTGTGAGATTAAAATACAGTTGAATTTTAACTAGAACTAACTAGAATAATAAAGACACGTCCTGGAATTAATGGTCTGAAACAACAAAACATACATCACGCCTGTATTCCCCGAAGGGTTAGGCAGAGGTGTACCCATAGTACACCCACATTTCGCCAGTTATGTTTAAGTTCCATGTAAAAGGGGGCGAGGCTATTGTCAATGAACGGGCACAAATCCAGACCCTGGGCAGCTACTGAGAAATTCCTGATGGAAAAACCCAATAAAATTTTACCCGACCTAGGATTCGAACCCTTGGTCGCGCTTGCGACCACTAGACCAACGAAATAAAACAATGACAGCACAATGAAGTGGCGCGAAGTCAAAGTCAGAGTCAAATTATTTATTTCAAATATGCATCAATGAGGCACTTTCGAACGTCAAAATTTACAAAAAAATAGAATTGATTCTAGTTGCCCTTTTCCAAAAGGTAGTTTCGTATGGAGAAGAATGAGCAAGAAACTCCACCGTAAAGCTATGGCCAAATCTGAGCGACTACAACGCGGGAAGCGGGAGCGAAACGGGAGCGTCAACAACGCGAAACTAACGCGGGAATTATCGTGCACACTGCGCGACTACAACGCGAACAGCGAACATAATTTTGTTTAGTGAATAGTCACAGCCGCATGTCTATCTTAGTGTATTGTAGCATCTAAATTGTTGTGTTATGTCAGTCTCATATTTAACATCAGAGTCTGACTCTGATGACGAAGACTTTTTATTATTATATTATTTTATCCTTTTTACGTATATTTTTGTATCCAGGATTTTTCAGATCGTATAGAATAGTATGTTCTCTTACTTTTTCGATAAACATCTCTGTATTATGATCGTCCGTCATCGTGGAGTTAAAATAATGAGACGTCCGTAATAATGTAACGATCCGTACACACGTCTGACCACTAGACGCGTGCTTCCCGCTTTCCCACTTTTCGTACGCGGTGTTTCCGCTTCCCGCGTCGCGGTCGCTTAAGCGTGCCAGGCGCAATATAACAACATGAGCAGCGTCCGCCGCGCGGTAGTCGCTCCCGCTTCGTTTCCCGCCGTTTGGCCGAAACTACTCTTTTAAAAATGTTTTACAATATTTCGTTTAAGATATTTATATGTGAAGACGATGCACCTAAAATGAAATTACTATACCATAATAGGTAAAAATAATTAAAAATGAAGCAATACCAGATAATTTAATTATGAGATAGATACATGGTGCTCACATATTTACAAACATCGTAAAATAATGTTTTCATAAACATTTTAAAATAATAAGTCAGTGTGTAAGATAAGGGAATCACAGAATGTAAAATCAAATTATAAATTATACAATTAAAATAGCAACCAGTTTGATTTTGTCTAGCTAGACTCTAGATTGTCCTATGGAGCTGGATCAGCATGTTTCCAAGCATTCTTATCCTGGATATAATCCTCTAATTTGTAATATGCTTGTTTACAAAGTGTACTTTTAAAAATTTAAATTTTCTTTCATTTAATTGCAATATAATATCACAAGGTATTTTGTTGTAACATTTGAGCGAGTGTAAGACGTAGCTGTCACGCATACGAGCATCACAAAGCTGGCCTGTTAGGTTTAGTTCTTTTGCAGCGCGACAGTCTATCTAGACATAAATAATCAATCAAGGTCTGAAAATGCAAATTTTTACTGTGTTTTTTTGTAGAGAAAACTTATTTAGGCTCGTTGAGCAATTTTTGTTTGGGGAAAATCATATAGGTTCACGTCACCAACATGCAAATGTTAACAGAATATCTGTAGCTTTATGGATGACTACTATTATTTCATAGTTTTAAGTTTTCACTTCTGACGGCAGGATGACTGCCTATTTTTTTATTTAGTTTATAATGCCCTTTGCTTCAATCTTGATTATTATTTTTATCATTCCTAATAATATACTTACTTATTTTTAGTTTGTATCTAACATTAACACCCAAAGCAAACATGAGAGGATACACGGCTGCACATCAAACTATACATTTCCAGTATACACCGACCTCTCATTGTACTGAAATCCTATATAATGCGAGATCAGCTTATACTGGAAATGTATAGCTTGATGTGTAGCCGTCTGTACTTCTCTTTGGCCTAGAATCATAAAATTAGGCAAGAAGCAATGTCTCTCAGCACAAGTAAATGAAAAGTCCGTGTATAGTAGCAGTTTTATCAAATAAGATTTTGTTTATGCGATTATAATCTTTCATTTGCAGTTGGAGAATGGACCGTGATGTATGTATGGGGGAACATGTTTTTCAATTACAATGTTAAGTTTGTTTGTGGGATAAATTCGTCCCAACTACGGAACCCTTCATTGTGCGTGGTCCGACACGCACTTGGCCGGTTTTTTGTTTCACTAAAAGCAACATAATGACTTCCTCACTAATCCACTTCACTACACAAAAAATCTCGTTCTCCCACTTCCCCAAAATTCCGAACAATAAAACATCTCCAATGCCTCAGTATAATAATAACTAACACAAATAACACAGCAGGCGGACGACCCGTCATAAGCCGATTACCGTACCATTCGGCCTTCCAATTTGCCAGGGTTTGCCAGGCAAATCTCCTCACACCTCGCACTCAATGAGAATCTCACAGAGGCGAAAATTACACCAGTTTTGTGAACGGCTTTGCTGCCTCTTTTGGATATGTTCGGGTGTGAAAATAGGTGTGGATTATGTGATCGTGATTCTGTATGTGGATGTAGGTAGGTAGGTGGGAATTTAATTATGTTAAGGTTTTATGGCGTCTGTGTAATGTAACGATGATCTCGTTCGTGAAAGAAGGTCTTCTTTTATTTTAACTTCAAAGTTCAATAGGAAATCCAAAGATATAAATATGTCTAGGTAAAGACAGTCAAAGCTGGGAACTCGTCGAAAAACAATGCGCACACTAGAATAACATAATGACAGCACAATGCCGTACAAACACATAGCTGTCACGCTCACCAGCATAACAAAGTAACCGTTACGTCATTATACCTTAGGGGACCGGACTGCTTCTCCTTAACACAGGTTTTCATAACCTATCTAGGAGAGCAGTGGTCACCCACACCTTTGCAGATATAGTACTTACTTTGTAAAACTGTATTCTTTTAACGTGTACTACAATGCTTTGTTTTTGAGTAAATATAAATTATATTATAAGTATTAAATTATATTATAAAGTTAGCCTGTGGTCCGTTAGGACCAATGCCTGCCGGGGTTGCGAGTTTGTCCGAAAGGGATATCGTGGCCCTGGCACACAGGCAACGGAAGGAACACGGGTGGGTTTTAGTCAGTAAAAGTCTGACACGCCCTCCCGCTCCGCCCAGAGCGGGAGAAGTTATTTGATAATTGCCCACCCAAAAAAAAAAAAAAGGCTGTTTTTTTATTTCTTTTGCAGCGTGACACTATATCTAGACATGTAAATAATCAAAGGGAAAATCTTTATATGGCTCGAGTAGTAGAAACGAATATGACAGGTGAAAACAAGATAGTGAATGATAGGTACCTGCTTAAGCCGACCCGTCTTCCGTTGTTCTTCTTCGTAAAGCTGCGGTCCCATGGGCTATCGAGGCCTGTCGTGGCCTGGCGCGCCGCCACGGTTATAGCGGCCCGTTCCGAGCATTCCCACAGCCTCATCGGATCGACGGTTCCCACGGCCTGTCGCCCTTGCCTGGCGCGATCTGGCCTGTGAGAAAGCTTGCCGTAGGATCGCAGAGTACTGACTGTACATAGTTCTACGTGTCCCATTTGTGATAAATATACGTATAATTTTTGGTAAATATACGTGCCTCGGGCTCCTTTTGTATCAAAATAGCCGAAATAAAATGTATTATCGATGTTGATACAAAAAAAAAACCTAAATAATTATACTATTTTGGCACCATTTTTTATCAAGCCAGTGAAAGTCTGGCTTCTTTCATTTTCGAGGTCTCACATTACTGGAGTTATAAAAATAATTATATTATATTTCAAGTCGACAAGATCTGCTAGGAAATATTATTCTTAATTCTTCACATATTTTTCCAATTTCCAATAATACGTGCAGTAGTTTTTATTTTGGCTTGAGTATAGTTTTTGATGTTTTTTTTTTATTGGTATACCTAGTGGCGTGTGCTAGCTGACATACGTTGATACGAGTATATTTTGCATACTATTGTATAGAATCAAGTTTTTCCAACTGAACAGATAGCTTTGCTGCTGGGTAGTTTGTTGCACTGATAGGACTGGTTGTTTTAATGTTGGCAATAAGCTAACTGTTTCAGAAACTTTTATAGAGGATTTATAGCATGGGTGGAGATAAAATAGTTGAAAGAATACTAGCGGTGCAGTGGCGGCGCTGCGCGCGGGTGCGGCGGCGGGCTGGCAACGTTGCGTACACACAGCATAGAGGTGCGGTGCGGTGCGGTGACGGCGCGCAGCGTCATCGCCCTGAGAACTATGAGAGAATGAAAACAAAGACTCCGGTAGACGACACCACGTTTCGAGAAACATGAGACTGTGTATACTATGGTCTTTTGTCGGTTTGAACTCTAATGACTGTATTTGATACCATTAGAAGCCATCTTTGAAGCCTTTTTTAAATAAATGAATAAATGACTGCCTCGTTGGTCTATAGTGGTCGCAAGCGTGACTGCTGAGCATGAGGTCCTGGGTTCGATTCCCAGGTCGGGCAAAATGTTATTGGGATTTTCCATTAGGAATTCCTCAGTAGCAGCCTGGAGTCTAGATCTGTGCCCGTTTGCTGGCAATAGGCTCACCCCCTATTACATGGGACTTAAACATAACTGGCGAAATGTGGGTGTACTTTAGGTAGGTACACCTCTGCCTAACCCTTCGGGGATTACAGGCGTGATGTGGAGTGTGTGTTAAATAAATTAAAAAGTGATCTCGAAATTAAACTCAAGTATCGCCAATGTCTGTACCATGTTGAGAGCATTGGTTCTTGTCTGATTACCGAAGTTAAGCAACATCGGGCGCTGTTAGTACTTGGATCGGTAACCTCCTGGGATTACGTGACGTTGGCATTTTAGGTCTCACTAAACAAAAATCACCTGTATATGGCAACCCGTCCTCACCACCAATAAACGATAACAAAGGGAACAAATAACACAGGATTTTTTTCGGGATTATCTATCAAAAAACATAATATGCTACCCGGAAGAACACATAAAAAAACATTACCTAGCAATCTCATACCTAATATATTCACATAGAAACAGACAATTATTATTAGGTAAGTACAAAAATAATACATACATACCCTCCAATTGCGGATAAAAAACCCAGTTTGTCTCAAGAATAACAGTATCACTCAAGGAGATACACTTAATTGATAGCCTGATTAAAATTAATTATTCTATCCTCAAGATAATTGATAGACATAATCTTCTGAGTCATCCCGTTCATTACAATCTGCATATTAGACGCACTCACTACAAGACTCCGTGGCGCAACGGTAGCGCGTCTGACTCCAGATCAGAAGGTTGCGTGTTCAAATCACGTCGGGGTCAAAATGCACTTTTTGTGATATTTTGAAACCGTTTTAAGGTGAATCCGCCTTTCCGGCCATTTTCACAACTGGGATTCGCAACCAGTTGCGAATTAAGAATTTTTATTCTTTGTTCACAACCAGTTGCGAATTGTTCCTTAACCGCAACTAGGCATCCTGATGATTAAGTTTCGTAACCAGCTACGACAAAAGATTTCTTTTTCCTTATTCGCAACATTCGTTGTCTGTTTGTTGACACTCTATTTTGTTGGTTTGCATACAAACTTTTTAAGAAGATACTGGTCGCTAGAATAATATATATACATAGACAATTCCAAGGTATTTAATGTTGACATTGCACTCAACGTGAGTGCTCACGTCGTAAGTAATTTCACAACAGTAATTTTATCTGTTATATTATTTCTTAGTCTATTCTAATAAAAAAATGTAAGTATGTCTTCTTCCAACGTGTTTCCCACAACATCCAACATGGAATTTATATCAACTAAGCGAGGAGGCTCGAAAATGCTGTATGAGGGCCACCAGTAACATCGTAAGAAAATATACACTATTTTGGAAATGTTGCAAAGAGAAAGTGTGTAAAGGAAATGTAACGCTAAATACGCGGAATGAAATGCACACAACACGAACTGTAAAGCTAACACCGCAAAAAATATGGTACTAAAAGAATTTGATGATCTGAAACAGAAAAAATGCTGTAATTTTAAATCATTACAACAAGAATATGATAAAATAGTAAACCGATTAAATGACTTCGGTCTCCAATATCTGAAAGATCCCAAAATTTAAAAGTGTTAAAACGGGACGAACGAAAGAAACAAAATCCTGGCGACGTAGTTATCCCTATAAAGTTTCAAAACTTTATACTTTCCGACTATGTGGATGATAATGAGATAATTTTTATATTTTGCTGCAATGAAAATAGAAACAAAATTCTGAAGAAAATCTAAGGCTCTACAAATAAAAAAAACCGGTTAAGAGCGACTCGGACTGGCGCACCGAGGGTTCCGTACGTGTAGATGATGTTGATGATTTCTGAAAAATGTGCTATTTAGAGACATCGTTTTATTTTTCCTGTAATCTTTACAAAAACTTCTATCACATTGAATAATTTCAGATTTTTATCTATGCAAACTTCGGAGATAAGGGGGGAGAACGGTATTTTTTTTTTACATTTTTCATCAAAAGTCGGAAACTATGGTGCTTAAAAAAAATATTTGAGAATGTGCAAACAGCGCTCTTTCATATGATACCCCACATGCCCTAGTAGCCCCACTTCAAATTTTTAAGAACCCCTTTCAGTCCCCTTTGCAAAAAAGATATTTTTATCCTTCTTTGCAAAATAGTTGGGCAAACGTCATCTAAAACTATTCTAAATTTAGTAGTAGTTCTTGAGATATCCAGGTGTGACAGACAGACAGACAGACTTAGTCTCACCATAAGGGTTCCTTTTTAGGGTTCCGTACCCAAAGGGTAAAACGGGAACCCTAATACTAAAGCTCCGCCGTCTGTCTATCTGTCTGTCCGTCTGTCACCAGGCTGTATCTCATGAACCGTGATAGTTAGACAGTTGAAATTTTCACAGATGATGTATTTCTGTTGCCGCTATAACAACAAATACAAAAAATAGAATAAAATAAATATTTAAGGGGGCTCCCATACAAACGTGATTATTTGCTCGTTTTCGCTCGATATTGATAACGGCAACAGGTAGACGCTTGAAATATTCACAGAATATTTAGATAAATGTGCACTAAAAATAAATAATTAAATTCAAATAAAACAAATATTTAAACCACTTGATATCCGGAATAATTAGCGTGGGGCACTGCATAGAAATGATTTGCCCGTATGCGATCTGAATGAGAGCAAAAAAGGGTGAAAAAGGCCCTTCGAATATTTTGTTTTTTAAGTTTCATTTTGTTAAGTTTTTATGATTTTGTTAAGTGAAATATATATAAGTACACAGATAAAAAATAAACCTCATTATTTTAGCTACATAATCTGCCTATACTGTTCCACTGCTGGGACACAGGCCTCCTCTCTTCGAGATGGAGTGGGTGGGTGGTTCGGGATGGGGTGGATTATAATCCACCACGCGATGATCCACCTAGATCTCACATGTCATGTCTTCGAATTTTTAGTTCTAGGACATGTCAGTTTCCCCGCGATGTTTTCCTTCACCGTTTTGCCAGCAGTGGTAATGAAATAATTTACACAAAGTACAGCGCCTGTCCAGATTCTTAGCTACGACCTACAACTCGTAAGTCGAGGCTGTTACTACTGGGCCATCACTGCTCATGCTTATCTTAGCTACTGGTTACGAATTAAGAAAAGCTATTCTCCCATCGCAACTATGTAAGTTTCAATCAATCAATCAACTCAGCCTATAGCAGTCCACTGCTGGACATAGGCCTCTCCCAGGCTGCGCCACAACACCCTATCCTCCGCTTTCCGCATCCAGTCTGTCCCAGCCACCTTTTTAAGGTCGTCGGTCCATCTAGCTGGGGGGCGCCCCACACTACGCTTGCCGATACGCGGTCTCCACTCCAAGACTCGTCTGCTCCACCGGCCATCGGTCCTTCGACGGACATGGCCAGCCCACTGCCACTTCAGCTTGCTTACTCTGCAGGCTATGTCGGTAACTCCGGTTCTCTTCCGGATAACTTCATTCCTGATCTTATGTAAGTTTGCGAAGTTCTTATTCTTTGTTCGCAACCAAGTTGCGTTTAAGGAAAAGTTTTCTTGATTCGCAATCACCAAAACAAAAGGTTGCGAATCCCAGTTGTGAAAACGGCCGGAGGGGAATCCGCAACTGTAGCCCGCGAAATTCAAATTTCTTACGTTTTTTTTTTGCAATTCGCGACTAATAGATAGCCAGCAGAATAGCAGATAGCTAGATGGACCGACGACCTTAAAAAGGTCACGCGCTGGGACAGACTGGATGCGGAAAGCGGAGGTTGGGTGTTGTGGCGCAGCCTGGGAGAGGCCTATGTCCAAAAGTGGACTGCTATAGGCTGAGTTGATTGACTAACAGATATGTTTTTTTTTAATACGTTGCCCCACACTCGAAATTTCTCCTCTACCGTGGGTGCATTTACAAACATTTAAACTCACATACACAAACAGCCATTTACGGAATTAGAATCATTAATACAACTCTCTAAGTTAGATTTTGTTCCATTGAATGACTTTTTCATGAAATCATGACATTGAATTGATTTTTCATTAATGCACAACCTATTTGACAACTTACCAACGCACACTTTACCTTAAGAGCGTACAGTATTTCATACAAACTTTCAAGCCCTTGTTTTTCGAAATTACTGAACCGATTTTAATCAAACTTCGTACATTAAGCGGGATACAGAGGTCTTAAAAGTTAGTTAAAATCGGTATTTTTTTGGAAGGCTACTTTTTTGAAGTTACTTTAAAATTAACTATTTAATTATTTATGAGGCCACTTAGCTTTGACTTAATAATATGTAGCGGCATACCTCCGGTCTCCGGGGGGGAGTGATGTAGCGACATCAACATCGCCACATGGGAACTATACGTCACACTGACGTCACGCAAATCCTGCATCGCGCAAGCAGAGTTTACCGCGCAAATAGCATATATACAACGTCCCGACATCAACCGTTGGGCAGTTGCCTACCAGACACAACACCCGTCTGGTCAGAGTATCCTCCCTTTTCTATGGTGGATGAGTGAACTTTACACCCTGTTCCTCATCCACCAAAAATAAAACTGTAGTTTTGTTGAAACGGGTTTATTATCAATTATTGCTATACGTACAGTCGTCGCGTCGTACCTAATTGTTTTTCGATAGAATAACGGCTTGCAGATACAAAAGGCTTTCTTCTAAAATATATTCTTTGTGCTGATGTGAAATGGCACCCAATAGACTATATTTTGTGAGGAGTCTGTTCCAAAATGATTTATTGAAAGTGTGAACATACTCTGTTCACATTAAATTCATCTGTATTTAGTAGGTTTCGACTTTTCTTACCACTTTTTGCAACAAAATATGTTGTTTGAATAACATTATTAAATTCGTTCGTTCAATTGATTCGTTTTCTCCTCCACCAATCGTTATTTATCCTAATACTTTTTATTTTGTTAATAAGTATGTATGTATTTCTTTTTTTGGGTGGAAAATTATCATATAACTTCTCCCGCTCTAGGCGGAGCGGCGTGTCAGACTTTTACTGACTAAAACCCACCCGTGTTCCTTCCGTTGCCTGTGTGCTGTGTGCCAGGGCCACGATATCCCTTTCGGACAAACTCGCAACCCTGGCAGGCATTGGCCCTCACGGACCCCGTCAGTTGCTGCTGTCATCTCTTTGAGGCGCACGTGGAACACAACGCGCCGTCGACCCGGGCCTGGTCCTTAACAGACGGCGAGCTACCCATCGCTTACCATCCGCAGGCCCGCGCCTACGGTGGCTGGAAATCGGCCTGCGACTCCCGACACACGGGGCGTCTCCTGCGGCGACTAGGGGCGCGAGGGCGCGAACCTTGCCTCTCCCTCACACGTTCCGCCTCCTCCTTTGCGAGCATTAATGCTTCGCAGAAGGGGTGACGGCCTCCCATGCACTCCCGCTCCAAACCAAGGCCTGAACCAGGGCCGGGCGCGAGAGATCACCGCCGCCGATCGCCTCCATGAGGTTACGGTGGTGCTGCGCCTAGGCCGGGCAGACCTCCACCGTATGCTCCACTGTGTCCTCCGGGCGATCCACACAGTGGTGACACCCGGGCGTTTCTTCCCGCTTTATCCTGAACAGGAACCTCTCGAAACAACCTTGTCCGGTGAGGACCTGCGTCAGGCGGAAGGTGAGGATGCCCTGGCACCTCACTAGCCACTCCTCAGAGAGGGGACTTATCGCCCCAATTGTGGCGTGCCCAATGTGTATATGTATTAGTATATATTTTTGCTTTTCAAGTTATCTATCCCCTATGTTGCACCTACCATGTTTTGTCTCAGCATCACCCTAAGGTTGGCTGCCTCAGGCATTAAGTCCGCCTTTGTACAGTATTTTTTTTAAACTTGTATTTATTTATTATAAATAAATTGTAATTGAAAAATTATCTATGGTCCACCTGCTCGTTTAGTCGGGTTAAATTAATAAATGTAGAGTTTGTAAACTCGGGAGTTTGGTAATTAACATTTTAACTCGTATTTCGCGTTGCGCCACTAAAAAGTAACACTGGGTTAGTTAACCTGACAATAATGTTTTTTGAGTTGGGAGCATTGCAGTTCAATCGACGAAGCATAAAACAGAACTGCAGTGTATAGTAATCCGACCAAAAATATTTGAACGGAAATTCTATGTCTACCCAGTACCCATCTTTACACAACATGACGATACTTTCTTGTCTTTGTATTTTATAATAATATGACATTTCATTTTAATCGTATTGTATGTGGTTTCTATGGAGATTTAGTTTATTAATTGACGAAAACGTCAGATACGGATTTTTTTTTAATTATTTTATCTATTGTATTTATTTTTATATGAGTTCATGAATATATTGCCCGCTGATATAATACCAACAATATAAAATATGTTATCAACGGTACCTCTTATTGTCAATTTATTTTGACATTACTAACACTAACCCAGAGTTTAACGACTTAACTCTCCCACATCGATGAGTTAAATATTTAAAAGTTTAACCCTAGGTTTACCTCTAACTCTTAGTGGCCCCGGGTTAGCTGTTAACTCCCAGTTATTTAGGATAATATTTGGCAGCCGAAATACGGGCAATACTTGCATTAAATTATTGTATGCCATTTTATGGAAATCACACGCGTGTAAACACTTGCATGCAATTCTTGAATGGCAATAATTTAACGTGCTGCACCATGGGATTATTGCTCTTGAACGTTCCTGAAACATGCACCGTGTAATTGGGGCTTTAATAGGTAAATTATAATCAAATCAAAGCACTCAATTTATTAGTGGCACTACAAAATGCATCCACAGGTTCATTTTCTGATCCATTTGTTTAACAATTCCATTAGGTACCTACTTTTGGAACTGAGATTACGTGTCGCAGCCGTTGTCCACTCCTACGACACGTAATGACAGTTCTTCTGCTGAAATTAAATTACACAAAGTAATACTTAGTCTTATTTATTTCGTCACCATTGCTCTCAAAACAGCGAAACAAAAAATCGAGGAAATGGGCATTTTCTAGGACCAAATAATCGAGGAAACCGGCATTTTCTAGAACCAAAAAATCGAGGAAATCGGCATCTTCTAGAACCAAAATATCAAAGACATGTGATATCCACCAACTAGCACTGGGTCTTCAGCCCACTCTCTCTCACAAAGAGGAGGCATGTGTGCCAGCAGTGGTAAACATAAAGCTGATAATGTGTAGATATGCATATACACTGCTAGACCGTTTCTTCACAGACCAAGTCAAATAATGTATTTATCTTTTATTATTTAGGAGCTCGTGGCTAAGCAATAACAGCCGCACGGGTCGATCCATCAGGTTAAGTTACGCTTGCCGGGGTTGCTCCGTGGATGGGTGACCATCTTAACATACCGAGACTCCTACATGCCTCGGAAATCACGTTAAGCCGTTGGTCCCGGCTGTCATTCGTGGATTTGTTGACAGTCGTTACAGGTCGTCAGAAGCCCGAAAGTCTGAGAACCAGTCTTGTACCAAGGGGTATCGTATTACCCAGTTACTGGGTTGTGGAGGTCAGATAGGCAGTCGCTCCATGTAAAATACTGGTATTCAGGTGCATCCGGTTAGACTGGTAGCCGACCCCAACATAGTTGGGAAAAGGCCAGGCAGATAGATCTTTAATTATTTAATGTCTAGATAGAGTGTCGCGCTGCAAAAGAAATAAATCAAACTGGCAAACTACGACAGGCGACGTTCGCGTGTTCGTACGAAGATCGCATTGGTCCGCGGCCTTATATACATAGCCTTTCTGAATAAATTCTCTAAGTCATGGTGAAAACCTCATCAAAAACCGTTGCGTAGTTTAGAAGAAAGTCGCGGTCATACAGACAGACAAGAAGAGCGACTTCAATTTCTAATAAATGTGGGTACAGATATAGATTTCTGAAGAGGTTTCTACTTTTAGTTCCATTGTATGATTGTGTTTATTAACCCTCTTACCACAAGACTCCGTGGCGCAACGGTAGCGCGTCTGACTCCAGATCAGAAGGTTGCGTGTTCAAATCACGTCGGGGTCAAAGAGTAATTTTTTGCATGATTACTTATTGTGAAAATCTTGCCTGAATTTATCATTATTATATTATTGCAAACCAGTAGATACGAAACTTACTGCAGTTCTAATAGCATAACTACTTCTATTGACATGCGCCTACGCAAATGAAATTAAATATTTTATTTCCAGATATAAATACACACATAAGTACAGTTTTCAATAAATACACACAATAAATATTCAATATCATAAGTATGCCACATTTACATTACAAACATATGAAATATTTTATTTCCAGATATAAATACACACATAGGAACATTTTTCAATAAATACACACAATAAATATTCAATATCATAAATATGCCACATTTACATTACAAACACATTACAAACGTAGATTACTACAAACACACACATATACATGTGTGTGTGTTTGCAGTAATCTACGTCGTCGATTACTGCTCCAGGCAGCGAATTAGGTAATCGGCGTGTGGTAAAGAAAGAAAGAAAGAAAAAGCATTTATTGGGACTCGCACAGATCACAAATTAAGCTAAAACACACTCATAGAAACATAAAAAACAAAAAAAAAACAAAGTAAAAATAAAAACAGAAAGTCCTGTACGAGATCAAAGGCCCCCATCTTCAGCATGATGCAGTGGCACTTAAAACCACCACCACTACTACCACTACTACCACTTTCTCCTTTTTTTGTACTAGGACTGCCACCTTATTTAGTATGTAGGGGGCTGTGGTTCCATTTTCGTACCACAGCCACCAAAAAATTGGCCGATGTATAGCAGGGCGTGCAGCAGCCGACCGGCTCCTCAGCAGCGCCTGCCACAAGGTCGCGCGGCCCGCGGCGAACTTAGTGCTCGCGCTGCACCACCGAGGCAGTCAAAACATTGCGGGCCCTCGTCGATAAACTGCACTCGTATGTCGCTCAGTGCCGCCTCAGTGTAATGTGTCTCATTCTATATATATTAGTCTATGGTGTGTCCACAACTCGACTGAGTAGACGCTTGTGCAGTAACTGGTAAATAGGTGGGCTTTCAGAACGTCGCTACATCGGCTAACTGCCTAGTTAGCATGTTGTCGCTCACCGATATGGCTCGTATATCAATGGGCTCGTCGCTGTCTTTCTATACCGGCGTGGTCGCAGAGGTCGAATGTTATTACGTGAACTGAGTATTTGACAAAGACAGCAGCTAGTTTATTAAAATAAAATTGTCTTGACACTGATCCAAATAGTCTCTAAGTATTATAACACAAAGTCGCACAAGTCAATACTTCATTCAGTTTAGAGCTGTAACGACACTTAAAAGAAATATACTACTTGGGGACTACTGAAAAGTAAAGGAAGGGTGGGTTGCTAACCTCTTCGGACGAGGCTATCATATAATTAAGATAGAACTTCACTTACAGGTAACTTCGTTTAATTACTAATTATACTTTAGCCTCGTCCTCGAGATTAGAACTGACCACTTGTAGATGTTGAGAGATTGTAGTAAAATGTCAAATTAAAGAATATAAGTACTTGTAACCTATTCTTAATCAAATTAAAGTATAATATTAATTAAAATTATTATTGTATTATTCTACAAGTGTTCAATCCTAATCTCTTCGGACGAGGCTATCATAATAATTAAGATAGAACTTCACTTACAGGTAAGTTCGTTTAATCACTAATTATACTTTAGCCTTGTCCTCGAGATTAGAATTGAATACTTGTTGATCTTGAGAGATTATAGTTAAATATCAAATTAAAGAATATAAGTACTTGTACCTATTCTTAATCAAATTAAAGAATAATATTAATTAAAATTATTATTGTATTATTCTAGAAGTGTTCAATTCTAATCTCTTCGAACGAGGCTATCATATAATTATGATAGAACTTCACTTACAGGTAAGTTCGTTTAATCACTAATTATAACACAAAATCGCTTTTCCAGTCCGTCTGTGTGGCCGCGTTGTTAATTAATTCACTCATTTTGATCCAGTTTCCATCGTCATTTAGAGATTTTTTGCGGAAGGTTTATGTGTAAGTATCTATAAAAAATATTATAAATAAGGAGAGCAATGGTGGCCCAATGGCCCCGACTTACGAGTTGTAAGTCGTGGGTTCGAACCCAAATAAGCGCTTTACTTTGTGTAAATTATTTCATCACCACTGCTCTCAAAACTGTTTAGGAAAACATCGTGAGGAAACCAAAAATTTGAAGCTGTGCGACATCTACCAACCCGCACTGGGCCCGCGTAGTAGATTATAGTTACAGCCCCATTCCCTCTCGAAGAGAGGAGGCCTGTGTCCCAGCAGTGGGAACGTTAAAGGCTGTTTTTTTTTTATTATTTTAAATAAAAAATTCTTGATATTTTGTCAAGACGGAAACACCGTACCAAGCAGAGGTGGGTCACTAGTATTCAAGTAACTAATATGTGTACGGTTTGTTGTAATGTTATGTTTCGATAAACAAAAAAAAAAAGTTTAAGTATGTTAACAATCAATTTTTGCCTATAAAAAATGCATTTTGACCGCGACGAGATTAGAACACGAACACAAAGAATATATTTTAGAAGAAAGCCTTCGGTATCTGCAAACCATTAATAAATCGACAAACAATTAAGTCATAATCATTCATAATTTCAGCCGGAAGACGTCCACTGTTGGACATAGGCCTCCTCCAAGCACCGCCACTTCGACCGGTTCTGTACTTCCCATAAAAAGGGGGGAGGGTTGCCATAATCGCCCCGTTTGGCAGGCGGGTTGGTCATCGTAGTATGGTGTTAAATGCATAGAGAACGCTGCTGCCCATTCTCTAGTATGTCCCTTAGTCGCCTTTTACGACACCCACGGGAAGAAATAAGATAGTGCTATTCCATACGTCCGGCACCATACGGAACAATTAAGTACGACGCGACGACTTTAACTACGTCTAGCAATAAATCGACCCGTAATTACAAAACTACAGTTTCATTATTGATCATAGCTAAGTGGCCTCATAAATAAATAAATAGTTAATTTTATAGTTACTGCAAAAAAGTAGCCTTTCTTAAGGTACAGTATGCGTTGGTAAGTTGTCAAATAATTTATGCATTAAAATGGGTTTAAAATATCACAAAAAGTTTATTTTGACCCCGACGTGATTTGAACACGCAACCTTCTGATCTGGAGTCAGACGCGCTACCGTTGCGCCACGGAGTCGTATGACACTCTCGCTAATTTGAAGAGATAGCTGAAACGATTTACTACTTAATGAATCTTTATCTGATAACAATTAATTAACAGCAATTCAATGGAGTGATGCATTACGTAGAAGCGTACGTAAATAATAATGAACTCGTACGCTTACGTGCAGGTTATAAACAAGTTTGAATTAAACTTTTCATAAACCGCATAACTACAGAGGTTTTCTGTGACTCTCCAAACTAAAGCAGATGAGCCTAGATGTGACTAACATTGATAACTTAGTACTTAGAAATCCTGATTTGGATTAATGCAATAATATTTTTTTCAATTGTTTGTTGGTCTCATTTACAACTATCTACGTCAATTGACATTGGTGTAGGTACATTTAGGACCAGGACCTGGACCTTTTTGGTCCAGGGACGGCGGACTCGGGGACGTCCGCCGCCCCCTATCACACTGGACCCGAGGTGGCGGCGCGTAGTGTTCCACGCGCGCCCCCCCCCTTTCAGACGTCGCGGGGGGGGTCTAACACCTCACCCCCCCCGCAGACTTGAGGTGGCCCGCAGAGGCGGGCTGGCACTCGCCGGGGATCACGGAAGTAATACTAGCTCCCAAGATCCCCGGTGCAAGTGTGGGAAGGGAACACCGGGGTGGTTTTTAGTCAGTAAGAGTCTGACAGACCCCTCCGCCCACCCCAGGGCGGAGGACATCCATGAGGATTTTCCACCCCGGCAACAAAAAAAAAAACAAAAAAAAGGTACATTTAGCCGAAGTTACTAATGCAGGCCACACACGTAATGATATACTTGCAAAAGTTTAGACTTGCACAAGTCTGTGTGATACCGAATGGCTCGGAGACTTCTGTCAATTCATCCCACACACGTTAAGGCTCGTACAGACTAGTGCGATATCACGGGCGCGACACGGTACAATTTCTTTGTCGGTACCTGTCGCGCCCGCGATTTCGCGCGAGTCTGTACGAGCCTTTTTTTTTTTTTTTTTGGGTGGGAAATTATCAAATAACTTCTCCCGCTCTGGGTGGAGCGGGAGGGAGTGTCAGACTTTTACTGACTAAAACCCACCATGTTCCTTCAGATGCCTGTGTGCCAGGGCCACGATATCCCTTTCGGACAGGCTCGTAGCCCTGGCAGGCATTGGCCCTTTCGGACCCCGTCAATTGGTGCTGACGTCTCTTTGAGGCGCGCGTGGAACACAACGCGCCGTCGACCCGGGCTTGGTCCTTATCGGACGGTGAGCTACCCATCGCTCACCGTCCGCAAGCCCGCGCCTACGGTGGCCGGGAATCGGCCTGCGATTCCCGACGCCCGGGGCGTCTCCTGCGGCGACTAAGGGCGCGAGGGCGTTGACTTTGCCTTACCCTCACGCGTTCCGCCTCCTCCTTCGCAAGCATCACTGTTTCGCAGAAGGAGGTGACGGCCTCCCATGCACTCTCGCTCCGAACCATGGCCTGAACCAGGGCCGGACGCGAGAGATCGCCGCCGCCGATCGCTGCCGTGAGGACACGGCGGTGCTCCGCCCAAGCAGGGCAGACCTCCACCGTATGCTCCACCGTGTCCTCCGGGCGATCCACACAGTGGTGACACCCGGGCGTTTCCTCCCGCTTAATCCTAAACAGGAACCTCCCGAAACATCCATGTCCGGTGAGGACCTGCGTCAGGCGGAAGGTGAGGACGCCGTGGCGCCTCTCTAGCCACTCCTCAAAGAGGGGACTTATCGCCACAATTGTGGCGTGCCCAGCGCTGGGTTGCGACAATCGCACTCTCCATGTCGCCATGAGATCGCGCCGGAGCTCCGTCCGCTGTGCCGCGATTTCCTGCGGCAGCGGAGTTATGCCCCGGAGTTTCGCCTCTTCGCGCCACACCCAAATGTGCGCGAGGACTTTCGCCTCCAGATCCCATGGCGGCAGTCCGGCAAGGAGGCTCGCCACCTCACGGGAGACCGTGCGGTAACCCCGTACCATCCTGATGGCCATGACCCTTTGGGACGCGTTCAACCGCTGCGCTGGTCGCAGCCTCAGAGAACGCGCCCACACCGGTGCCCCGTAAAGGGCCATGGACCGCACGATCCCCGCGTAGAGCCTCCGGCAGGAGGCGTTTGGACCCCCCAGATTGGGCAGGAGCCGCTTCAAGGCAGCCCCGGCCCGCTCCAGTCTGAACCCCTCCCGCCGTTATCTGGGAACCCGACAGTGGCGCGTTCCGAGGACCATAAAAGCACATGGCCTCGGACTTGTGCAATGCCACCTCGAGTCCCAATTGCCGGATCCTATCGACGATTGTCGCAACCCCACGTGCCGCCAGTTCGGCCGCCGCCTGATGCGAACTCCCTTGTGCCAGGACTAGCGTGTCGTCAGCGTAGCAGACTACGCTGACGCCACTAGGGAGGTCGGCGCGCAGCACCCAGTCGTACCCGATGTCCCACAGATGCGGCCCCAGGACCGATCCCTGTGGGACACCGCACGACATCTCTCGCCGGTTCCACTCTCCTTGGTGACCGGGGTAGATGACGGCCCTGTCCGTCAGATATGCCTCGACTACGCGACAGAGGTAGGTCGGCATCCGTTGATATCGGAGTGCCTCCCTGATGCAACTCCAGGGCAGGGTATTGAAGGCATTGGCGATGTCAAGAGACACCGCCAAGACGACCCCACCCCGGGCCACAGCATCCCCCGTCGTGAGGGCTCGAACGCGCATGATGGCGTCCACCGTAGAGCGACCCTTGCGGAAACCAAACTGGCTCTCCGCCAAATCCGGCCCCACCCGTACCAGCCGCCCGACAAGGCGGTCTGCAATAACTCTTTCAAAGAGCTTGCCCACCTCGTCGAGCAGCACGATGGGCCGGTAAGCGGACGGAGAGTCCGCTGGGCGCCCCGGCTTCTTAATGAGGACCAGTTTCCCCGTCTTCCAACGAAGTGGGAACTGGCCCTTCTCCAAGCATGCGCTTAGGAGCCCTCTTAGTCGAGGCCCGAGAGCCTCCAAGGCCAGAACCCAGGCTTTTCCAGGCAAGCCGTCGGGTCCTGGGGCGGTATTCTTGGCATTCAGCCTACGTACCGCCACTCTCAGGTCTACCTCGGTCACCTCCGAAGAATCGTCGTCGTCGTCGTTGGCGGTGTGGTCCGCATCGGGCACCGCAGGAGGCGGAGCCATGGGCGGGGGAGTATGTTCCCCTCGCGAAGGGAACAGAGCGCTCACCACGTCCTCCACGAGCTGGGGCCGGAGACTCTGCGTCAGTGGGGGAGCCCATGGGCGGAGTTTATCCCGCACCCCTTTGTAGGGGCGTCCCCACGGGTCTCCGTTGAGAGTCTCCAGCGACTCCTCGCGGGCCAGTCCTCTGGCCCGCTGGATCTCCGCTCGGAGGGCGTTCTTAGCCTCTCTGTACCCCTCGTACAGCTCCACCTGAATGGCTTCCGTATCTGGAGGGCGGATACGGAGCCTGCGGTGCCTGGAATACCGGCGCCGCGCAGCAACACACGCCTCGCGTAACGCGGTCAGCTCGCGCGACCACCAGTACACCTGGCGCCGGGCACGTCCGGGCTGGACCCGGGGCATTGCCACGTCACAAATTTTGGACATGGCCTCCCGGAACCACTCCGCCTCGTCGTTGATGTTGGCAGGCCTGTCCGATGATGACACCCAGGCCTGCACGATCGAGGCTTCCAGGAGGAGCTCCCGGTCCAGCTGCTTCAGCGCCCACCGCGGACCACTCGGGGCCTGTCGGACCGGCGCGCTCAAGGTCGGGGCGGAGACGTCAAACCGTATGTACCGGTGATCGGAATAGGTCTCCACCCCCTCCATGACGTGCCAGTCGATGACACGCGGCGACAGAGCGGGGCTGGCGAACGAGATGTCCACCACTGATTCACCCCGCATCCGCACACACGTGGGGACAGAACCCCGGTTTAGGACGACCAGGCCAGTCTCCAGGGCCCAGTCCTCCACCATCCTGCCCCTCGTGTCCGTATACCGGGAACCCCAAGCCACGTTTTTGGCATTGAAGTCCCCGAGGACGAACACGGGGAGGGGATGGTAACCGACGACGACGACTCTCAGCTCCCCAAGGGAGTTGTGGAACTCGGCGAGAGTTCGGTTCGGGGAGAAGTAAACTCCTACCACGACAATCTCCCCGAACCGTGCTGCCACGCAACCCTGTCCCCTCTTGACGGCCTCGAGGGACGGGGTACCGGCGGCGGCTGACGTCTTCTTCGACCCCTCCTCCGCCTTCGGAGCGGCGCCGCGGCAGGATCGTCCTCCCGCGTGCGCTCTGCCGCCTCCTTCTGGGACATGACGTGTTCGCAGAAGGAGGCGACTGCCGCCCAGGACCCCTCATCCCTCAGCATGGCGTTAACCAAGCCGGGGAGTGAGAGGTCCGATCCAATCACCGCGTTCAGACTGTGGCGCGGCTCGGACCACGACGGGCACACCTCGAGGGTGTGCTGCGCCGTGTCCTCCGCCGCGCCACAGTGGTGGCACGACGGCGTCTCCTCCCGTCCGATTCGATGCAGGTACGATCCGAAACAACCGTGTCCGGACAGCACCTGCACAAGACGGAACGAGAGGAACCCGTGCGACCGCTCGAGCCAGTCTCGCAGGACTGGCCCAATCGCGTCGAGGGTTCGGCGGCCGAAGGCTGCAGTGGCGAGTTCCCCCGTCCAATGGACGGCGATGGCGTCTTTCGCCTCCCGCCGGACTGCAGCCCGCTCTTCCGGGGCTGGGCGTTCTCCTCTCGCCCTCCGCCCCGCCGTCCATTCATACACTCTGGCGAGCACCCACGCCTCGAGTTCCCAAGGAGGGGTGCTGGCCAGAGCGCATGCTGCCGCAAAGCCCACTGTGCGATGGGCCCGCACCACACGCTGTGCTATAGCCCGTTGGGGTGCCCGCAAGGCCGCGGCGTTCTCCCTCCTGTGGAGGGAGTCCTCCCAGATGGGAGCTCCGTAGAGGGCCATACTCCTCAAGATGCCGGCGTAGAGTTGCCGGCATCGCGCGCTAGGCCCCCCCAAGTTGGGAAGCAGCCACGAGAGGGCGCCCGCGGCCTTCAGCAGGCGCGACGACAGCCCGCTAAAATGCGGACCGAAGCGCCACCTGCTGTCAAGTACAAGGCCCAGATATTTCATCTGGGCCTTCACCTCAATTCTGGCACCCTCCACAAATATGTGGGCGTCAGGTGGGGGGCGCTGCCGAGGGCCGTGGAAGTACACGGCCTCGGAACCTAACTATATTAATTATATGTACATTTTATTAAACTATCTTAATTATATATACAAAATATGTCCGTTCGTTGCCGACTCCCGAATCCAGGCCTGCACAATAGCGGCCTCCTCGAGAAGCTCCCTGTCGATGCGCTTACGCGCCCAGCGCGGACCATCCCTTTGCGGGGTCGATGGACTACGGCCGCCGGTGGTCTGGGCGGAGACGTCGAATCGGATGTATCGGTGATCCGACAACGTCTCCACCTCCACGGCGACACGCCAGTCGCGGACACGGCTCGCGACAGCAGGGCTAGCGAACGAGACGTCCACTATGGACCCGCCCCGCTGCCGCACGCACGTGTAGATCGAGCCCCGATTTAGGATGGTCAAGCCTGTCGTGACTGCCCACTCCTCCAGCACCTCACCCCTAGCATCGGTCACCGGAGATCCCCACGCCGCAGACTTGGCGTTGAGATCCCCGAGCAACAGCACCGGGCGAGGGTGGAACTGGCCCACGACGGCACCCAACTCGACAAGGAACCCCTCGAAGTCAGCGAGACTCTTGTTGGGCGAGAAATACGCCCCGACCGTGACAATTCCATCCACGACGGCGGCCACCCAGCCGTGTCCTCGGGAGGGAGTCCCAAGAGTCCCGCCGATGATGGCCACCAAACCGTCTAGGTCCCCTGCCCAGTTGTCGCGGGGGGGGACAAAATACGGCTCAGCGACCACAGCCACATGGATCGACCACTCCGCCATGCTCTGGAGCAATAGGTCCTGAGCTCTGGCAGCGTGGTTGATATTTGCCTGGAGGAAATGCAATTGGGCCGTCACTGGCATTGCATTTCCTCGGTATCTCCTCCTTCTCTGGTTCGGGAGTCAGCAGCTGGGCTGCCAGGCAGTGGTAGAGGCACAGGGCCTCCGAAGGCCCTAGTCCTCTTGGCAACTTTTTTGGGTGCCTTGCAGGCTTTTCCACCAAGTCTGTGCTCCGTAGGCTTTCCTGCAGCTGCGCAAAGACTGCAGTTTGGTGCCGCGGAGCACTGGGCCGCCTTGTGGCCGGGCTGACCGCAGCGATAACACAAATCACTGCGATCTATTTGTGCAGTGCATTGTGCCCGAACATGCCCCTTTTCCAGGCACCTGAAGCACTGCACAGCCCTTGTTGCCAGGAGTTTTACCCTGGCAGACACCCATCCCACCAGCAACCTTCTACCGTCAGCGACCTTGTTTGCAGCAGCTACTGGGCACTGCACCCAGATCGTGCCCAGCCCGGCCGCACTGCTGCGGATTTCTCCTGCTTTTACAGTTTCGGGCAGACACTCGCCGTTTTTGGCGATGGCCGCCACTACTTCCTCCGGGGTCGCGGAGTCGTCCAGCCCTTCTATGCGCAATTCAGCCGTTTTAGTGGGTCTGGACACCCGAGCATCCTCCGGTTTGATGACAGCTCGCAGTTTGGCGGCCAGAGCGTCTGCCCTCTCCTGCCTCAGAGCACCCGACAACTCAAACACCTTGGCACCCGTAGCTGCCGTTCTAAAATCAAACCCAGCTGGGGTGCCGAGCTCGCTGAATTTCAGCTTGTCCTTAATTGCCGCCAGGACCGACATGTAGGTGACTCCCCTTTTTGAGGCTTCGGGCTGCAGCGTTATAACTACAGCCTCGGAGCGTGGAGTCTTGGCCTTGGGCGGCTTTGTGCTCTTTTTCGGAGCCGGGGCTTTGGGGAGTGCCGGCAGCGCCCTCTTCTTCTTGCAGCCCTTTTTTACAACCGTCGTCCAGGCCTCCTGGGGGGGAGGCACGGTCACCGGGGGCACGGTTGACTGTGAAGAGGGCGCAGACGCACCCACCGCGGTCTCTTTGGGCCTCTCCGTGGGCTTTTTGGCCACCTTCGCATGTTTCTTGGCAACCTGCACGAGCTTCGTCCTGGCGGCCTCATCCTTCCTCCGCTTATCTGCCGCAAGCGGCGGCCGGAGGATTTCGGCTGGGGGGAGTCGCGACTCTATGGCCTCCAATCGGGCATCCAATCGGGCATCCACCATGCCCCCACACTGCACCATACATATTCTGGCCACCCTCTCCATGTCTTGGTCCGACCAGGCAGGCGGTGGCACAGGTGCAGGGGCCGACGAAGGCACGGCAGGAGTGTGGCCGGTGGATGCAGGAGGTGCTTGCCGCTGCCAGTCATTCTTCTGAGCGACAAACTCCCGTTTGAGATCCTCCAGCTCGGACCGGAGACGGCTGTTCTCCTCCCACAACTTCGCCGTCTCCTCCGTGCTCGTGCGACTGAGGAGGACCTCAACTGCCTCCCTAATGTCATCAGCCGCCTCCTTCAGAGCACGGGTGAATGTGCCCTTCAGGTTGCCCGATTTGGTGGCAACCTTCAAGACAACATCCACGCCGTCCAGAACTTGGCGACTGAGCGCCACCGCCGATGGGCTCCCCCCGGCAGTCATCCGGGCCGAGCGCCGCTCTCGCGCCTGACGGGCCAACTCACTGATTTCATCAGCCGCCACCGCCTTGCGCTGCGCCCGCTTTGCGGCGTTCGCCTCCGCCTTGTTTGACCCCAGCAAGATGCACTCGCTGGAGTCCGCGGTTGTGGGCCCGGGGTCGCTCCCCGCGCCCTCGACATCCTCCTTCGGAACCGGCGTATCGGGTCGGGAAACCGACGCGAACCGACCCCGCACGTCACGCTCCACACGAGTTACACTCGCCCCTGCGCGACCTCGCCCTCTCCTGCCTGATGCTGTTGGCACTTTAGCGGCTGGCAGGCTCTCTTCGCTAGAAGAGCCTGACAGCTCCCCGCGCTTCTTTTTTTGTGAGCAATTCTTCCAGAATCGCCCACCCACCTCTTCTTCAGTTTGCAAGCGCTTTGAGCCGAAGCTCGCCACGCTCGCCAAACTCATCCTTTCGGACGCGGTGTCAGAATCTGACACCGCACCCACACCCATCTGCTCGACCAGAACGATCGGCACCTTCTCCGTCTTTTTATTATTATAAGTTTTATTAGTTTTATTCATATCAGTTCCCACGAGTTGATATAGGTTTTGACGTCCACCGGGCAGAGCCTAGATGCCCGGTAAGCCTATATACTGCAGAGGTCGGCAGGTATCTGCAGGTGAAACGCTCACGACTGGACTCCCTCCAGCCATTCATCCTCTCGCCGCGCTTCAGAACTTAGGATTGGGTGGTTTTTTATCTTAGAGGTACCTTCCTCTGGGCCAGGCTATTAAGCCAAGCCCCCGACGGCGGCATTACACATGCCTCTATTCGCTGTCCGGCCAACCCGACTCAGCGAACCCGCCGAAAGTTCTCCCCTCGAAGACTACTCCTCAAGGAGAGAAACACGTGCTGCTGCACCGCCGCCGGGATCACACATCGTGGTCGGGGGGGCTCAAATCGCTGTCGAGTCCACCATGAAGTACCTAGGATTGGTGCTCGACAGCCGGTGGGATTTTGGCCCCCACTTCCGGCGGCTGGCGCCCAAGTTGTTGGGCGCGGCTGGGGCGTTGTCAACGCTGCTTCCCAATCTGGGGGGCCCGAGCGCCGCCTGTAGGCGGCTCTACGTGGGGATCGTGCGATCGATGGCCCTTTATGGGGCCCCGATCTGGGCGGCTGACCTGACGGCCGGAAGCATCGCAGTCCTGCGAAAACCGCAGAGAGCGATGGCCGTCAGAGTCATCAGGGGATATCGCACGATCTCCTACGAGGCGGCTTGTGTACTGGCCGGATCCCCGCCCTGGGACCTCGAGGCGAAAGTACTCGCGTCACTGTATCGGTGGCGCGAGGAAGCGAGGGCGCGGGGCGAGTGGCTGATGCAGCGACATGTGGAGTTGCGTCGGTCACAGCTTCGCGCAGCCCTGGTGGCGGAATGGCGGGACAGGCTTTCACGCCCTACCGCCGGCCTCGCCACCATCGAGGCGGTCCGGCCGGTACTCGAGCCCTGGCTCGGGAGGAGGCACGGCTCCCTGTCGTTTCGGGTGACGCAGGTGCTCTCGGGGCATGGTTGCTTCGGGAAGTACCTGTGTCGCATAAACAGGGAGCCGGACGCCCGGTGTCATCACTGCGTCGACTGCCGGGAGGACACGGCGCGGCATACGTTGGCAGAGTGTGCCGCATGGGAGGAGCCTCGCCGTGCCCTCATCTCAGGAGTAGGCAGTGACCTGTCGCTGCTGGCCGTGGTCGAGTCGATGGCCGGCAGCGAGGAGTCCTGGGACGCGGTGGTGTCCTTCTGCGAAACAGTCATGTCGCAGAAGGAGGCTGCGGAAAGGGAGCGGGAGATCTCGTCCGCTCACCCAGCCCGCAGCAGGCGCACCGGGCGTCGGCAGAGGGCAGATAATGCCCTCTTCCGGCCCCCCTAAATGGGTCCAGGGACGGCGGACTTGGGGACGTCCGCCGCCCCCTATCACACTGGACCCGAGGTGGCGGCGCGTAGTGTTCCACGCGCGCCCCTTTCAGACGTCGCGGGGGGGTCTAACACCTCACCCCCCCCCAGACTTGAGGTGGCCCGCAGAGGCGGGCCGGCACTAGCCGGGGATCACGGAAGTAATACTAGCTCCCAAGATCCCCGGTGCAAGTGTGGGAAGGGAACACCGGGGTGGTTTTTAGTCAGTAAGAGTCTGACAGACCCCTCCGCCCACCCCAGGGCGGAGGACATCCATGAGGATTTTCCACCCCGGCAACAAAAAAAAAAAAAAAAAAAAAGGTTAGGTTGGGGTGCGTGCAGAAAACCTCCTCGTGTGCCTGACTGCTGCTCGTTCCTTACGAATACGTTCGGGGGAAAGAGCAGTCGTCTGGCCGGTGCACCCTGGGCGCGGTCAATAGTCTCTCCATGTCGGAGGGGGTATTGACTGCGGCGGATTTCTGCGGGGGGGGAGAGCCTAGGCTCGTCGGTCGTCCACTCCCCCCTCTGCTTACAGAGGGAGGTCGAGTGGACGCAGATTGGGGAGGCGGACCAATGGTCCGCTGTAGAGGGGCCCATGTGGTAGGTTAGGTTAGAATAGGATAGGTTAGGTATAATTATTATTAAAAAAAAAAAAAAAAAAATTGTACATATTAGGTTAGGTTAGGTGGGCATGGGTTTTCACGTGGAGGGGGCCCACTATGGGCCAAAGAAGCCGCTGAGGTGCAGGCGCACCAAAGCAGCACGTGTTTCTCTCCTTGAGGAGTAGTCTTCGAGGGGAGAACTTTCGGCGGGTTCGCTGAGTCGGGTTGGCCGGACAGCGAATAGAGGCATGTGTAATGCCGCCGTCGGGGGCTTGGCTTAATAGCCTGGCCCAGAGGAAGGTACCTCTAAGATAAAAAACCACCCAATCCTAAGTTCTGAAGCGCGGCGAGAGGATGAATGGCTGGAGGGAGTCCAGTCGTGAGCGTTTCACCTGCAGATACCTGCCGACCTCTGCAGTATATAGGCTTACCGGGCATCTAGGCTCTGCCCGGTGGACGTCAAAACCTATATCAACTCGTGGGAACTGATATGAATAAAACTAATAAAACTTATAATAATAAAAAGACGGAGAAGGTGCCGATCGTTCTGGTCGAGCAGATGGGTGTGGGTGCGGTGTCAGATTCTGACACCGCGTCCGAAAGGATGAGTTTGGCGAGCGTGGCGAGCTTCGGCTCAAAGCGCTTGCAAACTGAAGAAGAGGTGGGTGGGCGATTCTGGAAGAATTGCTCACAAAAAAAGAAGCGCGGGGAGCTGTCAGGCTCTTCTAGCGAAGAGAGCCTGCCAGCCGCTAAAGTGCCAACAGCATCAGGCAGGAGAGGGCGAGGTCGCGCAGGGGCGAGTGTAACTCGTGTGGAGCGTGACGTGCGGGGTCGGTTCGCGTCGGTTTCCCGACCCGATACGCCGGTTCCGAAGGAGGATGTCGAGGGCGCGGGGAGCGACCCCGGGCCCACAACCGCGGACTCCAGCGAGTGCATCTTGCTGGGGTCAAACAAGGCGGAGGCGAACGCCGCAAAGCGGGCGCAGCGCAAGGCGGTGGCGGCTGATGAAATCAGTGAGTTGGCCCGTCAGGCGCGAGAGCGGCGCTCGGCCCGGATGACTGCCGGGGGGAGCCCATCGGCGGTGGCGCTCAGTCGCCAAGTTCTGGACGGCGTGGATGTTGTCTTGAAGGTTGCCACCAAATCGGGCAACCTGAAGGGCACATTCACCCGTGCTCTGAAGGAGGCGGCTGATGACATTAGGGAGGCAGTTGAGGTCCTCCTCAGTCGCACGAGCACGGAGGAGACGGCGAAGTTGTGGGAGGAGAACAGCCGTCTCCGGTCCGAGCTGGAGGATCTCAAACGGGAGTTTGTCGCTCAGAAGAATGACTGGCAGCGGCAAGCACCTCCTGCATCCACCGGCCACACTCCTGCCGTGCCTTCGTCGGCCCCTGCACCTGTGCCACCGCCTGCCTGGTCGGACCAAGACATGGAGAGGGTGGCCAGAATATGTATGGTGCAGTGTGGGGGCATGGTGGATGCCCGATTGGATGCCCGATTGGAGGCCATAGAGTCGCGACTCCCCCCAGCCGAAATCCTCCGGCCGCCGCTTGCGGCAGATAAGCGGAGGAAGGATGAGGCCGCCAGGACGAAGCTCGTGCAGGTTGCCAAGAAACATGCGAAGGTGGCCAAAAAGCCCACGGAGAGGCCCAAAGAGACCGCGGTGGGTGCGTCTGCGCCCTCTTCACAGTCAACCGTGCCCCCGGTGACCGTGCCTCCCCCCCAGGAGGCCTGGACGACGGTTGTAAAAAAGGGCTGCAAGAAGAAGAGGGCGCTGCCGGCACTCCCCAAAGCCCCGGCTCCGAAAAAGAGCACAAAGCCGCCCAAGGCCGGGGCACCCTTGCCTGTATTGCACAGGCCTCCACCAGTGCCGGACGGGAATGGCCAGGTGTTCCCTGCCATTCCCGTAGCCCCCCATTGAGAATGGGGGGCACGCGGAGCCCGCAAATGTAAAGGTTGAGCCGGTTTCCCATGGCCCTCCCATCACGGTGATGTGGGAACACCGCTGAGTTTTAGTGGGTATACTGTCACTTATTGCCAGGAGTCCCACATACCCCGACTCGTCCCCCACGAGCGGGCATGCGTAATGCATTTCTCAGCGTAAAAAAAAAAATAAAAAAAAAAAAAAGTCGAGGTCGGTGGCTGCCCCTGCCGCCCCCGCCAACACCCCTCGCGGCCCATCCCAAACAACAGGCAAGGGGAAGGGGAAGACGTCGGCCCCAAGGCCAAGGAAATTGGTTCCCCCTAAGACCGCAGCCGTAGTGGTGACGCTCACCGCTGAGGCTGCGAAGCGGCGCCTGTACGCCGGCATCCTCAGGAGCATGGCCCTTTACGGGGCCCCAATCTGGGCGGACTCCCTCCACAGGAGGGAGAACGCCACTGCCATCCGGAGGCCCCAAAGGGCCATTGCACTGCGGGTAGCGAGGGCCTACCGATCAGTGGGCTTCTCGGCGGCGTGCGCTCTGGCCGGCACCCCTCCTTGGGAGCTCGAGGCGTGGGTGCTGACCAGAGTTTACGAATGGACGGCGCGGCGTAAGGCGCTCGGGGAGCTCCCCGCCGCAGAAGAGCGGGAGGCCGTGCGGCAGGAGGCGAGGGACGCGATCGTCCATCACTGGACAGAGGACCTCGCCACTGCCGCTTCTGGCCGCCGAACTTTGGACGCGCTCGGGCCGGTTCTGAAGGACTGGCTCGAGCGGTCACATGGTTTCCTCTCTTTCCGTTTGGTGCAGGTGTTATCCGGCCATGGGTGTTTCGGATCGCACCTGCACCGGATCCAAAGGGAGGAGACCTCGTCGTGCCACGACTGTGGCGCGGCAGAGGATACGGCACAGCACACCCTTGAGGTGTGCCCGGCCTGGTCCGAGCTACGCCAGACTCTGATCGCAGCGGCCGGGCCGGACCTCTCGCTTCCCAGCGTCGTCAACTTCATGCTGGAAAGCGAGGGGGCCTGGACAGCAGTCGCCTCCTTCTGCGAGGAAGTAATGTCACAGAAGGAGGCGGCGGAGCGCGCGCGGGAGGACGATCCTCTCGCGGCGCCGCTCCGCAGGCGAAGAGGAGGCGTGAGAAGGCGATTGTACGATCGTCGTCTCCGCCTCCTCCCAGGTGGAGGCCAGCAGGCAACGGGTGCGGGGGCACCCTTGCCTGTATTGCACAGGCCTCCACCAGTGCCTGACGGGAATGGCCAGGTGTTCCCTGCCATTTCCGTAGCCCCCCATTGAGAATGGGGGGCACGCGGGGCCCGCCGGCAAGGCGGGCATGCACCGAGAGGGTCATGGATGTAAAGGTTGAGCCGGTTTCCCATGGCCCTCCCATCACGGTGATGCGGGAACACCGCTGAGTTTTAGTGGGTATACTGTCACTTATTGACAGGAGTCCCACATACCCCGACTCGTCCCCCACGAGCGGGCATGCGTAATGCATTTCTCGGCCCCAACCTAACCCAACCTAACCTAACCTTTTTTTTTTTTTTTTGTTGCCGGGGTGGAAAATCCTCATGGATGTCCTCCGCCCTGGGGTGGGCGGAGGGGTCTGTCAGACTCTTACTGATTAAAAACCACCCCGGTGTTCCCTTCCCACACTTGCACCGGGGATCTTGGGAGCTAGTATTACTTCCGTGATCCCCGGCTAGTGCCGGCCCGCCTCTGCGGGCCACCTCAAGTCTGCGGGGGGGTGAGGTGTTAGACCCCCCCGCGACATCTCAAAGGGGCGCGCGTGGAACACTACGCGCTGCCACCTCGGGTCCAGTGTGATAGGGGGCGGCGGACGTCCCCGAGTCCGCCGTCCCTGGACCCATTTAGGGGGGCCGGAAGAGGGCATTATCTGCCCTCTGCCGACGCCCGGTGCGCCTGCTGCGGGCCGGGTGAGCGGACGAGACCTCCCGCTCCCTTTCCGCAGCCTCCTTCTGCGACACGACTGTTTCGCAGAAGGATACCACCGCGTCCCAGGACTCCTCGCTGCCGGCCATCGACTCGACCACGGCCGGCAGCGACAGGTCACTGCCTACTTCTGAGATGAGGGCACGGCGTGGCTCCTCCCAAGCGGCACACTCTGCCAGCGTATGCCGCGCCGTGTCCTCCCGGCAGTCGACGCAGTGGTGACACCGGGCGTCCGGCTCCCTGTTTATGCGACACAGGTACTTCCCGAAGCAACCATGCCCCGAGAGCACCTGCGTCACCCGAAACGACAGGGAGCCGTGCCTCCTCCCGAGCCAGGGCTCGAGTACCGGCCGGACCGCCTCGATGGTGGCGAGGCCGGCGGTAGGGCGTGAAAGCCTGTCCCGCCATTCCGCCACCAGGGCTGCGCGAAGCTGTGACCGACGCAACTCCACATGTCACTGCATCAGCCACTCGCCCCGCGCCCTCGCTTCCTCACGCCACCGATACAGTGACGCGAGTACTTTCGCCTCGAGGTCCCAGGGCGGGGAACCGGCCAGTACACAAGCCGCCTCGTAGGAGATCGTGCGATATCCCCTGATGACTCTGACGGCCATCGCTCTCTGCGGTTTTCGCAGGACTGCGATGCTTCCGACCGTCAGGTCAGCCGCCCAGATCGGGGCCCCATAAAGGGCCATCGATCGCACGATCCCCACGTAGAGCCGCCTACAGGCGGCGCTCGGGCCCCCCAGATTGGGAAGCAGCGTTGACAACGCCCCAGCCGCGCCCAACAACTTGGGCGCCAGCCGCCGGAAGTGGGGGCCAAAATCCCACCGGCTGTCGAGCACCAATCCTAGGTACTTCATGGTGGAATCGACAGCGATTTGAGCCCCCCCGACCACGATGTGTGATCCCGGCGGCGGCGCCCGCCGGGGGCCATGAAAGATCAAGGCCTCCGACTTGTTGAGGGCAACCTCCAGCCCTAGGCGACGTATGCGGCTCACCACCTGTGAGACCGCAGCCGTCGCCAGCAACGCTGCCTCCCTGTACGAGCTCCCCCGGGCCGTGACCAGTGTGTCGTCCGCATAACACGTCAGGTCAACGCCCGGCTGAAGCTCGCCCCGCAGCACCCAGTCGTACCCGATGTTCCACAGGAGCGGTCCCACGACCGAGCCCTGTGGAACACCGCACGACATGCGGCGCTGGTTTCCGCCATCACGTCCCGTATAGGTGACACACCTCTCCGCCAAATAAGCCCCGACGATGCGGCGGAGGTAGGAAGGCACCCGATGGTAAGATAGTGCCTCCCGAATACAGCTCCAGGGCAGGGTGTTGAAGGCGTTGGAGATGTCCAAGGACACCGCCAACATCACCCCGCCCCGGGATACCGCTTCCTCCGCCAGGACTCTCACCCGCGATATCGCGTGGATGGTGGAGCGCCCGTGCCGAAAGCCGAACTGGCTCTCGGCCAGGTCAGGCCCCTCTCCGCACAAGTGGCCGACGAGGCGGGCAGCGATTATCCGCTCAAACATCTTACCCACCTCGTCTAGCAACACTATGGGCCTGTACCCGGACGGTGAGTCCGCAGGGCGCCCCGCCTTCCTGAGCAGGACCAGACGACCAGATTTCCACAAAGTGGGAAACTGGCCCTGCTCAAGGCACGCTGTGTAGAGTCCTTTCAAGTGGGGCTCTAGCTCCTTCAGAGCGAGGGCTAGCGCTTGGCCGTGGATCCCGTCGGGCCCCGGAGCCACGTTCTTGGCCCGGAGCCGCGTCACGGCTGCCCCCATCTCTGCTTGTGTCACCTCTGGGACGCTGATGGCGTTCTCTTCATATGCAGACTCTGCGGCTGTGGGCAAAGCCATCGGCGGCGGAGTATGCTCCGCTCTTGCCGGGAAGAGAGCTGCGACCACTTCCTCCAGCAGCTCAGGTTGGAGACTCTCCGTGAGTGGAGGCGCCGCGGCTCGAAGTTTCCCTCGAACCGCACGATAGGGGCGCCCCCACGGATCTCCGTCTAGAGTCTCCAACATCTCCTCCCTGGCTCGCGTCCTCGCTTCGCCGATGGCCAGCCACAGGGCCTGCTTCGCCGCGCGGTACACCTCATACAGCGCGGCTTCTTCGTCAGGGACCCGACGACGTCTCCTCCGGTATCGGGTGTACTGGCGTCTGACCGCTACGCACTCGACACGTAATTGTGCGATCTCGGTAGACCACCAGTACACCTGGCGCCTCGCTGGATATGACTGGACGCGGGGCATGGACGCGTTGCAGATTTGCGTCATCGCCCCGCGGAACCACAGCGCCTCCTCTTCGACGTCGACGGGTCCGTTCGTTGCCGACTCCCGGATCCAGGCCTGAACAATAGCGGCCTCCTCGAGAAGCTCCCTGTCGATGCGTTTACGCGCCCAGCGCGGACCGTCCCTTCGCGGGGCCGATGGACTACGGCCGCCGGTGGTCTGGGTGGAGACGTCGAATCGGATGTATCGGTGATCCGACAACGTCTCCACCTCCACGGCGACACGCCAGTCGTGGACACGGCTCGCGACAGCAGGGCTAGCGAACGAGACGTCCACTACAGACCCGCCCCGCTGCCGCACGCACGTGTGGACCGAGCCCCGATTCAGGACGACCAGGCCAGTCGTGACCGCCCACTCCTCTAGCGCCTCACCCCTAGCATCGGTCACCGGAGATCCCCACGCCGCAGACTTGGCGTTGAGATCCCCGAGCAACAGCACCGGGTGAGGGTGGAGTCGGCCCACGACGGCACCCAACTCGACAAGGAAGTTCTCGAAGTCGGCGAGACTCTTGTTGGGCGAGAAATACGCCCCAACCGTGCCAATGCCGTCCGCGAGGGCGGCTACCCAGCCGTGTCCTCGGGACGGGTTGACGAGAGCCCCGCCAATGATGGCCACCAAGCCGTCCAGGTCTCCCACCCAGTTATCCCTGGGGGGGACAAAGTACGGCTCGGCGACCACAGCCACGTCGATCGACCACTCTGCCATGCTCTGGAGCAAGAGATCCTGAGCTCTGGCAGCGTGGTTGATATTGCCCTGGAGGAAATGGTACAGCGCCATTAGACGCAGTCCATCCCCTCCGCACCATTCACAGGCCGGGAGTCGGCCGTAGGGCAGTCAGGCTGAGGGGGGGGTAAAGAGCCCCCGGCAGCCATGACTCCCCTCTTCTTCTTCGCTGCTGGCGCGCGACAGGCCTTTCCGCCAGCCCTGTGCCCCGCGGACCTCCCTGCAGCTGTACAGAGGCTGCAGTTTGGTGCCGCGGAGCACTGGGCTGCCTTGTGGCCGGGCTGACCGCAGCGATAGCACTGCTCGCTGCGGTCTATTGCAGCGGTGCATCGTGCCCGGACATGCCCCATGTCCAGGCATCGGTAACACCGCAATGCCCTGGGTTGCAGCAGCTTGACTCTTGCTGCAACCCATCCCACCAACAGACGCCCACCGTTAGCGACCTTGCTCGCCGCCGCCACCGGGCACCGCACCCAAATCGTGCCAAGCCCGGAAGCGTCGGCGCGGATGTCACCCGTCCGCACGTCCTCCGGTGGACATCCGCCGGCTTTGGCTACGGCCGCCACGACCTCAGCCGGGGTCGCCGAGTCGTCCAGTCCATCGACCCGCAGCTCAGAGGTCTTCATCGGCCTGGACACCCGAACGTCCTCCGGGTTGAGGACCCCTCTCAGCTTTGCTGCCAGCGTGTCCGCCTTCTCACCGCTAGAGGCACCCGACACCTCGAACAGCCGCGCCCCCGTAATGGCTTGTTTATAAATAAACCCAGACGGTGTGCCAAGGTCGGGGAACGCGATCTTGCTCCTCACGTCCGCCATAACCGCCTGATAGGTGACGCCCCTCGCGATGGCTGCGGGCTGCAGTGTTACCACCACAGCCGCAGCAGCCGCTCTCGTCTTAGGCGGCTTCTGGGTCCTCCTCGGTGCCGGTGCCGGTACATTAGCGGGTGCTGGCGGCGCCGTCTTCTTTTTTTTGGCCTTCTTTACGACCGTCGTCCAGGCCTCCGTGGTGGGTCCGGGCGCGGTCGTCGGTGGAGCAGCCGTTCGGGAAGTGGGCGCGGACTTAGCTTCCGCGGGCATCCGTGTCCCCTTCGCGGGCTTTTTGGCCCCCTTCCCGGACTGGTTCGGCTCAGCCACTGCCGCTGCTCTTGCCTCCGCCTCCTTCCTCCGCTTGTCTGCAGCGAGCGGTGGGCGGAGGATTTCGGCCGGGGGGAGCCTCACCTCCATGGCCTCCAGCCGGGCTGACACCATCGCGCCACACTGCATCAAGCACATGCGCGCGATGCTGTCCTGATCCACAGCAGGGGCCAACGATGGAACCGACGATGGGACGGGCGACGACCCGGTGGCCTTAATGGGAGCTGCCCTCTGAGCAGCAAACTCCCGCTTGAGGTCCTCCAGCTCGGACCGGAGACGGCTGTTCTCCTCCCACAACTTCGCCGTCTCCTCCGTGCTGGTGCGACTAAGGAGGACCTCAACTGCCTCTCTGATGTTGTCAGCCGCCTCCTTCAGAGCACGCGTGAATGTGCCCTTCAGGTTGCCCGATTTGGTGGCAACCTTCAGGACGACATCCACGCCGTCCAAAACTTGGCGACTGAGCGCCACCGCCGATGGGCTGCCCCCGGCAGTCTTCTGGGCTGAACGCCGCTCTCGCGCCTGACGGGCCAGCTCGCTGATCTCGTCAGCTGCTACAGCCTTTCGCTGCGCCCGTCTAGCGGCATTCGCCTCCGCCTTATTAGACCCCAGCAAGATGCCCTCGCTGGGGTTCGCGATCGTGGGCCCGGGGTCGCTCCCCACACCTTCGACGTCCTCCACCGGAGCCGGCGTATCAGGCCGGGAAACCGACCTGAACCGACCCCGCACGTCGCGCTCCACACGAGCGGGGGCTCCACTCGCCACGGCACGACCTCGGCCTCTTATGCCATCTGTTGGCACCTTAGGGGCCGGCAGGCTCTCATCGCTAGACGAGCCTGACCCCGCGCGCTTTTTCTTGCGTGAGGTTTTTTGCCAAAATCGGCCACCCACCTCTTCTTTAGTAGGCGAGCGCTTTGAGCCTACGCTCGCCACGCTCGCCACACTCATCGTTTCGGACGCGGTATCAGAATCTGACACCGCACCCACACCCAAGTGCTCGATCACAACGATCGGCACCTTCTCCGTCTTTTTATTAGAAGTTTTATTTGTTTGGTTGTTATTCATAATAGTACCCACGAGTAGATATAGGTTACAACGTCCGCCGGGCAGAGCCTAGATGCCCGGTAAGCCTACATACTGCAGAGGTCGGCAGGTATCTGCAGGTGAAACGCTAACGACTGGACTCCCTCCAGCCATTCATCCTCTCGCCACGCTTCAAAACTTAGGATTGGGTCCCTACTTAACCTAGCCTAATTATATATACATTTTTTTTTTTTTTTTTTTTTTTTTTTTTTTTTTTAAACCTATCATGACCTATTCTAATCTAACCTACCCTGTGGGCCCCTCTACCGCGGACGGTCCGTCGTCCGCCTCCCCACTCTGCGCCCACTCGGCCACCCTCTGTAAGCAGAGGGGGGAGTGGACGACCGACGATCGGCCTTGAAAGGCCCAAGAGCCTTAGGCTCTCCCCCCCCGCAGAAATCCGCCGCAGTCAATACCCTCTCCGATATGGAAAGACTATTGACCGCGCCCAGGGTGCACCGGCCAGACGACTGCTCTTTCCCCCGAACGTATTCGTAAGGAACGAGCAGCAGTCAGGCACACGAGGAGGTTTTCTGCACGCACCCCAACCTAACCTAACCTAACCTAACCTAAATGTAGAATTTTACATAGGGTTACACAATATGCAGTACATCTTATCGTTAAACGCTTTTATAGACGACCTTTGGTCAAAGTCAAAAGTCAAAGTCTAATTAATTATCTCAAATAGGCACTGTATTTAAGGCACTATTAAACGTCCAAATTTACAAAAAAATAGAATTGATTCTAGTCGCCCCTTCCAAAAGGTAGCTTCGTATGGAGAAGAATGGGCAAGAAACTCCACCGTTACTCTTTTAAAATGTTTTACAATATTTTGTATAGGTGAAGAAGGAGGAATAGGTGAAAGTAAAAGGAGAAGAAGATACAATACTACAGATCTGTGGTGTACGTTTTACATATAATACCTATAATAAACACATACATACTAAAGATATTTAGTATGGTTTCATTTATTTCAGTTTAATTGAAGATAACCTACAAAACGCTCGACAGGAAGATGCCTTTGATACAAGCACCTAAATCAAAAACAGGCAGGAACTGTTCACGCCAAAGCGTTGAATAAAGGCTCGTACAGACTAGTGCTATATCGCGGGCGCGACGTGACACTAGTACCACAATTTCTTTGTCGGTGCCTGTCGCGACCACGATATCGTGCGAGTCTGTACCGAGCGAGTAAAAATGCAGCCAAATTATTATTAATCTGAGTACTGAAATTCACTTAAGTACATAATACATAATCAGCCTACAATGTTCCCACTCAATGCTGGGACACAGACCTCCTCTCTGTGAGAATGGGCCAAAATCCACCACGCGGGCCTAGTGCGGGGTGGTAGATGTCACATGTCTTCGATTTTTTTTGGTTCTAGGACATGCCGGTTTCCTCACGATGATTTCTTTCACCGTTTTGAGAGCAGTGCTGATGAAATAATTTACACGAAGTAAAGCGGCTGTTCCGTGTGGTGCCGGACGTAATGGATAGCACCATCCTATTTCTTCTCGTGGGTGTCGTAAAAGGCGGCTAAGGGACTTACTAGAGAATGGACCGCAGCGTTCTCTATGCATTTTGACACCATACTGCGATCGCCAAACCGTCTGCGTGGCGATTATGGCAACCCTTTCCCTTGTTTTGGGGGAGGCCTGTGTCTGGACGTCTTTCAGCTGAAATGATGATGATGAAAGCGCCTCTCTGGGTTCGAACCTGCAACCTCGTAAGTCACAGCCGTTACCACTTGGCCACCACTGCAGCACTGCTCTGAAATTCACTTAAGGCCTACGCAGACCGGGACGGCATGGCAAGGGATTTTGCCGTGAGTCAGCACACACTGGCCGCTTAGATACCGCGGCATTCCAGTCAATGGTGTGCATTCCCCGCTTCTCTACCCTCGCCGCCGCACCCCGCAGTATATCACTACGAGCGCCGGAGTCCGTGGCATGCCGTTCCCGCCACGGGAGCCTGTGGCGCGTCTTTTAATGCCGTGCGATAAAATCCCTTTCAATGCCACGGCATCATTTTAAAGCATAGCAATTTATGTCGTATTTCTGTAACAGTACGGTTGAATGTCCATTAGTAAAAATTTTAATCCCTTGCCAAGCCGTCCCGGTCTGGGTAGGCCTTTACCTAACTGTAATTTAACTAATTCTGTCAATTAACAACTATCTACAAAATTACGTGATAGTATATGTACTTGTGTAGTGCCAGAGGTTGCCGCAGTTATGTTAATTTCATTATAATATTTGGAACTAAATTAACTGAAGCAAATGCGTGGCAGCTAATTAGACATCTCACAGCGTGTATGACTGACTTTAATTACGTGATAACTATAATTTTGCCACAGTAAAATCAACTCTATCTCTCTATAAATATGGTTTATTTTAGTTTTTGTTTGTAGCAGGTTAGTTTTGCGTTATTTAAATTGGTGCATTTATTTCGTGTTACTGTTTGTGATGTTATTGAATAATATTTTAACTTGTTTATTTTATGTCGGATTCGCGAGGCTTTGATGAAAGCATTTATTAGCTCACGCCGAAGTAACAAGTTCATTTTTGTCGCAAATTCCAACATGGAAGCAGGTAAAAAGATTTGAGCAAGAAATAATTGCACACAATTTTTGTTTATTTTCAGAATGCGGTATTTTTAAATATTTTAAATTAAAGTAAGTATTAAAAAGTAAGTCAAACCAACCAACGTTATTTTTAATGGATAGTTTAGTAAACAAATTAAAAACCTGGATTCAGCTAGCTAGACATAATTAGGAAATTTAGGGTTTTTTTTCTAACTAGCTTTTGCCCACGGCTTTGCCCGCGTGGAGGTCGGAAATTATCCCACGGGAAAGCTACCGCGGTATTAATTTATCCTATTATGTGTTAATTTCATTCAATTCCATTCAGCCATTTTTTCGATCGTAGAAATCAACCATAATTATTTTGTTACGCGTAGATAATTTTGAATCTGTGATATCTTTAAAGTAGGTATTCATTTAAATGATATGATGTCAATGTATATTTTAATTTTAATTAAATGCTCAATTTAAATAATGTATTTTATTTTTGGATTAATGTTATACCGGTCAAAATTTCTTCGCAAATATCAATTAATTTTTAATCAAATTCTGAAGATGGTTACTGTGGGTCATCCGTAGAAGATGACATAATTATCTAATATGCTATGGCGGACTTCCATAAAGCTCCAAGGTGGCATGATTTTTTCCGGAATCTTTAATAATAATCGTCATATTGCAGCCAATTTACACAAAACCTTAATGAATTGTACACTTAAACTTTCCTCATGAACCACTCCATTGGTGAAAACCGTTTGAAAATCTAGGTACCTAGTTTTTGATTTTCTCGCGTTCAGACAGACAGAGACAGACAGTCATATACATTTTACACCACCACTTTACCTACGAAATTCCATTTCATAAGTTTTTTGAAATACAATATTTAACAAGGTAACATAAAACCTGTGTCTACAATATTCAGAGTGTGCCTAACTATCTTAGTCACGCCCAAGCAAGTCCGTTCCTACCTTACTTTAACTTAATCTCCGAACATTTCATCAGACGAACTCTTGAAACCAAGTAATGTAGACACTACTTCAGCTAAATGAAGAGGTGGATCACGCATCGATACATATCCGAGAAGCATCAGTATCGATCCGAATCGAATATTACCGATAACAGCTCTCGAGTTGAGTGGTGAGCGATTCACTAGTGGTGTAGTCAGATGGTTAGGTAAGGCAAGAATCTATGTTTGTACCCATTCAGTTAGTGTACAGTCACCAGCACAAGTACCTTATGTTTAGGCAAGATTCAAAAGCGATTTTCTCATAAAATATTGATAGATATCGTAACTGTAAGGTCTATAAAGCTAGTGACTGTACATATTCGTGAATAATGAGTGGGTTTTTGGGTAATGGTGGGTTTAGATCAAACGATCGTAGAACCAGAACAAGAGCATTTTTTTCTTGACGTTTTAGTATGGATGAATCGGCAAAAGAATTCTCTATCCCTGTTTTGTTTTAACCTATATTGTTCTGTTGATGGGCAAAAGTTTCCCCATAATTTTCCATTCATCTTTGTCTGCTGCTGTTTCGGCCAAGCAGTCGAAGCCTCTTATCCTATTGGCTCTTTTGGCTTTACATACATAAACTCACGCCTTCTTCCCATGCGGATAGGCAGAAACTATAGAACGCCACCTGCTACGCTCCTTACGTACTCCTTTTGTTCCGCCTACGTTCATACATCTGGTCATACACGCACGCTGGTTGCGATTACTACAAACCTTTGGCATTGTAATCATTTTTTTCTGTTTTTTTATAGTTTTTAAAGTGTATTTTTTTTTGTTGTAAAGCCAATATACGCATTTTTCTTTCTTTCAAGAACGAGGCGATCCCTGTTTACACGATAATAATTTGCTAGAGTAGGGATAGAATGTGTATTCAATTGTTTAGTTTAAACCGATCCTAAGTTGGCAAGCTATTGTCGTGTGCATAAGTTACTGGAGATAAGCTTTGCGTAAAGCAACTACATCTTCTACTCACGTGTCAAAACGAGTTCTATGCGAATTGCGTATTAAGACCATAGTGGGAAGAGAGTTAGAAATATTACGGCGGTGATGCTCCCTAAGAGCGTCAACGTTATTGGTAGACATACCTGTACCCTAATTGCGTAACACAGTTTGAATCGGAATCGGAATGATTTTGAAGTATATTGCTATTGCATTGCTTCATAAGTTAGAAAAAATTGTCTGCTCAACAACGTAAATAACGCAATGAATGTTGTTGAACTGTCAAATTAAAACCGATTCCTACTGATAGTGTGTTACGCAATTAGCCCTCAGGTATTTATTTTAATAAAGTTAAAACTAATAAATGGTACGTATATTATGTGCTCACGCTGATATTATGTGCTCGTACGTAAATTGTGAGAGCAGTGGTGGCCCAATGATAACGGCTTACGAGTTGTGGTCGGACCCAGGCAGGCGCTTTACTTTGTGTAAATAATTTCATCACCACTGATCTCAAAACGGAGAAAGATAACATCGTGAGGAAACCGCCATGTCCTTGAACCAATAATTCGAAGACATGTGACATCTACCACCCCGCACTAGGCCCGCGTGGTGGATTCCAGCCCACTCCCTCTCGAAGAGAGGAGGCCTGTGTCCCAGCAGTGGGAACATTATAGGCTGATTGTACATAAATTATGGGCTCACGCTAACTGGCAAATTGCGGGTGGGGAAGGTATAGGTACACTTCTGCCTAACCCTCCTAGGAAAACAGGCGTGATGCCATGTATTTTTAAGGTTCCATATCCAAAGGGTAAAACGGGACCCTATTACTAAGACTCCGCTGTCCATCTGTCCAAAACATAACATAAATACCAGTTCACACGAACCCCAAATCACCTCCGGACGCACTGCAGTATAATATTGTACCCAATATGTACCATCCGTTTGTCTATTAGCAATCACCTGCACAAGACAGCTAACACGCTTCAACGCGTCCTGTGCACCAGCACGGCGGTGTTTGTGTGCCGTGGGTGAGGACCCTAACGTTGTTTTGTAACCAACTCACTAATTGGACGAGGTACGTTGTGACAATGTATTATATAGGTTTATGTATGTGTGTGTGTGTGTTGTCTTTGTTATACTGACCCTATGTTAGTGAAGAGTTGAGTAAATCTCCTGTCAAGTCTAAGGCGTTGTGTGTTGGTTCATTGAAATAATTGTAAGGATAATTTGTTCATAGATTTACAGAGTTAGTTGAAAATGGAACGTTTCAGCAGTAGGAGCATTGGTTTTCTTTACCTACATAAATATCCACATTCACATTAAATACTAAATTTAATAGCCCCCTAACACGTATGGCAAGGCAAGATGAAAGGTCCAACTAGACAGATTACTCTATTGTTGTTTTCTCCATGAGTTTCGCTTCATACAGGCATTCCCTATTTAGAAAGTGCGAAGAGCGCACGTCTTTGTAGGTCTAATTGGTTTGTTTTGTATTGTTCTAGATTTAGGTCTCCAGACACACTTTTTAGGGTTCCATACCCAAAGGGTAAAACGGGAACCCTATAACTAAGCCTCCGCCGTCTGTCTGTCTGTCCGTCTGTCACCAAGCTGTATCTCATGAACCGTGATAGTTAGACAGCTGAAATTTTCATAGATGATGTATTTCTGTTGCCGCTATAACAAAAAAACAGAATAAAATAAATATTTAAGGGGGCTCCATACAACAAACGTGATTTTTTTGCCATTTTTAGGGTTCCGTACCCAGAGGGTAAAACGGAAACCCTATTACTAAGGCTTCGCTGTCCGTCCGTCCGTCTGTCTGTCTGTCCGTCTGTCACCAGGCTGTATCTCATGAACCGTGATAGTTAGACAGTTGAAATTTTCACAGATGATGTATTTCTCCGCTATAAAAGAAAATACTAAAAAACAGAATAAAATAAATATTTAAGGCGGCTCAAATACAGAAAACGTGATTTTTTTGCCATTTTTATAGATAATGGTACGGAACCCTTCGTACGCGAGTCTGACTCGCACTTGGCCGATTTTTATAGATAATGGCATGTAACCCTTAATGCGCGTCCGACTCGCACTTGGCCGGTTTTTTCTGTATACCTACCTTAATTGAAATTATAAGTTTCAGTCCATTCATTTGCGTAATTTGAAAGTTTTTCAATATAAATTGCTCGTTGCAAAATCAAGCAAACCCCTAGAAATATAAAGTATGCAGCTGAAGCTACTGGATAAGTTAGTTCATTATAAAGATTTTAGATCCCAACGTCTTGCTTCTCCAGCAGCTAAAAATAAGTCTGAAAATATAAATGAAAAACCGGCCAAGTGCGTGTCGGTCACGCACAATGAAGGGTTACGTAGTTGGGATGATTTTATCCCAAAAACAAACAAGGTTCTAGTTCAAAACATGTTCTCCCATACATCTGCCATGCGTCACGGTCGATTTTCCAACTGAAAATGTAAGTTGGTCGACTATTACTCGTTAACTTGTCAAGCCTACATAACTGTGATAGTTTTCCTTTTAATTTCGTTATACATAATAGGTATAGGTAGGTACTATTGCTATGAAATTTTTCGGATATCCAGAAACAACCATTTAGCTGGCAGGGAGACACTTGACTCTAACAAAAAATAGCACTTTAAAGCTTAATATTACGCAAATGGATCCCTGAATCGAAAAATAGTTATATTGTAGCAATATTTTTGAACGGCCTATCCAAAGATACCCCACACCATAGGAATATTATCCCCACTTTACGTGCAAGGCAGGTACCTACCCGATTTTTTTTTTCCAGTTTTTATTTTACCACTTTGTCGGCGTGATTATTATGTACACCCATGCCAAATTACAGCTTTCTAGTACTTAGGCTCTCTGAGCTATGCCGGGGGACAGAGAGACAGACAGACAGACGGACATGGTGAAACTATATGGGTTCCTTGTTGACTACGGAACCCTAAAAATATATTATGGAGGAAAGGTCGTGAACGATCGTAGCATTGCAATAAAATTGAAATATGTAAGCGTAAATCAATAGTGAGCAATTTTATCATGTAATAATGTTGGAGCAATTTGCAATTTTGGAAATTCATTACTGGCAAAATATTTTTTTCATGAATATGTATTAGGATAAATTGTTTTTTTTTCTATGCTTCTGTGTTAGTATACTCAGTCAATTTATTGGTCCATCGTGTAATAATACAATACTATATCGTGCAATATCGTTGTGTGGCTTCAACTAACGTCTGATAAATGAGAAGAATTCAACTGTCATTGTGGTGTACCCACCACAATGTTGACTTTCTTTAAGTAGAACTACTAAATTGGTAGAATTATGATTCTACCAATTTAGTGACAACTTTGCATGTCATTTATCGGTACCTTTTCCAAGAACCGAGACATCAATTCTTTATCATACCACCAACTTCATCGTTCCATACCAGCATACACCAGTTCTCCTCTAAATACCTGTTAGATTAATGGTCCAGTAGACCGCGAAACTACCGCGGACTATAAATTAAGGGGCCGACACGATTTAGTGCCGCCCCTGTAAATTAGAGGCTTAATGATACATTAGATTGAAATTAGTGATGTCACATGACATGGTGGATGGAATGGTGTGGTAAATGTATTGGTTTACGAGTGTTTAAGTTCCTCTTTCTTTCTTCTTTTTTTTTTCTTTTTTTTTTGAACTTTGCCCCCACACTAGGAATTTCTCCTGTATCGTGGGTGCGTTTACAAACATTTAAAATCACAAACACAAACAGCCAGACCCGGAACAACTACTTGTAGGTCATACAAATATTTGTTCCGTGCGGGAATCGAACCCACGACACGCAGCGCAGCAGTCCATCGCTTAACCACTGCGCCAACCGTGCCAAAAAAAAAAACGCGAAAAATAATTTACTCAGAATTGTGGAAATAACATTAGACGCACATTTACGATCACAATCCGAAGAGGAATTCATAATCCATTGCTTCTTGTTTGAAAAATTCATCTGCTCAACAAAAATGTCACCATCATCTTCCTAGCCTTATCCGAACTATGTCTGGATCAGTTTCCAGTCTAACCGGATACAGTTGAATACCAGTATTTTACATGGAGCGACGGCGTATCAGACCTCCTCAACCCAGTAACCGGATAATGCGATACCCCTTGGTAAGACTGGTTGTCAGACTTTCGGGCTTCTGACTACCCGTAACGACTTCCAAAGATCCACGAATGACAGCCGGGACCAATGGATTTCGTATTACCCAGTAACTGGGTTGTGGAGTTCAGATGGGCAGTCGCTCAATTTAAGATACTGGTATTCAGCTGCGTCCGGTTATACTGGAAACCGAAGGCAACTTGATTGGGAAAAGGCTAGGCTACTGCATGGAGGCTGATGAAAACGCTGCGCATGTGCTCTTTGACTGCACAGGCGTCAGGCAGATCAGAACAGAAACCCTCGGGTCACCCAGATCCTTCACAGATATTCTATGCAGACCAGAAGACCTAATCAGCTTTTGGAGGGAGTTGGGCTGGTTGGAATAAACCAACTGACGGCCGCCATGGCCCACGCACAATGGTCCACATGAAGGACTAAGTGCGGAAACCAAACCCTCTAACATAGAAGGCTAGGCTATGTACATAGTTTATTTACATTTACGGTTTAATGATTTAGTGATGATGACATACTCAATACCTTTTTTTGCTGTCTACATGTAGGTATTCTTAGGTGGTAAACTTATAATTAGATATGTCGGGCACAGCAAAATAAGTGAGTTAGGAGAGAGAAAGCATTTGTTATTATAAACATTTGCTATGTTTATAATAACAAATGCGTTCTCTCTAACAACTATATTATAATAATGATGTTTAGAAGAGCGGTTGGAATGTGGGATAGCCTCTAGTAGTACTAAGGAATTACTTGCCCACTTGGTAAGGTCAAAGCCCCCAGCCTTAAATAAGGCGATAAGTTCAGCGGAAAGAATCTTGTCTTCCTCCAGAGACGGGGTCGAATTAGCCAAATCATCCATGAGAAATGCTCATGAGAGGCAACAATGGATGCCCGCGGGAACTCGATTAAATTGAGCTGCATTTGGTCTGAAGCCCAGTCCCTTTCTAGCCATGCGCACTGTGCGCCAGCTATCAGAAGATGAAAAACATCCATTGTAGATTCTCATGAGCCATGGACGATTTGGCTAATTCGACCCCGTCTCTGGAGCTTGCGCGAGCAATTTTGGCATTATGCAAGATAAGCTAGCTATATCTATCTGCAAGATAAAGATAAATAGCTTTTATATAAAATATAAACAGGTTAGGAGATAAGGCAGAGGTTAGTGGAAACGCTGGGAGGGGACGCCCTAGGAGGACATATAGTGACCAAATTGGTGATGTTCTTCAGAAAGGTCAGGTGCGTAGTACTCGCAATCGGTGTGCGTGTATGACCAGATGTATGAACGTATGGGAAAAAGGCGTGAGTTTATGTATGTGAGTGTAGGTTTGGAGATGTACTATTAATTAATAAAAACAAGTAAAATTTAAAGTCTCGAATACCTACTTAAGTTATGACTTTATCTCTCTCTCTCTTTTCTCTTTAAAATATGGTTACATTGTTCTTATATCCCATTGGCATGAACTATACGGGAATAGCACATGTCGTAATAAAAACAGGGAGTGAGCAGTGTGGTAATGTATTACCCATTATTGCCCACAGTTTGCCGGACGTAAATAGGTAAGTATTGCCATTTGTGTACGGTAGAGGTGATTTTTATCAATCTTCAACACTTTTAAAATACACTAACTAAATATACAAATAACTACAAACAACAAAGGACACTTAGACGTCGAAGTAAGTACTCCTCGGTAACGCTGTCATCTGGAAACGTGCCCAGGAGACTGGCAGCATTGCCACGTTGAATGGCAATGCCAATTCTTTGGCCAAAGAACGAGCCAGCCCTCTGGTCGCGTGAAGTGTCGATCGGGCCCCATGAACCGAGCGTACATCTTCAACACTACATTTTCATTATCTAAAACTTACGAAATCTCCCCAATTAACCCTTAAAAATCGCTCCATTCGCAATAACAACCTTACAAAACAACTTCCCACAATTCCCACAGATAGTTGTTACAAGTAACGGAGGCGCCCGCGGCTCGCACGTGTTGAATATTCATGCAGCTGTCAGTCATAACAAGGGTTGAATCCTGACTGCTATCGACTCGAGTCAACAAGAGCTGTGAACTGTATTTAACTCATAGATTTGTAGGTATACGTATGTAGAGAGGGTTTGGTGAATACGGTGGAAATATCGTAGTTTAACGTAGAGATTTTTGTATGAAAGTGAGTTTAGGGTTTCTCTACACTTCAGACACACTACATTTACACAACATTTCAGAAGAAAAGAACCACTACCGAATAGTGTACAGTCACGAGCACTATTATGTATAAACCTACGTAGCAACTTTCAAAGGTGATTTCCTCCAAATAAATTGATTGTAATTTTATTTTACTACAAACTTAGTATTTTGGAACCCAAACTATTATGAAATAGATATTTTCTCAAAGTTGCAATCCACGAGAAAATCGGTTTTGAATTTTGCTAAGTATTTCCATAATACTGCTCGTGAATGTACCTACTGCCAAGTAGTGTCTATATGTGCCGATTTGAAGGGTGTGTCGATGAAAATATATTCGGAAGATGATATTTAAGGGGACGGTTAGTGATAGTGACCTTGCGTGTCTGGGGCGGTGCATTTCCCTAACCCCGCGCGGCTACATATAATTGCCACCAACATTTATTTTTGGTAACGAAAATATGAATATTTAAATAAATTACAAATATAATTATAGGTAGGTAATAAAACAGTCTGTTCGTACAAAAAAAAAAAAACGATAATATCTTAAGTAGTTTGAAAGTAATATTACTATCGTTTTTATGTTTTGGGTAGACATTACTTTCTGAATTTATTTCATAAAGTATTTTACTACAATACTTACATATTCACTTAGAGAATTGATTTGTATGAGTTCTAGTTTAACATACATTTTTTGCATAACCTACTTACTTGCATTATTTGAAGGTAATAATATATTTAACAGTCACTAAAATCATATATCTGCGTCATAAGCTTCGTATTTTAGGTTGGGAGAACATCAGGTATCCACTTGGAGTTGCAGGTAACTCTTTTAAATGCAGTAAATTGTCTTTTACAATCTATAAAATAACTGAAATAACGTCTTTATTTCAGTTTTTTTTTTATGTGTTGAATTAAAAACAGATGCTGAAATATCTGTAACACGAAAATAATATAATTATTAACTGCAAAAAGTGCGAGTCGGCAACAGGAGTGAAACAGCATGTTTAACAAAAACACAGCTATGAAAACCTTCATAAAAGTATTTCTACAAAGACCAACAATGAGAATCCTCTTCGCACACAATTTAATCCTCTGAAAACTGTAAAACATAAAAAAACTGAGTCATAAGGCCAATAATATTAATACAAACAGCACTTGGAAGCAATTCAAATCCTTACAAACACTTGCATAAAACTACAATAGTCGCTCTAATAGGGTTGGTTACCAGAATTTTTTTCGTTCAATTTTTCCTGAATATTTTTTAGGTTTCCTAACATTTTATGGACCTTATCTTATTCCTTATCTTCTTATATCTGCTGGAATTTATCTATCATCCCTAAATACAGAGGATCTGGACCTGAGTCCGAGGAAACGACTTTTTTAATCGATAGCTTGATATATTTTTTTTTTTGAGATACCTACAGTGTAGATAGGAAAAGTCTGTTATTAGTCAATATCTAAACTACAAAAAAAGAATTCTATTTAATTAGTAACCAATCCATTGTTTTACCAAGATGGCGTATTGTATAAATTATCACTCGTTTAAAAAACGGGTAAGAAGAACGTAGTGACGAAACCGGCATGCCTGAGAGATATTCGCAACGGCATGTCAAGAGACAGAGGCCCATGGACGGCATAATCAAATCAAAACATTTTATTTCACATAAACCTACATGGGCAATTCTGAACCGTCAGAAGCGTTTCCTGTGGAGAAGAGCCAGCAAGAAACTCCACTCTTACTCTTTAAAAAGCACGGTTACTCTTTTAAAAAATAATTGACTTTTACAATGTTTTCAAATTACAGAGTTAATAGATATAGAAGGACAGCTTATGCTTATCAAAATAGAAAATGGTCTACAAATCTAAAATCTATTAAAGCCTACAACGTTCTGACATTTACAAAATATTAAAAAATATGTATATATAATATTTTTTAAATAATAAAAGTAAAAAACTTGTTGAAATTAAGTTGTAGTATAAGAACTCTGACACCAGGTTAGTCACTAACCACACGAAAAAGCAGAAAAGAAAGACCAGGGGCCTTACTCCCGACAGCATCGAGTACTGAATCAATCGAATTAGATACGAAATAAATGACGATCCATACTCTTGAAACCGACATTAGCGCACGATCGTGCGGTGGTTCAAAACGACACTAATTTCGATCGAAAGATTCGTTAGAATCGAAAAGTTCGTACTCCACACGCCATCTGACAGTTATGTATCGAGTAGTTGAATCAAAACTAAACGTCAAATTACTCGATAGCAAAGAAGCTACTTTATGAAGATCGAGTGAGATATTGTTGTGTTCTTTACTGCTTTATTTCTTCAAAATCTTTATTATTATGGCTCGCCTTACTTTGTTTTTCAATGTTCTTGAGAAAACATCGTATGGATCTTCGTGCGAAAAGAAATATGAATCGATATAATACCCGGGGCTATAGAAATGGATTCGGAAGAATTTCGAAGAAGTTATAGTTTCTCGAAGGAGTTGTTTAATGTGTTGGTAGAAGATTTAACACCATACATGAAGAAATTAACCAGACGAAGTGACATTTCCATTAAATGCAAGGCGAGAACCCCGAAAGTCTGACAACCAGTCTTACCAAGGGGTATCGTATTACCCAGTTACTGGGTTGTGGAGGTCAGATAGGCAGTCAACATAATCAGCCTATAATGTTCTCACTGCTGGGGCACAGGCCTCCTCTGTGTGAGAGGGAGTAGGACGTAATCCACCACGCGGGCCCAGTGCGGGTTGGTAGTTTTGACATGTCTTCGAATTTTTGGTTCTAGGACATGCCACCGGTGGCCTCACGATGTTTTCCTTCGCCGTTTTGAGAGCAGTGGTGATGAAATAATTTATACAAAGTAAAGCCCCTATCAGGATTCGAACCTACGACCTACAACTCGTAAGTCGCTGTCGTTACCACTGGGCCACCACTGCTCTCAAATAGGCAGTCGCTCCTTGTAAAATACTGGTATTCAGCTGCATCCGGTTAGACTAGAAGCCGAGCACAACATAGTTGGGAAAAGAATAGGCAGATTAGTTGATGTTTTTTCATAGGGTTTTATTTGTTAAGTTAAAATAAAGCACTAGGGTATCGTTTTTTACGTGGGAAAGTGATATAGAAGTAAATAAATTCAACCACATAAAAGATTCTAACCACAGACATAAGACACTTGACAATGACGTAATCCATGAATGATAGGATATAGACAATGACAGGCATAACGACGCTGATAATACTCGAACCTATGTCGATCTTGGTTTACGATTCGATTTGGTTCGGGAGTAAGGTTTTAAATCGAGTTCAGATCAGAAACGAGTTCGAATCGAAAACAAAATCAAACTCGAATCGTTTTCGGGAGTAAAGCCCCAGGACTAAAACCAGCCACTTTTAGACATGTCTAAAATCAACCACTGCTTCTTACTTTCTAAGATTACAGATAAGACCACTGTCACTTTTAAAATTACAACATTTCATTTAAATAATTAATATACTTGCAGAGGATGCACTTCCAATACAATAACTGCAATATACATGTTATCCAATCAGTAATAATGTAAACATTAAAAATGTTATTGACACGCTGAATCTTTGCAATTTGGTGTCGGGCCCTCGAGCCAATAATTCCAGTGATTGTTGCAGTGGATTCGGGATTATATCAGGATTTTCTGCAGCAGATGCATACAACGATCGCCATCCGATGTGGAGCGTGGTGACTACGTCAATACAGGGTAGGGCTGTGCGGTGTTTGAGGCATACCTATGTTGAACTAATGTTTAATGTAGGTATATAGGTAAGCAGTACTTACTTATAAATGAAGTGAAAAATTATAGTATGTTTTTATTTTAGTAAGATAACCAAAGGCTTTCTTAAAAAAATGCCTCTGCTTCAAGCAACAAGTTGAACAGCGTAAATGTTGAACAGTCCAGTTATTCGCATTTTACCCTAGCATCAATCAATCACTCTAGCCTTTTGCCGACTATGTTGGGGTCGGCTTCCAGTCTAACCGGATGTACTGAACCCGTAATTTACATGATGCGACTGCCTATCGGATCTGCCCGCCACAACCCAGCAACTGGGCAATACGATATTGTTAAGACTGGTTGTCAGACTTTCGGGCTTCTGACAACCCGTAACGACTGTCAAAGATCCACGAATGATCGCCGGGAGCCGGGAGAGTCTCAGTATGTAAAGATGGTAACCCATCCACGAACCAACCCCGGCAAGCGTATATTAACCTGTAAAATCGACTCGTACGGTTGTTATTACTTAGCCACGAGCTCCTCGAATAAATAGCAATTTTACCGAAAAAAAAAAATATGTTCTACAAAATATTCAAAAAAAAAACAGTAAAAAATGTACAAATAAATGAAATTAAAGTAGGTATCTGTTTGTAATGTCAAAATAACAGCTTCTGACTAAATCGGTACTTATAACAAAAACCCTTTCTATTTTTATTTTGATCTCTCTTTCTGTCTGTTCGTTCCGGCTAATCTCCGAAACGGCTGGACCGATTTTGACGGGACTTTCACTGGCTGATTTTTTATTGTAAAAAAAGCCACGCAGGCGAAGCCGCGGGCAGCAGCTAGTAGTCAATATTAACGGTGTGACCTAGCAGAGCGCGGGATCTTCCCTATAACGCGCTGTGGGTTACCCTGAGTTGGCAGAAACATACAACCCGTTGCGTCCACGCAATTTCAAATAAAAAAGAAAATACCGACTGCGTTCGTCCTCTCAGACGATGATTCTCTCTCTAGAGTTAAAAACATGCTATGAGTTTTCCCAACGGCACATGTGCGAGTGAATCTAGCATCCCGTAAAGTATCAATTATACTGTAACTCGTTGAACTTTAACACTTTCCTCATTCAAAAGGATTATGTGGTTTAAAAAGACAATATTTTAAGCAGAGAGATCCTTAATAACGCAACTATTCTACTCAAACCTTTTTTATCACAAAATTTTCTTGAATTATTTATTTATTTAAACTTTTCACACACAAAGGTGGACTTAATGCCTTAGGCATTCTTAACCAGTCAACCATGGGTGGTAAAGAGATAAATAAATAAATAAAATATTTATTTGTACTCCTTGAAAAACATACATAAATAAACAAGGATTAAATAAATATTGTTCAATAGAGTCACATTAAAAGGCGAACTGATGCCTCCTAAACTATGCCTAGAGCCTGTTTTAGGAGCCAATGTTCCTCCAGATATAATGGCATACAACTGGTATTAAGTGTCATACAAGTAAAGATCGTGCAAATTAAATCTGCACGTTGTCCACTAAAATTTATACACAAACATTTAAAATGTAATAATAATACAGTAGTATTAGCATTAATTTAGATAAGATGGTAGGTGTTCTGATTAATTACATACCCGTCAGTTCAGAACTTACCAACTCCTTCGTAGACCTGCTTGTATACAACTTTAATTACTCTTACCACTAATTAATAAATTGCCCAATAAAAAAATAAACTGCAGCCAGCCCTACCCAGTTGCAAGCAAAGCCGGAAATACGCGGCTCACTTTACGATTATTACTTCCTTTGCGCTCTCTCTGTGACACTAGTGGGTATAAACGCTTGTTTTATTGTTTATTATTCTTTCAGGGTGAAATAAAAGAGACGGTCATGGACAAATAGAGGGTGAGAGGTTGTATGTTGAATGTTAGGATGTTGTAGGAGTTGTATTTGTAAGCGATGAGGGCTGTGATCGCTATGTGTTGGCTATATACAGGGTTACTGGTAACTCGACGTATTCCTTGCAGGACGTCATAGCATGGTTGAAATGCAACAAATTAAGCCACCAAATGTTCTACCGAAATTCAGTAGTTTTTGAGTTAATTAGGTTTTTAGTTGTTTTATGAAAAATAAAATTTAAAAAATGATTTACGGTGCGACTATACTGGAATTTAATTTATTATCATAGCTGATGCCGTAGCAAATCTTTGTTAATAATTAAAAAATCCAAAATGCCGAAAACTTGGCAGAGATCACTAATTAAACATTTATTATTAAAAAAACTCAAAATCTACTGAATTTCGGTAGAACATTTGATGGCCTTTGATGGACTTTGATGGACTATATCTATTAAGGCACATATACGGGACTTTTGTGACATTTAAATTTAATCTGTTAATTCGCCTTGATAAAATGCAAGTATAATATTAATAAGTTATGCAATAAATGTATGTTAAACTAGAACGCGTACACATCAATTAAAGAAGAAAGAAAGAAAGAAAGAAAATACGTTTATTTGCGGTAAACATAACGTAAAGAAATAAAAACACAAACACGAAAGAAAAAGTTGAGGGAAAATATGCGTCACATTCACGCAAAACGGCCATCGCTCAGCATAATGCTGCGACCCTATGCTAGACAGAGCCCCAGCGCTGGTTTTCAGCGAGCGTTGACGTGATGACGTCAACCGGTGCAGCATAATGAGATAAAAATAAACAAAATAAAATAAATGCAATACTACGTTATCTATGTATATATAAATATAAAATCTAGAATGGCAACATTCAGTAACGTCGGCAATGACTCAAGCGCCGAGCGCATGTTACGCAATCTGTGTGTGCAGCTGTCAGCTGTCATAAAGAATTTGGCGTTTTACGTAATGGTTACATCTCAGTCAGAGAGGGTTACATAATTAAATAACATGGCGCATTATGTAAAGAATGCTAGGATGTTATCTAACAAAGGATTCATTGGGTGACTGGGTATTAAATAAGTATGGAATTCAATTCTAAATATTTAAGAATTGTAGTAAAATACTTTATGATACTCGTATAAACCCAAAGCATAAACAAACCGGCCAAGTGCGAGTCTGACTCGCGCACGAAGGGTTCCGTACCATCATCTATTAAAACGGCAAAAAAGTGGTTTGTTGTATGGGAGCCCCCATTAAATATTTTTTTATTTTAATTTAATTATTTATTTTTAAAGTGAATATATATCTAAATATTCTGTGAATATATATCTAAATATTCTGTGAATATATATCAAAATATTCTGTGAATATTTCAAGCATCTACCTGTTGCCGTTATCAATAACGAGCAAAAAAATCACGTTTGTTGTATGGGAGCCCCTTAAATATTTATTTTATTCTGTTTTTTAGTATTTGTTGTTATAGCGGCAACAGAAATACATAACCTGTGAAAATTTCAACTGTCTAACTATCACGGCTCATGAGATACAGCCTGGTGACAGACGGACAGACAGACAGACAGACGGCGGAGCCTTAGTAATAGGGTTCCCGTTTTACTCTTTGGGTACGGAACCCTAAAAACGATATTACTTTCAAACTACTTAAGATATTTTCTTGACTCTTTTTTTGGATGGACAGACTATTTTATATTCTATTCTTTTTTTAATAACTCATATTTTCGTTATTGAAAATAAATATTCCCGAAAGGCGGCGGCGGGAGCAGCGTGAGCACGATGCGCATTTGCATAGGCAAGGTCAACGGCGATTACCCGATCCTTAATGCAATAATTACGACATCTGTAATTAGAGATAGTTAGTACTACTAAGGTAGATACTATACAACTTTTCCCCAAAAATAAAATATCATGATTTGTTTATTTATTTGCTAACATGTAAAACACTGGTTAGTAGGCATGCATCAAAGTTTCATGACATAGTATAAAGACATGCACCCCGTAAGGACATTGCAAATTTTATAAATCGAATTACTATTATTGAATTAAATTAAGTTATTAAATTACATAATATTGATTCTAATTATGTCATTAGGTAAACTACACAATAATCAATAATTTATTACACATAACACACATAAACTCACGCCTTCTTCCCATGGGGTAGGCAGAAACTATAGAAACCCACTCAGCTACGCTCCTTACATACTCCTTTTGCTTCGCCTACGTTCATACATCTGGGGGCCGATCGCGCTAATTTTGAACGTTAATACCAAAACTAAACCACAACCAAAACGTTACGTTAGACACATTTCGTATCGCGCTAATCATTTCAACGGAAACGATTTAGCTTTACTTTGGAAGTTACGTTGGAGGAACGATCGATCGAACAATACTCTCACAAAAAAAAGCGCGATACCGTTTCTTACACCAGCTAAACCAAAACTAAACTAAAACCAAAAACGTTCCGTTCGAACGGTAATTACGTTGAGAAATATAGCGCGATCGGCCCCCTGGTCATAAACGCACGCCGATTGCGAGTACTACGCACCTGACCTTTCTGAAGAACATCACGATTTTTTTTTTTTTTTTTGTTTTTTTTATTACATCTTTTTTTTAATAACAATTCGTTCATTCGTATTAGTCATATATGCCACACGTTTACGTCAAGCATAATAGTATTACAAGGCTGATCGATTCCAAATTTTTCTGTTTTAAATTCCTCAACGGTATCTTCTTTATTAATAGAGATTTCAACTTTCGAAAAAATTGAGTAATTTCGTAGGGATTTTAAACTTTCCGGTAGTTTATTAAATATGTTAGCATATTTTGAATAAGGGCTTTTCCCGATAACTTTTAAGTTTGTGATGGGTAGTGTTAATCTGTTCTTGTTTCGTCGGTTATAGTTTTCATTTAGCTCGATATTTGATTTGAAGAGGTGCCTATTTTTCCTAACGAATGTATACAACTTTGCAGTATATAAATTGCTGGTAATGTGAGAATTTGTTGTTTAACAAAGTGTGACCTAAAACTCTCTCGTTGATCTATGTTTATTAATATTCTAATACATTTCTTTTGCTGAAAAGAGGTCCAAAAAGCCAGTACTTTCTCCCCACAGAATAACACCATAATTTAGCCAGGAGTAGTACGCATAATAGCGATAAGGCGGTTTTATAGTCTGTGTAGGTACTTAGGTACTTAAAAATATTATATTATTAATTCAGATGTGAAGGAACACAAGGTGTTGTGGCGCAGCTTGGGAGGGGCCTATGACTGCGATAGGCCGAGTTAATTGATGTCATGAGCATTAAAAAAAAAATTGAATGACACAAGAAATAAATGTAATATGCATCTTTGGTCCACCTAATCAACCAATAAAAAAAAACTGGACAAGTGCGAGTTGAACTCACGTGGTGAGGGTTCCGTACAATGAATATGTTATCTACCATGTTTTTATCCCAAGATAATTTATCCCAAGAACAAACTTAACATTTCAGTTGAAAAACATGTTCTCCCATACATTCCTACAGTAAATGTAAGTTTCTACGTACAATATTTAGAGATTGACCATGTTATTTTAACATCATAGACTTTTTATAGGTTTTCCTATAATCTATAAGTAAAAAACTATTTTCAGTATATTTAAAATATACTGAAAATAGTTTTTTTTTAAATAGCTTTGGATGTTATGGAATGAAAAATTATGTTATGGTAATTTTCATCTATTTTGTTTTACTATAAAACGAATCATTTTAAAATAAAATTCATTTGTGACCCTCAAAACAAGCCTTTTCATTTAATGTGTCACACTATACTGACGGTCTGCATTTTTTTTTTAATATTCTAACTTACCCCCTAAAAGTGATTATCGTCATATTCATAATTCGTTTATTTACGTTACACGTCCGTGTTTGGGTCACAGAAATTCATATGTGTACCAAATTTCAACTTATCGGTCCGGTAGGTTCGGAGCAAATCGTCTGTGACAGACGGACAGACAGACACACGAGTGATCCTATAAGGGTTCCGTTTTTTTCTTTTTGGGGTACGGAACCCTAAAAAAGACAAATATAGAACCTAACTTAGGTAAACAGTTAAATCTTAGATGCTTATTTATATAAAACTCCACCAGAAAAACAAATACTTATGTAATCTTCCAAAGCTAATTACACTCATTTTCCTTTTAATATCAATGTCTAAAATAAAACCAAGAGATACCAAACCTTTTGTAAAGTTAATCCCGAACACGGAATTAGGATTAGGCCCATATGTGCACGACTCACAGTAATCACGAAACAAGTTTGTCCTACAAACTTGTACAAGTCAATCTTAAAACGGGTTTGCATAGATTAGCACAGCACTCGCTTTCAGAACACATTAGGGTGTGCCACAAGGTTACCGTTTTAGCGTTTGTGGCCCAAAATTTTGGAAAAGTATACGTTTTGTTCCTGGTGAAGAAAATAACTATACTTCCACACGTGGCTTTCGAAAAAGGATTAGAAGATGGGTACGAGTAGGAAGGAAGGAACCAGAAGATAGCCAGAGAAAACCACCTACCACCAACTCCTGAGCGTGTTCTCAGATCGTTGGGACTCCCTTTTGCTGCGCCACTGGCTAAGAATCCATACCAATTGATATTTAATGTTTTAAATCTGCTTATTACTAACACTAGGTACTAAGTTTTTTTGTTGATACTAAAACTATGGACTCATGTCTGAAATAAAGAATTTTAATTTAAAAAGTCCTTCCATCCGTTAAAAATACAAAATGAATAGGGATAGAAGATGCGATCACTCATCTGGTATCAATACTAGTAGCTTGGTTTGAGCTTGATAAATTTTAGTCAATATTAAGCATGTTACTATTCAAAAATGTTGCAGCTTTGATTAATTATTTTATTATGGGTATACCTCTGCCTAGCCCTCGGGGAATACCTACAAGCGTGGGAAAGGAGCAAATGCATCCGATGGTCTAATGCATCAACAGCAAAAATAAAATACTGGTGGTTTCGTTTCCACCGGATCTTCCCGCTGGGAGCCCACGATTTAGGCCGTCTCCATACATCGCACTCCTCAGTCGTTGGCCAACGAACGGCAATCTGCATAATACGCAGACACGCTGCTATAAAAATGGTAATGCACTCCGCATTGGCTTTGCTGTGCAGGGTAATAGGTCGCTTGTTCGGCGGTTCTACGAAACTGCATGAAACCTTAATGTCTTTTAGATCTTGGTTTTCTTTAAAATTGTAACAAGCAATCTTGCTGACTTCATCGGAGTCTCTATTATGGAAGTCGACTTATACTGCGTTTAGGTTAAATCTATAAATATAACAAAAATTAATAAAATGACAAAAAAATCCTCAAAGATGCTTGTAAGCATCTTTGAATTCCTTCATGACCGTGAATACAAACGCTTTTCTTATAATTAAAACAAAACAGTGACGGTTATACTGCAACAGTAGGTAGATTAGGTGCATGGACTGTTTCATGCGATCTAAATAGACTCAAATCTATTAGAACCATTACTTTTCAGTATCTCATAGGATAGTTAAGATTTTGTGCTATACGGATTTTAGAAATTATGTTTAAAACAACCGAAGTGTTAATGGAATTTTGTTGCTGACCACAAATCCCATAAGATCTAAAACAGATATACATCTTGACCATTACGAAAATTATCAAAACGTAAACTTAGCAGGAGGATACAAACACAACTAACATAGCACACAGACAGAACTTCCTCTAATTAGCACATGTTAAACTACCCTACCTATACATAAGTTGCCCCACTATAACCACCGAAGCCAGCGAAACTACTGTTAAACTTGTAAACATAACTTACATCCGAACAGCACTAATAAACGACAATGGCGCGTACATAAATTCTCTTAAAGCTATAAATAATGGAAAATTGCCCACCCGTGTCACGCAGTATCAAATTGCTGCCGATGTCAGGAAGACTGAAGATACTAATAGAGGATGCGACATGGTTGGGATAAACGACACTTTAGATGCCCACTATACAGGGTGGAAGGGACGTCGACGCGAAACCTGTTACCATGGATTCAGTACATCATATACAATATTAGTTTTAGTATAGGCGAAACCCGAAACAAAAAAAGAATCTATGTACAAAATTTCAAAACTGTATCATGAAAAATCACAAAGTTATAAGGGAGTTATGTTACCGGGTTGTCTGTACAAAAACATACAAACGGCGCCCCCGCGCCTCCAGGGTCGCCTTATGGCAGTAAGTACCTAACCGTACGGCAATTTTATTGTAAGTAATTAAATGGTGATAACATTTTCCATCACACTTAAATATTTTTAGGACAAAATATAACATGGTGTAAAAATTATTGAAATCGATTCAGTTCCTTATTCTGAACAAACTATATTCAGGTTTCGCATATACTAAAAATAATGTTGTATACTTGACCCCCGTGCGTTGAAATTTAGCGTCGGTAATTAAGAAAAAACAGCTGTTTCCTACAGAAGTGCAAAACCTACTCGGTCAAAATGTATGGAACAGCGAATTTTTTTTTAAATAACCGACGAAAAATTGTAACGCATGGGGGTCAAGAATCATGTACTGAATCCATGGTAACAGGATGCGCGTCGATGTCCCTTCCACCCTGTATAGAATATAACACTTTAATTGACTATGCCACCTAAAGAGTGAACATCAAGAGTGGTTGGGAGACCTCAAATATTGTGTGTATAATTTAAAAAAATCCTAAATAAGGGAAAAGATTGGACAGTCAAATCAGTTGATAAGGGTTTTGACGGGTTTTTTTTTATTTTTTATCTTTATATATCAGAAAGCATCAATCTATGAACAGTGGTGGCCTAATGGTTATGACCGCGACTTCCGAGTTGTAGGTCGTAGTCCGAACTGAGGCAGGCGTTTTATTTTGTGTAAAAGCGGTGAAGGAAAACATCGTGAGGAAACCAGTATGGCCCAGAATCAAAAATTCGGAAACATGTGACATCTACCAACCCTCACTGGGCCCGCGTGGCAGATTACAATCCACTCCCTCTCGAAGAGAGGAGGCTTGTGTCCCAGCAGTGGGAACATTTTGGCTGATTATGCTTATGCTGCTGGAACCAATACGGTGCGGTAACAATTAGGTACAATCATTTTCTATCCGACCTATATTATGAAAAAACCTGAATTCCCGTATTTTTAAGAAAGTTCGAATTCTTATACTTCGTTATGAATTACATTTTAATATTTGTACACGATATGTTGTGGTGAATATCTATACATACATATTTATTATATTGTATATTCAATCTACATAGTAGGTACGGTGTTAATGTTTTTTTAAGTTCTATAACTTAAAAAAACATTAACACCATACTATGTAAAACTACATTCTCACAAATCGTCCTCCACGACACAGGGAATCCTAGTGTGAAGGCTAGTGCTATATGTATTATATTGCTCTCTTGAACAATATTTATTTTGTGTTATTGTTTATTTATTTTATTAAAACTGTAATAAATTCTGATTCTAATGTCAATCTCTATCTGTCAAAAACATCTATAATTTTCATACATTTTTGACACCTTCACATTGATTGTCGCCGAAATGATATTGCGAATTGGATTCTGACCTCAATAAACAGACAGTCGTTTTCTCCACGGAAAGAACTGCATTAAATTTCTAGTCACAGTCACTCAATCATTATGTACTAATTTAATACAAAAAGGTTGTCTGTAAAAGATCGCTTTTAGCGATAAGACCGCCCATTGTGTCACCTTATCTAAAATTATCAACATATATCTGTAATATTTATATGGTGTACTTAATAAAGAGTATTATATTGATACTGAGAGCCTCAGCTTTTCATTCTTATTTCTCTCATATACTTTTATCTACTTTTGCAAGGTTAAAACATTTAGTTAACATATCCGCGTAACATTAATCATTCGTTAAGGAAACCTGCAAAGAATGGTGCTGACAGTATCAACAACTTGCAATCTTAAGCATTAAGCTTCATTAATCACGAAAACTTCTGTTTTTCCTTCGCAAACGGCTAATATTTTGGGATACTGTGCTGCAAAATTGTTGGATCGACTTCTTATAAATTCTTGAAAATTGTTATGATGAGAGACTCGCTTAAGAACTTGCTAGGTAAGGTCTAAGGATAAAGCCATTGTCGCTTACTATCCAATATAGTTTTTTGGTCTGAAACATCTAATAAAGAGAGGAGCTGGTGAGTTGCTCGAAACTAACATTAGTATAACGGAGACTTTAAATTAATGCTGTCACTTTCTTTTTGATATAAAATGGATGGCATGAATTTGAAGTCTCCGTTAAACTAATGTTGGTTTTGTGCAACTCAACGTGTGGCTAATTAATAACAGCCACACGGGTCGATCGATCAGGTCAAGCTACGTTTGGCGCGGTTGGTCCGTAGACGTGACATCTTTACATACCGAGACCCCTCCGTGCCTCGCAAAGCACGTTAAGCCGTTGGTCCCGGCTGTTATTTGTAGATCTTTGACAGTTGTTACGGCTCTTCTGAAGCCCGAAAGTCTGAACTACCAATCTTACAAAGGGCTATCGTGTTACCCAGTAACTGGGTTGTGGAGGTTAAATAGGTAGTCGTCCCATGTTAAAATAATAGTATTCAGCTACATCCGGTTAGACTGGAAGCTGTCTCCAACATATGTAGTTGGGAAAGGGCTAGGCAGATGATGATTTAAAACATCTACCATCGCCAACAGCCAATAGCCAAACGAAATTTAAATAAAGAATAGTTTTTTTCTAAAAATCAGAGTTTTTTGTTTTTGATTATGCTATATTTTTTATTACCATACTAATTATTTTCCAGGCGACTAACAACTGAAAGAGCGACTAACTATTTGCGACTATCGATTAAATATTATTTTTAAATCTAAATCAACAAAAGTTATGTTTTTTTTTATTTAGTTCACACAATCAAAAAAATAATACTAATAATATAAAACAAATTGTTTGTGGTTGATATGAACCAGCTACTGTTATTTAGTCATTTGGGTTAGGTTAGAACAGTGACTGCCGGGAGGACACGGCGCGGCATACGCTGGCAGAGTGTGCTGCATTTGAGGAGCCTCGCCGTGCCCTCGTCTCGGCAGTAGGCAGTGACCTGTCGGTGTCGGCCATGGTCGAGTCGATGGCCGGCAGCGAGGAGTCCTGGGACGCGTTGGTATCCGGAAGGAGGCTGCGGAAAAGGAGCGGGAGATCTCGTGGGGTAAATGGGTCCAGGGACGGTGGACTCGGGGACGTCCGCCGCCCCCTATCACACTGGACCCGAGGTGGCGGCGCGTAGTGTTCCACGCGCGCCCCTTTCAGACGTTTCGGGGGAGTCAAACACCTCACCCCTCCCCCCACCCCAGACTTGAGGTGGCCCGCGGAGGAGCCGGGGTTCTCGGAAGTAATACTAGCTCCCAAGATCCCCGGTGCAAGTGTGGGAAGGGAACACTGGGGTGGTTTTTAGTCAGTAAGAGTCTGAAAGACCCCTCGAAGGACATCCATGACAATTTTCCACCCCGGCAACAAAAAAAAAAGGTTAGAACAGTGACCAAGGCGAGCATGCCGCTGCAGCGGCTACCGCCGAGCGCCAGATCCCCTCTATTGTTGGTAAATTCAGTTACCAAAAGAAAAACTCGACGACTGTTTAAATTAAAACAAAGCTAACAACTGATTATTAAGCTACTACTTTCTAATCAAAATTATCCTTCACTGTAGCTGCCAACATACTTTTTTTCTACCACTACACTATTTTTTACCATGCCATATTTATTTCCTTTAATAAATCATCCTTTCATACATATTTTTGATTTTTTACATCTGCCAGGCGTCCCACGATGGCTCAATTTATTTTTTATTTTGTCAATATAATACTATCCATTAAAAACATTACCCACCTTCAGGGGCAGTTGGGTAAATAATTAACACGCATGTGTACCAACATAGCAAATGCAACGGCCATTAATCACGATAATCATTCCTCAGGACATCAGCAGATTTATTCATTAATCAAAACTTTAGGAATAATATAAATTTTGAACTTACGTCGATACTCATTAAAAAACTGTTTTCTTTGGTAAGTACCGTGGTACTTTCATACTTATACATTTAGTAAAAAGCTGTGATTTTGACATTATAAATAGACACTTCAATTTATTTATTTGTATTTAATAGCTGATGTTATATGGAGTAACTTAGGCTACTTTTATTCCAGAAAAAGCCACGTGGGCGAAGCTGCAGTTAGTGATACATATTATTTTAAACAGGCTCCCAAATGATATGTTAAAACGATGCCTAAAAGACTGTTTAGTGATACCTCAGCAGCAAGTTCATCGGCAAGTAGGAAGGTCTTCCCTAATATTATGCAAGAACTGTTATTAGACGAGAGGTGCGCGCACGTCCTCTTTTTGCTGCGTCCCATTGCCGCACCAATGCTGGTCTGCGGGCGCCTCTACGTCGCTTGTGCAAAAACTATAATGATTTTTGTTCAGAAACTACAGAATTAGATTTATTCTCAGTGTCAGCAAATAGATTTCGTTCTGCTTTGTTAAAGAAACTTAAGGATTCCGATGTATAGTTATTTGAACAGTCTTGTAGTCTTACTCGCATAGATTGTTCATTAGTAAAGTTATATGAATTGTTTATGCTGTGGATAACGGTGTGAGTTTCACATTTATATAATATCTTTGTTTATATTATTTGCGCAGATATAATGTGTTACTGTTTGTTTGTTCCAAATAAATCAATAAAGGCAAGGGCCGATATGCGATGGAAAACATTGTTCCCTGATTAAGCGGGCTTCTGCCAGCTATTGTTAAATACTTGAATAATTACCAATAATTAAATATTATTCATTCGCAAGACAAAACCTATTTGCCCATTATAGCAGCAATTTTAATTAAAATGTTTCGTTAATAACAAATTGAATGCCTTTTGTATGCAATAATTGGTATTTAAGAATGTAAATTGGGCTAATTTGTTAAAGGTCGCAAGAGGAATAATTAATGGCTGGTGTAAATTATTTTACAGTATTGTTTTGTGTTTGTATGGATGGGACTAGTGATATAAACCCATTGGCCATTATCCAAACCATTGAACCAACACTCAAAAAAATTACTTAGCATAATATATATCAAGGTCATCATAAACCCGGTTTCTGGAGTAATTCATTACTTATTTTTAATTTTCTTATTTTTTGAAAAAAACTTTGCCCCACTAAACTCACATACACAAACAGCCAGACCCGAAACAAATACTTGTAGGTCATACAAATATTTGTTCCATGCGGGAATCGAACCCGCGACACGCAGCGCAGCAGTCAATCACTTAACCACTGCGCCAACCGTGTCGACAAATTACTGGAGTTTATGTATCTGATATGTACATCTATGCTATTAATTTGATATCTTGACACAGCGTCATAGAACACTGAGTTAAGATCGCACTAGTCAATATTTTTCCCATACTTTTAGGACGGTATTAACTCCACTGTTTGACATTGTAAGTCCATAGTTAAACATGATATCATTTTCTTTCATTATTAATTTTGTCTGTGCGCAACAGAATACTAAAATAAAAATCCATTAAAAAGTTATGATCCAACAAAGATTCGTTTTTCTTGCTAATTTTAACGCCACTTTGGGCGTAAATAAGTAATAACAGGAATGTAAAATCTCCAAAACAAATCAGAGAGTTCCATAAACTTTATTTCTAAATGATATTATGCAGTGGTTTTTTCAAAAGACTCGATTTTGCAGAATTTCTATAGAATTAGAGGCCATCTTATACTGGTTTTCGAACTTACGTGCGGTATATTACCAATGGACATCTTTGTGAAATCAATATCTTTGGGGAGTTTATCTGACTGAACTGACCTCAGAATCGGGTGTCAGTCATTCTCAAGCATTTGAAGCCCTGTAACATCGAGGTGTGTTACATTTGTCAATATTATCATGATCCTAATAATGCGATATTTCAAGATTACCACGATATCGTGGTACCTATTATTGACAATGTAACATGCCCCAATGGGCCGCGGTTAAAATTGGATCATGATCAAGCCAATCGAACGTAAATACTTTCTCTGACAAGTGTCACATTTTACATTATAGTTTGTGTACTTGTATTATGCCACTGCATGTATCGTTTCCGTGGTGTAGCGGTTATCACATCTGCCTAACACGCAGAAGGCCCCCGGTTCGATCCCGGGCGGAAACATAGCTTTTTGCGTTTGAATGAATGCCTCTAGAAATACCCTATCATTTTTTAATTTATATCTTTGTTATTTTTGGATTAATCCCGGAATGTATCTAATATTACGTGTATTAATAATGATAACATTGTAACACGAGTACGTTATGATAATAAACGTGCTAATAATCAGTATACGAAAATAATGCCTAATAATATATTTTCTAGGGATCATCTCATTATCTTTTATTTTTTTAGGGCTTAGTCATCCGCATTGAGCCATGTCTCTACGTATCTCTGATAAGTTTATGATTTAATATTGTTACCATTATATTTTAAATCACCATGAAAATAATGCAAGCAACAAGTAGCAATTACTTGAGGAGGGACCACTCGTTGCTATAACAATTTGGGTAATAAAGAAGGCCAATTTAATTAAACAGTGTCACAGTAAATAATGGGGTCTTAGTTATGGCAAAACAGCATCAAAATTCATCAGCTTTTAATTCAATAGACTTCAAAGGAGGAAGAAACACTAACTGGAGTAAGTATAGTTATTGCATTTAAAAAAATAAACAACAAAAGGTTTGTTTATTGCGGAATTATATTATTTATTAACGCTGTTATATAATAAGCGATTACCTCCTCTGGGGGTCTTTGATCTTCCATGCGCCACAATCAAGATGAGTGAATTCTCCCGATGTGAGGATAGCTCACTCATCTGATCGCAGTGGACTTTACAAAGTCACAGCGGGTCGCTATATCCAGTCACTGAGATGTCATGACCGTGAGGCGCCCCGGACGCCTAGTTTAACTCAAAGGAGGTGAGGATTGAAAAGCAACGTGGCAGACAATGTTATAACTTCGTGTTCATATTTTTACAACGATTACACACTTCAATGGCATCCGCGGCCGACGAAAAATCGCTGACATCTGTATATCAATTTTGACTGACTGGCAGGAAAACTTCACTTACGCGATGCAGGACTTCTCATGTTTCTACTTAAATACGCGCCCATTTTCTACAATTTCTTCGCAAATCTAGAAACAATTTTTGGTTATAAATATTTTTTTTTATATTTTTGGTTATATAAAAATACATTCGTGAGTGGCAAATCATTCGAGTTACATAGGTAGAAATGAGGGATATTAATGTGGCTATAAAAGGCCCTCCCCAACCAACGAGGCAACATTTTAAATATCTTCTTCGAATTTGGCTATTGAAAACTTTTAAAAAGTCAACATAGAACATATGGCTAATTAACATCCAAAAGAACCTCGCATATACTGCGTACACTTCTGTTAACAAACAAATTAGATAGAACAGAATATAAACCCCGAAAAAGATGGGCACATCGAATGACAAAGTCATAATTGGGCCAATAAGAGCCAATAAGTTTGCTAAAATTGCGATAAGAAACACTAAGTTCCTGTAATTACGAAACTTTTTTAATAAGCACCATGATGTCACTCCGAATATAAACGTAATTAATGTTATCACTAACGTAATGTATATTGTAGTTAACCTGAGAGATACCAATAATTTTAAAGTTTCAGCACTCTCTGTAGAACCATATACTCTGTAGGATCCTGATTCAATGTCAGACATGATGAATATCACTACACTTTCACAGTTTTAACTGATTCACTTTTAGTTTTAGTTTATGAAGAAGTATTTATGAACAACTTGATTAGAAGCACTGCGATGTCCGACGCAATATTTACAAAAACAAATCTGTCCTTCTCCAAAACGTCTAATTTTTGTTATTTTTTACTTCCTGAGCCCTCCCTTAGGTACCACTTCTGAATGCCTTACTTTCTCATAGTACCTAACTACTTAACTGTATCTTTGTTTGGGATCTCACATCTCACGAAAAGTTGGTAAAATATACCTTCATACAGAAAAGAAGAATCAACAGCCTTTCTTTTAGTATCCCCTTTAACCCTAATAAGATAGTCCACGCTTATACAGGTGTTGTTTCCAAATCTCTAGATAGCAGAATCATTTTAAATACCAGACGCATGACCAAATGCACGATGCATTTGAACGTTTCTATTTCCTTTACTTAATTAAAATGTTGTTTATTTTTAGATTTTCCTGTTTGTCCAATAGAGACTTACGCAGGAAAACAATAGTGGTACCTAATTAATGATTCCATGTGCGCACATCCATGGTAATAATTTTATATTGACAGCCGCTTAATTTCTTAGCAGTAAGGGGCGGTTTTCGAAGTTCAATGGAAACGGACGTTATCTACTTTCGTGGTAAAACACGTTGAATAATAAAACACCCCGTTATCATGTAGCACGAAAATGAGTCAGCTTTTCTATCATAGTTTTATGTATGAATAATTTAAATACGAAATACGTCTATATCTATACTTTTAATAAAATAGTAGAGAAGTCAACATTGTACTCACGGTGCAGCCGTGTGTGCAATGTTGACTTCGCTACGACATCAAGCTATACATTTTCAGTATAAGCTGATCTCTCATTGTTTAATGAGAGGTCAGCTTATACTGGAGATTATAGCTTGATGTGTAGCCGTGTGTACACTGTTTTTTTTTAAAGTAATTACTACGAGGTCTAGGATCAATTCCAATGCCGATTCTTTTTTAAATTTTTGTCTGTTTTTCTGTTTGTCTGGAGTTATGTTCCAGCATCATGCAAATTCTATGGATAGATTCTGTTAAAATTTTGCATAGACATTCCCTATAAGCCTGGTCAGTTGATAAGCTATATTATTATCACGCTATTTGCTATGGGGGATGGGCAATATTGCATTATGTTTGTATATAGTTTACAGTAAATTGTATAAAGACGAACCAAACGGTTAAAAAATGCAGATAGTTACAGATTTAATCATCACGCTATATCTTTATGGGGCTAAGCTGTCAATAATCATGACATATAACTACTGGGTGAAATTTTGAGATTGGGCAGTAAATCCTTAACCGTTGTAGCTACATGAAATCAGTCTTAGGAAACTATCCTTATCTTTTTGAGACATTTTTATGCAAACAAATTTTGAAAAAAAATACAGACATAAAGGATCATTAACTTCGTTGTCCGCTTGTCCATTTGTCTGTCTGTTTTAATCAGGGACGCGTGTAGGTATCAAGTTGAAATAAATATCAAATACGTAGGTCTACAGGCCCCTGGAGCTGAAAAAAAAAACAAACTTCTAAGTCAACGCAACAAAAAAATACGGCTATTTATGCGATATGATACTCGCAAATTAATCAAAACCTAGAGGGTACTTCTCGCTGACCTAGAACCATATAATTGGGCAAGAAGCAAATTCTCACAGCACAAGTAAAGGGAAAGTCCCAAAATCGTTAATTTGTAGTTTTATCACATCATCGATATTTCAGACGAAAGATATCCACTGTTAGACACAGGTCTCCGCCAAGAATCACCACTTCTACCGGTTCATTGCTTCCCGAATCCAGCGGATTTTTGGAGAATTCACAAAGTCATCGGTCCATCTTGTGGAAAGCCGTCCAACACTACATCTTCAGGTACGCGGTCGCCACCCCAGAACCTTTTGGCCCCATCGACCATCTGTTCTCCATAATCGATCTTTAATATTATTTTAGTGATAGTCGTTCATCAGGAATAATCTGTAAGAGTGCATCGGTCTGTGTATCAATTTTGTGACATTAGGTAGTAGGTATATGCAGGAATGCAGGCGTGCATTAATTCACTAAAAACGAAAAACTTCGCAAGCTGTGGGAAATTGCTACTGATGACTTTGGAGTCGACTTCAGGACTAACTGCTTCTTACACGGACAACTGTACGTCGCTTGCTCCCACGTCACCAGTCCTGAGTCTGTGTATATTTTGCCTGCTGAGACCATAATTACAAACGTAGTATACAGAGAAGTTTTATAAAGAGTAAATGCGGAACATAAAGTGAATTGTGCTATATATGTGACCACGCATGGTACCCACGCGTATGTATGGAAGAGAATGTTAGGTGTGGCAAAAGAAGCATGTAAGTAGAATCAATGCTGTGGAAATGTGTTCCTTGTGAAGCATGTGTGAATGATAGGCTGAAAAATTATGTGATAACTGATAAGGCAACGGTGCGGTTTAAAAGAAGATATAGTGACAACAATATAATATAGCAGATGTGAGTGGAAATGCCGAAAGGGCCCTAGGAGGACTTATTATAGTGACATAATTTTGGATGTTCTTCAGAATGTTCAGACGTGTTATACTCCGAACAGGCGTGCGTGCCTGACTGGATGCATGATCAAGATTATATCTGACCAAGATTATGTCTGAACTTTAAAAGAGTCTGTGACCTCTGAATTTGTTTCCGCCTTTCTTCTCAGAGTATTCAGAAAACAACGCCGACCTCATCTAGTTTTTAAAATATTAAAAGTGTTGTACAAACCTACTTACAGATATTTAAAAAAAATTCAACATGTTTGCTCAAAAAATATATTTACGAAGCCTGTATACATTGTTCGAAAGTTTAAAATTACGCACCTTACCACGGAACGTGCGGTAAAGTAGGTACACTCACCTAAGTATATGTTTTACCGCATACACCGTTTTACACCGCCGCGCGCCGTGCGTATCCTTTACGGGTTTTTTTTTTATTTCCATAAAAAATATATATGAATTCCACCAAGGAGTTTCACATTTCGAAAATAAATAAGCTGAATGATCGAACCTCCTTGGAAGCGCTTTTGCTCAATACGTTTATCTCACTTTATTATTAAGAGAAAATTAGACGAAATGATAAATGATTTATTTCTGTAAGTAGGTTTGTACAAACACGTCAATCATATTAAAAAAAAACTAGATGAGGTCGGCGTTTCGTATCCGACTACTCTGAGAAGAAAGGCCGAAACAAACTCAGAGGTCACAGACTCTTTTAAAGTCCAGACATAATCTTGGTCAGATCATGTGAAGACCATGTAGATTGGTGCCTGAAGTGATCTTTTGATGAAAGAACCACACAGATTGATGGGACCTGTCCAGTCAGTGCACACATTTGTCAGTAGTCGTGCAGCTCAACTAAGAACTTAAGGAGCTCAACGATTCAACGAACAATACCAAAGAAAGGACATTTTGCTAGGCCGCATAAATTTATCAAACTGCCAGACCATGATAGAAACTAACTAAGAAAAAAAGAAAAATAAACAATAACCCACATAGTCTTCACATTTACAATACTTAATTAAAACAATATAATACTTAACAAAGTAAATATTCATGTCATGGCATATATAAAATGAATCAATGTCAATGTGTATATAAAATACGGGTATAATCTTGGTCACATCATTTGAGGACCATGTAGATTGGTGTCTGACATGGTCTATTGATGAAAGAACCACACAGATTTAAGTGGACCTGTCCAGTCAATGCACGCATTTAAAGATGATGTAGTACTAATTTTTACCAAGCGCACGTGGGCCATTTCCAAATTCGCGCCATTTTCATATTAGAAACGTCAAAGATTGTTCCGACTTTCCGACTGATATAAACAAAATGTGTATGTATAAACAAAATAATAATATGAGTTCAAATGAGGAATCCGATATCAATATGGAATCTACTCCACCTGATATCTTGAATGAGGCGCAAATTGCAGAAAATAGTCCCTTGCCGCCAAAGTCGCGAGAGCGCTATAATTTTATATCATGGAAGACTCGAAGAAATACGCTGATCATTCTCTGCAAATGTTTTGATGGCTTGTTTCATTACCTACTGTACTGTTTTTTCGCAAATGTGATGAAAAACGTTGTATGACACACGTGCGGAAATTGATATTTACAAACTTGTAACTGCAGTAAGCCCTCGACTTCGTCTTGGGCTTACATTCGTCTACTCGTTTGTAAAAACCAACTTACCGCACTAGTATCATACAGAACTATTATCATCACCATTTTTATCATTTATAATTAACGTAAATGAACCAAATGGGTATGTAGTAGCAAAGCAGGTGGCGTTCTATAGATTATGCCTACCCCATGGGAAGGAGGCGTAAGTTTATGTATGTATTGTTTTATAAAATAACATAGCTTCAAATAATAAATGATTTATTTCTGTAAGTAGGTTTGTACAAATACTTTTACACGTCAATCATATTAAAAAAAAACTAGATGAGGTCGGCGTTTCGTATCCAACTACTCGGAGAAGAAAGTTCGAAACAAACTCAGAGGTCACAGTCTCTTTTAAAGTCCAGACATAATCTTGGTCAGATCATGTGAAGACCATGTAGATTAGTGCCTGAAATGATCTTTTGATGAAAGAACCACACAGATTGAGGGGACCTGTCCAGTCAGTGCACGCATTTGTCAGTAGTCGTGCAGCTCAACTAAGAACTTTAGGAGCTCAAGGATTCAACGAACAATACCAAAGAAAGGACATTTCGTTAGGCCGCATAAAGTACTCAAACTGCCAGACCAGCATTAAAAATAAAAGTATAAAAAAAAATGCACATATTCCTAACATTCATAATAATTAAAATAATATAATACTTTACAAAGTAAATATTCATGTCATTGTCTATGTAAAATGGTATAAATAAAAAGAAAAAATATAAATGGTTGGCAAAAAAATCAAATCAAGATTCACTGTAAATTGGAGCAGCTCAATCCCAAGCCTTTTTGTCCTCAATATAGTCTTTAACAGTATAAAATGCTTTCTGGCACAGTTTCCGCTTTATAAAACATTTGAATTTATTAAGGCTTAATTCTTGAATATCACGTCATCGTCATCACGTCTGTATTCCCCAAAGGGTCCGACAGAGGTGTACCTACCTATTAGTACACCTACATTAAATTTCGCCAGTTATGTTTAAGTCCCTTAAAAAAGGGGACGAGTCTATTGCCATTAACCGGGCTTAAATTCAGACTTCGGACTGGGACTGAGAAATTCCAGATGGGAAACCCAATAAAACTTTGCCTGACCCGGGAATCGAACCCAGGAGCTCATGCTCAACAGTAGCGCTTGCGACCAATAGACGAACAAAGCAGTTTTTTTTACAAAAAAAATGTGGCTATTGTTTGTATATTGTGGTGTCTTAAGAATTCCACGCGAACGAAGTCGAGGGCAGAACGTAGTATAAATTATAAATTAAAGTCACTTTTCGTGTCTGTCTGTGTGACCGCGTGGTTCTTCTAAACTACGCAACGGATGCGGTATTTATGTTAACCAACAATAAAATTGTTCACACAATTCATTTAAGATAATTTCCCTAATAGTACGTTTATAAGTGCAACAATTATTTACAGACTAACACAACATGCACCATTTATGGTTTTACACAATATTACAAAGCCAAAATAGTGCATTGTGATACAAGGGTGGAAAGTAGGTTATTGCAAACGTGCTGTCAATTAACAAGCCCGAGCCGTAGTTGAGTGTGCCAGTTATGTCTGTCCCATGTAATAGGGGACGAGCCTTTTGCCATCAACCGGGCACAAACCAGATGAAGATGTGGTTTTGCCTAGCAAAATATCACGTTAACTTGTATTTTGCTGCAAAAAACCACAGTATCTAGTTTGGTGCATTGCAAGGTCAGACTGTATACTTAATAGGCAGCACAGTTTCAGTGGGAACCTGCAACGTAAAATAACCATAGGGGTAACTGCGTAACACTCTATCAGTAGCAATGGGTTTCGTTTTGACAGTTTTACAACATTCATTGCGGTATTTATGTTGTTGAGCACACAAATTTTCGAACTTATGAAGCAATGGATTAGCAATATTCTTTAAAATCACTCAGATTATGATTCAAACGTTATTACGCAGTTAGGGTGCAGTTTGATCCTTCGTTGGAAACCAATAAAACTAGAGTAGGTAACTTTACAGCTATCCGTTGAGGAATGTACCTACAAATTATTCAATTATTGTTTAAATGCAACTCCATAACCCCTAAAGATAACAATGCACTAAAAATAACTCGTGTTGTTTTTAAAACACGAACAAATTAGTTTTAACAGGAACAAACAACAAAAAAGACACCTTTTCCGCTACTCGAGTTATATTCGTTAACGAGTATGCGTCTAAAATGAATGTACAGTGTGCAAACAAGCTCATAATTATCCACGACAGGAATACTCCTCCACCATAAAAACAACTAACTGTGTACAGTTAGTTGTTTTTATGGTGCCAAATTGCCTGTCACCCTACATTCAAACGATGGAACCTTACTGCAAGACAAACAGGGTGTATTATTGAATGGCAGGTCTAGAATAGGGTCGGTGCCAGATGATGATGTAGACAAAACACTCTCGCTTCATTTTGCATGACTACTATCTGCCCTTTTCCCAACTATGTTGGGGTCGGCTTTCAGTCTAACCGGATGCAGCTGAATACCAGTGTTTTACAAGGAGCGACTGTCTATCTGACCTCCACAACCCAGTAACAGGGTAATACGATACCCCTTGGTTGGTTGTCAGACTTTCGGGCTTCTGACGACCCTTAACGACTGTCAAAGATCCATGAATGACAGCCAGGACCAACGGCTTCACGTGCTTTTCGAGGCACCGAGGAGTCTCGGTATGTAAAGATGGTCACCCATGCACGGACCCACCCCGGGATCGACCCGTGTGGCGGTTATTACTTAGCTACGAGCTCCTAGTCACGAGCTTAGTCATTTTGCATGACTATTAACGCATAAATTTGTGTTTTATTGTGAAAATAGTGCGTCGATAGTAATTAAGCGAAAAAAAGTGAACAGGTGCTCTTTGTTCTATGTTTTAACCACTAACGAATTCAAAACTATTGAATAGATTTTGATAATTTTTACTGGACTGATGGGCCATATCAACGATATGGGGCCCCCAAGCTTAGGGAGGCCCGAGGTGTGTAAGCAAAAATTCGTACAATATTACGTACATAAATCCTCAAATTATTATAGATGAGGAGCCCGTAATGAACGAATACCTAATGAAAATATGAAAATTATCGTAATTTGTTTCTGGATTACTAAGGCTCCAAGCTACCAGTCACGGTTCAACTCTCAAGCTCTCAAATTAATTTAGTAAAACCACACAGAATATCCGACCTACGAGTCAAGATGCTCAAGTTTTCGAGTTTAACTTACCTACATAAATTATGATAACGAAATTCCTTCCAGAATAAATTTTCCAAATGATGTTGAAATCCGCATCAAAATCCGTTGCGTAGTTTAGAAGAACATCGCGGTCACACAGACAGACACGAAAAGTGACTTTAATTTATAATATACTACCTTCTGCCCTCGACTTCGTTCGCGTGGAATTCTTAAGACACCACAATATACGTAAACAATAGCCACATTTTTTTTGTAAAAAAAACTGCTTTGTTCGTCTATTGGTCGCAAGCGCTACTGTTGAGCATGAGGTCCTGGGTTCGATTCCCGGGTCAGGCAAAGTTTTATTGGGTTTTCCATCTGGAATTTCTCAGTCACAGTCCGAAGTCTGAATTTAGGCCCGGTTAATGGCAATAGACTCGTCCCCTTTTTTAAGGGACTTAAACATAACTGGCGAAATTTAATGTAGGTGTACTAATAGGTAGGTACACCTCTGCCGAACCCTTCGGGGAATACAGACGTGATGCTATGTTATTTTATAAAACAATACATACATAAACTTACGCCTCCTTCCGATGGGGTAGGCAGAATCTATAGAACGCGACCTGCTTTGCTACTGCATAACCATTTGCTTCATTAACGTTCATGAAAAATGATAAATGATGATGATAATAGTTATTTATGATACTAGTGCGGTAAGTTGGTTTTTACAAACGAGTAGACGAATGTAAGCCCAAGGCGAAGTCTACGGCTGACCACAATTACGAGTTGGTAAATGTCAATTTCCGCACGTGTGTCATACAACGTTTTTCAACACATTTGCGAGAAAACAGTACTATAGGTAATGAAACAAGCCATCAAAACATTTGCAGAGAATGATCTGCGTATTTCTTCGAGTCTTCCATGATATAACATTATAGCGCTTTAACGATTTTGGCGGCAAGAGACCATTTTCTGCAATTTGCGCCTCATTCAAGATATCAGGTGGAGTAGATTCCATATTAATATCGGATTCCTCATTTCAACTCATATTATTATTTTAACAATCTTTAACGTATCACGTATCTATTATTAATGTCATTATGAAAACTACGGCTATGAAAGATCTGGGAGTCACATTTGACCGAAAGCTCACCTTCCACGACCATATTGCTACGGTAGCTAATGAATCCTACCAAAGGTTGGGCTTTGTCTTACGTAATTGCCGCGATTTTCGCACCACACATGCCATAAAAACAATTTTTAATGCACTTGTACGTAGCCAATTAGAATCCAGCTCCTGCGTGTGGCATCCACACGAAAGTACCTACGCACTTTTATTGGAAAAGGTGCAAAAAGCGTTTCTTAGGTTTTTATATAAGCGTAAGCACGGTTATTACCCTTACCTCTATCCGACTAAATTTCTATTGGGATGCCTGGGATAAAGCTCATTAGAGGTAAGGCGAGCACGAGATCAGCTCACCATAGCCTGCAAGATGCTCCGTGGCACTATTGACGCACCTGACCTGCATGCTGTGCTGGCTCGTTTATTTGTCCCAGACAATTACTGCCGCGGCAGGAACCACAGGCTGTTTGCCGTGCCTCCATGTCGCACCGTTTCGCGTGCTAAGTCCCCAGTACCTCGCACTGTGGTCGCACTTGCAATGATCTCTTGGATTCCAATCCAACAAACGATCTGTTTGCGGATGAATGGACGAAGATTTTATTGGCTTGCCTGAAATACTGTGAGAGGGATTCATGAAAGTATTGTATTTTTTTGTCTTCACTAGAATTTTAAAATTTTATATTTTTTTTCTATGTGTATGTGTCTCTGTCTTTAATTAATGGAATTGGTTTAACCGTGTAAATTAAAGTTAAATAAATAAATAAATTATGAAAATGGCGCGAGTTTTCAAATGGCGCCACGTGCGCTTGGTAAAAATTAGTACCACATCTTTTGTCTAATTTTCTCTTAGTAATAAAGTGAGATAAACGTATTGACCAAAAGCGCTTCCAAGGAGGTTCGATCATTCAGCATATTTATTTTCGTAATGTGATACACCCTGGTGGAATTCATATATATTTTTTATGGAAATAAAAAAAAACCCGTAAAGAATACGCACGGCGGTATACAACGGTGTATGCGGTAAAACATATACTAAGGTGAGAGTACCTACTTTACCGCACGTTCCGTTGTATGGTTCGTAATTTTTAACTTTCGAACAATGTATACAGGCTTCGTAAATACATTTTTTAAGCAAATATTATGTTGAAAAAAAAATAAAAAAAAAAAACTAGATGGAGTCAGCGTTTTCTAACCGACTACTATGACTACATAATCTTGGTCAGATATAATCTTGATCATACATCCGGTCTCGCACGCACGCCTGTTATACTACACATCTGAACATTCTGAAGAACATCCCCAATTAGGCAATTACCATGGATGTGGGCACATGGAATTATTAATTAGGTACCACTATCATTTTCCTGCGTAAGTCTCTATTGGACAAACAGGAAAATCTAAAAATTAAACAAGGTTTTAATTAAGTGAAGGAAATAAAAACGTTCTAATGCATTGTGCATTTGGTCACGCATCTGGTATTTAAAATTATTCTGCTACAGCTTTGGAAACAACACCTATATAAGCGTGGACTATCTTATTAGGGTTAAAGGGGATACTAAAAGAAAGGCTGTTGATTCTTCTTTTCTCTATGAAGGCATATTTTACCAACTTTTCCTGAGATGTGAGATCCCAAACAAAGATACAAGAATACAGTTAAGTAGTAACTATGAGAAAGTAAGGCATTCAGAAGTGGTACCTAAGGGAGGGCTCAGGAAGTAAAAAATAACAAAAATTAGAAGTTTTGGAGAAGGACAGATTTGTTTTTGTAAATATTGCGTCGGACATCGCAGTGCTTCTAATCAAGCTGTTCATAAATACTTCTTCATAAACTAAAACTAAAAGTGAATCAATTAAAACTGTGAAAGTGTAGTGATATTCATCATGTCTGACATTGAATCAAGATCCTACAGAGAATATGGTTCTACAGAGAGTGCTGAAACTTTAAAATTATTGGTATCTCTCAGGTTAACTACAATATACATTACGTTAGTGATAACATTCATTACGTTTATATTCGGAGTGACATCATGGTGCTTATTAAAAAAGTTTCATAATTACAGGAACTTTGTGTTTCTTAACGCAATTTTAGCAAACCTATTGGCTCAAAGTGGCCCAATTATGACTTTGTCATTCGATGTGCCCATCTTTTTCGGGGTTTCTCTTTTGTTCAATCTAATTTGTTTGTTAACAGAAGTGTACGCAGTATATGCGAGGTTCTTTTGGGTGTTAATTATAAGCCATATGTTTTATGTTGAGTTCGTAAAAGTTTTCAATAGGCAAATTCGAAGAAGATATTTAAAATGTTGCCTCGTTGGTTGGGGAGGGCCTTTTATAGCCACATCAATATCCTTCATTTCTTCTTATGTTACTTTAGGGATTTTCCACTCAGAAAAGTATTTTTTCGTTGCAAAAATCATAGAGGTTCATTTACCTTTGATAATTAACTGTTTACTTTACATTATAATTTTATATTCACTTTATCGTAGTTCCGATCCAAGCACAAATGGTACATCAGCTACCAACAAATGGCGCCGCTTTTACCTAGCCACTCTGATATTTATACTGAGTGACGTCTTATTGTTGTCTTATTTCGTTTTTTTTTTTATTCGTTTCAAGGTTCCTATAAAAACAACAACAATGTTTATTGTACAGTTATTACTGTCATGCATTAACCCAATAATAATTAATGTTTATTTGGTCGTTGTAAAGAGTAATCGAGAACTGTGGTATAAATTTTATGTAAGAAAATTAAATGAAAGGAATATTAATCGCGATATCATAATGCAGGGAAACATTGTTCGTGGACCTGCTGATAGCCGACCGGCGGTTATTGACATACAGGTTTAATTTAAAATACCAATAATATCTCTCGCAGTGTGGAAGAAAAATACATTTGCGCCGACCCCAAATAGTTTGGGATAAGGGCAAGAGCATGATAAGGATGAATATCTGGCGCAGGTGAAGCTCCTTATTATCAGGTTTAACTACTTCAGTTCTACGACTTTTTACATTTAGTATCAATGATCTTATAAGTTTACTTAAAATATCGATATATTCAAAATCAAAATCATTTTGTTTTTATTTCACATAAACCTACATGGGCAATTATGAAACGTCAAAAGCTAGGTGCACGGTTCCAATTGGTCGTTTCCTATGGAGAAGAGCCGGCAAGAAACTCCACGGTTACTCTTTTAAAAAAAGTGGACTTTAACAATGTTATAAGTTACAGTGTTAATAGGTATGGGAGGACAGTGTAGACCCGTCAACAAGTACCAAGTACTTAACAAAATAAAAGATAGTTTACAAAGCTACAGTCTATTAAGCCTACAACGTTCTCACATTCACAAATTAAAAAAGAATCTATATAAAATATTACTAAAATAATAAAAATAAAAACCTACATATTTAAACCAAATGACAACATTGTCATTACAACTGTAAAAAAAAACTGAATAAATATTCTGTCCACAAGTCACAGTTATAGAAGCGGATACTGTTTATAAGAAATGACTTGCTTGTTTTAGTTAATCTAAATTTGGGTATCACAATTTCATGTTTACTACGTGTATTTATATTATGGAAATCGCTTCTTATTTTGAAAAGTCCTAAGTTTTTGCGAACATATAAAATACTTTCTAAGATATAAAGGGAAGGCAGAGTTAGTACATCAATTTCTTTGAATTTGTTTCTAAGGGACTCACGAGGACCCATTCCATAGATCGCACGGATTGCCCTCTTTTGTAAAATGAAAATTGAATCTACGTCAGCAGCCGATCCCCACAGCAGAATGCCATATGACATAATACTGTGGAAATAAGCAAAGTAGCTAGCTAACTTAGCTGTGGCTATATCAGTTAACTGCCTTATTTTTCTTACTGCATATGCAGCTGAACTTAATCTACTTGAAAGAGCTCTAATGTGGGGACCCCATTGTAATTTTGAATCTAAAGTAATTCCTAGAAATACAGTTTCCGTAATAGCATCTAGTTTCTTGCCGTCAAGTTTTAAATTTAGACTCACTTGGGGTACATTTGGTAATGAAAACTTAAGACATTTTGTTTTGTTCGCATTAAGTAAAAGATTATTAGCTGCGAACCATTTTGAAAGAACAGCCAGACTATCGTTGACATGTAAGACATCCGTATCTTTTCTATCTATTTTAAAAATAAGGGAAGTGTCATCAGCGAATAGAATTATATTCGATAAGTTAGCCATCATGTAAGGCAGATCATTAATATAAACTAGAAATAAGAAAGGGCCAAGAATTGAACCTTGAGGGACGCCCATCTTTACTAGAGACCCCAAGGACGTTGCCCCGTTAACGTTTACTTTTTGCTGCCTGTTTGATAGATAGGAAAAAACAAGATCAGCAGCTTGTCCACGAATTCCGTTGTGGTGTAATTTACAGATTAGTGTATTGTGGTCAACGCAGTCAAACGCTTTTGAGAGATCACAGAAAATGCCAATGGCATCCTGGGATTTCTCCCAGGATTCCAAAATGTGACTGATGAGTTTTACTCCTGCGTCAGTCGTCGACCTACCTTTCGTGAAACCAAACTGGCGACTATGTAAAATCCCATTTGAATTAAAATGTGACAACATCTGGTCTAGCATTATTTTTTCGTATATTTTACTCAATGCTGGTAGCACAGATATAGGCCTGTAATTAGAGGGATCACTCTTACTACCCGATTTAAAAATTGGTACTCAAAGTCAAAGTCAAAGTCAAAGTCAAAGCATTTATTTCAAATAGGCACATAAGAGGCACTTTTGAACGTCAAAATTTACAAAAAAAATAGAATTGATTCTAGTTGCCCCTTCCAAAAGGTAGTTTCGTATGGAGAAGAATGGGCAAGAAACTCCACCGGTACTCTTTTAAAAATGTTTTACAATATTTTGTTTGATTACATTAATTATATGATTATATGTGAAGACGATGCACCTAGAATAAAATTACTATACCATAATAGGTAAAACGAATTAAAAACTAAGCAATGAAAAATAACTTAATTATTAGATAGATACGTGGTGTTCACATATTTACAAACATCATACAAGTATGTTTTTCTAAAAAAATAAGTCAGTGTGTGAGTATAGGTTATCACAGAATGTAAAATGAATATCATAAAAATAACAGATTTTACCATAAAAATAGCAACCAGTTTGATTTTGTCTAGACTCTAGATTGTCCTATGGAGCTGGACCAGCATGTTTCCAAGCATTCCTGTCCTGGATATAATCCTCTAACTTGTAATATGCTTGTTTACAAAGTGTACTTTTAATATGTGTTTTAAATTTTCTCTCATTTAATTTCAATATATCACAAGGTATTTTGTTGTAACATTTAACACAGTACCCCATAAAAGATGTATGTACTTTAGATACTATACTACTTTACTATGTTTCATTAAATCAGAAAACGTACCGCTGTCTAAACATTGATTAAATATGCCTGTTAGGACAGGGGCTATTGTGTCAATTATATCTCCAAGAACCTTACCTATTATACGTTTACTTATAGTACCATTATAGCAGCGAGTTGTTAGTTTTTGCACCGAGATGCAGGAGATTGGATAAGGTTCCACCAGTTATGCTGTGTAAAACTGTACTTCGAAGAGTCTGTGAATTCAAATATCTGGGGCATATAGTCACGGACTCTTTGAATGATGAATTTGATATGGAAAGGGAACGCAGAGCGTTGACGGGCAGGGCTAATATGCTGGCCCGCAGGTTTTCTCGCTGCACAAGAGAGGTAAAGATTATGTTGTTTAAATCCTATTGTCAGACGTTTTCCTCAAGCAGTCTGTGGACAACATACGCAGAGGGCTGTCAATGCTCTGCGGGTCCAATACAATAACGCATTCAGGATGCTGCTGAGGCTCCCTCCGTTTTGCAGCGCGTCCGCCATGTTCATGGAGGCACGCACAGACGGTTTCGCGGCAATTCTGCGAGAGAGGGCAGCGTCACTGTTGCGCAGAGTGCGTGTGAGTAGCAACAGTATCCTGAGTGTGATAGCGGGCAGGTATGACTGTCCGTCATTGTATGGGTTTATGTGTGAACTAACATAGATATAAGCACTATTTGTTACTAAAAAAATGGATCCATGTTGTCTGAAAATAAATAATTAATAATAATGATTATTAGTTTACTTATAATATCATTGTTTAGTACACTACGCAGCCACCTAAGTACCAAATTTATTTTTTCATATCTTTTTATCTCTGTATTTTTTGTAAACAAAATAGCAACGCATGGTGGTGATGTAACGTATGGTGATGATGATACTACATGATGTAGTACCTTTATGATGTTCATCACATACTATATCAAGAAGATGTAGTTTTTCTGTCAAACATTATTTGCATAAATGATTTGTCAAGTCACTGTCATATTTCTGACACCTACGAGTATCATACAGGCACACCTAGTGCAGGAGTCAGAGGCTTCGAATAAGTTTCTGTAACCTATTATGTCCCTATTATTTATTATTATTTATATTATTATGGTTTTGGTGGGTTTTTTTTTAGGAATCGAATACTTGATTCGATTCTCAGTGCCCAAATAACTACAAGATACCTACTAATGACTACATATTTTTGATAAAATATGTGTTGTACATATTTTGCATCAGGCGGGCGTTGCTATTTTAGGAATAATAATATAAGAACATTATTATATCTGTAATATTTGATTAGTAGATTATGAATTAATATTACAGTAATATAGAACTACGTATTAATGATCAATAACTTTGTATCGAAATTAGTTAATCTATTTTAGTGTGTTATTATTTCCAAGACTAGGCTTTCCTAGACTGAGGCAACGTAGCCTCATTATGTGTTATCAAAAATAGAATAAGCCCCAATTACGAACATATGTTTTCAATCCAATTGCTTAGTTTTTAAGTTCTTTTTAATACATATTTTTGTACTTATTAAAAAAAAAACTTGTGCCTACAAGAAATTACTATATTTAAGTAAGCTTCACCGCTTCACACGAATTATTTTTATAAATTTTCTCTGCTGCCTTGTCCTAAATAATATATTAATAATAGGTACCTATATCGCAAACATAATTCAACTGCGGGTTGATAATAAATAATCTGAAGTGATATTTAAAATATACATACAGTATTCTTGATAGAACCCTAGAGGTTTCCTCTTTATTTTCAATTTTTTTTTTTGTTGTTTACTAGTGACCCATACACATAATTATATTATGCTAAGCACGAGTGCAATCTACTGATGTGGAGACATGTAAAATCATCGGGATTTTTGCATAATATTAAAGGTTCCGGGTTTCCTGACGAAGTTTTTCCTTAACCGATGTCCAAGATCAGCTCAGAAGGTACCTAAATAAGATTTGAAATGTCACATTGGTTCTTGCCCGGTTTTCTTTTGAAACTACGTCTTCGTTGAATAATAACTTTAATAATTTTGGTATCGTAAGGGAGAAAAATCAATAACCTCAAACATGATGTAACTTTTGCTTGCGATATCAAAATTATATAGATTTAAATAGATTATAGGTAATGCTTGTTTTTCTCTTTTCAATAATTATGTGTTTTTGCAGTCGGGATTTTTGTTTTTTTTTTAGTAATATGCTTTATTTCAGGTTTTTAGTTTTATTAATATATATATTTTGAATTGACTCATTGCTAGCTTTTATTTGATACCAATATTGTTATAATTTATTTAAAAAATAACCTCCCCCTCCTTTTTTATGTTTTTTTTTTGGATATTCAATATATAAATAATATATAGCTTATGTCACTTCTACAATTAAGTCGAATCTAACGACACCTCCTAAGTCAAAATCCATCAGGGCGTTTAGGCTATAGACCGTGCCAAAGAAATAGACATACCTACATGCTTATATAATATACCCTCAAAAAACATTACCCTCCTCCTGGGGCAGTCGGGTAATAATAAGAGAAACCTACCGACTGACACAACAACGCACAGCCGAAATTACTGGGCCAAGTCTGCTAACGCAGTTGTGTCCGAATGGCCGATCATTGGCACCGTAATTGTAGAATTTGACAGTTTTGCTAATCTCTTAGTTGAAAGGCGTCTTTATGATTTTACAATGACGTGCCACTGATACTTCATTGGAAAAATTGTCTGTATTTCGTAATCTCGTACTGACAAGCTCCAATTAATTTGACTTCCCTATGGACCAATGTCACGCCATTATGAATTTAGGAGGTTACAAACTATTGGCACAATGGTCATGGCTTTGCCTTGGTATGGTCGTCATAATGACCAATCGTTGAAAATAGCAGACTTGGCCGCCTGTAATATTGCACAAGGATTCCCTTTATATCGTAGGCAAGCACTAAGAAGGGTTTTGTTTTTTAATTCAACCTAACCAAACCAAAAACGGGGTATTTTGTTTATACAAAAAATCTTATTGTAAACTTTATTTATTTATTAGGCTCTTCAACAATGAGTACACTATCACTTTAAAATTTGTACATTGCAAACTTTAGTCTAAGCGCCTCATTACATAAAGAAAAGCACAGCATGCACTACATAATGCGCAGATAATAACACAATTAAATAATTAAAACAAGTACATTATTTTATATTATAGTATAGTATATATTTTATTAATATAGTTTAGGTAATTGATTACAATTATAAATTCAATTAAATTAAAATAAATTTTATTTCTGATATTTTTTTTTTTAAAAGATATTTTCTTTTAATTTCGTTAACCATTTAGCTGGCAGCCCCCCCCCCCCCCCTGCCAGCTAGTTTGACGGCACGGTTGGCGCACTGGTTAAGCGATTGACTGCTGCGCTGCGTGTCGCGGGTTCGATTCCCGCACGGAACAAATATTTGTATGACCTACAAGTAGTGGTTCCGGGTCTGGCTGTTTGTGTATGTGAGTTTAAATGTTTGTAAACGCACCCACGATACAGGAAAAATTCCTAGTCTGGGGCAACGTTTTAAAAAAAAAAAAAAAAAATGGTTTTAATTGTCATCTTATTTTACAATACGAGTACCACGGACTATTAAAGTAAAGTGGACCTACACGTAAATTATGTACATGTAGACTTTTCTCCTAATAGCATGTCATGTAACTATACTTCGTTAGTTTAGGTAGTTAAATAAAGGTAAACAAAAAAACCACGTGACGAGAGAGATGTGAAGTAACCGACTAAACGTAATACTTGTCACTTCAGTTGTCATGCTACGTCACAGTTGTACTCTTCAATTTAGCAACGTTTTATTTCGTTGACGTTCAGAGGACCTGTCTTTTTGGGCTCTTTACAATAGACAGATTACAAAATATTATAGTATTGTTATAAATCTAACAAAAAAATTGTGTTCAAGCAGGTACATCTACGAAGAGTAGTTAAATAATATATGATAATGTTTAACTTATAGTGCCTACTAATAAAAGAGGAAATATCGTAAAATCAAAAATAAATTTAATTAGGATAGAAGTTACAACGTATTTTTAAACAAGAAAGTGTCATCTATAAAAACTCTTTTTATGATTTGTTTATCTTTGTTTAACTATCTAAACCGATGGAATATAAGTATATCTACGTGAAGCCTTACACAACAATTTAGGCAGGCGACACGCACTAACGAAGGCAACACAGTGTAAACTTGTTACTGCTAGGACAAACAGCCTCATCGCTTTCAGGCAGCCATTGTCACACTACAATCAAGGAACAGAAGATTTATATTTATATTTCCTGTATCCTGTGATACAGTTTTATTAGTACAGGATACAGGTGATCTTTTCCACTAAAGTTAACTACTGTATTACATAGTTTTTTCTTATCAATAACTGGTGGAAAATTAATCTGTAACACTGTTTTTGGAACAATAAAAATTAATTATTATTTAACAATATAATTTAAAAGAGTATCCATGGAGTTTCTTGCCCATTTTTCTCCATAGGTACCTACTAAGCGTTGGAATGGGAAACTAGCTTCATATTTCTAGTTGATCAACTCCTTGATAATTCAAAAGTGCCTGTAAATGGTTTAATTGAAATAAATGCTTCGAGTTTGAGTTTGACCACAATACAGGATCTTGCCCGAAATCCTGTTATTTTCCTTTGTTGTGTAAATCTTCTGCATTTTACCTGCATCGTCCCATCCCCTTCACCTTATACTTAGAAGGGTGACATGAGCTTAATTGTGTTTATCCCACGTATACTTCCATCATATAAGTTTAAAAATAATCACCAAATCAAAAACACAGGATCCTGTGTTAAATGTTCTGAGGTATTTTTGTACTTAACATGATGGACTTGCAGGAGAGAACATTTTAAGCAGGTTTTAATATCTAATATTTTGCAATCTTTGCTAAATATACAGGGTTACTGGTAACTCGACGTATTCCTTGCCGGACGTTATATTAGGGTTAAAATGCAACAAATTAAGCGACCAAATGTTCTACCGAAATTCAGATGGAACCCTTATAGGATCACTTCGTTGTCCGTCTGTCTGTCTGTCAGTCTGTCAAGACCATTTTTCTCAGGAACGCGTGGAGGTATCAAGTTGAAATTAATATCAAATACGTAAGTCTATAGTCCCTTGAAGCTCTAAAAAAATCAAGCTTCCAAGTCAACGCAATACAAAAATACGGCGATATAAGCGACATATTTCGATACTCGCAAATAAATCAAAACCTATAGGGTACTTCCCGATGACCTAGAATTATGAAATTTGGCAAGAAGCAAGGTCTTACAGCACAAGTAAAGGAAAACGTCTGAAAATTGTAAATTTTTAGTTTTATCACATAAAAAAAAATTGCGAATACTTCGCACATAAATGAAAACCTATAGGGTACTTCCCGTTGACCTAGAATCATGAAATTTGGCAAGAAGCAAGGTCTCACAGCAAAAGTAAAGGAAAAAGTCCGAAAATTGTTAATTTTTAGTTTTATCACATAAAAAAATTGCGAATCTTTCGCACATAAATCAAAACCTATAGGGTACTTCCCGTTGACCTAGAATCATGACATTTGGCAAGAAGCAAGGTCTCACAGCAAAAGTAAAGGAAAAAGTCCGAAAAATGTTAAGTTGTAGTTTTATCACACAAAAAAAATCTTTTTGCGATTACAAACTTAAATTTTCAGTTGGAAAATTAACCGTGCCGTATAACGATGTATAGGAGAACAGGTTTTTCAACTACAATGTTAAGTTTGTTTTAGGGATAAGTTCATCCTAACTACGGAACCCTACATTGTGCGTGGTCTGACACCCACTTGGCCGGTTTTTTTATAAAGTAATGACAAAAATTACGAAAAATATAATGTTTAATTAGTGACCACTAACAAAGTTTTAGGTATTTTTGAACTTTTAATTAACAACAAAGACCAGCTACGGCATCAGCTATGGTAGTAACTAAAATTCCAGTACAGTCGCGTCGTAAACCATTTTTAAATTGGATTTTTCATAAAACAACTAAAAACCTAATTAACTCAAAAAGTACTGAATTTCGGTAGAACATTTGGTAGCTTAATTTATTGCATTGTAACCCTACTATGACGTCCTTCACGAAATATGTCGAGTTACCAGTAACCCTGAATATATATTATAATTAAATAAGTACCCATCTTAAAATTCAGCAGAACGCTGAAACATATTTTGTCTTCTCCGTTTCGTCTTTTCCATTGTAAGTTCCAAGTTTATAGATAGCTTTAGTTAAACTACTAGGTAGAGTATTCGTAAACTGCGACTATTCGTTTTGATACCTTGGTTTCAAATAAACGTGTATGCTTGTTTGAAATCCAAGTCGAATAGTCGATAGCGACACCATCTTACATATTATTATTATAAAACGCCGCGTCTGTCTTTCTGAACGCGATAAACTCAAAAACTACTGAACGGGTTTCACTAATGGACGGTGTGAGATTCATGAGAAAGGTTTAGGTGTATAATTCATTAGGGTTTTTTTTTAAATTATGCATCTTTGTTTTTGAATAATCATATTTACATAATATATACGCTAACAAACTTAAAATAATAATAATAATATGTACATGTATATAAAAGATTTTGTGTAAATTGGCTGAAATATGACAATTATTGTTGAAGATGTCAGAAAATATCATGCCGACTGGGAGCTTTACTGGCGTGCACCGCGTAAACGGCACCAAATACAGAAAATCTATGTTGTACAGGATTGTACATCTTAAAAAGTTTTAGAAAAAAGTAATATATAATTACGTAATAGCATAATATATCTATCTTCTAAGGATAACCCACAGTAACCATTTCTATTATTCAGAATTTGATAAAAATTTCATTGTTATTTCGGAAGTTATTTTAACCGATAATATATTAATCCTTATCCAATAAAATAAGTTATTTAAATGGGCATTTAATTAAAATTAAAATATGCCTTGACATCATATCAATTAAATGAATGAACCTTAAAAGATAATTATAACAGATTCAAAATTATGCGTACGAGTAGCACTAAGAGTCAATGACCTTTTCCTCGGCTAGGAGGTATGTGATCGCTTCGTTTCCTTTTAATCCCGGTAAATAGATAACTAATTGTACTTCGAGGTAAAGATATTTGTATCATACCAACAATTCCATATTACCTTTGTACCATGCAAAGCAATATCTAACTTCTATATCTACAAGCTGACTGTGAAAACATGCGACAAAATTGAGGTTGTTCTACCCCATCAGTATAAACAACTTTTACTATCGGACCACTTTTAATCTTGCAAAAAAAATCGACCTTTTCATACAAAATGGTCTAATCGGTTATGTACCTTTATAGGAAGGTCGACTTTTTTTTGCGAATTCTAATTTGGTCCCATAGTAAAAATTGTTCATATTGATGGGTAGAACACTCCCTTAAATTTTGTCGCATGTTTTCAAAGTCAGCCTGTATACAAGTATTATAAATTCACTTTTCGTAAAGTCACTTTTCGTGTCTGTGTAACCGCGTTGTTCTTCTAAGTTATGCAACGGATTTTGATGCGGTTTTAATCATCATTTAGAGAATTTATTCCGGGAGGTTCATGTGCTTAGTTCATTAAGAACAGACAGTCTAAATCAAATTTCGAACGCAAGCTCCGCCCCTCGCTCCCCGCCACTCCGCTATGTGCTAAAGACTAACTTCTAACTTCCTAACTAATATTATAAATGCGAAAGTAAGTTTGTTTGTTACCTTTTCACGCCTAAACTACTGAACCGATCATCCTGAAATTTTGCATACACGTTGTCAGGTGTACAGAAACCGACATAGGGTACCTTTCGTCCCGAAAAAAGTACTGTTCCCAAGGAAAACAACAATAAAGTTTTTATGATAATAGATGGCGCCACGTGTCTTTCGAATCATGATTGAATTTTGTTATGGGATGTATATAATAGCACTTTAAATTTCAAAGAGTAGAGTACAACCCGAAATGATTGTCAAATTCTTAATTAACGCGAGCAAAGCTGCGGGCAAAAGCTAGTCAGTATTAAAGTTGAATATCGCGTACGCTCTGTGATCGTGTTCGAGTAGGAAACTAAATAGCGTAAGTCTCAATTCTTATTTCGTTTTAAATAACTAAAGTAATAATTGATCTAGAGAAAAAATATCTTGTGTCGGGATATTAAACTATATTTTCTTGCTGTGGATATTTATTTTAGACATAAAACATAAACAATCTTGTTTGTTTTTTATAATTATCCTTAAAAAAGACATGATTTTCGAAAATTAATTTATTGAGAGAAAATATTACAATTACGTAACTGTCTTCAACATGGAAAGAAAAATATCCAATAAATCATATACCTACTAAAGTTTAATTTTGCTTATATGTGTGACTGTTTCAGAATATTCATGCAAATTAACATAAAAATAGGGAGCCTCCTCTTAATATTAAACTTATATGTATACGAAAAAAACTACGATGCTTTGATTATTTTGTATTTTCAGATAGTGTCGCGCTGCTAAAGAACTAAAACAAACTTTGATAAGCTGGTGTGCGTGAAGCTATGTCTTACACACGTGCCACGTCATTGTGTTATTCTAGTGTGCGTGCATTTTGCGATAAACAGTTGGACGCAATTGACTGTCTATCGTCTTAGAGATATCTTCTAATATTCGAGATAGAGATCTTATAATATAATATTTATATCTTTATTTCTTTTTTAGCCTTTTTTTATCTTTTTTTTAGCCTAGATGTTTCGTCAAGTCCTAAAGACCGGGCGAAGCAGGGCGGGCCAGTAGTTTTATAATATATCTAAAATACATATTCGAATTGCACTGGCAACAATACCGACCGGCTGAATCAAAAGCGAAATGCATTGTAAAAATCCATTCAATTTATAGTGCTTCTGTTCAAATAAGTGTAATACTTTCAAAGAACTTTTTACTCAATGGTTCGACTTTTTTATTCAAGAATTTTAGACTGGAAAGTATCTTATGCATAATTTATTTATGGAATTGACTTTTTTTTTCAAAAGAAGCCTTTTAGGGTTCAACTGTTGATATTTTATTAGGTATCTGCATTGTTGCGAGACATAACCAATTGATTAATTAATATTATAGAATAATAATTAAATAATTAACTAATTTATAGAATTCTCACACATTCGCCTCAAAAATTTAATCGAATTAAATAATTGCTTTCACACGCAGACCCGCGAAACACAACCTTAAATATTATAATTACATCACAGCCTCAATCAGAACGTAATTCCGATCAAACATATACAAAACTTGGTCGTATAGCCAATCACTTCATTATTGAAACAGAGAGTGCTCAAAGCCAAAGCTCAATCAATCCAGCCAGCGGACCAAACACTTGGTACATACAACCGACCAGTTTACCAAGACCTCTTGTGACCTTACGCTTTCCCATTACTCTTCATAGAGTACTTACGCAAAGGGGAGGGGTGGAGGTCTACCAAAGCCGGTGCGTGGTCAATCACATTGTAATTGCCTGCAGGAAGAAGATACCCATGAAATGACGAGTGTCCTGTGACAAGGGTCTTACATATGCTCCAGGGGATTCGATTTAGCCATGCACCCTCTTCGCCTTCGCTCTTCGCCATGTTTGGTAATAAAGCCTTGTTTATTTTTTTAAAACACTTTTTCTTTGTGAAGGGTATATCGTAATACTTAGTGTTAAGACTCAGCAGTTCGCTTATTACAAATAAAGGCTCGTGCAGACAGGCGAGACACGAGAACACGACACTGGTGGGACAATGTCTATGAAAACTTCACGAACATTGTTCTACCGATATTGTGTTACGCCGGTCTGCACGACCCTATACGATTAGTTTAAGATGTATAAACTTCGCACTGGTATCAAAACCCTTCAAATATAAACACTTAAAGAACATAGCATATTATAATCAGCCTATAATGTTCCCACTGCTGGGACACAGGCCTTCTCTTTGTGAGAGGGAGTGGGCTATAATCCACTACACGAGTCCAGTTAACGTTGGCAAAAAACATAGCAAAAGTACTAAAAATCTGCATTTTAAAAATGTAGTATCAATGGAAGGCCGCACGACAGTGGTATCAAAACCAGGAGAATTAAAAAAAAAGTTAAGTATAAGCTGGCCTCATAATCTATTGAAACTCTGCACTACGCTAGGCCAGCTCAATATTGTGCTAGTGTTAGCACTGACGTGTGGCCTACTGTACTCTGAGCAGTCAAATATAAGACACAAAAACAAATTTACTAAAAAGAGCTCAACTACTTTTGAACGACCAGTAAACTCAGCGAAATGATACAGGCAATTTAGTTAGGTAAATAATTATTAAATAAATAATTAAAAAAAAAAAAAAAAAAAAAAAAAAATTATGTAGATCTATAACCTTTATTTTCAAAGAAATAGATAATTACTCTCTAGTCTCTAGTCTCAAGGCTCTAGACTCCAGTTTCTCTGTAACCTTTGTTTTCAAGGAAATACTTAGATAATTACGTCTACGTTTATGTTTACATTTTTAGTTGTGATACCTACCGCACACGAATTCAAATACCACTCACTACCTGCTATGTAAAAAACTGTGACAGCGTTAGTTATTCATCATCCACTTATAATAAAAATAATATAAATTCATTTATTTCAGGTAAGAAACACCCATTGACAAAAATAATTAAAAGAAACAAACCATAGCCGCACTCACACATCCAAATCACAAACAACAGTTTAAAACTTACATAAAACTGTGACCAATAAAAAAAAAAACTATAATTAATTAATACAAAAAAATACAAAATAAAATATAAAATGTCAGAATCTACAAAAATTAAAATGTCAAATATAAAATAGTAAAAGTCAAACTGTAAAAAACTTCAAATGTCAAGATTAAATATATATACAGGGTAGAATTTTGTAATGCCACCTGGAGGGAAAGTACACTTAATACTGCAGATAGAAAGTTTTACTCAAAGGAAACATTCCTTTATTTTTGAATAGAAAGCAAACTGCATTCAAAGATTTTCGAAAATTCTCTTCTCCCACACCCTGGAATCGAACCGGCTAAAATTTGAAAAAATTATACCCTGTACTTTTATTGCATCGATCGTTAGGGTCAATTATAAGGATGAAATCTCTCTAACAAACATGATAAATTAAATGAAAGGAAAACCAGGAAATCTTAAATTAATTTAATTATTTACAAAAAATGATAAACTAACTAATTAGTTGCTCGAAATGGGCTCCATTCTCTTGGATACACAAATTTATTCTTTTAACGAATTCATTTCTAGTAACCTTTAATAAAGTGTTGTGGTGAATATTATAAATCGTATTCTGAACTTCAACTCTCAACTCGTTGTCATTCGCATAAGATTTCATGTAAATTTGATTTTTTACATATCCCCACAAAAAAAAATCTAATGGGGTGAGATCTGGCGATCTCGCAGGCCATCTGATTGTGCCGTTTGTACCAATCCAGGTATTAAAATGGTTATTCATGTAGGCAGTAGTGATTCTGCTGTTATGTGCTGGAGCACCATCTTGCTGTAGAATTATTTGGTTTCGCTCTTCCTCGGGGAAACCATTTAAGTAACTCGTTTCTTAAGAGATCCAGTATTTCAATATACTTGACAGTGTTTAAATGACCTTCGTACACGTGGACTAACACTACATTATTTCTCATAATTATATAACCAAACGTTGAAAGAAAATCTTACTTGATTGTTAGTTTCATGAACACGAACAGGATTCACTCGAGACCAATAATGGTTATTGCGGCGATTGTACATGCCATTATTGCTGAAGTTGGTTTCGTTAGACCATACAATGTTACTCAAAAAATTAGGGTTTCGGTCAATTTCTCCAAGCATGTTTTCACAAAATTGTAATCGTCTGTCACGATCCCCAATATGCAATTATTGCACCAACCGACCTTCACGATAGCATTTATACTTATACTTTTTCAGCACTTTAAGTACGCGAGTGTGGGTTGTTCCTAATTCATCGGCAGCATCTCTACTTGAAGCCTTTGGAAATGATTCAAAGTATGTTAAAACATCTAGTTCAAAATCGAAATAGTTTTGCTGAATAGTTTGCCGTCTCTTCTTGAAACCACCCGTATTCTTTAAATTTTCTACCATTCTTTTCAATACGAACCGAGTTGGTGCCTGTCGGTCTTGATATCTCTCTCCATACCACCGCAGAGCTAGATTCACGTTTTTGTTATTTAAAAAATAAGCTTCCATTAAATCAAACTGTTCTTGATAAGCCATTTTCACCGTGAGACAAAATGTGAAATGAGTTGTAAAAACAATCAAATGTGAATAACAACTATAACAATCTTTCAAATTTTAATCTAACATTCCATATTTAAATTACCTCATACACGCAGCTACGAGTATGTCGCAAAGGAGTCTGCATTACAAAAGATGGATGTTAGTTAAAGAGCTTTAACTTGACTCATTGAATTTGTAACTTCAGATTTCCTGGTTTTCCTTTCATTTAATTTATCATGTTTTTTAGAGAGATTTCATCCTTATAATTGACCCTAACGATCGATGCAATAAAAGTACAGGGTATATTTTTTTCAGATTTTAGCCGGTTCGATTCCCGGGTGTGGGAGAAGAGAATTTTCGAAAATCTTTGAATGCATTTTGCTTTCTATTCAAAAATAAAGGAATGTTTCCTTGGAGTAAAATCTTCTATCTGCAGTATTAAGAGTACTTTCCCTCCAGGTGGCATTACAAAATTCCACCCTGTATATTAAAGTGGGGAAAATACGTATTATCTAAGCTAACTCAAAATCGACCCAAGCAAAGTTAATAAAATGTATAGGGGACCACCGCAGGTTCTTCTATCAAAAATTAATTTCCAAAATCCGTGCACAATTATTGACAAAAATAATAATGAATTAAAACAGAGATTGAAAGTCCTCATCAAAACTTTTGCTGAAGGGAACCACCAAAACGTCATCAGTGTATATATTTTATGTTTTTGTTGATTTTTTCATAAAGCGTGGAACAATTTCGATAAAATGTATATGGGACCACCTCTGAAGTAATGGCCTGCTAAGCAAAAAAAAAAAATCATCCAAATCAATTCATAATTGGCAAAGTTGTGGCGGCACTTACATCGCCACATGCGAACTACGCATCACACCGACGTCACGCAAAATTCTGCATCGCGCAAGCAGAGTTTACCGCACGACTAAGATAAACACATACAACGTCCCGACTTCAATCGTCGGGCAGTGGCCCCCCAGACAAAAGACCCATCTGGTCGGAGGATCCTCTCTTTTCTATAGAGGATGCGTGAACCTCACACCCTGCTCCTCATGCCTCTATAGAGTAATCGCGTAACAAATCATACAAAAAAAAAATACAGTCCAATTGAGAACCTCCTTTTTGAAGTCGGCAGCTAAATCAATTCTGATTAAATGTCTCGGATAATTTTTATTACAAACTGTCCCTACTAGTGCTTATAATAATATTTACCTCTGCTATTAGAACATGAACGCTGTTTCCTATCGAGCTTTCTGCTGTAAAACAATATTAAACTTTTCTTTTTGCAGTTGGTCCTTAGTTGGACCTTAGTTCTTTATAATAAGGTCGAGTATCACTTGAAGTTTGTCTTGCTGTTAACTGAATAAAATTGGTCGATTAGAAGGCCAGCCATGTGTGTATGACCGCAAAACAAACACTAATATTTGTTATTAGAAGTTCATAATATATTAGTATCTAGTCTGGCATTGGATATTACAGTTTTATTAATATATCTATTTGCTAAGAATGGTGATTAAAAAACAACTTTTGCAACTGTTCTTTTCAACGAAACGAAGGTTGGTGAGATATTCTGAGGCGACAGACGGGCCAGAGTCGTCACGCAGTGGGAGTCAGAAAATCAACGTCAAGGGAGCCCTAGGAAACGTTGGCCAGCGAAGACAACACACAGGGAAGAGTGGAAAACTGTGGGGGAGACCTTTGCCCAGCAGTGTCACAATAGAGGTTGAAAAAATAAAAAAGTTCTTGACGCCAAAGCCTGACTTTAAGTATTTTTGAATAAGCGAGACCAATTTATGTGTGAAACACGCAAAAAATGTGGGCCAAGTACAAACATTGTTATTGCTGGTGATCCTAACCTAAATGCCAAAATGAGTTTGTTTGTTTGTCAAGCTTTCACGCTGAAACGGCTGAACAGATTTGGATGCTGTATCGCAGACGAAGTCACGGGCAACAGCTAGTAATTCATAAATTGATCGAACAGCTCATTTTGCAAAACGAAGATATGTCTAAATGTCAGCGGGATTTTCCCAAAACAGACTACCGTATGACGATTATAAAAAGGTCTAAAGTACACTAAGCGGGCTGTCTCTATGTCCGTTAAATTACGATTTTTTCTAACAGCGTATGACTTTACCACCTACGGTAAAGAAGACAGGCAGGTGGTTGGAAGAAAGACTGCTGATCACCTGAGGCTCCAAAAGGTGCTAAACAGAGTTAGCTAAGATAATAAATAATAATCAATAGTTCATAAGTAGTTAATAAAGTATGAGGTCTGCGCACTTCAATGGCATCCGAGGCCGACAAGGTACAAGCACCAAGTTACTGGCCGCGGCAAGCGGGTCGGTCAATAAAGACCCCGCAGAGGGAGACCGACGAAATAACATTGACATTTGTATTTGAACCGACTGGCAGGAAAACTTCACTTGCGCGATGCAGGACTTCTCCTGTGTTGTTGAATGTTTGGTAAACTGACTGGTCACCTCATTAAAGGCATAAAATTTTTCTCGGAATGAAATATAAAGAAGAAGCAATCGTATAAACGCAAGGGTGATGGACGCTTGCCTGTTGGCGATTTCAGATCTTAAGGTTCACTTGGAGTGAGGAAACCTTTGATCAAAACTGTTTTATTTTCCAGTAAGTTTGTGTATTTTGTGGTGACCAGTCAGTCAGTTAACCAAACATTATTTCAAAATTTTTTACTTGACAAGCAACGATTGGCTAGTTATGATTAGTTGACTAACAAATCTGGTAATAAGTGAGATATTACGAGTACTTACAACTACATACAAACTATTTCGTAACGATGTGACTACACACATTGAAACAGTAATTTGGAAGGGCGAGCCATGTTATCGTAGTTTATCTCTACATCATTTTGGTATCGCGGGCGGGACAAACAAAGGTTACACCATGTTTCAGGCATAGACCTATAAAAAAACTCGGACGGAACTCCCGCTAAGACAAAACTGTGTCCCGTAATGGCGGCGACAGTCATGTGTGAGTGAATTTAGGGTTGCCATGTTAGCCAAATTTACCCATATATTATTGTTTTATTTTAAGACAAATACAGGTCGAGAGACCAGTTTCTTGGAAATGTCGGCAGAATTATACCGTGCTATTTTAACAAGTTAATGGTAAGACCCAAATCTCCCTATAAAAATATGTGCAATTAACAACATAGTTAATAATTGAAAATATTGTAATTGTAAAAAATATTTATTTACTGTATCTATTGTATAACATCCCAAATGCTGAGCATGTTTTTTTTAATCCAGTCATTTTGACAGTTACAATTTCGATTTTTTTTAATCCAATAATTTCTCCATACTTCATTTTCTTTAGGAAATCTAATAAGAAGAATATAAGATAACTAGTAATAAATAACCTAAGTAAGTTGAATTGATTAAATGAAATATAAATTTCCCATATATTTAGGGTAATTTGCACACGTGAATATTGACAACACTGGCCTTGTGATGATTTTTTTTTGTTTTAGTGAATGAAGATTGATTGTAATCTATAAAATTGGGAACTAAGTTGTTGAATTATTCATTTACCTATGAAACGTGATTCCTGAATTTTTTTTCTTTCGATCGCTACGGTTTTTACAACATTTCACCACACAAGACATGCTGTATTTCAGTATTTTGCCGCGTAGGACGTGTCAACTGTGTTGACGTTTGCACGCGTAATGGGTGAGTATGCTGTGAATGTGTGCCTGTACGTACAGCGAGCTGACTGACTTTGAGTGACACAGTTTTCTGTTAACAAGAATCCGTCCGAGTTTTTTTATAGGTCCATGGTTTCAGGTTATTGATTTTTCCCCGCTTGCGATACCAAAATTATTAAAGTTATAATTCTAGATATTTAACGTAGATGTAGTTAAAAAAAATAAAACCGGCAAGACCCAATGTGACATTTCAAATCTTATGTATGTACTTTTTGAGTTGATCTTGGCCATCGGTGAATTGTGAGGAAACCTGGACTTACAGTAAATAGGTATAAGGCTGAAATCACCAACCCGTCTTGAGCAAGCCTGGTGATCAATGCTCGTGCCTTTTCTGTATGAGAATAGGCATTTACCCTGGAGTGCGGCAAGAAAAGGCTGGTATTTTTAATATTAGTGCAAAAATCCCGGTTATTTGACATGTAGCCACATCAGTAGATTGCACCCGTGCTAAGAATAATATACGTATATGGCTCACTAGTAAACAATAAAACAAACAATTGAAAATAAACAGAGGAAACCTCTAGGGTCGATCAAGAATACTGTAGGTAAAGGATTAGGAACAAAACTCATTGTCCAACTGGCTACGTTTCACCTATTATGTTTGCGATCCTGTAAGTACGTACACGGACATGTCATCAGTGAAAATTTATAAACAAATTCGCGTGAAGCAGTGAAGCTTACTTAAATATAGTCATTTCTTTTAGGTATATGTTTAAATGAGTACAAAAATATAATATGTATTAAAAAGAACTTAAAATCTAAATAATTGGGTTCGAAAAAATATGTTGGTAATTGGGGCTTATTCTATTTTTAATCCTGAATCTAGTGTATCTTGATCGAAGTAGAGACTTAAAAAAGAGAGAGAAAAACAGGGGGGGGGGGGGATTATTTAAACATAGATGTAATACCAAGGTATTACATCTATTTTTACATAATCTTGGAAATAATAACACACTTAAACAGAGATTAACTAATTTCGATACAAAGTTATTGATCATTAACACATGGTTCTTTATTACTGTAATATTAATTCTTAATTACATCGTATCTACTAATCTAATATTACAAATATAATAATGTTCTTAAATTATCATTCCTAAAATAGCAACGCCCGTCTTTCTTGCAGTTATTTGGGCACCGAAAATCGAATAAACTTTTTAAATCCAAAAAAAAAACAAAATCACCAAAGTCATAATATAAATAATAATTCTTTATTCAGTTCCGTATGATTCCGGACGTAAAGAATAGCTCCAGCCTATTTCTTCCCGTGGGTGTCGTAAAAGGTGACTAAGGGACTTACTAGAAAATGGGCAGCAGCGTTTTCTATGCTTTTAACCGCCAACCCAGCCAAGCGTCGCGATTATGGCAACCCCCTCCAAATGTTGGGGGAGGCCTATGTCCAGTAGTGGACGTCTTTCGGCTGAAATTATGAATTCTTTATTGACATAATAGGTTACAGAAACTTATTTGAAACATCTTAAACTAGGTGTACCTGTGTGTCAGGAGTCAGAAATATGACAATGACTTGACAAATCATTTAAGCAAATAATTTATGACAGAAAAAACTACATCCTTTTGATAAAGTATGTGATGAACATATTTTTATAGGTACTACATATTTTACATCATGTAGTATCATCATCATGCGTTGCTATTTTGTTTACAAAAAAATACAGAGTCATAAAGTGTAGTAGGTAGAGTAAACAAAAATATGAAAAAATAAATATGGAAATTAAGTAGCTACGTAGTGTACTAAACAATGATATTAAATGTAAACTTATAATGATGTTATAAGTAAACTTATAATGATATTAGAGTAAGCTTATAATATCATTATTATTATATTAAATTATAAGTAAACTTATAACTTAGACGGCACGGTTGGCGCAGTGGTTAAGCGATTGACTTCTGCGCTGCGTGTCGCGAGTTCGATTCTCGCACGGAACAAATATTTGTATGACGCACGAGTAGATGTTCCGGGTCTGACTGTTTGTGAATGTGAGTTTAAATATTTGTAAACGCACTCACATACAAGAGAAATTCCTAGTAAAGGGGCAAATATATAAAAAAACGTTATTATTATATTATAATTATAAGTAAACTTATAATATCATTATATTATAATTATACGTAAACTTATAATATCATTTATACAAAATGTAAAAAGTCGTAGAACTGAAGTTGTTAAATGTGATATTAAGAAGTAGTCACCTGCGCCAGATATTCATCCTTATCATGCTCTTGCCCTTATCCCAATTTATTTGGGGTCGGCGCAAATGTATTTTTCTTCCACACTGCGAGAGATATTATTGATTAGTATTTTTTAATTAAACCTTTAATTGTATGTCAATAACCGCCGGTCGTCTGTCAGCAGGCTCACGAACAATGTTTCCCTGCATTATGATATCGCGATTTGTATTCCTTTGATTTAATTTTTTGACATAAAATTCATACCACAGTTCTCGATTACTCTTTACAACGACCAGATATACGTTTATTATTATTGGGTTTAAGCATAACAGTAATAATTGTAGAATAAACGTTGTTTCTGGTTGTGTGGGAACCATGAAAAAAAAGAAAAAAAAAGCGTAATAAAACAGCAATAAGACGTCACTCAGTATAAATATCAGAGTGGCTATGTAAAAGCGACGCCATTTATTGGTTGCTGCTGTTCCATTTGCACTCGGATTGCAACTACGATAAAGGGAATATAAAATTATAATGTAAAGTAAACAGTTAATTATCAAAGGTAAAATAACCTCTATGATTTTCACAACAAAAAAATACATTTGTGAGTGGCAAATCATTAAAGTTACATAAGAAGAAATAAGGGATATTAATGTGGCTATAAAAGGCCCTCCCCAACCAACGAGGCAACATTTTAAATATCTTCTTCGAATTTGCCTTTTGAAAACTTTTACAAAGTCAACATAAAACATATGGCTTATAACTAAGACCCAAAAGAACCTCGAATATACTGCGTACACTTTTGTAATCAAACAAATTAGACTGTACCAAATAGAAACCCCGAAACAGATATCGAATGATAAAATCATAATCGGCCCATTAAGATCCAATAAGTTTGCTAAAATTGCATTAAGAAACACAAAGTTCCTGTAATTACGAAACTTTTTTATTAAGCACCATGATGTCACTCCGAATATCAACGTAATTAGTGTCATCACTAACGTAATGTATATTGTAGTTAACCGGAGAGATAACAATAATTTTAAAGTTTCAGCACTCTCTGTAGAATCATAATCTCTGTAGGATCTTGATTGGATGTCAAACATGATGAATATCACTACACTTGTACAGTTTTAATTGATTCACTTTTAGTTTTAGTTTACGAAGAAGTATATAAGAACAGTTTGACTGGAAACACTGCGATGTCCGACGCAATATTAACAAAAACAAATATGTCCTGCTCCAAACCTTCTAGTTTTTGTTATTTTTTTACTTCTTGAGCACTCCCTTAGGTACCACTTCTGAAATCCTTACTTTCTCATAGTAACTACTTAACTGTATTCTTGTATCTTTGCTTGAGATCACAAGTCTCACGAAAAAATAGTAAAACAGACCTTCCAATACATAAAGAAAAGAATAATAAACTGATAATATTGAAATCCTTAGAACGGTCTTTCTTTTAGTACCGGTATCCCCTTAAATATATCTCAGTACTTCAGTCAACCCATAAATAGGTGTTGCTTCCAAAGCTGTCGATGGCAGAATATTTTTAAATACCAAACGCATGACCAAATGCACGATCCATTTTGACGTTTTTATTTCCCTTGTTGTTAAATAGAAACTTACGCAGGAAAACGATAGTAGTACCTAATTAATAACTCCATGTGCGCACGTCCATTGTAATTTTATATTGACTGCTCCTTAATTTCGTAGCAGTAAGGGCGGTTTTCGTAGTTCAATGGGAACGGACGTTATCTAGGTACTTTCGTGGTAAAATACGTTGAGTGATAAAACGCCCCGTTATCATTTAGCACGAAAATTAATCAGCTTTTCGTTCATAATTTAAGTGACTCACTTTAATATTATGTTATTAATTAAAGTCATTTTTCGGGTCTGTCTGTCTGACCGTGTTCTTCTAAACTATGCAACAGATTTTGATGCGGTTTTCGTTCATCATTTTGGAAATTTATTCCGGAAACTTCTTGTTTATTAACATTGAGATTTCTTTAGCATAATATGTAAGATAAACTCCAAATTTAGAGCATCTTGACTCGTAGGTTAGATATTGTGTGTGATTTTACTAAATTAATTTGAGAGCTTGAGAGTTGAACCATGCCTGTAGCTTGAAGCCTTAGTAAGCCAGAAACAAATTACCGAATTTGAGGATATGGATAATATTGTACGAATTTTTGCTTACGCACCTCGGGGCCCCTGTAACTTGAGGACCCCGTATCATTGATACGGCTGATACGGTGGTAGCTACGCCCCTGCCAGCAGCCAATCTGCCCATCATTCCAGTAAAATTTCTCAAAATCGATTCAATCGTTTTGTATTCGTTAGTCGTAAAAATATAGAACGAACAGGAATCTTCACTTTTTTTCGTTTATTTACTATGAACGCACTATTGTCACAATAAAACACAAACTGATGCGTTAATAGTCATGCAAAATGAAGCGAGAGTGTTTCGTCTACATCATCATCTGGCACCGACCCTATTTTAGACCTGCCATTCAAAAATACACCCTGTTTGTCTTGCAGTAAGGTTCCACCGTTGGAATGTAGCTTGACAGGACCATTATTTGTGTACAGTTAGTTGTTTTTATGGTGGAGGAGTATTCCTGTCGATCAGTGGCTCCGCAGTAACAATGTGGAAATCAAGGGAGTACCGATGAAGGATAGAGAGAACCTCTTTGATATAGTTGGTAAAATCGGTGATAAAGTGTCCTATCCCGTTTTGAAGACTCAAATTAATTTTGTACACAGAGTACCGACTAACGTATCTACCAATAAGAACATTATTGTTTCTTTTATGAATAGATATGCGAAAGAGGACTTCATCGGTGCTGCCCGTTCCCACAAGGATCCCCTACTTCCTGATCATATTGGAGTCACTGGGTCGGGAAGGATTTTTGTCAATGATCATCTTACTATCAAGAACAAAATGTTGCTCTCACAAACTAAATCCCTTGCCAAGGAACAAAATTTCCAATTTGTGTGGGTGAAGCATATGAAGATTTTTGTAAAACGGGATGCCACTTCTAAGACTTTCATCGTTGCAACGGAGCGGGACTTGCAAAAAATACATTAATCTATTTTTTATTTATTGCCTTATTTAAACGTTGCCGTTGCTAGAAATATTCACAAACTAAAATTCATCTCATCTTTGCTATTTCTTAAAAATATTTCGCTTAAAGTAAAACGATTATTGAAAGTGTTTAATTAACAGTTTGAGAAACATGGAATGCGCCTGCTCGCTTATCTCAGTCCAAAGTCCACCTGACCGTCCTCGCTGTGTTTACGTTCCGATTTCTTTTATACCTAGATGTGTAATTTATTACTTTTATAGATATGTTTATTGGCTTGCTAACAAATATGTTTTGATGGATGTTGAGCTGTTTTACTGTTCATTTAAAATGCTTTCTTTCAAGTGTTGTGTGTTGAGCTTGGAGACAATTATTTACTATTTTGTTTTTAATATTATGAACATGCATTTAAAGTTTTTTTCCAACCTACCCGCAATAACGAATACTTACGCCTATACCAGTAGTTTATATAAAATAAAATGTAATTTATTCTTATTGCTCGAATTAGTGGGCTTAGATTTTATTAACGTTGGTAAACGAAAGCCTATATTTTTGTCCGGGTTTGTCGCACATTATCTACACGCTTTTTTTATTAACTACTTATTTGTAGATATCACGTTCTATAGTGTACGAACTTAGCATTTATCACCAGAATGTTCGAGGACTGCGGACGAAGTCGAAGTTCGAATTCTCGAACTTTTATAGGAATTTAGCTAAATGTAACTATGATATAATCACTTTAACGGAGACCTGGCTCGTTGATGGGATTTTAGACAGTGAACTTTTTGACGATAGGTACCTAGTGTGGCGGCGCGACCGGAACTACGCGGCCACAGTGCAGTCGCGTGGGGGCGGCGTGCTGGTGGCGGTCCGCCATAAACTTGCTGTAGTTGAGAATGTTGACTGGCAATCCAGTGCGGAGGACATCTGGGTTTCGATTCAATTAAGAACCAGCTGTGGTAAACGTACCTACCAACTTAGCATATGTACTCTGTATCTATGTGAACAGAATTCAGGCAATAACTTCACTAGTCAATTACATGCTTATTTGGACAATCTTTCGGAATTAATAAATAGCCACCCCACAGATAAATTTATTATTCTTGGAGACTTTAATATGAGTTCCATTACTTGGGCGAATTCATATGATGGAATAAAACCTATCGCACCTCAAACTAGTTTGTTTACTCATTTTGTTGACACCATTGATTTTTGTAGTTTACAGCAATTTAATCTCATAAAGAAAGAAAGAAAGAAAGAAAAATTATTTATTCTGCACAAACAAAACGCACAGTACAACAAAATAAGTCAAAAAAAAAAAACATACTAAGTAGCCAGAAGCCTCGCATCCAATACTTTAAGCATTCTGACAATCTTGTCCATTGGTTGATGTCAGGGACCAAAGACAATTTACAAAGTGTTTACTAAATAGTTTATAATCTCATTCTATATATATTAGTCTATGGTCTATGTGATGACAACAAAGTCGACAAACAAACAATGAAAACAAAAACAAAATGCCGATTGCCGAGTGGAAAAATAACTACTTTTGAAACACACAAACTATACTAATTATGAACAATTACAATAACCGTGCGTCACATCTGTGCAAGAACAGGTCTCTGCTCAGCAAAATGCTGTGACTTCGGACAAACCTATCGTCACAGCGCTGATTTTCAGCAGAAACCATGGAATAAATAACAGACATGGTAAAATTCTAGATCTAGTCCTCGCAAATACCCCCGTCACCGTCTCGGCTTGTTTGGAACCCCTAAGTATCGAGGCCGCATATCACCCTGCATTGTTAATTCAGCTGTTTACTGTACAACCTCAGTCACTTAATGCCTGTACACGCATGGCGTATCAATATAACATAGGTAACTACGAACGCATTCGATCTGACTTGCGAGGCACTAACTAGGATGACATAATATTGAAAGGTACTGTTGAGGAAGCCGTCGGGAATTTTTATTCAACGATATTCGAGATCAGAGATAAATACGTCCCTCAGCGTCTGTGTAAACTCTTTAAATATCCATCTTGGTTTAATTCGACGCTCATTAAAATACTTAAAGAAAAATTCAAATACTATACGAAATTTAAAGTTTACGGTAATATTTCTGATCGTTTATCATATCAATTACTTCGCGACAGAGCCAATGATATTGAACAACTGTGTTATAAGGCCTACATGACTAAAATCGAATCCTCAATAGGTACTAACCCTAAACTATTCTGGTCATATGTGAAAAGTAAACGCATGTACAGTAACTTCCCATCGACTATGTCATACAGTGACGATAGAAGTGACTCAGGGGGAGGAATTTGTGAACTTTTTCCTAATTACTTTCGGACAACCTTTCTAGATGCTTCCTCCGCAAGTCACAGCTGTGATACGACCGGCTTTGTTTCCACCTGTGATTTAAGTACAATTAAAATTGACATAGCGATCGTTTATAGACATTTAACATTTTAAGCCGCAGTCATGTTTTGACGAACAATGACGTAATCAACGATCTTTTTTTATGGCCTGTCATTGTTATGACAGGGGCCGCCGGAGCTCATTAAAAACTCTTTCAATAAATAACAAAAGACATAAGCCATATAGAGTATTTTTTTCCGAGAAGCTAATTAGACAGGCCATAATAAACAATTGCAAGAATGGATCTGGGAGGTGTAATGTTTTTCTAAACAAAATATGATTTCAGATAACAGCTGCTTTTGTTTTGGGATTACGTTATTTCTATTTCTGGTAAAACGGCTGTTTGAATTTACACGAAAGTTTGCACCTTGCATTATGAATAGATAAGTAATTAAACAACAGCGTTTTTTAGAGAGTTCTAGGTAAAATTTGCGTAATAATAAAACCCAAACATCACAGTGCATGGGGCCGCCTTTAGACGTATGCTTTTTCGAAACATTTCATATGTATTTATGATATAATTAGTGATATTATTATCTAAAACGATGTAGAAAGTATTATTTTATGATTATTCATCTATTTCCAGGCGATAAAACACAAAATGAGCCATATTTCGTAAAAAAATGTAGTCGGCGGAACGAATTTTCTCGTAACATTTCTTTGTTCAAAAATTTAAATTTTACGACGTGATTTCGTGCAATTATTATCTAAAACGATGTAATAATAACATATAAATGAAAATATGTCCACTTACCCCGATTTCTATTAAGATCCCTTGACTTAACCAAATCTGCCGGCCCCGATGCCCTACCTGCTGTGTTCATAATTAGGTGCGCTGAGGAGCTAGCTTTTCCTGTATCACTTTTATTTAAAAGGTCAACATCTGAAGGTATTGTACCTTCCTTATGGAAATCTGCGTTTATATCCCCCATCCATAAGAAGGGTGCTAAAGACAAAATAGAAAATTATAGGCCAATTTCAAAACTCTGTCTGCTAGCTAAAGTATTGGAACGCATTGTTTATAATCAGCTGTACAGCAGTGTGGTTTCTAGCTTGAGTCCTCAACAACACGGGTTTCTGAAAGGGAGGTCTACAGTTTCTAACCTGGTTCTATTCACAGATTATATTACTGAGCACATGGATAATGGGTCCCAGGTCGACGCAATTTATACTAATTATAGCAAGGCGTTCGATAGGATCGATCATGACATTCTACTGAGGAAGCTTTTCGACTTGGGCATTAGGGGAGAACTATACAGGTGGTTTTCATCGTAAGTGCAAAATAGGACACAGGCAGTGGTCCTCAGTGGCTTCACATCCTCCTGGTTAACTATACCCTCTGGTGTGCCGCAGGGCTCCTTGCTGGAGCACTTTATTTGTACTTTTCATTAATGATATCGGTGAGTGTTTCCAATATTCTAAATACCTAATCTTTGCAGATGACATGAAAATCTATACATCAGTTAAGAATTTGAATGACGCTAGACTTTTGCAGGCAGACATAACTAGATTAGTTAGCTATTGTAGAATAAATAAATTAGATCTTAACATTTCGAAATGCTTAGTTATAACCTTCACTCGGAAGAACCTATCAGTCATATTTAACTACTCAATTGCAAATCAGCCTCAGTCTCGAACTCATGTCACAAGAGATCTTGGTATCCTTCTGGACAGTAAGCTCACCTTTGAGTGTCATGTCGACCGTATCTCCAAAAAAGCATCCACATCCAAAGTTCATTATTCGTAATGAACTCGTGTTTGTGTTACTCATGTATTCGTACATTCAATGAAATGAAAACTTTGAAAATTCTGTATTGTGCTTACGTCCGCAGTCATCTCGAATATTGTAGTCAAGTTTGGAATCCGAATTGTGCAGTGCATTCAGACAGATTGAAACGAATACAAAGGAAGTTCACGAGATACTTAGGTTACAAATTTAAAATCCCTTATCTGAGTTACAATGAACGATGCGCTCGATTCCACTTACTTCCACTTGTAGCTCGGAGCAATATATCAGACATTCGGTTTCTAGTGAAAATAGCACAATCACAGATTGAATGTCCTAAACTTCTTTCTAACCTGTCTCTGAATGTTCCACCTCGACATTCTCGTTTGAGAAATCTTCTTCATACTCCTTACGCTCGCACAGTTGACCGTAGTAATTCATATATGATTCGCTCAGTCAAAGCATTTGATCAAATTGTTAAGATTGAACACCCCTCAATCGATTTAAGACTGCGTGCAGAACAAAGAGCTGAGGGAGACAGTGAGGACTTTACAGGACTGATACAAAAGGTATGTTGAAAACAGATAGGGCTTGAAAGTGCTGACTTTGAGTATTGCTCTCTGTAAAACTTCTAAAGGTTTGAGTATAGTTTTTGACGTGCCTCCACATACAGAAATACAATACTGCAGCACTGATTGGCCAAGTGCCACGCTCACCCTCCTACACGCATCCACTCATTTACACTCTACTCACCGGAGGCCATCACTATACAACTAATTTAAGATTGTTCTCCTACGTTTGTCACTTTTATTTTGTTACTATTATGTTTAATGTGTTATAGATGTGTATATGTCAAAAAAGTTTAATTTCTAAGTGTCACCTACAACAGGGGAATAGCGCTGTGTGCCAAGACGTTTGTGACAAGACATGATAAATTATGTCATGTCAATTTATAGTAGCATTTTATGACAAAACAGTTTTATCGCTCAAATTGTGATAAAATGTGTGACTCAAGGCATGTCACAATAGGCCGTCCTTGCCTCGCTGATGTCTGAAATACAGATATTTTATATCTAGTTCGGACACAGATGTTCAATAATAGATCATAGAATAAAGTGTATTGTAGTGTGTTGCCGGCTCATAAGGTCATTCAACGAGGTGACAAGGTGTTTAAAATAATGGTAAATGGAAAACATGTCACGGTATCGATAGACCGCATTAAGCCGGCTTCATACTGCGTGATCCATACACATCATCCTCGCCACCAACCACTAACATTCATCACGTCGGGGTCACCAATTTGGTGGTATGAGGAACAGGGTTTAAAGTTCACTCATCCACCATAGAAAAGGGAGGATCCTTCGACCAGACGGGCAGTTGCCCACCAGACACAACACCCGTCTGGTCGGAGGATCCTCCCTTTTCTATGGTGGATGAGTGAACTTTACACCCTGTTCCTCATACCACCAAAGTATTACCTTAATATATTATTTAAATGTCTGTATGTTTTTTAACAAATAAAATTATTCTTATTCTTATAATCGGAGTGATTTTGAAGAATATTGCTAATCCATTGCTTCATAAGTTCAAAAATTCGTCTGCTCAATAACGTAAATAACGCAATCAATGTTGTTGAACAACTGTAAAAAGTAGGTAGGTTTACCTACCTATGTTTAGTTTTTTTCTTAAAGATATTCTATCAACACAAATTATATAAAAATATGCACAAATGTAAAAATCCACATTTTTTTTCATGGTCATATTTTGGTTCATCTACACGGTTTTTAGAACCGTGTTATGTCTTTAGCTGTATTTGCAGATGGAATTCATAGGTTCTTTGCCGCTGCCGCGCTAGTATAATCGGTTCTCCATATACAAGTAGGTAGCTCAATGAAAAAAATGCACAAAAACGAATTGTTACCAAGTGATGATAAAAATTATATAAGTAAGGAAAAAAACTGCAAAACTTGTTCCACATTAAAATGATAAGAATTGAATTCAAGGAACATTTAAAGTTACTCGCACTGCAAACGAGCTAAAGGAAAATAATTCACGACACAAATAGTAACAAACATCGCGAGGTACTTACATATAATTAGCTTTACGATTAACGAGTTGGTTTATCATACAATAATAACACATTACTAATGAACAGAATCATTAAAGAGTACGTTGTTCAAATATTATTTTAATAACTTACATTAGGTAATAATTAATAATTTTATTATCTATGCAGGTCTTAAAAGCACATATATTTGGTATATTTATTGAACACCCTGTAAATGATATCAAAATAGTGTATTTAATAATAAAATATTATATTTGTAGGCACGGTAAAGCAAAACATCTTCATCGGTGAGTGCTTTGTGTATGAGATCAAAAGATATTTTTTTTTTAAATGGCCGAAACATATGGAGTAATAATAACAGTAGTCCTAAATATGATATAGGTACTTGATATCAGCACAATGTTAAAGGCACTGTCAGCGCATTATATCGCGCCTCATTTAGAAAACTGTGTAGCAGCAGATGTGAGGCTTGGTGTTTTATAGATTGTGTTGACGATTAGCAATAAAAACGATGCGTTAGTTTAACGAGCAAATTATGTATTAGCCATCTTGAGTTACAACAACATTTAAGGAGAGGGGTATGGGAACAATATTTTAATTAAAAACCAATCACGGTCGAGAGATAGATATGACGTAGCTTATGCTATCGTTTCTTGCCTCAAGACGTCGCTATTAGTCCCTGCGGGGCTAGCATGGGAGACCCCAAGACGTTTCTGAGAAGACATAATAAATTATGTCATGTCTTATAATTTGTCTTAAATGCTAGCACGGGGCAACCATGTGTCAAATCTAGAGGCGCGATATGTTTTTCTTGTTGCAAAGGCGAGCACGGTCTACGTGACATGACTTGAGTCACACATTTAGTCACAGTTTGGGTTGATACAACCGTTTTGTCTTACATGCTAGCATGGCGACAACAGTCATTTGTTCAAATAACTAGGCTGAGAATCAGCACTTTTCGAACGTCAAAATTACTTATGACAGTCCCCCAAAAACGCCAATAAACTACACAATTCAATCGCTAAGGCCATGGCTTAGTTTATCGAGACATCGCCAAGCGGTTGGTCGACTCCTCACGTGAACAGAGGGCTGGCCTATTTCTTGGTCAAAGAATCAGCATTGCCATAAAACGTGGCAATGCTGCCAGCTTTTTGGGTACTTTTCCTGCTCACAGCGATGCAGAAGAATTTTTTGATGCCCTATGATTATTTCGCATACTTTTTTTATATACTTTTGTACATATTATTATTTTAAGTCTGTTAGTTTTTAAATGATGTAAATATTTTAGAAATAAATCAATAGTATTCAATCTCTGAATATGCAAATAAACAAAGAAGACGAAAAAACAGAGTAGAGGTAAACTTATATCAAAGTAGGCCACGCATTCTCGAAACTGTCGCCCATACAAATATTTCTATTACCTCAATTTCAAGAACAATAAAACTCGAACGTGTCCCGTTACATTCGTTTTTCTTAAGCATAAATTACACTCCAAACGCTCCCTTTGAACTCCATCCTTTTTTTATTAAGTTGTCCCATAAAAGGGACGTCTGCCAACCTTTTTATTAAAAGGTTATAAATGAAAAAAAAAGATTGTGTTCGTTGAAACGAAAGTGGGCACTTGTGTAACGAACCTTAAATTAATTATTATTGGGTTAAAGCACTCTCAAACTGATTATTTTGTCGGATAATTCTTTTGATCTGAACGAAAATAAGGAAATGTTTACGCTAATATTTTAAATGTTCCCGAAATGGGTCAATGATTTTACGAGAGAACGGCTTTACAAGTGAAAATTACGAGTTTACTGGGCCCACTGATGGTACCCACCACAAAAACGCATAAAGTCAAATTAATCTTGTTGACGATTGCAATAATTTATTTAAATAAAATAAAGGAGAATAAATAAAACAGAAATGTGTGTAAGCTTTTAACATTACAGTGGAGTGATATGAAACAAAAATTAAACAAAATGGTTTAAAAACACAAATAGGGTTGAGATATGGAACACAAAATTGTGGGAAGTCGTAATGTTTTATTACTTTTAATTCTTTGTTTATTTTGATTGTGACTTAAACAATAGTAGTATAATACCACGGAAATAATGGAGCGGCTTTTATACAGACATAAACTCACGCCTTCTTCCCATGAGGGAAGGCAGAAACTACAGAACGCCACCTGCTACGATCTATACATACCTACTCCTTTACCTTCGTTTATTGTTTTTATTTACTTCTTCAAAAAAGAAACTACAGGAGGAAATCCTTTACCTACTCGACGTTATCATGTATCTCTTTCTCAATGCGTTATCAAATGACGTTTTAACCAATTTTTGAAGACAATTATAATAAATTACAATGGATTATGGAGACAAAAAGTCGACCACAACTATTGAACTCTCTTCGTACATTTTTTATTATTGTTATTTAAATTTTTATATTTTTGTGTCATAAGTTCATAAGATTAAGTTGTGTCGTAATGATTTTTCTGTGCAAGACACAATTAATATGTTTTCCTTCTCTACAAAATAAAGCCTAACCTCACGCAGTAGCCCATCAAACATCCACAGGTACCTACAACATAATGAAACTGCACTCAGACATGGCTGATAATGAAATTAACCCCCCTCCTGTCTGTTTAGGAAACAATTAGGTATTATTATAGAGCCTAATAGGAGGGTGCTACCGCAATGCTTCCCCTTTTCAATAACAATACACTGGTAGAGGTAGATATAATGTATATTAAAGTACAGTCAACGAAATAAATGAGTAGGCAGCTAACTAAGCTAATGAAACTGAACGCGCTCAAGAGCTGTCAGTCTCAATATTCCACCACAATGATGACACTGACAGGACTTTAAAATGTGCTGATTCCGATCATTGTCATTGGTGAAATTCCCCCTTAGTGTATGTTTATAGGTATGTTAAGTTATTAGGCACATTACAATAATAAATATTGCCTGAGTAGGAGAAAGATGTATATTTCTTCCATACATACTAAAATCTTGTTGGCTGTATTTATTTATTTATAATAAGCATACCAACAGCACAGTCACTTACAATTCAAATTAAAGAATATCAAAAATTAGCACTTCAGTAACTATGCGAATAACAGGTATGCATGACATTAGTATATGAATATTAGAGATAAAAGAGAAAAATAGAAACCGGCCAAGTGCGAGTCGGACTTGCGCACGAAGGGTTCCGTACCATTATCTATAAAAACGGCAAAAAAAATCACGTTTGTTGTATGGGAGCCCCCCTTAAATATTTTAATTTAATTACTTATTTTTAAAGTGAATATATAACTAAATATTCTGTGAATATTTCAAGCGACTACCTGTTGCCGTTGCCGTTGGTCACGTTTGTTTTATGGGAGCCCCCATAAATATTTATTTTATTCTGTTTTTTAGTATTTTTTGTTATAGCGGCAACAGAAATACATCATCTGTGAACATTTCAACTGTCTAACTATCACGGTTCATGAGATACAGCTTGGTGACAGACGGACAGACAGACAGACGGCGGAGCCTTAGTTATAGGGTTCTCGTTTTACCCTTTGGGTATGGAACCTTAAAAAGTGTGTCTAGAGTCCTAAATCTAGTACAATACAAAACAAACCAATTAGACCTACAAAGACGTGCGCTCTTCGCACTGTCTAAATAGGGAATGCCTGTAGGAAGCGAAACTCATGGAGAAAACATCAATAGGGTAATCTGTCTAGTTGGACCTTTCATCTTGCCTTGCCATACGTGTCAGGGGGCTATTAAATGTAGTAATTAATGTGAATGTGGATATTTATGTAGGTAAAGAAAACCAATGCTCCTACTGCTGAAACGTCCCATTTCTAACTAACTCTGTAAATCTATGAACAATTTTATTAATCATCCTTATTATTGACGTGACAACGTCTAATAATTCGATGGAGCCGGCTGCACGCACGAAAAAACATGACTCATGCGGCGTTACCTCTCATGCGGCGTTACCTCGCTCTGAGGCGTTCCATATAAGGCTTGAAGTGCAAGCGAGAGCGCGGAACGAGCGACAAAGAGGTACAATCGGCCTCGCGCGTTCGGAGCCTTCGACATCTGTCTCTCTCCTACTTGAGTGAGCGATGCGTCCGCGTGGACAGCTGCTATACAATAATACATTTACATGTTTTCGTCAAGTATGAAGTGCAGTGAAAAGTGAATGTGGTGTCAATTGTTTATAGCAACGATAATTGCGGCGATTCTTATGACGTTGTCATGTTCAACTAACGTCAGTAAACCGACTTAACAGACAACCGATTTTTTTTTTCTATGAACCAACACACAACGCCTTAGACTTGACAGGAGATTTACTCAACTCTTCACTAACATAGGGTCAGTATAACAAAGACAACACACACACACATACATAAACCTATATAATACATTGTCACAACGTACCTCGTCCAATTAGTGAGTTGGTTACAAAACAACGTTAGGGCCCTCACCCACGGCACACAAACACCGCCGTGCTGGTGCACAGGACGCGTTGAAGCGTGTTAGCTGTCTTGTGCAGGTGATTGCTAATAGACAAACGGATGGTACATATTGGGTACAATATTATACTGCAGTGCGTCCGGAGGTGATCTGGGGTTCGTGTGAACTGGTATTTATGTTGTTTTGGTTGCAATGGGAAAATGTTTTAAATTCAGAAATTGCATAAGTAGTTTATTCTAGCAATATTTTTCACTCGTTTCGGTACAGTCCTGATGACTAACCTAATAACCAGTGATCGGAATATTAGACCTAATGTACCTAAAGTTTTAAGAACAAAGTCAAAAAAAGTGGAGACTTCGATATTTTAATGTTTGCCTATGACGTACCGTTCTCGAGATATTTGAATCTCATTCATTTGAAATTCAAATATCTCGAAAACGGTGCGTCCTAGGCAAAAAATTACAGAAATTTAACCCCCCTGTGTCACCCTCGTGCAGGCACAATGCCTACATGAATTTAAGTAAAAAAAAAACAACTGATCTATATTATTTAAGTGTTTGTTAATTCTTCACGCTCAAACAGCTGGCTCATTTTGATTAAATTTTGTATGGAGGTAGCTGTCACCCTGGATTAACATATAGGCTACTTTTATCCCGATATTCCCACGGGATCGAGACTTACGCGGCTGAAATAGCGGGGCGCAGCTAGTAATAAATATACCGAAAAAGTAAATTTTGTCGTAAAGAACCCCACATTGTCTCTGTTCTTTTTCGAACTTTAGGTATTTAAGCTCACCTTTGCGATCACTGCTAATAACACACACAGAATTTCTTAGTTGCAGCTTGAAGTCTAAATATCATCAGGCCTCCTCTCTGTGAGAGGGAGTGGGCCGTAATCTAACACGACGCGGGCCCAGTGCGGGTTGATAGATGTCACATGTTTTCGAATTTTTGGTTTCCTCACGATGTTTTACTTCACCGTTTTGAGAGCAGTAGTGATGAAATAATTTACTCAGCGAAAAGCGCCTGTCTGGGTTCGAGCCTATGACCTACAATTCCTAAGTCGCTGCTGTTACCACTGTGCCACGACTGCTCACTGAGGGCAATATGTTGGGGCTCCTATTACGTGGTTCTTATGCATAACCATACGAAACTACCTTTTGGAAGGGGCAACTAGAATCAATTCTATTTTTTTGTAAATTTTGACGTTCAAAAGTGCCTCATATGTGGCTATTTGAAATAAATGGTTTGACTTTGGCTTTTTGACTTTAACTGGCGAAATGTGGGTTTTAAGTACTCCCTTTTTTTTTGGGAAATTATCAAATAAAATGGGCGTGTCAGACTTTTATTGACTAAAACCCACCCGTGTTCCTTCCGTTGCCTGTGCGCCAGGGCCACGATATCCCTTTCGGACAAACTCGCGACCCTGCCTACCCTGCCTACTACCCTACTAGCCTACTACCCTACCTACCCCTAATTGTTATTTTCACTGTTTTGTAGAAGTAAATATTCAAGAAAACAATATTTTCAGGAATTAAGGAGTCTGTTTGAAGTTGGTCTTCGAAAAAAAACTAACAATCTAAGTATGTTCTAGATCTAATAAATACATAACTCTGTATTATTACAACGACAAATATATCAGAAATTCTTTGTATTGACGTAGGCACGAAGTTTTCTTATTATGGACAAACTTGGACATGTAATCCTTCATAGAAATGAAACGAAACTAATTACAGTTTATATGTCTCTTATATAGCGTAGATCTTGGGCATTTCGTCTGATATATTTGTAATAATTTAACCATTGCAAAATAACTAAGTATATATGTTATTATGATTCTTCCTTCCAATAGTAACAAATGTGTAAGAATTATTATTATACTAAACAATATTGTAATATGAATGCTCAGTCTTGATAATGTTAATTTTAATTTTTTCAAATTTCGTCATTAATTTGCTCTTTTTATTTTTATTTTGCTTCAACCTAGTTACATGTGCATGCTGTGGTCTCCTGTAATTGAAGGAGCACACGTTCAAGAATCTTTTAGGGTTCCGTACCCAAAGGGTAAAACGGGAACCCTATTACTAAGGATCCGACGTCTGTCTGTCTGTCCGTCTGTCATCAGGCTGTATCTCATGAACCATGATAGTTAGACAGTTGAAATTTTCACAGATGATGTATTTTTGTTGCCGCTATAAGAACAAATACTAAAAAACATAATAAAATAAATATTTAAGGGGGCTCCCATACAACAAACGTCATTTTTTTTGCTCTTTTTTACTCGATATTGATAATGGCAACAGGTAGACGTTTGAAATATTCACAGAATATTTAGTTTTATATTCACTTTAAAAATAAATAATTAAATTAAAATAAAACAAATATTTTACAACAAATTATACAACAAACGTGATTTTTTTGCAATTTTTGTAGGTAATGGTACGGAACCCTTCGTTCGCGAGTCCGACTCGCACTTGGCCGTTTTTTTATTATTTTGATTTATATTGTAGGTATATGTGTATACTTTGATAGAGATCATAGATAAATAAATAAATATGTAAGATTACTTCTTGGTTATCTGATCTAAAACTAGTGGGAGCAATGATTTAGCTAATATTATAACTAATTTAAATGAGTAGTTATAATTATGCAATGTATGTAAAGTAAGCAAAGTATGCAAGGTAGGTAGGTAAGTATGTAAGGGAAATCCATTGCCCTAAAGGCAATGGATTTCCCTATTAGTATTAGTTGCCAATTAGTTTATTATCAAAAATAATAAATACCTACATTATTTATTTTCCAGGCACAAAGAAAATAAGATTGCATTTTTAACTACAATTTTGAACTTTAGAGGAAAAATATCAAAGAATAAATAAAATATAATTTAAAATTGTTCAGTGCATCTGTACCTGAAAATAATGATATCCCGCAGGCAGTGTGTGCCCGACATACAGAACCAGAATATTTATAAAATAATATTCTTGTATTTATTCACACTAATATTATAAAGGCGAAAGTTTGTGAGTGTGACCGCGGGGCGCAGCTAGTTATATTATATAACTAGCTGCGCCCCGCGTGTCAGCTACCTTCATACAAAATTTTATCAAAATTGGTGTAGCCGTTTGAGCGTGAAGAAGTAACAAACATACACACACACTCACAAACTTTCGCCTTTATAATAATTATTAGTGTGAAGTGTGATGTGATAATGCCCCACTGCGAGGCAAATGCCCTGAGGTACAAGCATTGACCACCACGCTTGCTTAAGACGGGTTGGCGATTTCAGACTTTTATTATAACAAGAAATTTTCACCCACTTCTTCAAAAATAGAAAAGTCCTATAGGCAGGAGCATCTTATTTAAAATCAGTAAATGTTTGACTGTTTGCAGTGAACAGAGAGGAGGCGCTTCCAATATCCCTGTTCAAACATGACGTAATAGGAAACATCTTGCTTCCGGAAGCTGCGAGCAAACAAGGTAGGAAGGTACAACTCTTTTTACAATGGTTTTTTTGTAGAATGTATTTCTTTTCTTTTTCTTTTGTCAAAAATAGGGCAGTAAAAAATGTAAAGTTTTCGCATCGTGTCATCTCCAGTGTAGAAGACGAATCCTTTATTTCAATAATTAATAATAATAATTTGTATGACCAATAAGTAGTTGTTCCGGGTCTGGCTGTTTGTGTATGTGAGTTTAAATGTTTGTGAACGCACCCACGATACAGGAGAAATTCCTAGTGTGGGGCAACGTGCGTTTTTATTTATTTATTTATTTTTATTTTTATTTATTTATTTAAATCACAATTATAACACCTTTACAGACTTATCCAAGGCGATGTTATAAGTCACAATGTCTACCTACACAGATTTATTACTTACACAGATTTATACAAAATAAATAATTGGTAAGGAAAATTACACATAATTAAATTATATTTTATTATAAACATGACAACGTTTATAATATACCTCTTTCAATAATTATTTGTGCCATTTCAATGAATCTCGGCAGGTTTTGCCCAAATATATCCTCTGAAACTGTAATACTGTTAATAATACGTGCAGCTCGTGACATAGGGGCAAACTTGAGTAGGTTAGTCCTAGCCGCTGGCACGTCTAACAGAGCGGGGCGGCGGCGCGCACCTACGCACCCGTCCGGCGCGCGCAGCCGCAGCACTGCCAGCACCTCCGTGGTGCAGCAACCCTAGCAGTACGCGAGCCACGTACTTGACCAGTGCCACGACCCTTCTCACTGTCAGCCTGGTGTACCCAACCATGCCCAGGACGAACAGACTTGGGTACATCAGGGGATAAAAAGGGTTAACTCCGTACTGTTTGTGATAGAGAAATCTGGTAAATTTGTTTTGAATTTTTTCCAACATGAGGCTGTATTTCCCTTCATGTGGATTCCAAATGATTGCACTTGTTTCCAGATGACTCCTCACAAGTGCATTATACAAAGCTTTAACCGTTGCAGTATCGGTAAAATCCTTACACTGTCTCAAGATGAACCCGAGATTTCTGAAAGCCCTGCCGCACATCTCAACTATGTGTTTGCGGAACGTCAGCTCAGATACCATCTGTACGCCCAGGTCTCGTACATGTGAGGCACGCGGCATAACTTCACAGTCCATCTCGTACTGATGCTGTAATGGAGCACGCGCGCGGCTGTAGCTCATCACACAACACTTTTTAATATTAAAATGCAGCTTGTTGGATTTACTCCATTGGACCACATTATCAATGTCAGACTGGAGCCGATTACAGTCTGCAGTGTTCTCAATCTTAAGGGATAATTTTAAGTCATCTGCAAAAAGTAGACACTTTGCCTCTTTCACGACTTTTGGCAAATCATTAATTGTTAAAATAAATTCCAAAGGTCCAATATTACTCCCTTGACTTACCCCGGAGTACGTGTAATAAGGTCTGGATTCATGACCAGCAAACTCAACGTACTGTCGGCGCTCGCCAAGGTAACTAGCAAAGAACTTGAGCAAGTGCGGTGTGAATCCCATAGTAGAGAGTTTGCCCAAAAGTACATCGTTATCCACGGTGTCAAACGCTTTCCGGAAGTCGAAATATGCCACATCCACCTGCCCTCCGGCGTCAATGACGGGCGACAGGTAGTTAACAAATGACAACAAGTTACCCCCCGTACTGCGACCCGGCCGAAAGCCGTGTTGAGCGTCAGACAGCTGTGAGCTAACCTGCGTATAAATACTTTTATGCAAGACAGATTCAAATACCTTAGCGAACGCCGACAGCACCGCCACCGGTCGGTATCCACTCACATCAGTGCCTACACCCCCTTTTGGGACTGGGATAACTCGAGTGATCTTCCATTCGTCCGGGTACTGACCCTCCCGCAAACACAAGCTGAATACATGCAACAAGGGCTCTTCAAAAACCATACGGTCTTCTACAATTTAAAAATCTTTGACAATTTAAGGAGGTATGCCGTCAGGACCTACTGAGCGTTTAGGCTTGAGACGCAGGAGTGCCGCGTGCAGTTCTCGCGCGCTGAGGCGGTCAACATGTACGCGCGCCGCTCCCGCCGCCCCGCCACCCGCGCGCTCCGCGGCTACCGGGTCCAGCACCGGCCGCTTCTCGCTGTACACAGAGTGAAAATACGAGGCGAAACATTTTGCACACTCCTCCTCCTTTAGCAATAAGTCGTCCTTTGTGACTTTGGGTTTATTGCGCCTAGATTGCTTACTCCTAATAAAGTTCCAGAACGATTTCGGATCCCCTTGTAGGTTCTTCTGAAGTCTGTTTTGGTAGCCTTCATAGGTAGAAGCTATTTTTAATTTGACACGAGTTCTAAAACTAGAAAACATTTCATAATCACTCTCGGATCCAGTTGTTTTATATAATTTGTGATACCGCCACTTATGTCTGATATCCCTTATCAAATCAGATGTGTACCATTCTGGATAACTAAACCTACACCCTTGCTTATTTACTTTATCATTTTTCTTAGGAACGAACTCGTCAATGATCTCATTCACTATTTTATAAAAGTAATTTAAAGCCGCCTCGGAGTTCTGGATGTTAAATAAGAACTCCCAATTAACTACCCTAAAAGAGTTATACAAACCTAGAAAATCTGCTTTATTAAAATTCCACCTCTGTCTATTGAGTGACGAACCACTTTCATTCTGAGAAAGCCCCCGGTTACCCTCTGGTTCCCGATGAGAAAGCCTGGTGCTAATTACCAACGGCGGATGTTGTGCATCAATAATAACTAAAGGTTCCTCAGAGAGTTGTACCCCTAAGTCACTAAACTCAAATGTTGACAATACCAAATCTAAAGTACGATTATTAACATTAACAACATTATTTACCTGCCGAAATCCACCGAAGGCAATAAAATATTCCAAATAACTTTCAATTTCCACCGTCGTAGACGACATATTAAAATCACCCATCACTAAAACTTTGTCATGTTTAACACAAACATTCTCCAATAAATGAAATAAATGCATATACTCAGTAGCATCACATTTTGGTGGAATGTAAACAACACAACACAAGAACAGAAAATTATTTTTTCTGTGTACCGTCGCGCACACAATCTCAAATAAGGCCTTGTCCACATTGTCAACATAAACGCGATTTAAACAAAAACGCGGGGAAGCCGCCAAAAATACTCCTCCTTGTTTTCGCCCGTCTGCTCGATCACATCGTATTATGTTGAATTCAGTTGGAATTAGTTCTCCGTCATATATCCCTTTATTGAGACCAGACTCTGTAATTGCAAAGAGATCATACGTCGATGCCAATAAATTATTATGGAACGTATTTGTTTTCGTTCGTAGGCCTCGAACATTCTGATAATACACTTGAATGCAATTATTGCTGGCTTTGATTGCCTTTTGCTGGATTGCGGGAGTTTCAAAACCACACCCATTGGCTGAATTGCGCGTTTAATGGCCAACTATCCACGTTATTCAGCTTATCAAAAAGGCATTCCGGAACTCCAACCATAAATGACGCATAGTCTCTTGCACTTTTCGGAATTATTTTTTCGATTTTAATATCTGCAGATCCACAGATTCCCGCCACATGTTCACCCATCGCCTTCTCAGTTGTATCTGGATGTAGTGACCACACATGCAAAAACTTCTTCCTCTGAATTGCTTGAAGCGTAGCAATTTGAGTGTTTCCTCCTTTTTGTATGGCATTAGTAACCTTTTTTGTTCGTTTTTTGTTATTGACTACTTTCCATTCTTCGGAAACAACGTTATCCTCCAATACTGTCTCAGCGGTTTCCAATGATCTATCGCTGGTTTTCTGCAGTATGGACGCAGCCTTATTCTTGGCTCGCACGGTCGCTCGGCGCGCACGTTCCGTCACCTTTTCATCCGTTTCTTTAGCAACACTTCCGACGTTTATCTCACTCGCCCGCTGCCTAGAAGGTATCCCGACAGTTTTTTCCATCTCGCTCTTCGAAGTATCCATTGAAACAATGTGAACTTCGATCTTCTCAATTTTACTGGACAAATCTGCAAGTACCCTCGTCTGTTCCGTGATTGTGACCAAATAATTTCCGATCGTCCGCTGCTGATCTTCAATTTTCTTGTTTTGCAACTCAATTACTGCTGTTTGAGCCACAATTTTTGCTGTCAACGCTGCCACTTTCTTCATCACATCGTTGAAAGCCGATTCGACATTAAATTTGGACATTTTAACCGTTATTTGGAATAAAATCACGGAGACGCAGTTCGCGTGTCAAGTTAGTGCACAACAAGTTTTTGTTTTTTAAGTATAAATTTGCTGATAAGGAATCGTAGCCGCGTTGATCAGAATAAGTTTTCTGTGGAATTTTTAACTCAATATTAACTTATCCTGAGGGCGCTTTTCCTGTCATGCGTATTATCGTCCGCGCGCGGATTTGGTCCGCGTGCAGACTGTCCGCATCCTACCATTTCATACATGTTTTTCCTATCATGCGGGTAGCACGCGCGCGGAACGCGGATTGGTTGCGGACCCGCAGCGCGCGTGCGTGCTAACCGACTGCGGGCGGCGATCTTCTGCCTTCAGTGTAGCGGGTCGCACGCATGGAGTACGCATATAATTGCAAACAAAAATGATGCACGAGTTTAGTTACTGGCGACACACACGACACTGCAGCAACAAACGCAATCTTTGTCCTGCGTGTGGCCAGGAGCGTGTAATCACCCGCACGCGGACAGGATCCGCACGCGGGCGATAATACGAATGACAGGAAAAGCGCCTTAAACAAATCGTTCAGTGTTTTTTTTTAGAACTTAGACATGACTGGCATGAAACAATAAATACGTCAATTCTTTCATACTAGCTATTTCAATAATATTCACAGATTGACTTCTAAAATCTGATGATTAAAGTACAATTTTCAATTCATAATTATGTACAGTCACCAGCACATCAGGTAATACCAAACTGTCCAAATGATTTTAAACCTTAATATGTTGGAGGTTAAGTACAAAATCGAATGAGAAATTTTTTAAGTTTTGTGGTAGCTTGATTTGACTGTACTGAGTTTATCTTGGACATTACTGACATCGGTGAAGGAGAACATCGTGAGGAAACTTGGATTTATAATTTATTAATATAAGTCCGAAATCGCCAACCCGTCTTGTAAAAGCGTGGTGATCAATGTTCATGCCTTCTCTGTATCAGAAGAGGCCTTTTGCCCTGCATTAGGACGTTATTAAGCTGGTTTAAAAAAAAAAAATTATAATATGTTCTTTAACTTTTAGCAATTTAAGATATTATATATTTCAGTAAGCTTCTTTTAATATTGGGTCAGCTCATTATTACAATATTATTCTATTAAAATCATATTATCTACGTTTTATTAAACGTATATTATATATATTTATACAATTACATATTACTACTATATAAGGTGCTAACAAATTAGGTACCAATACTTTTAGAGCTTTTAGTACTCGTCTCTAGGAGTAGACTTAAGTATGAAACATTGAAAAGTTTATGTTACTTTTTGGAGATAATTAGGGAAACAACGTTACAGCGTAAAAACACCCTGTTAATAGATAGGCAACAATCATTTACGTTAGTCACAAACGACGATGTTCACTTGACAGAAAGTGTGTCTTGTCAGTTAAAAGCACAGGATGATTATGTTTGGGCGAAATTTTTATTTATTTATTTTGTTCCGTAAATTAAAACAAAAATATCATATAAAAAGTTTTCTTAATTTCTATTTAAAGTTAATTGTTTTGATGTAATGTAACACCTCTTAAAATATTGGTACTTAATTTGTTAGCACCTTATATATTTATTACTATTACATACATAACATCACACCTGTATTCCTCGAAGTCATAGGCAGACGTGTACCTACAGTACACCCACGTTTCGTCAGTTCTGTTATTACTATCTCCTTACTAGCTGACCCGTGCCCACTTCCTTGGGCGGCAAACATTTTTACTTGTGATGAAAGAATTATTATACAACATTATTTTTAGTATATTCGAAACCTGAATATAGTTTGTTCAGATTAAGGAACTGAATCGATTTCAATAATTTTTACACCATGTTATATTTTGTCCCAAAAATATTTAAGTGTGATGGAAAATGCTATCACCATTTAATTACTTACAATACAATCGCCGTACGGTTAGGTACCTACTGCCAAATTATTATCAATGAGCGCAAGACGACCCTGCAGGTGCGGGGGCGCCGCACCGCTGTTTTTGTACGGACAACCGGTAACACAACAACCTGATAACTTTTGAAATTTTGTACATAGATTATTTACATAAAAATACTAAAAACTAATATTGTATAGCCTATGGCACTCACTAATAACGTGGCTTTCTATGGGTAAAAGCATTTTCAAAATCGGTTCATTACATCCAGAGATTACCCCCTACAACCTCACATACTCACAAACTTTACCTCAATTATTAGTGTAGATATTTAGCACAATCAAAATTTAGCAACACAGATCTTGCTACCGGTTGATCCAATAATACTTCAGTACTCACAAACACATAGGTACGTAGACAGTAGTTTGTAGGCAAGCGGTTGGCAACAATGTCTCGCCCCGAGCTTGCGGTAACTTGCTTTTGTAGTGTATGGTCTCGTTAATGTTGGTAGATTTGATGCTCACAAGGACTGTTTGCATTAGTGTGAAAATTATAAATAAAAAACATTTTAATAGGAGCTTTTGCAGCGGTTGCAGACGAGGCATTATTGCTATGTTTTCCAATATGAGAAGGTATGCTAAATACTAAGTTTTACAAACAATTAATTTAATTTAGACAATTATGTAGTTAAAAAAGACAGTCGTTGTTTCATGGTATTTTTTATTGACTTCAAGCATTAAATAAATGTATACTTCAATACTAATATTACATAGGGGTAAAGTTTGTGAGGTAGGAGGTAATCTTCGGAACTACTGATCCGATTTTGACAATTCTTTCACTAATGGGAAGCTACAGTATTAGTCGTGGGCAGAAGCTAGTACATTATAAATTCTTGGTAGCAGTTTGCGTAGCAGCGTAGCACTTGTGCTACGCGGAAAATATGAGTGAAAATAAGATGTATGTATCACCCTTGATAGAGTGGAGATGTATTCAACAAATATTGTCATCATAAATTTTTTTTTTTTTTTTATTTTTTTTATCAATATGTCAGCAATATTGTATATCATCACATCACACTAATATTATAAAGGCGAAAGTTTGTGAGTGTGTGTGTGTGTGTATGTTTGTTACTTCTTCACGCTCAAACAGCTGGACCAATTTTGATAAAATTTTGTATGGAGGTAGCTGACACCCTGGATTGAGACATAGGCTACTTTTTATCCCGATATTCCCTCGGGATCGTGACTTACGCGCGGATAACTAGCTGAGCCTCGCGAAACCGCGAGGCTCAGCTAGTTATCAATATTTTGGTGTCAAAGCTATTTGGTGTAGTGCCTGGTAAATACAAAATCGAACTTCTGTACTTTGATCTAGGATTTATAGCCAAAAGAGGATTATGATCAACCTCCTTACAATTCGCATCAAATGCACTATCACCAATCAAAACACAGCCTCATATAATAAGTTTACGTAGTACATCGTTCCTCCATTTGTTTCACGGTGTGCACTTGCTAACCGAGTTTTTCGGCGTTACTTAAACTCAAATCTGTTTACAGACTAACATAGTTCTGAGTAATTCGATAGTCTTCGACATTGTCGGTTCTAAAGAGGTTTTAATGCAGTAGTTGAACAAGATTATGGGCTATAAAGTACGCGGTAGCAAGATATTTTAAAGGATGGATAGTTTTTCCCGCAGGATAATTGAGTAACATACTTACAGTAGCTTTCATACAATTGCTTTCATTTTGATAGTTTAACAACATTAATTCTATTATTTACGTTGTTGAGCAGATTTTTTTTTCGAACATATGAAGCAATGGATTAGCAATATTCTTCAAAATCACTCCGATTATAAGAATAAGAATAATTTTATTTGTTAAAAAACATACAGACATTTAAATAATATATTAAGGTAATACTTTGGTGGTATGAGGAACAGGGTGTAAAGTTCACTCATCCACCATAGAAAATGGAGGATCCTCCGACCAGACGGGTGTTGTGTCTGGTGGGCAACTGCCCGTCTGGCCGGAGGATCCTCCCTTTTCTATGGTAGATGAGTGAACTTTAAACCCTGTTCCTTATACCACCAAATTGGTGACCCCGACGTGATGAATGTTAGTGGTTGGTGGCGAGGATGATGTGTATGGATCACGCAGTATGAAGCCGGCTTAATGCGGTCTATCGATACGGTGACATGTTTTCCATTTACCATTATTTTAAACACCTTGTCACCTCGTTGAATGACCTTATGAGCCATCTGTCTGTCTGTCCCCGGCTAAGCTCATAGACTCTTAGTACTAGAAAGCTACAATTTGGCATATACATATTAATCACGCCGACAAAGTGGTAAAATAAATTCTAGAAAACTTTTTTTATAGGTACTTCCCCTACACGTAAAGTGGGGATGATATTTTTTCCCGTCTATCCCATGATGTGGGGTATTGTTGGATAGGCTGTTCGGGTCTGTGAAGACCATTTTTCGATTCAGGGGTCCGTTTGCGTAATATTAAGCTTTATAGTACGAACAATAGTACGTTTTTGTTAGCGTCAAGCCCCCCCCCCCCCTCTCCCTCTGCCAGCTAAATGGTTGTTTTACGAAATGTGACAAAAAACAGTAGGTATATATAACTAAACACGGTTGGCGCAGTGGTTGAGCGATTGACTGCTGCGCTGCGTGTCGCGGGTTCGATTCCCGCACGGAACAAATATTTGTATGACCTACAAGTAGTTGTTCCGGGTCTGGCTGTTTGTGTATGTGAGTTTGAATGTTTGTAAACGCACACGATACAGGAGAAATTCCTAGTGTGGGGCAAAGTTTTATTAAAAAAATAAATTAAAAAAAATAAGGGGAAAACTATAAAGCTAAGTAGGCTTTACAAATAAAATTAATAAGTAACAGTCAACCAACTTACAGAATACAGGTTGGAAAATTAACCGTGACGTATAACGATGTATGGGAAAATATGTTTTTCAACTACAATGCTAAGTTTGTTTTTGGGATAAATTCATCCTAACTACGGAACCCTGTATTGTGCGTGGTCCAAGCACTTGGCTGTTTTTTATAATACTGCATCCATTAGTCACAATGAGTTAATTTCGTCAAAATTCACATGGCTTTATAAAAAACTTACTGCTGTGAATTTTCTTGGCGTAACTTTGCTGCTCTTTTACCTACGTCGACCAACTAGACCAATTCAGACACTGATCTACATGGTCCTCACAATATCTGACTAAGATTATATCTCAACTTTAAAGGACACTTCGACCCTTGAATTTGTTTCACCATTTCAACTCGTGGGTAGTCACATAGGAAATGCCGACTTCTCAATAAAACTGGTGTTTATTATTTTTTTATATGACGTGTTAAAGTGATTCCGATATACTATTTACAGAATAAACAATTTCATTTCAATTCACCCCCCTGGGAAATGGACAGTCAGCTGCTTTTCTAACTTCACCGACTGGCTCATCTTTGCTCTTCTTATGAAGTTGATATGAAAACTCCTCAATGTTAAATTATAATCTATCCTCTTCTTTTCCCCTATACAATTTGACCAGTAAACCAAGATATTATTAGATACTAGCTGCTGCCTGAGGCTTCGCCCGCGTTACTCTTTCTAAAATAAAAGCCTAAGTTACTCCTCATAACATCTTGATCCTGCCATTAATAGTCATATGCTTGTCGCAAAGTTTACGTCACGTATGCCTTAGTACTTTGCAAAAATCACTACTGTGTCTCTGAATATGAAAAATCGATAATCCTGAAAATCCTGGTAAGTATATTGAGACAAACTTATTAAATTATTGTATTTTCATCGATCCTTGATATGTGTGCAAAACTTTAAATTGATCCGATGTTTTGAAGTATCGAAAATCGAGTTCAAAGATTCCGTTAAATAATACAAAGATACGTAGATACAGGCGAAGCTAATAAAAGCGTGTTAATAATGAAAAGATAATCATTATCAGCGTACTCAGACCACTGCTGGACATAGGCCTCTCCAAATGCATGCCATTCATCTTGATTCTGCCAATTTTAATCCAGCTGCTGCCAGCCACCCTGCAAAGATCTCCACCCAGCCTGCGAAAAAAAAACAAAAAAGATATCAAGGACTAATTTAAATTCGCAGAAAAATATAAACTTCCCAGATATCAAATGAAATCATTAAGCGGAAACACTACGTGTACTTTACGTAATGCATACTAGGTTTCATAAAAACGAATTTATGCTACGAAAAGCGGGCTCGGCAGACCGAAATACCGCTTTTTGACTTGATTTATCCACTTTTAGCCTGTTCGCTGTTTTCATACGAGAATTATAATTTCCCATTGCAGATAATTTGTATGCAAAACGTGCGTATTTATTAACATTGGATTGTACTGCGCCTGATGATATGATAAAGTTTATTTGGGACTTTCATTTTGCGATCTAAAAACGTAATAAAATCTATATTTTGTTATTTTTTATGTTCCTTTTTATAATCAGTAGCTAAATTAATCAGAAGTGTTATCAGTCAATTATAGACTACTAGATACTTATTGACCTTACAAGATAAAATGATTTTCCAATTTAATAATTTTGTAATATTTATTGCTATTCAAATTTGTTATTTAATTGTTGTATTTTATTGGTATTTTGATTGTAATTAGATTGTAATTTATGTTTAAATTTTGCATGCCCAAGTGACGGCAGAGCATGGAGAAAATTATCTTCAAAACTTGTATAGCATCTATTACCCATGACGACCTCCATCATGACCTAAAAATGGAACCCGTCACCAACATAATTAAAAAATTTGAAGTCTAATCTTCAAATTTGAAGTCAATGAGGCCCATGCACACCGATTCCACCGATATGTAAATGTCCAGCTGTTAGACAACACAAATATAGTGCGAAGACTAAAACGAAAACCCTTTAAGTTAGTGTAGTGCTACTATTCTATAATCTTAGGTGTAGAGTAAAAAGTGCAGAAATAATATTGACAATGCCACACATATAACACATGAACAAAGTGTTTTTATCCGACTCTAAGAAAGTGGAACGGACTTGTGTAAAGTGCAATAAACACTATTCTAAGTTTTAAAATAATAATCACATAAAAAATTAGATAAGATTAAAATTGCTTATTAATCTTAAAGGCTAGATTATAATTATTAAGAACCAGGTCTTTTTTAATAAAGCACAAAAAAAAAATCTATTACCCATGTTGGCAAAAAATAAATTATTTGATTTGATCATATTTTAACAATTTTAACGAATTAGGTTAGTCAAATGATTTCCGGATGTTAAACTTTTATTTATATTTATATTTCTTAACGGCCATTTTGACCTGAGCGGCTCTCGCCAATTTTCTGTAGCCGTTGAACGTTCAACATGAATTTATAATTCGCAGTGATATTTGACGTCGTTTGTTTGACGGCACGGTTGGCGCAGTGGTTAAGCGATTGGATGCTGCGCTGCGTATCGCGGGTTCGATTCCCGCACGGAACAAATATTTGTATGACCTACAAGTAGTTGTTCCGGGTCTGGCTGTTTGTGTATGTGAATTTAAATGTTTGTAAACGCACCCACGATACAGAAGAAATTCCTAGTGTGGGGCAACGTTTAAAAAAAATAAAAAATAACGAAATCTAAAAATAATACTGTGGTTTATTTCACCTTCTACTTTCTGAACTTTTCAGCAACATTTTGTAAAACTTGTGAGTCTAAAATGGGCATGCGCGAAAGCGTTGGTTGTTCATTTGTTCCTTGGTTTGTTTCTTACTTAAAACATTTACAATAAAAAATTAACAACATATTGTTTTCTTGATAAATCCTTTTATTTCTACACATATTTAGCTAGTTTATAAAACTATGAAACTAGTGGAATATTTTTCAACTAAATGAGACATAATAATTATATTATCTTTCAAACTTAAAAGAAAGTAAATAGATAAATATCTAACTTTATCTCACGATATTCTTGGCTCTGACCTTTTCTTCGAATGACAGACGGCACAAATATCTTGGCCAAGGTTAAGACTTCCGACCTGACTCAATTTATCTACGTTTCATACGTGCTAGGACGCTATGTTGCTTCCCTGCAAAGTGGATTCTACCTTTAAGCTAGGATTTTTTTTATGTAGGCAAGATCGTAACCTAAATTTTAAAAATTAAATAAACACATATAGATAGTTTTGTACTACATAGCACATAATTTGAACACCATTTATCATATGCTGTTCATAATCAGGCAAATTTTGATTACACAACCAAAATTTAACCTTGCTTCACTGAAACTAAAGTTCATTTCACCTTCCACATTAAAAGCCTACAGTCCAGCATGAGAAATCCAATTATTTTGGACACAATCAACTCGGGATCATTCCGATATGTAGATGTCGCTACGCCCAAATCGAATGAGCGGTGTCGAATTGAACGAATGATTGGACTTATCGAATGATTGTTATTTGCGAATATCGAATTATCATATCGATTGGAGATAAGTTGGTTTGAAAATAATAATGAGTGAAATAATGTTGTGGAAAAACATAGCTTATTGTAAACGAATATTTTTGATGGATTTCCTTTATGGTTCAGTAATTAGTTTCGGTTGGATACACGGTTTAAATATGTCTGTGTCATTATTTGTCTAGTTATGTTTTCACTGTTAACTGGGATGCCAATTTAAAATATTTTTTTGTTTTGTGTTTTGACAAATGACTGGCATAATTAACTGTTGGCATTACCTTAATCGTTCCTGAAAATTAACCATAGTTTATTACGAGGACAGGTTACACATTACATAATCTAAAACTTATGATTAAGTCTTTAATATCGTTGCACATGGATTACCATAAATCATGAAAATGACAGGATGAGGTTATTATAGGATTATTCAAAGGAAATATTATTTGAATATTTCTATGATTAATATCATAGAAATATTCAAATAATATTTCCTTTGATTTATAATCATAATTTCGATACTAAATCATGAAACTTAGTGGCTACGAAGGTCGCCGAAGTTTATCTACAAATAAACCGATTGACAAGCTGAATGACTTGTTTTTCCATTCGACTATCATTCACTTCATTGTACTACCCGCGAAAAAACTCGTGTTTACAATCCAAGACGAAGTTTATGGGGTTTATTACAAGTCTTAAGCGAGGAGCGATTAAACATCACATTACGTTTGTATGGGAAAAGAAAGGTAGAGGGGATATTTTAGTACACGCAGGGTTACTGCTAAACCATTTGTGTATTGGATTATTCGGCTCCCTTCAAAATGGTGGTACTGGATTGTGCGTCAGTTGAGACTTGCCAGGGCTTATCTTTAATCTTTTATTTTGAATTTTATATTGTTTTTTTTTTTAATCTTTCTCACTTAAAGCAAAAAGAACAATGTACCCAGGATTTTGTAATACCTATCTTGATTTATTAGAGTGTCCTTGGAGTTTCTTGCCCATTTTTCTTCATAAAGATCTACGTTTTAGAATGGGCAAGCTTCAACTTTCTGACTAACCTTACCGACTCTTTGACAATTCAAAAAGCATGTAAATAATTTAATAGAAATAAAACCTTTAAGTTTCAGTTTGGTTTAAGTACTAATAACTATAGCCTCTATTTAACAGAGGCTATATGTAAAAGAAAATAAAGAATTACCAAAAAAATATAGACAAAATACACACTCTAATACAAAGTAGCCAAAAATATTTGTACGTATTACTTTAAGACTATTAGCTGTTTTATGTAGTTTCAGATAACCTAAAGACTAGGTGCCTTTAATTTTATGCAAAGTAATATTTATGTACTTTCGTACTTTTTTTTTTTTGTTAGTTGAACGAATGCCTTCAAACACAGTTCTATTTTAACATTTATCTAACGCCAAGATATTTTATCCGTGTCTGAATTGCTGTTCATGGGCATGATACTCAAATCATTAAATATTAGATAATCCTCAACAACCTATAAATTAACCCACCCCTAAAGACATCCCCTTCTTGTACCACAAAAGACGGCATTCACAAACCAGTCTGGGTACTTCGGTAAGACCAATATTTTCTTCGTAAAGAGGGGTTTGGTACTATAAATTTTGTCCCTATTGATAGTTAGTAGAGCATTAGTTCTCCTTTTGTACTTCGCTGGCTATTCAGTTGAAAAAGTGGCTTATAGACGCATAGTGGGATCTTTATAGGCGAGTATTAGAAGCTATTATTCTTGGGAGATTATAGATTTTATTTAATGTTCTGCAGACTTTGCTCTGGATGTCGGTACGATAATTATTGTTGTTTTGTGTGTTGGGTTTTTAATGAATTATCATTAAATATTATAAAACAAAGTTCCGCCCGCCGGGTCTGTCTGTGTGTCTGAACGCGAGAAACTCAAAACATACTGAACGGATTTTCAAACGGTTTTCACCAATGGACGGAGTGATTCATAAGGAAGCTTTAAGTGAAGCTTTAAGGAAGCTTTAATTCATAAAGTTTTTGTGTAAATTAGCTCAAATATGACGATTATTGTTGAAGATGTCGGAAAACCGGGAGCGTTACTGGCGTGCGCCACGTAAACCGTACGAGATACATGACATGTATGTTCTACAGGATTGTAAATCTTAAAAAATTGATTATACTTATTTTTGAATGTGTGTATGTCCATCTTCTAAGGATGACCACAGTAACCATTTTTATCTATTAGAATTTGACAAAAATGTCATTGTTATTTCCGAAGCACGTGTAGTTTAAATAAATACTTTAAATTTAAAAGATATCAAAGATTCAAAATTACACGTAACTAAATAATTATGGTTGGCGGTGGCGGGCGCAGCGCTAGGGATCAGTGACCTTTTCCTCCTCTATGAGGTATGCAATCGCTTTTTTTCCTTTTAATTCCGGTAGCACGTTCCCGTGGGATATTTTCCGACGTCCACGCAGGCTAAGTCACAGGCAAAAGCTAGTGATGAATATGAGATTCTATTTCGTTGATTTAGGTTCAACACACATATTATGCTACTTAACCACCAGCAAAAAAACAAAGAATCACCAAATAATTACCTTTGCCTGGTTACTTATGGGACAATATTGGGTAAGTAGATTTTTTTCTAATTTGAGAGAATACAAAAGGCTTGGAAGTGTTGTTGTGTGTTAGATCATTAAGTTCCCTTCAAAATAGTTGAGATGAATGATGCTCATCCATGCGTCATTTTCGTGAGCGGGCGCCGTCAGTAGGGACTGGGCTTATTTAAATTTTTCGATGATCTTCTGTTTTATCTTTTTAGTACGGAAGCTTTTGACGTGCACACCTATATTGTTATTTCATGTATAATTTCAACATGAATGATGTAGCCAATATTTCGTAACAATATTTTAATTTAATTAAAAGAGTGGCGTGGCGTTTCATGCCCGTTCTTCTCCATAGGAACCTACTACGCTTTGGAATGGGCAACTAGCTTCATCTTTCTGACTGACCGACCCCTTGACAATTCAAAAGTGACTGTAATTTTTCCGATATCTATGTAAATTAACATGGATTAGTGCCAAATCCAAATAATTAGGTAGCATCCTAACCAGTACCAGTACCAGGACACAGTGGAGCATACGGTGGAGGTCTGCCCAGCTTGGGCGGAGCACCGCCGTGTCCTCACGGAGGCGATCGGCGGCGGCGATCTCTCGCGTCCGGGCCTGGTTCAGGCCATGGTTCGGAGCGAGAGTGCATGGGAGGCCGTCACCTCCTTCTGCGAAGCAGTTATGCTAGCGAAGGAGGAGGCGGAACGCGTGAGGGTGAGACAAGGTTCACGCCCTCATGCCCCTAGTCGCCGCAGGAGACGCCCCGGGCGTCGGGAGTCGCAAGCCGATTTCCGGCCACCGTAGGCGCGGGCCTGCGGACGGTGAGCGATGGGTAGCTCGCCGTCCGATAAGGACCAGGCCCGGGTCGACGGCGCGTTGTGTTCCACGCGCGCCTCAAAGAGATTTCAGCACAAACTGACGGGGTCCGTTAGGACCAATGCCTGCCGGGGTTGCGAGTTTGTCCGAAAGGGATATCGTGGCCCTGGCACACAGGCAACGGAAGGAACACGGGTGGGTTTTAGTCAGTAAAAGTCTGACACGCCCTCCCGCTCCGCCCAGAGCGGGAGAAGTTATTCGATGATTTCCCACCCAAAAAAAAAAAAAAAAAAAAAAAAAAAGCATCCTAACCAATATTATAAATGCGAAAGTGAGTTTGTTTGTTACGCTTTCCCGCAAAAATAGTTGAACGGATTTGGGTAAAATTTGGCACGTGGGTAGACCATGACCTGAGATATAGGATAATTGTTATCCCGGTAGTACTACCCCAATAATATTATCTTGCATATACATATACTAACCCTTTCTTCCCACGGTGGTGGCAGGGACCATGCAGTGGTATTCAGATAGCAATTCTGGCAATGTTCCTTGATCGACTACAAAGTGTTTCAGTGCGATTTGCAACAGGATCGGCTGATGGATAGAGAACTGTGATTGGCTGACTTGATTGTAGCCGTTGTTCAATCTATATATTATAAGTACCTACCTTTGTTGATCTGATATTTTGTTAACAAAAATCTGTTTTATCAATCTTGCACAAGAATTCAAACTGTAATATTTATGACAATTAAGTTTGCACCTCTTGCGATCGTAAAATATAGTCAAAGTTGCTCGACTTTCAAATTGAAATTAAAAGTATTTTTATTAAACCAACAAAAAGATTTTGATAATGTTCGACCCGATAAATATCTGCCATATAAAAACAATAATTTTTAGTCTATTTTACCAATTTCACCCATTTTATAATTTTTACCAATTTTACCAATTCTTTACCATTTTTAATTTTTATTAGTCAATTATTATTGTCTTATACTTTAAATGGTAATGAAAACTGCATCAAAATCCGTTTCGTAGTTTAGAAGAACAACACAGTCACACGATTTTGAATTGAAGGTACTTTCTATTTATAATTTTGTAATTAATTTAATACACAGTTATTGGGTATTTATTTTAGTTTTCCATTAATCCATCACAACACAACAACACACACACATGTAGTGTGTGTTGTTGTGTGTGTCACAACACTATATTTTATTTTGTATGAGCTTATTTATATTTTATTACCTTTAATTTAATCTCTTAATTAATTAAACACGGACACACACTTCTCTATGTGTTTATTATTCTAGCGTATGGCACTCGTGGGTTGCAGCTGAAAATCTGCGTCAGGTGGTACACCTTGTGTGGTCATCTTACATTACGCTGAGCTGAAGCCCTTTTGGCATCATAATAAATCGTTTTTCAACCACTGCTTTATCAAGACACGCCGCGGCGGCGCGCGGCGGTGGCGCCATGTGTAAGAGTCCATACAAATCCAATGTTGACTAATACAGTGGCAGTAATGCCGCTGTGCCATGTAACAGCCCGTAAATGTTTGCAGTCATTAACATTTATTATTATCAATAATTCGCCGCTTTAACGATGTAACCTTTAAAGCAGATATTAGTTACACGACTAACCACAATCCCAAAAAATACTTAATCTAAAAAGCGGCGATGTGCGAGTCGGACTCGCACAAGTAGGGTTCCGTACAATATTTAACACTACACATTTTAAAACAGACAAACAGACGGACAACGAAGTGATCCTATAAGGGTTCCGTTTTTCCTTTTGAGGTAAGGAACCGTAAAAATACTTAAAAGAGGAAGGCCAAAGATCATCCATCCACCTTGATGGATTTTGTGAGGAATGATATTAAGGAGAAGGGATTCAATGATAGCGTGACAGTTGACAGGGGAGAATAGAAGAAGCCAACGCGTTGCGCAGACCCCAAGTAACATGGAACAAGGGCAGGAAGGTGATGATGATTTTATAAAAAAAATACTTTAATAAAACAAAAAACGCAGAAAACACGTCTCTTGTAATGGTTACCTGCTTTAATTTTCTACTTTATTTTATTTGTATTATTTGTTGTAATAGCGGCCATCATCATTTCAGCCGAAAGACGTCCACTGCTGGCCGCCACTTCGACTGGTTCTGTGCTCCCCGCATCCAGCGAAAACCTGCGGCCTTCACAAGGTCATCGGTCCGCCTTGTAGGAGGCCTTCCAACATTACGTCTTCCCGTACGCAGTCGCCACTCCAGAACCTTTCAGCCCCATCGGCCACCAGCGGCCAGAGTAGTAAAAAAATCTGTGTGAAAATTTCAAGTGTGTACCTATTACGGTTCAAAAGATACAACCCTGTGACAGACGGATGGACGGACAGCGGAGCCTTAGTAATAGGGTCCCGTTGGCACCCTTTGTGTACGGAACCCTACAACAAAGCCAGATGCCATCGCCAAATAAAAACATACCTAGGTATTCTAAAAACTCATCAAAAACATTTTTAAAAGTAAAAAGTAACATCACATTGTAAATTATCGGCCAGTTTTCCACTCACAGCTACGCTTTACGCAATCGTCAAGCGAGATCAAAGTGATGTTGCGTTTATAATTGCCACCCTTACGCCTTTCCCCCTCCACAGGGCTGTAGTACCTAACTATTACTATCATAGGGTTGGCGGCCATTGAGAATGGAGTCGAAATGAAGTGGCGACCGGTTCAGTGGATGAGTACGGCTGGTTAATTTTGGGTTAAAATGTCTGGTATGTCGTGTAATTAACGTTTTGTGGGTAGTTAGTAATATCGTTATAATAAAGTCCTTTCTACAGCCTCACGGGAGTCGTATCTACTAATATTTAAGTTTACGTTATGGTTTGTGAAGGATTGCGAGCATTCAAACAATTTCGAGATGGAAACTTCAAGGCGAAAACCGATACTATAAGATAAATCATCATCATTTCAGCCAAAAGACGTCCACTGCTGGACATAGGCCTCCCCCAAGCACCGCTACTTTGGCCGTTTCTGTGCTTCCCGCATCCAGCGGATTCCTGCGGCTTCCACAAGGTCATCGGTCCACCTTGTAGTCTGTAGGATTTCCAACGCTACGTCTTCCGGTGCGCGGCCGCCTCTCCAGAACCTTTCGGCCCCATTGGTCATCTGTTCTGCGAGCAATGTAATGTAAGAGGTAGATCAAAATAGTCAAAAAAACTATAAGCTCTGGTTGAATTCCAAGCCTAATTAGGAGGTTTTTGACACAAATCGAGCTCATCGCCCTTGATCAAGTGGTCAAGTCACTTTAATGAAAAGTCATACCTACTTCGGTTTTTGCCCAGAAGTCCTTTCTCAAAATTCCACTCTGTAAAATTGCGACAGTGAGTCTATCTTTCTTATAAACCCAAATAAACAAGAAAGACACAGGGGCGAGTGCAATGGTGCCGTCAGAATTTCTGAGCTAAGTAAATCTAAGTTAAATATGAATGTATTATACCGACTTATAAAACTCGCGGAAGAAATTCACTTAACGATGGTAAGAACCGCATCGATGCTGAGAGACATGAAATGCGACTTTCATTTATAATAGATTATGTTTAAGACGGATGTTCGAGCGGCTGAGACACCAATGTCGCTGCTGATCCGTCATCTGTTGATCTATCATGCGCGTGTACCTACATACAGCTAGAGCTGTTCGAAAAATAATACGCGCAAAATAACGCACTTAATTTACTCACAAATATCGCAACAAAACTTAACCACAAAAAAAAACCGGTCAAGAGCGAGTCGGACTCGCCCACCGAGGGTTCCGTACGTATATGATGTTGATGATTTCTGAAAAACCGTGCTATTTAGAGACATAGTTTTATTTTTCCTGTAATCTTTACATAAACTTCTATCACATAGAATAATTTCAGATTTTTCTTTATGCAAACTTCAGAGATAAGGGGGTTACGGTATTTTTTTACAATTTTCATCAAAAGTCGAAAACTATGATGGCTAAAAAAAATGTTTGAGAATGTGCAAACAGCTCTTTCATATGATACCCCACATGCCCTAGTAGAGTCCATTCGAATTTTTAAGACCCTCTTTCAGGCGCTGTTGCAAAAAAGATTTTTTTTTTTAAATTTCTTTCTTGTTTGCAAAATTGTTGGGTAAACGTCATCTAAAACTATTCCAAATTTCAAGTTGATAGCAGTAGTAGGTAGTTCTTGAGATATCCAGCTGTGGCAGACAGACAGACAGACCTAGTCTCACCATACGGGTTCCTTTATACCATTTTGCTACGAAACCCTAAAAATAACGATTATAATGAGTTCAAATCACAATATTTTTTTAAGCTTGCATTTAGAGTTAAAGGCTTTATGCGTGTGCACCACGTGACGATAGAATCCAAAGTGATCGCCACCCGGCGGGCCGGCGCCATGACACTCACAAGTCTCACAACCCCATTCTGTGTTACCCGCTCTAAATAAAAATACCACTAAAGAAATAAATTACAAAACCACAGAGTAGAAATCGACTTCTACGATGTCCTTCGCACCGTTCTGGCTTCATTCATTCTTCTTTCTTTGTCCAGGCGGTCTTTCTTTGGAATGCGCTCCCTCTGAACATCAGGACGGCAACCAGCCGGGTATCATTTAAAGTGAAGGCACGTGAACATATTTGTCAGAAGTTGGCCGAAGCATCTCAGCGGTGATTTGCTGGAGTCGTTTTCTTCGCTACCGGTCGTTATTTCTCCTGACAAAGTTTATTTTGGTATATTATGTATATATCTATCTATGTATTTGTATTTATGCTTGTATTTTATAGATATTTCCGAGCTATCTATCCCGTACGTTGCACCAGCCACATGTTTTGTCTCTGCATCACCCTAAGGTTGACTGGTAGAAAATGCCTTAGGCATCAAGTCCGCCTTTGTAAACTGTAGTTTTTACTTCTGCATAAATTTTTAATAAATAAATAAAAATAATCGATTACAAATTTTAAAAAGTGTTACAATAAATCGACTAAATCATCACGCGCCGTCATATAGTTATATAATAGTTATAAATAGATACGCATAACATAGAAGTTAGAACATTTTGTAATCCCGACTCAAATCCTTGATGTACTTAACAAGATTATACCTCCTATATGAAGGTTTCATCTGACCTCTGCAACTGCTAGCAACACGTTTTCCCTGCGGACCGACAGGGCACAAGTCATGCGTGCCTGTTCATGACACCAAACTATCGGAAAACTTCGCGCCGTGCAAACTGTATCAAAATGAAATGAAAGATAGTACCTATCATGAAACTTCTAAGTCAATATACAACATTATTTTTAGTATATGCGAAACCTGAATATAGTTTGTTCAGAATACGGAACTGAATCGATTTCAATAATTTTTACACCATGTTATATTTTTCCGAAAAATATTTAAGTGTGATGGAACATGTTATCACCTTTTAATTACTTACAATACGATCGCCGTACGGTTAGGTACCTACAGCCAAATTATTATCAATGAGCGCAAGACGACCCAGGAGGCGCGGGGGCGTAGTTATCATGTTTTTGTACGGACAACTCGGTAACTTAACAACCTTATAACTTTTTGATTTATCATGATACAGCTTTGACTTTTTGTACATAGATTCTTTACATAAAAATACTAGACACGTGTTTCGGATTTCGCATACACTAAAACTAATATTGTAAAGGCAATAGTGTAATGAAAATATGAATCATTCAACAGAATATTATAATCATAAACTAAAATGATAAAGATTTCACTTTTAACGAATTAGATAAATCGTAATATCGCAGTGACTTTAACATCATGGAAAACCTTTACTCCACTTCTGTTTCAAAAACTCCTCTTTAAAATATTTTTTACAAAATTGTTGGTATTTCCCTACTAATTTCTTGTAATTGTTGTAGAGTATCAAAATGTCTGTCATGTGAATGTTCATGAAAATGATCATGTCATGATTACTAACCACAATTTTGAAAATGACACGGATCCTTTAGTGCTGTCATGTACTGCGAAGTCAAATAGTAGCATAAAAAACAGAAGAGAACCCAAAATGACAATAGGCAAAATGAAGGAATAATCTGGAATAAACTAGTTTAGAATAATTGAGAACCAATAAATCTTTTGATGTGTCGCCCGTGAGGCGGCAAACCTCAAAAAATTTGATCGAGCAAGCCGAGTGCCGGCGATTATCAAAGAGTGAGGCGGCAAACATCAAAGGATTTGATTTTTGCCGCCTCACTGTCACTCCCGTGAGTATAAGTACCTAATATAATATTTTTTAAATTAGGTTTTTTCAATATATCTCGCGGGCCGGATAATATCTTACAGCGGGCCGGATCCGGCCCGCGGGCTGGTTGTTGCCCATACATGTGCTAGAGGGTGGACACCTGGTGACCTGAAACACAGGCCCATAAAGCCTAGCTTAGGCGCCAGTCTCCCACAGTAAATTTAATCCATTTCATGTACCTTTATATGTAATAATGTCTGTATGTTTATTGTGGTGAGAAAATAAATAAATAGATCAATTAAAAATAAGATTTTATATTGAAGAAGATTGTAATACTATCTTTTCATTGTATAAACTCAAACTTCTATGTATTACATAATTGCATAGCACAAATGTGAGTACTATGTACAATTGAATAGAGCTATCATTTACCGGGTAATATGTCTTTCATTGACTTGAATGTGCCCTGGCGGCTGAGAGTATGTCACTCAGGTGCTCACTCAGATGTCTCGCTGATGGTGACGCGTGTGTTGAATCATTTAGCTCCTTTCAAAATGGTTGAGCTGAATGGTGCTGATCCATGCGTCATGATCGTGAACGAGCGCTGTCACTTGGGACTGGTCATCTCTTAGCTGCCACGTTTAGTTTTTAATGGTTTTTTTTTTATATTTATATCACGAACGCTTTTGACGTTTTGCATCGTTCTCGCATGTATAATTTCAACATGAATGATGTATAACCATGAATACTTTGTATCAATATTTTAATTTAAAATAGTGTCCGTGGATTTTCTTGCCCATTCTTCTCCATAGGAACCTACTACTTTCTTTGGAATGGGCAACTAGCTTCATATTTCTAACTGACCGACTCCTTGACAATTCAAAAGTGCCTGTAAATTTTAATATAAATAATGGTTTGAGTTTTTAAGCTAGATCTAGTCGACATTTCCTATCTGACTACCTGCTAGAATACCTACTAGTAGTACCTACTAATGTATGTTTTCTTGTGTTGATCAATTAACTTTGACATCTGAAAGTATTGTCATTTTGGGTTCTCTTCTGTGTTGTATGCTACTATTTGACTTCGCAGTACATGACAGCACTAAAGGATCCGTGTCATTTTCAAAATTGTGGTTAGTAATCATGACATGATCATTTTCATGAACATTCACATGACAGACATTTTGATACTCTACAACAATTACAAGAATAAGTAGGGAAATAATAACAATTTTGTAAAAATTATAAATCCCTAACTGCCTACTAAACAGATCAGGAATTCTATTTTCCTCTGTTTATTTCATTCCTCTGTATATCTCATATTCCTCTGTATATCTCATTCCTCTGTCTATCTCATTACTCTGCCGCAAAATCGATTAATAAAACCACAGGCGCTAGGCGGGTAGAAAACAATAGGCAGATTACGTTATGATTACTCATGATATTAACTAAAAATAACATGAATTGATTTAAATAATTGTGCAAGTTACACTGAAATGAAATGAAATCGTTTATTCTGTAAATCGGAATCACTTTTACACGTCATATTAAAAAGTAAAAAATAAGCTAGATGTAGTCGACATTTCCTATCTGACTACCCCTGAGAAGAAATGGCAAAACAAACTCAGGGGTCAAAGGCTCTTTTAAAGTCCAGACATAATCTTGGTCGGATCATGTGAGGACCATGTAGCTCTCCGTGTCAGAAATAGTCTTTTGTGGAAAGAACCACACGTGGACCTGTCCAATCAGTGCAAGCATTTGTCAGTAATCGTGCAGCTCAACTCAAGACGACTCGACGAACAATACCAAAGAAAGGACATTTGGGTAGGCCGCATAAAGTGCTCAAAATGCCAGACCATCATTAAAATTAACTGTGAAAAGAAAAAGAAGGAAAATATTTAAAGAAAAAAAAATGACTCACATTCACAACAAATTAAAGTAATAAATATAATACTTTTATATTAGCTTTATTAAAAAGAGTGGACGTAACTGACGAAATGTGGATGTAGGTACTATAGGTACACTTCTGCGTAAATCCTTCGGAGAACTCAGGCGTGATGTTATGTAAAAAGAGTCACCATGGTGCATAGTAGGCCATGCTCATATCTTAGCACAAAAGTAAAATATCTAGACGAGTCCTAATGTAAAGTTTAAAGTTTTTTATTTTGAAGTGAGATAATACCCAAAGTAGAAGTTATTGTTTTTTATTTGATTTCGATAAGTCCTTTTTGTAGCGGCCGGTATAACGATGGTAAAAAAATTAAGTTCGAGTCTCATTTCCTACGAAATGTATGGGAAACGTTTTTTGCGATTTATGACTTTTCTAGTACTCAAACCTCAGTTAGTTCAATAGAGGTTTTTGATCCTTATAAGAAAGAGGATCGATTGGCATAAAAAAAAGTTTTTGTGAAAATTGCCCATTTTCCTGCTGAATGTACATTTTTTTCAAAATCTGTGAATGCAGATCAAAATTTCTCAAAAGGTTAAGGACAGTCTCTTAAGACCGTTTTCCTGTAGCTACAACGGTTAAGGTAGCTGCCCTTACTGTCCCATCTCAAAAATCCACCCTGTATAACTAAATATTCTGTGAATATTTCAAGCGTTGTTGCCGTTATCAATATCGAGCAAAAATGATCAAAAAAATCACGTTTGTTGTATGGGAGCCCCCCTTCAATATTTATTTTATTCTGTTTTTTTAGTATTTGTTGTTATAGCGGCAACAGAAATACATCATCTATGAAAACTTCAAGTGTCTAACTATCACGGTTCATGAGATACAGCCTGGTGACAGACGGACAGACAGACAGACGGCGGAGCCTTAGTAATAGGGTTTCCGTTTTACCCTTGGGGTACGGAACCCTAAATAATGATATGATTTGAGAAAAATTCTGAAGTATCTGTCTAGAATCGAAACAATCATCATCACATCATTTCAGCCCGAAGACGTTCACTGCTGGACATAAGCCTGCCCCAATTGGTTGAAATAATCGTCACGCTTGGCAGGCGGGTTGGTGATCGCAGTACGATTTTTACGACACCCACGGGAAGAAATAGGATGGTACTATTCTTTACGTCTGGCACCACACGGAATGAACATAACATAAACAATATATATCGAAACAATACACAAACATAACTATAACTCACCATGCTTCGTCCTGTGATAGTATCTGTGTCTATTATCTAATAGCCAACGCAGAATGACAAATATTCCAGAAAGAAAACTGTTGAAAAACTTTTCATGTTGTAAACTAGTTTCTTGATTTCCGTAGAGAATACGGTTTTTATACTGTATACAAAAAACGCAATTTACTTCTTTATTCTCATGAACTTAGTTAAAACCACAATGGTTCAAACCGGTAATATATTAAACTAATATAATATAGCCCAGGCCTGCAAATTGCGAGAAACTTAAGAAGGTTTGAGTTTCGCGGGCTGCCATAGCGCATCCCCTTTAAAGGCGAATTTCACCAATGAAACTGAACGCGATTAACACATAAACTACGTTTAAGAGGTGTCAGTGTCATTATTTTCTTTGGAATATTGGCACTGACAGCTCTTGAACTCGGTTTTGATGTACTGATCGCGTTCAGTTTCATTGGTGAAATTCGCCCTGAGTAGACAATATAAGTAATAGACAAAATGTAAATTGTTTTTGGTCTCTGGCCTTAGACTCTGAAGGCCAATTCTCGTAATTTAAAACGTTCAAAATCTAGTCGCAATCTCATCTTGGCGACAAACAAACGTCAAAAAATTGTCAAAATGTAGGGAAATAAGAGGTATTTTTGACAGATTGAGACTGAGATCAGACTGTGAACGTTCTTAAAATTAGTAGAATTGCCCCTCAGATATCAAGCAATGGACAAGATTGTCAAAACTTTTAGTGTATTGAATACGAGGCTTTTGACTACTTTGTAGGTGTGTATTTGATTAATGTTATTTTGTTGTAATGTGCGTTTTGTTTGTGCAGAATAAACAATTTTTCTTTCTTTATATAAAGTCGTCAAGGTGAATCCGCAGCTGTATCCCGCGAAAATTAAATTTTCTTACGTTTTTAGCAATTTGCAGGTAAGTGTCAGGTTGTATCTTGATCAAACTAATCACGATTATAACATATATGTATTTACAGAATTATAATCATTAGAATCATTAATACATTTCTCTAAGTTAGATTTGTTCCATTGAATTACTTTTTCATACAATATTACCTAGTTATTTTGTTGGCGTTGCATGTTCTAGTCTAATCCTCCGATAAAATATGAAATGTGTATGGCCATACGTACAAATATGAACATTCAAATGCCACATCGGCAAAAACGAGCAATAATGTTGCCATGTGCAAATATCAGCTATGTTTGAACGAACCATTCTGTATTTACATGCAAATTCAGTGAGTTTCATGTTTTATGATCAAAAACGGCTAATTTGTATTTGTATGAAAATGTAACCTGAAAATTTATGAACATGGGGGCAAAATACAAACTATTCTGTTACTTATGCTTCTGCATTAATATCCTCCTTCATTCGTCATTAAATTAGGTACTTACACCTAATTTTTATTTATTTATTAATCTTCTTACATTTACCATTACATGATAACCTAATGCGATAAATGCGCCTATCCTAACTTTTGATAATAACATCTATATCACTTCATAAATTGAATCGACATGATTCAAACATGATTGAAACGTTCTGATAATTATGTAAGCACCGACTTGTTAACAAATTTTTTGATTTTTTCATTAATCATAATGAGTCATATCATACCTACTTGTAAATAAGTTTTTATTACATCTAACTTAACACGCCTACCCACCACATCCATACCTCATATCTTCAATCTCACTAAGAAACCCTAGCACTCTCTAATGGTACTTCTAAGACGCATTACCTATATAAATGGTAGAGACACACAAATATCCTAATCCTGGCTGGAGGCTTTAAGCTAATACCTTAGGGCAGCCACAGGAAAGACCGGTTAAGCAGTCACGGCCTCTCAAGGTCAACTGCGAGATGCCATATATAAAAAAAAAAAAAAAAAAAAAAAAAAAACAAATATCCTAAGATAAATATATTAGTGTCAAATAGCTGACCCTGAGATACAGGTTCCCGCCTAGTTCAGGGGTTAGGGTCAATACTCTGTGCACTTTGTCGCTTTATCACAAAATTTTTTGAAATACTTCATGTACCTATTTGTATAAATGTATTTTTTAATGGTCAGAAATATACTATTATTATTTATTTATTTTTGAGGAGCTTGTGGCTAAGTAATAACTGCCGCACGGGTCGATCGATCAGGTTAAGCTACGCTTGCCGCGGTTGGTCCGTGGATGGGTGACCATCTGTTCATACCAAAATTCCTCCGTGCCTCGGAAAGCACGTTAAGCCGTTGGTCCCGGCTGTCATTTGTAGATCTTTGACAGTTGTTACGGGCCGTCAGAAGCCCAAAAGTCTGACAACCAGTCTTTAAGCCAAGGGATATCTTGTTACCCAATAACTGGGTTGTGGAGGTCAGATAGGCAGTCGCTCCATGTAAAATACTGGTATTCCGCTGCAGCCGGGATAGACTGGAAGCCAACCCCAACATAGTTGGCGAAAGGCTAGGCAGATGATGATTTATTTATTTTTAACTAAAGTCTTGAATTTTGTTTCATAATTATTTTCGAAAACTTTTTTAATGAGGAGCTGTTATGATGTGTTTATCTCGACACTTCTGACAACTCCAGTAAAAAAGAATTAACTTTAGCATAACATAACAACACACCTGTAATTCCTGAAGGTGTAGGCCGAGTTGCATCCACATTTCGCTAGTTATGTTTAAGTCCCCTGTAATAAGGGGCGAGCCTCAACCGGGCACAACCGGGTTGTTACAGAAAAATATCTCTACTAATACCTCTTCCTATATATTTTTCTTTTAACTAGGTACTGTTACTTTTACTTAGGTACTGAGGATTATTTTCCATTAAATACAGTGATAATGCCTCAAATAACTACCTATAGCTACGTTGGTGATTGTGTTGTTTGCGATAAAACGCAGGCTTTTAAAGTTTCCACCCTGTATGTAAAATTGAATTACGTCCCGCGTTCGGCGCAGACCGCTCTGAAAGCCCTGTGGTTTGTGGCGTGACACGGCATTGCCTTGGTGACTTCACTACATCGGTAACACTGAAATGTTATTATTATATAGCTTGATGGGATAATGAAGGAATATCATAGAGAAATGCTTGTTCAAAGAAAGTTATTATTGGTTTTTGTAGATGAAATTGAAAAGTCAAAAGGGTAGAGATCGATTCAGCTGTTACAAACCTAGTCTTTCAAAGTCAAAGTCAAATTATTTATTTGAAATAGGCACATAAAAGGCTTTTTTGAACGTCAAACTACAGAAAAATAGAACTGATTCTAGTTGCCCCTTCCAAAAAATAGCTTCGTATGGAGAAGAATTGGCAAGAAACTCCACCATTACTCTTTTAAAATGTTTTACAATATATTTTATTATTTTATCTATTATATACCTACAATTTTTTGTTTAAATATTTTCTTTAAACTTGATCATTCATTATGTAATATTGATTTGTATTGTATACTGTGAATTTGTGCCCTACCTTGACATCAAGCAATAGACAATAATATTGAAAACGTTAAATTAACTTCTCTTAATATACATTTGTATTATTTTCGAATGCCAGGCTTTTAGCTACCACTTTGTATTAGTGTGTATATTTTATGTTTACTTTATGTGCGTCGGATTTGCGCAAAAAAATTTTTGTTCTATTTCTTTTCTGTTTACATTTTTAACAAAGTAGCAGCAGTGGATGAACTTAGATTTTCTAAAACACACACTTCCATCCATTGAAGACGGATCACATAACTTAAGCCCTCTACAAAGATCCCAGACATAAGACAGACGCCATCTTTAAAAAATAAATTTATCGTTTAAAATAAAAAATAAACATTAACGAATCGTAAAAACATCAAAGTTATATTTTGCAAAATCACCTTGATTTTATATTTATAGATTTTATATCAAATTTATACAAAAAAAAAAACGTCGCCAGTCGCCCTTCATCAAAAAACAAACAGACATCAGAAAAAAACATGCCAATTTGTAAGGTATTAAAAAATATTTGAAACCTATTAAAATTAAGTCCCTTTGACGAGGTCTTGCGTTTCGATAAATGAATGTAAACAAACAAATACTGGCGACTAACATCAAAAGGAACCTTAAATGTTTTCACGGATTCTTTGACAAATTTAATGTTACCTCAAGATTGGGGCTGGGGAGTCAGCGGGGTGAGCGGTGAGTTAGCAAGGGAGCGAGCGATTATGACATTAAGGTCCTCACATGTTTTATTTTTTAAAGAGTCTCCTTTACTTTCGATATCCATAATTGTTATTATGTTGACTCTACGTTAGAGGATGCTATATTTTCATCGTGTCCCAAGTGCATGGAAAAAAGGAGGCCAAAAGAAAGGCCATCAGAGGATGACGTGAATAGGAGATACACAAAAACCTGCATCACTAATTAATTTCTGCCGAACATAGTAATTAGATAAATATCCCCTTTGACTCCTTTAAGGTGGATTAGTAGCTATAGCTTGCGAAATTCACATTGAATGACTTTTATCATGAAGTCATGATATTGAGGAACAAAATGTAACTTGAAGAAATGTGTTAATGATTCTAATGATTATAATTCTGTATAAATACATTATCTGTTGTACTTTACTGACACTTGTTAGAGGCCAGCATTTGTCTGTTGTAGTCGCGACTCATATTTTGGTCAAGATAAAACTTGACACTGACCTGCAAATTTCCAAAAACCTAAGTTTTTTTTTTTTTTTTTTCTTATCTCTGGGTCTATCAAAAATGGAAAATGAAATGTATGTTGATGACACTTTAGATATTGTACAATATATATATATATTATATGTATCTACTGTATTCATTTACAGCTATAAACTTAGTTGACCACAATTATTACCATTGTCTATGAGATTAAGTTGAAACGTGACAAAGAACCACCGTTTTACATAGGCACCGTTCGCTCTTTCTACATTTTTTTTTATTACCTACTAGCCTTCTACCTATTTTTTATTTTTTATTATCACGTCCGCGTTGCTTAATATTGTAAACGCTGCCTTCAAAGACACACCCGAATCGTTTGAAAATATTTACTTTACAAGTCTACACACCAAAAAGTAATTTATTTTTTTACTCCTCAAAGCGAATGTAGCAAAGAAATCATATCGAAAGTACCTACTAGGTAGGTACCTACTCGATGTTGTACCTACGTGTGTTTAAATGAGTGATAATGAGCGACGTTTCGTAAATATAAATATTTTACAATATAAAAAGCATAAACTGTTGCAGTATTTAAAAGAAGAGTGAAAGAACACTATCTTTCCACTTCGTCATAGTTTCGTATGTATTTATTATTTTAAATTACATAATAATTATTATTTCAAGTGATATTTATTTTAGAAGTATGTATGTATGTTAGTATATTATTCTTATATTATTTGTTTTATTTTATTATGTAAATTGTTTTTTATTTTATGTATTCTATTTTCTCTTCTACTCTTACACACGGTCTTTCGCAGGTATGCTGGAAGAGATTTCATTAGAAATAAGCATCACCGTATTTTCCTGTTATTTTCTTCTTGTCTGATTATTCAAGTGTGTACATAAATGATTAAATAAATAATGAATTAATTAAATAATTAAGTGCATCGACCCCAGCGTGGTAAACCAGACTCGATCACTCAAATGTACCCAAAGATTCACACCAGCCCCCCTTTTTTTTTTGGGTGGGAAATTATCAAATAACTTCTCCCGCTGGGAGAGCGGGAGGGCGTGTCAGACTTCTACTGACTAAAACCCACCCGTGTTCCTTCCGTTGCCTGTGTGCCAGGGCCACGATATCCCTTTCGGACAAACTCGCAACCCTGGCACGCATTGGTCCTAATGGACCCCGTCAGTTTGTGCTGACATCTCTTTGAGGCGCGCGTGAAACACAACGCGCCGTCGACCCGGGCCTGGTCCTTATCGGACGGCGAGCTACCCATCGCTCACCGTCCGCAGGCTCACGCCTACGGTGGCCGGAAATCGGCTTGCGACTCCCGACGCCCAGGCCGTCTCCTGCGGCGACTAAGGGCGCGAGGGCGCGAACCTTGTCTCACCCTCACGCGTTCCGCCTCCTCCTTCGCTAGCATTACTGCTTCGCAGAAGGAGGTGACGGCCTCCTATGCACTCTCGCTCCGAACCATGGCCTGAACCAGGGCCGGACGCGAGAGATCGCCGCCGCCGATCGCCTCCGTGAGGACAAGGCGGTGCTCCGCCCAAGCTGGGCAGACCTCCACTGTATGCTCCACCGTGTCCTCCGGGCGATCCACACAGTGGTGACACCCGGGCGTTTCCTCCCGCTTTATCCTGAACAGGAACCTCCCGAAACAACCGTGTCCGGTGAGGACCTGCGTCAGGCGGAAGGTGAGGACGCCGTGGCGCCTCTCTAGCCACTCCTCAAAGAGGGGACTTATCGCCACAATTGTGGCGTGCCCATCACACTAGCCCCTGGAGCCTTATTTCTGGAGCCTCGTTTCATGGGACTACAGAGACCATTGCATATCAAAGAGTAGACCGTGGGACGCGATAATGGTAGGCGTGCCCTTGGGATATGGAAGGATTATTACAGCCTTACCGGATATGCATCCTTGAGCAAGCGTTGGAATTGTGGAGAGACGGGGTATTTATATAGAATATTTATAAAGACAAAAATCAAGTCTATTCACATGCTTATTTAAAGCAACAATGAATAGGTAAGGTACCATCCAATACCTGCAGTATAATTCGATGCAATATTTTCACATCTTCAAATAATTTTCCACTCTTATAATTCGGCCGCCAAGAGAATGCATTCCTAAGCTATCAGTTGGACACGATTAGGAACTAATAAAGGTTAAATTCGTAAAACACGTTTTCTTTTGTACTCAGCTGACAGGGGTCAACCGGAACGCAATCTCTCATCGGCCGGAGTTTAAGACGCTGACAACAGCTAAAGCGCGTTCACTGTTAGAATGCATACAAAAGAAAGAGAAGCGCGATGACACAACGCTTGTAATTTATTACAAAATAAGAAGGAATAAGCTGTTTACTCAAATCGATAATAAATAAACAACCAAGTTCTGCATTAAAATAAAACGTTCTTGTTATTAATTAAATAGGTACTGATATAATAAAAGGTTAGTTTACCGTTCATTTGAATCGAGATTTTTTTTTCTAAACGTGTTGTGGTAACAACCAAATTCTGAGAAATATGTTCAAGAATAACATATATTTTTTTCGCTACCACAAACTATATAGGTTTGGCACTTTTTTCTTTCAGAAGCCTACTTCGATCATTTGCCTCTTTTCAGCGTCTTAAGTATGTTATGAACTTAAATTAATGACATAAAGTGGTGAGCTGCGATCAGATTGACTGCAACAGGAACTGTCACAATAATAGGAATAGAACTACGAATAGAACAGAAACCAATACATGCAGGGTTATTGGAAATTGGCTAGCTAAACTCCGCAGACGCGATGGGTATCGATATCTCTCCTACTTTTTTATTTTAAAAAAAGCGAGCCACATTTTTAAAAATAAAAAAGTAGGAAATTAGGCAGATCTTATTTACCGTATAAAATTGCCAAACCTGAATAATATACAATTATAGAACAATATCCGGTTATTTTCGTTTGTAAAAAAAAATATCTTTATTTAAAGTTGTATACTTTCGAATTGGCCACCCGGTTTATTATAGTTATGGATTATACTTAATTAGACTTTTTAACAGGAAATCTAGCTGTTAACATCCCTGTCAATATCATGACTATACAAATATGCTCTAAGCTGTACAAGTACTATACCAAAAAAACATGCAAGTTTGCCAACCATTTTTTAAAACTAAAACACATACACACATACATAAACTCACGCCTTCTTACCATGGGGGTAGGCAGAAACTATAGAACGCCACCTGCTACGCTCCTTACGTACACCTTTTGCTTCGTTTAAGTTCATACATCTGGGGCCCAAGTCTGCTATTTTTATAAATTCAGTCATTCCAACACGATCCCATTGTCATGCCATTGTAATTTTGCTGAAAGTTCGTAATCTGGTAAATTCATAATGGTCGATCATTGGTCGGTCAGTGTTCTCGTTATATAATTGTGTTATTATAATGGCATTGTCGTATTGCCATTATTATAAAACCCATTAGTAGAAATGTCATTCATATGTCATTATGTACGAGATTACCAATATAATTATGCAATTTCTTTCAATGTAGTGTCAGTGGCCGACCATTGGAAAGTCATAATGACGCCATTATAATAGTAGATTACCAAACTTGTCAAAATCAACAATTAGAAATCAATGATCGACCATTCTGACACTATTGTAATAGCAGACTTGAGGCCCGGGTCATACATGCACGCCGGTTGCGAGTACTACGCACCTGACCTTTCTGAAGAACATCACCGGTTAGGTCACTTTGGGTCCTTCTAGGGCGTCACCTCGCAGCGTCAAAACTAAAAACACTAACAAAAATCGCCTTACCCGACGTCCAACCTACAATGTCCAAAAAGCCTATTCCTTCACAAATAAAACGCTAACATGGCCGCTCTAAGATTAGCTACTAAACGAAGTGACGCGCGATATTGCCCACCACGTTTCCCATAAAGAAATTTTAATGTAATAAGCTTTCTTTGTGAGCTGGAAATTCAAAGGCTTTTAGTTTATTATCCCAGGTTATGAAACTACCGTTGGCGTACCGGGGCTTAAACTGTAGAAGAGGTTTGGTGTGAAATAGAAGAGATAGCGGGCCATCTGCCTTTTTTTTTTGTTAACGGGGTGGAAAATCCTCATGGATGTCCTCCGCCCTGGGGCAGGCGGAGGGGTCTGTCAGACTCTTACTGACTAAAAACCACCCCAGAGTTCCCTTCCCACACTTGCACCGGGGATCTTGGGATCTGTTATTACTTCCGTGATGGCGATGAAACGTTATTTATGTACTTACCTATAAATATAGTAAAGCTTTCATTATTTTAATAATCGTAAAAAAAGGTTTAACGCCAATTCCACCAATAAACATAACAAACATAACATCACGCCTGTAATCCCCATTAGGGTTAGGCAGAGGATACCCTATAGTACACCCACATTTCGCCAGTAAGGACCATGTAATAGGGGGCGAGCCCATTGCCATCAACCGGGCACATATCCAGACTCCTACTACGCCAAAACGTCTGGCAATAAAATATTATGTGCAAGGACCATCGTATTTAAAAAAATACGAAAAGGGAACTTAAAGTAATTATCTAATTACAAGTTAGAGGAACAAATTATACTTGTGGATGAAGAGATTAGAAAAATATATTTTGTTTAAATCGCGTTCCGCTTGTCGCTTGGAGCGCAAACGCAGCGATCCGCAGATTTATTTTGTTCTAGTAAGTACGTGAGTAACACACTAGGTGGATTTTACGATTATTTACTTTGTAAGCTTAAATATTAAATCCTTAAACTAATTTGTTACATTAAAAATTGATAATTTTAATGATTATAATTCTATAAATAAATATTTGATATGGCCGCGAATCATATTTAGATCAACATGCAATCTGATACTGACCTGCAAATTGCAAAAACTTAAAGACATTTTTTATTTCGCGGGCCACCCCCATTTCGCCTTAACTTTTTGAAAATCTTAGAAAATCTCAATCTTCTTAATCTTAATCGTTCTTGTCAATCACTAAGTTTGGGAAAAGAAAACTAATAGGTACTCTTGAAGAAACTGATTTCAGTCCTATTTCTAAATGCTCTTGACATTGCCATCTATCGCTTCATTGAACAACTAAATCAACACAAGCAAGCTGTTTCATCAAAATTGTTGTTAGTACTAAGTTCTGTTGATAGATGGCAGTAAATAGAATTTTTAAATTATTTTATTATGTTTCACAAACTGAATTACGTTCAGGTTTTAATAATATATCATTGTATGGTTTATTGCCTCAAAATTTTTTGTAGTAATTGTATATTTCATTCTAAGAATAAAAGAAAAATGAATTATTAAAAAAAGGAATCAAACTACTATATAAAGCTGATAGATGGCGCTCATAGCTACTTTAGTTCTTAAACCGTGAAACCTGAAAGGAAATTCATCTAATAGTTGTTGCTGATTGTCACACATATCTTAGAATTTTTTGATCTAGAAGACAAAGAGACTATTTGTTGTTAATTATTTTGTTTTTGTTTAACTTTGCCAGAAATATACTATTGACGTTTTTCGATTCTGCTATCTAAGGTACCTACGACAATTTACAGAGAGAGGTCCTGATTTTCTAACCACCTATTATTATGCTAATTTTCACTGGGTTTTAAGCTTTTGACAATGTAAACTTTTACGCGTCATTAACAAACGGAAGATGCCAACCTTTACAATTTTCCCTTGTAGGCGAGAACATATAAAAACAGTAAACAGTGTTCTTGAAAACACCATTATCATAATTAGCCAGCTTTAAATAACCAAACCCACGAATTAACTGCCTACACCACAGAAGAACCAACAAGGAAATGTTCCCACCTACTTTTTTATCAAATAAACACAAGGCTAACTACTGAATGTTAATACCAAGATCTCACGACCCCTGGTTGCTTGGAACTCCTTCGTCAGAACGGCTCAAATTACATTAGACAATTTCTAACACCAGTGGAGAAAGAGTCCTCCTGACCTATATATTTTAAGTGATATAAGACCAAGTTATGCTGGTGCTGAGTTTTCACACGCGTATTTTTAGTATGCTCAATAATCGTGATTGACGGCGTTGTATGTTTGAGATAGCATCTGAATGTCTGTTTATCTGTCGTCACCCTTCATGTGTCGAGGTTTATGTAAGTACGTAGTAAGTATATAGAGGTACTTATGTACTAGTTGTTGCCGACTGTCAGTTTTCTATTTTATGCACTCAAGTATGATTGCAAAATGACATGTAGGAAGTGTGAAGTCATATTTTGCAAACATTTTGTATGGGAACTTTTTCAATTAAAGTTTTTTTTTGATGCTGAGTATGTTAGGCTTAGGTACTTCCTTGTAAAAAAAAACATTGCTTACACACGCTAATTGCAAAAAGTTAGTAATGTAGAGACTAAGTTCGTTCTCATCGACTTGTATCAAATCTTTTTAAACGATCCTTTGGAAATTCTTATAACATCAAGGACTTTTGGATCCGCATAATTTCGGGTCAGGCTGGCATAAGGGCTCCGGGCCGTCTGGGTATCAGTGTTCTTGTCAGAGCTCCAGAACAATATAATAATAATATTAGAGCCTGAATGATGAGCTTCGACATGTCTTGTGAGAACTAGTTCATACTAAATGTGACAATTAAAGTAATTTTTCGTCCCTAACAAGACACTGAGCCCGACTACCCAGAGCCTGATTACCCTAACCTTGAAGTGTGGAGGTGTTACGTGTTGAAGACTGAGTGGAATAACGCTCAGTAACAAAATATACCTGATATTTAATGTAGATCCATTCACAAACCGGTGGGAACTAATACATAACAACTAACAACATAGCCTCGAGACATAAACGAATAATTACAAAAATGATTGCGCTCATTACTTCAAGCATCAGATTCAATCTTGATACATGGACCGCGTGAGAAAAGTCTTAAAGCTACGATACAGAATTGTGCTATTTAAGTAAGGTCAGCATAAGATAATGATCATTATATATAAAAAAAACATCAACTTCTGCTCGTCAATGACGAATTGTGAAACTAGAATTAAGATAAAAACTATCTGGACTTGATATTTTCACGTAATTTTGCGTAATGGACGTAGTTTTCGGACTTCATTTGGATTGGATGAGGGCCATGTTTGATAACAACTTCATAAATGGTGTGTACTTGAATATGTGTACTTACAGAGTTATTTTAACTAACAATAAAGACCATTATGACGCCCATGGGAGTCAACAGACAACTACGAAGATTAAATTTAGTTAGGTTCAAGATATGAGCGTGTACACTTGTATGAGCTTTAGCTGCTAAGTTAAAAGTCGTAGCTGGTTACTGCAATATAATCATGAATATTTTTTCAGGTAATCTATCATTATATTGTCTGACTCATGCATAGTTTTTCCCGTTTCGTACTTCTACTTCGAGTTAATGAGGGGATTTCACGCCATCTGGAAGAAAATATTTGCAAAAATGCATAATGTATTCAAATATTTGTAGTTCACAGCTATTTGTTTAGAGGGGCTTCCCATCTGATAAGGAGATTATGATACAAGGGGGCTCTTACAGCATAATAACAACTTAATCACACTTCTGTAAAATGTAGGTACATCGATTAATTTAGTTGTGCGTATAATTCTTGAAAATCAGTAGTAGGCTGCCAATTTCTATGCAAAAGGCAGGAATTACTAATTCGAAGTTTGCTTTTACTACCTCCCTCACACTCAACCCCCTCGCCTTCAATAAATTACCCTTAACAAAAACCTTTCAAACTAACACATTGCCTAAATCCCTCGTTAAAACCCACACCCAGATTCTCCCGACCCTCTTGTGCTCTCTACATTTACAAAAATCCTACTAATGTTATGTTATGTCTTGAACATCAATTTATCAGTTAATTTCATCAGTTCAAAACTATCATTTTTATGGTCCTTCTAATGACGTCCTCTGCAGAATCAGCACTTTTTGAACGTCAAAATTACATAAGACAGTCCCACAAAACCCACGCCCATCACCACTTCCTAGTGCTTTAGCTGGGAAGAAGAAGAGGCGCAACAAACTCCCCAGCAGCACAGCTGTCTGTTCAGTTAGAAAAACTTGATTCTACACAATAGTATGAAAAATAGCTTAGTCATCGAATCATTTGAAAAAATTTGTTTCACCTTTTTTGTAATATTAAATCCGGTAGATCATGAAACAGTTAATATTAATATCAATGACAGATTAAAAAACGAAAGTCTAAGGATTACTTGTAGCTAGGCAGAAGTAGTGGGTAACCTTGTGAGATAATTGATGGGACCATAAAAAGCTTAGGTGTGTCAGAATGTGAGGTTCGAACGTAGATGCGATGGAGTTCCGCAAGGAGAAGAGAATGGTCCTATTATATTCATTTGACATTTTACAAATATTTGCTCTAGCTTTGACTTGTGACTTTGTTTGTGCGGGAGTTTTATTTATTTAATTGAAAGTTTTCTTTGCTTTACTTTTTGATGGCTTTTACTTAGTCTTACTACTTACTTTTACTTATTATACAATTTAGGATTTTGTTTTATTACTTTTATAACCATCAGTTCTGCGAGCAATGTGCCCTTGCCCACTGCCACTTAAGTTTGGCAATTCTTCGGGCTATGTCGGTTACCTTGGTCTGCCTGCGTTTCTCTTCTTCGGTTGCCGAAAGTTTCTGGAGAGGTAACGTTGGAAGACCTCCTACAAGGTGGACCGATGACCTTGTGAAGGCCGCAGGTATCCGCTGGATGCTGGATGCACAGAACCGGTCGAAGTGACGGTGCTTGGGGGAGGCCTATGTCCAGCAGTGGACGTCTTTCGGCTGAAATGATGATGATGATTCTAAACTAAATACAGAAAGAGATGAACCAATCGGTTAAAAGGATTGTATCCGTTTCCATTATTAGAAACTTCTGCGCACTCTTTTAAAACTTTATCATCAACACACAGACAGGCTTCCATATTAGCTTATCTATAAGTAAAACAGTCACTTGTGATGTTGCTAAGAAAAATGCGGAGTAATGTGAAATAACAACTTGCTTAGGAAGGTTAAAATGAAAAGTATAAGTTATTGAAGACATGCGAATGCCTTGCATTTTGTAATGTGATAAATTACATGCAAGGACAAATAGCGTGACTGATGTCTTGGTCATCATTCTGCTATTCATTTCCCTTTTGAATTGACCCATAGGTAAGGTATTATATGAGAGCCTTAACGTACTCCCAGGACGTGCGGTCTTGCGATCGCCTGCACTCGGTGAAGGGGCCCGCTAGGCATGGCGGGCTAATAATAGGGGTGCGGTGCATGTACAAGTATCTCCTAGGCCCCTGACTCATGGCACTAGAAGGAACAGTGGGGTTTTAGTCGGTGGAAGTCCGACATAACCCTCCTTTCTTTCCAGACGGCGGACATCCATGAGCAATTCCCCCCAAAAAATTGGGTAATTCAGCAGATTTCACGTTTTGCTTTCTGTATATTATAAGGAATGTAATAAGAAGCTGAAATGGAGATCGAATTTGGTTCTGGAATATCTAAGCATGGAATTTCGAAAATGTTTTTAACACGTCGGTACTAAAAGAGGATATTTGTAAGTCCACAATGTCGCATATTGTGGTTGCATCCTTCAGATTACTATCTCGGTAGAGGATCTCAATTTATAGCAAGTGAGAATTACAATTTGTTTCAATGTTCATTTATCCAATGTAGCTCAGGAAATCGTTACGAAGTATGTAATTTTGTATCAATTTAATGAGTGAAGTTGTTAACTCAAATAATGTAACTTTTTATGAGACCTTTAACTTTGTCGGTATTTTTATATCAGGGATACACAACATTATTTCTGCAATCCAAAACAAAATAAAAGATTACAGTCACGAATTTAATATAATACTGTATACAACAAAATCTCAGGCACCAAAATTAGACAAATCATGACCTGACTCAGAATTTAAAACCTACTTTTTTTCGAATCTCCTAATTTGAAATTATTCTTTAGCCAAATACACATATGACCTTTGCGTGACTTCACTTCATACATGTATGACATTGCCGAAATAAAACTCAAGTAAAAACACACAGGCAGACAAGAATTCTTTGTGTACGTCTAGCCAGTGACCTTCGGCCGTGATGAACGACTTTTTAGCCAGTAAAAAACTGTTCGGTGAATTTACCAAACTTTTTGTTAGCGCTTCTAAGAACGAACCTAAGCCTTAGATACCTAAATGCATTCTTTTCGTATACTTAATAGCGTCGATATAAAAGTTGGATGCCATAATTTTGGACGATAAGAATCGGATATCGGTTCCCGTAATTCGAATGTTTGTTTGGCCAACATTCCTTTTAATTAATTGGAACTTTTCTAGGGCAGAGAAACGGATATTTGTTAGTGTTGTACCTATATTCAGGATTTGTGGAAGGAATTCCAAAACCCGGTTTGGTATTCGTTTCACTGTATCGTATGATAATTTTATTTCGAATATAAATTAGTTTCTGAATTTACAATTGTATAGATATATTACTTAAGGCAGAAACTAGCGCAGGGATGGCGAACCTTTTTATATACACATGCCATTTATTCCAAATAAATATTTAATGTGGCCATGACGTGCCATTAATCAATACTCTTTATTCGCAAATAGAATTAGACCTTTGCTATTTTATTCAGTCATCTTAACATTTACCGTTTTATATTTATTTAAATGAAAGAACAAATTTGTCCAACTTCTGCTGTTACAAGCTAGATACCAAATAATTGATATCAGGTTCACGTTTTCCCTTGTATTTACGCGGTAACGATAGTCGAAATTGAAGCGTCTATCACCAGGTGCGCTCAGATTTCTATGTTACTGAAACTTATAAAATAACGTCCAAAAAAACAACAGCTATTGTGTAATTTTGTTGAAATTTATTTATTTAATTACGGCACTCCAACGACTTATTCACTAATACATTTTTTGGGGTACTGTAACAATTAAAATTAAAATCTAGAGTTAATTAGTCACTTACATATTTCAAGTTATATAATATTACAAAGAGTAAATACAGGCTAAAAAAAACAAAACTACATGAAAGAAAATTGAAAAAAAAAAACTAAATCTATTTTGTTGTTCTAAAGAATAATACAGTCAATGAAAAATAAACAGTAACAATTGTTTACGAAATTGCGATAGCTTGTTGGCGAAGATGTCAATACTATTGGAACGTGTATGGAGCTCATTGTACATCCTCATCAACCTGTTCATTGGCGCCGAATGCCCGAGGTTAGTTCTTGTTGGGCATGGAGTGAACACATCTAGGATGCGTTCAGATCTGGGTGAACTATGGCGAGGGACAGATATATTTATTTCAAAGAGAAGCTTCGGAACTTGAATAGATCCATTAATGATTTTGTGAAGCAAAATGAGGTCGCTAGTAGATATGCCTTCGCTGTTTTAAAGTTATAATTCTGAAGTGACTTAGCCTTTGCGAGTAAGCAGCGTCCTGAGGGCAGCTATCAGATTTGCACCGCAGATAGCGTGTAAAGCTTTTTTGGACCAGTTCTATGCGATCGACATGTGTACCATAAGTTGGATTCCAGACAGGTGACGCGTATTCCAAAACAGTACGTACAAGTGAAATTACTGCACTTTAGAGTTAATTTTTAATGTAAATGGTAAATAGATTACATTGCTTTATATTCATCGTGAAATAATGGAATTTATTATAGGTTTATATCGAAATAACGAAAGGGAAATAACCGTTATTTTTCTAATGTAAAATTAAATTAAAAATTAAAGTTAAATGGAGTAAAGGTACCAAAATTCTTCAATTGATGTCGTGCCCAAATTAGTGCCATTGGCTCGCCATCCTTGAACTAGCGGCTATTTTTTATATGACTGACATATTTTTATGGTTTACAACATGTAGGTAAGACTAATTAACTGTCGTGTGTTCAGGGTAGTGTTGCCCAAATTCAGTCTTGGTCTTGCAGTCTTGGTCTTGTTCTTGCGTTTTTGAACAAGACCGCGTATTTTTAGCAAGACCAAGACCAAGACTGACCGTGCAAGACTTGAGCAAGAACAAGACATAGCCTGCAAGACTCTTGCGTCTTGCAGCTAGGACTTAGCGCTATTTCACTGAGTAGTTAGGTGTAACAGTTCGGTGTATAGGTAGGTACGCTTAGGAATTCTATGAGACGCAAAAAACTGTATCAAAGAATATGAAAAACTGGACCTATGCGCATTACGACTAATACCATAAACATAGCGAATAAAAAAATATCTATTAAAATCAAACTGAGTGCATGCATAGTTATGTTTTAACCATCGGCACTTTGATAATGCGGCATCAAAGGTTTTGTACTTACTTCTCAAAGAAATTTGCCGCTTTTCGGAAGTACATGGTTATGATACACGCGCTTCTTTTGAAATCTAAAACAATCGTTGCCGCCACGCCGAAATCATAACATTTGTGACACTATTTGATTGCCGCCATAGGGCGTAGGTATACTCATGCAAAATAATTTCGAATTTTTTTAAGAGTACCTACAGGTGTTCCAAAGAATAAATAAGTTTCAGAGTGCTTAGAATGAAAATGAATACATTATACTGATCACGCAAGTAGTATTATGATTAGGATAAAATGGTAAGGATAGGTAGTAGATGTCATATTAATTCATTCTAGTAAGTATATATTATAATATTGATTACTTATATGGTTTTAAACTAATTACTTAGGTACTATTATTGTACATTTAGTCATTATATTTCTTAAGTTTTTACAAGAAAAAATAGCAAAAAAGTGTTCAAATAACACCCGTTTAATAAATATTGTAGCCACTTTTAAATATACTTGAAACGTGTAAAAAAATTCTACAAAACTAATAAAATAATATAAAAAGCGTAGGTACTTACCTACTAATAAAATAAAAAGCCTGCGATAAGAGTTTTGTATTACTTACCAGCCCGAATATCTCTGAGAGAGATGATGAGAGTAAGTATTTACTAGCTGTGCCCGCGACTTCGTCCACGAGGAATAGTAACTTTGGAGGTATAGTGACGTTCAGGACTTATTTATTTATTTTAAAACTTCTGTCATCAAACATACAAACGAACTCTTCAGCTTTATAATATTAGTATAGATGCACGCCAAAACATTCACTTATATGTAAAGAATAGTGATTGGCACTAATTCTATTTTATTCACGCGTCGCGTCTGTACAAGTAGGTAATATTTAGTGTGTGTTTGTACGCCGCACGCGGCATTGTTTGATTTGCGGCGGCATCCTTTTCATAGAGCCGGCACGTGGCGAGGCGGCGCGGTAGAAAGCAAGGAAACGTACTATAAATAAAGGAATTATTTTAATTCCAGTCATTTCCAATTGAGCTGTGCTTCGAGTCTAACTTAATAATTGTTTTTACTAATTCTCGTTGTTTTCTAAAAACGTATCACGTGTACAATTTAATATGAGTGACGAAGATTCAAATTATTCTAGTCCGAGTAACGAGAGTTTGAGTCACAGATCTAAAAGACCCAAAAGCAAATTTGAGGAGTTTTTCGAAATAATTCATGCATCCCAAACTGCCTTCTGTAAATTGTGCCAACATAAAAAGATTGAAATAAAAATGAAAAACAGAAACACTTCAGGCTTAAGGAAACATCTAATATCTTTCCACAAAAAGGAATCAGAAATATTTCTTCCTGTTAAACCAAAATTAAGTGGAGATATCACAAGCTTTTTAGTAACCGCTGGAAGAAGTGGACAGGTAAGAATATTTTTTTAACAGTTAAAAGAATTTTAACTCCGCGTAGCTATTCATGCGATACTTTCAAAAACGCCATTAACTTACGTAAGTATTTTTGAGTTAGTGGTGTTTTCATCTAGGGGTGCGACATATTAAGTATGTAATTATCGTCTTAAATATTTTTTATAAACACCCATATTTTCATTTAATCGGCCAGTAACAACTAAGTACTTTATTTTGGTAAATTACAGTACAGTGCAACCTTAATATAACAAATATCAATTTAACGATTTTCTCGATTTAACAACAACAAACCTCCTCCTCTTATACGCTCAAACCTAGTATGTTTTAAATAATAACACAAGATTTATTGTTTTGTTTCAGTCGGAAAACAGCAGTGACAACATCACGACAGCTACAGTTGATTGGGTGGTGAAAAAATATCTTCCCTTCTCATTTTTCGATGACGAAGCTACACAAGTATATTTTCGACGTATTTGCCCTAATATGGTGTTTCCTAAAAGGTCTACACTTAGAAGGAAAGTCAAAGAGCGATTTGAAGAGCTCCAATTGAATCTCAAGGAACGACTTCAACAATTATCATCTAAAATGTCTTTTACCATTGATGGGTGGACGTCAATTGCTGGTAGGAGTTACTACGGGGTTACTATTCATTATATAGACAACGAATGGAAGTATCAATTTGTAGTACTTGATTTTATACCATCACGCGGTCGACATACTGGGGAAGATATTGCAACGATTTTCCATGAATGTTTATTGGAATATGGCATAATTGATAAAATACAAGGTATCACGGTCGACAACGCAACTGCAAATACCAAATTTATGTATGAACTGGGCAAACAGCTGCCGCCACACTTTGATTCAGACAATCAACATTTCCGGTGCTTTGCTCACATTTTAAACCTTGGTGTACAAGATTTATTAAAGACCTTAGCATTACACTGTGAGTCTGACACTAACGCGCAAGATCAGCAGTACGAAGACTATGCAGACGAAACTGAGGATGAGGAAGATGAAGAATCTGCACCAAATATTGCTGACTCGCGTACATCTGTAACAAAGTTACGCAGTATTTCCAGTAAAATAAAAAGAAGTGAGATAGTGAAGAAGAAGTTTCAGTCTGCTTGTGAAGCAGCTGGCGTGCCATCAAATCTAAATGCCATTCTTGACTGTCCAACGAGATGGAATTCCACACATGATATGATTGGATTTGGTTTAAAAGTGAGAGCGGGCATTGACATATTGTGCAGTTCTGTCACCGAATTAAATGATTTTCAAATCACAGCTAATGAATGGCAGGTACTCGAAAAATTACATAAATTTCTAATAAACTTTAAACTTTTAAGTACAAAACTTGGTGGAGACAAATATGTTACATTACCGCTAGTCATTGTATCATTCAATCTCTTGCTAGATAAAATTGAATCCATGGTAAAACAGTTAGATGAGAAACCTAATCGATCTGAAGTGGATGAAAGGCTCATTCTAGCTTTCCAAGCAGCTCGAGACAAAATGCTTAAACATTACAAGAAGAGCAACTGGATTTATTGTACTTCTTTAATTTTAGACCCAAGGCATAAGGCTCAGACTTTTGACCTGACAATGTGGGGGAAGCAACTTAAAACAGAAAGTCTGCGCAAGTTCAATGAACTTTATGAAGAATATAAAAGTCTACACTCACTGAACAAATCTCTGGAATTACCAGAAAAAGAAAATAAAGTATGTGATGAAGATGAAGACGTAATAGACTTTGATAAACTCTATGAATGTCCCTCGACGTCATCTGGATCTTGTCTTCAAGGCTTAGTGATAGACGAGTTGGAGGAGTACCTGAGAAAACCAAGAACTGCCAGCTCGGAAGACATTTTAGATTGGTGGAGGACGCATGAGACAGAGTATCCGATTTTATCGAAAATGGCCCGTGATTTTCTCTCAATACCTGCAACTTCAGTACCTGCTGAGAGGTTATTTTCTAAAGCATCATTAGTAATTAGAAAACATAGAAATAGGTTAAGTGATGAGTCAGCCAGATGGTTACTTTGTATTAATTCTTGGTCAAAAAAATTGATATAAAGTATCATAACCTAATGATAAAGCTGTTGATTTGTGTTGTATTTTATTTTTTATTCAAATAAATGATAAATCGTAAAACTCTTTTATTAAATTTCTTATAAGTTGAGGGTTCAATCTCTTTCTAGACAGATAAGTATTGTTCTTTAAAATACAGTCAAGTTATTGTAATTAATTTGTTTTTTTACATGTTTTAGCAAATGTAAGCTTATAAATCATAAATGTTTATTAAGAAACAGTTACTTCCATGGAAAACGACATATAGGTCAGTTGATTTTTCGAATTTCTTATCAAATCTTCAGTTATTTATTAATCTGCTTGATCTTTACTATGGCTATGTTAATTCAAGCTCACAATGTTCCAATTCTAATACGTTTTTCTAAGATTTAAAGTAAACTTTAATAAATAGTAATAGACTAATAGGTAATTGCAAGACTCTTGCTGCAAGACCAAGACCAAGACTGGGAGCGCAAGACCAAGACCAAGACTGGGAGCGCAAGACCAAGACCAAGACTGGGAGCGCAAGACCAAGACCAAGACCAAGACCAGGTGTATTGGCGCAAGACCAAGACCAAGACTGGCTAAGTCTCGTCTTGTTCTTGCATTTGGGCAACACTAGTTCAGGGTTATAGAACCCTTACTTGAGGTGTGTTTTAAAAAGCCATTTATCGTAATAGAATCATAGGAATTTATCAAAGTACTGATAGCGCCATCCCTAACGCCCGCGCCGGTAGTACATCTCCGCCGCAAAACAATAACAGCGAAACCGCGGTAGTTCAATTCAACTGGTTCGCGTCTTGTTTCGCTAGTCGCATTCGATACGAGTAGCGAAACATGACGCGAGCCAATTGAATTGAACTACTGCGGTTTCGCTGTAATGGTTTCGCGGCGGAGGTGTGCTACTGGCGTTAATCATGGGACGGTTAAAAAGATACTACGATTGTACAATTATGAAATAAGTAACTGATTAAGTTTTCGGAAGTCGTTGTCTTTGGATCTGTATTTTAGTTTTTTCCAACCGACTTCCTAAATTAAAGTTATTTTTCACTTTGTAGTGTTTTTTTTTGGAAGTCAGTTGTTGTTTTTTTTGTAAAAAGTTTTTTATTTTTCACTTTATAGTGGGTCAGTTTGTGATTTATTTAAGTAACCATAGCCTATGTCAACTGTTACTGCTCATCCCTTTTACAAAATATTGGTTTTCCCGATGCAACGACGTTAATTCTTGAGGAGTTCTGTGCTGAGCTGATAGTTAAGTCACCAGCAGCTCCACTTCACCATTTATGCTTGTGATGAGCTGCACCAGCATGCACCTAATCAAATCGCAATCCGTGAAATACTTATTATTAAATAACTCCGGTGGGCATCTGTGGTCTTCATCAGTTTCACTTCACCAAATGGTGCCGAGAGCAAATGACGACGATAAATCCCAAATCGATATAGGTAAGTATGCCTATAAAATTTGAGAATTTCTCTCGATTTCCATGGGATCCTCTCATGAGATTCTGACTTCCTTGAAAGGATACCCTTAAAAAAAACTATTTTCAAAATCGGTCCACAATTAACGGAGAAATCTGTGACGATACATTAAAAAAACATATATATAGACGAACATTAATAACGTCCTCCTTTTTGGAAGTCGGTTATAGATAAAGATACGATTAGCTAGACAAAGCAAAGGGGAAAAAAATGGTGAAAAGGAATAAATTTATACGCGTAGCGATCAGCATATCAAACTCAAACTCAAAGCATTTATTTCAATTAAACCAATTACAGGCACTTTTGAATTGTCCAAGAGTCGGTCAGTTAGTCAGAAAGTTGTAGCTATTTGCCCGTTCCAAAACGTAGATCTCTATGGAGGAGAACAGGCAAGAAACTCCAAGGATACCTACTCTTTTAAATCAAGATAATACAAAATCCTGGGTACTTTATTATCTATATACTATATCTGGCCCACAACCTATGCTGCCCTCTGTACCATAAAAAATTCAGCCATAGCGACTTCTCCGGATTATTTCAACGTCTTGGAGACATGGTTACGTTTAACACAAGATATCCTGATAGTCTAATAATTCCTCCAATGAAAAGCCACTTATATCACAGAAGTTAGTTTCCTATGGTTTTATGGATATATAATAAATTACCAAAATCATATAGGGAACTACCAATCAATAGGTTTAAAACAGTGCTATTCAAATGGCTTATAGAAAAATCATTCTATTCTGTGAATGAGTACCTAAACTTTAAAGATTTACACTGACATTTAACTACTATAATTTGACAAATGTGTGACATTTCTGTTGTTAACCTAATATCTAGGATTTATGTTACAATTTTATTATCATGGATATAATTATGTTTGTATCAATTATTATGTAATAAATTATTTTACATGCTAGTTTTAGCGAATTCTTTTAGAAACTTAATTAAGAAACCCGACCATCTCCTCAATCCAATCCAATCTACTAAAATTTTTGCAAATAAATTTCATTTCAATTTCATTTCATTTCGCTGCCCTCAATAAGGCCGTGGAAGTGGCGAAGTTTTGGGGCAAGAAATAAGAATAAAAATAAATCTAAAAGAATGTTGATGATTATCTAGAGAAACTTTCAATTGCCCATTTAACTTTAAACTAGTAAATAATGCATGTAACATCTGCCTACAACCACATGTTTGTATTGATTAACCTCATCCTTGACGGTAGCTTATAGGTTAAAATGAGATTAATTAAACTGACAACATGAGAGAACACCGTAAATTGATTTATTCATAATTATGTATGCAAAATACTCGACGAATTCCTCATATTTAGACAATTTTTCTAACTCATTCAAATTGATAGTTCTGTGCTCAGCCTTCAAAATTTATTTGTTTATTAAATAGATATTGGTTATTTATTTGACAGGTTTTGATCTTTAAACCTATCAATGGTAGATGTAACATAATCAACATCATTGTGGGGGGTTCATTTATGTTGCCATCTTTCACCTTTGTCCTTTCTTTACGAGGTACAACGGATCATGACCCTTATTGTGATGAAATCGACAGCATAGACCTTGGTATAGGCATAAATGAGCTATACCACTTGATTATGCTAATCTTCCGTGTGGCATTAATCACTCAATTACAACACCTCTTAATAGATGTTTTCTTGATTTCCCTGGTAAACACATTAGAATGTGAAGGCTTGAAAAGGTCTAGTGTTACTGATACTTAAGGTGAATCCGCAGTAGTAGTCCGCGAAATTCAAATATTATTACGATTTTTTGCAATTTTCAGGTCAGTGTCAGGTTTTATCTAGAGCAAAATATGATTCACAACCATAAAAATATGTATTTACAGAATTATAATCATTCAAATCATTAATACCCCGCGCGTTTGCTAGGCCGCCTTTTTACAGTATTTTTTACTTGTGCATAAAGTTTTAATAAATAAATATATAATACAACTTATTCCATGAACTTATCCATAAGAGAATTGTTTGTCATCAATAATATTTTGCTCAAGATACAACGTGACACTGACCTTGAACAGACAATTGACCTTGAGTTTAGCGGGCTACTGCGGATCCACCTTAACTAAAACACACGCATGTGACAAAACTTATCATTAGCGAATTTCGCGAATGAAATCTAAACCATGTTCAAGAGCATCAGCTGTTAAACTCGATTTAAATGTGCTGATCGCGTTCAGCTTCATTAATGAAATTCACCCTTAATCAAAAGATTCTAAATCAAATCTGTCATCATCCTGATCGAAACATGATTCAACTTTAAGTGCAAAAATATTATTTACAACACCAATAAATAAACTTAATTCAAAGAACAAACATAAAAATGCTAAAGCTCAACAATTGTAGCAATCAATTATTATTATAGCAGACATTGCTATAATCATTATGCGTTTTTTCTCGTATACGTTTAAGGGCCGCCTCGCGGTCGTGACTGATTAACTCATAAATCCGACAATGGTAAATTTAATGTGACTCCATTATGTGGTGGGTAAAATCCTTGCCTCCTACATTGTGTTGTAGGGCTGACTAGGCTAAATTATACTAATTCGTATCTACTTAACTTTACTTTTTGATTTTTATTTAATTTAATTTTGATTTGATTTTGTTTTGATTGTAATTTAATTTAATTTTTGTTTTAGTTCTAATGTGATATTGACTTTAATTTTGATTTTGTTTTTTATTGTAATTTAAATTTTGTTTTCGAATTTGACATTAATTTTGATTTTGATATTGATTTTAATTTTTGATTAATTTTTGAATTTTGTTTGGATTGGAATAATAATTGTTTTTTGATTTCAATGCTACTAACATATTTTTCTAAGTTCTGATACTAATACAATATGGATGTTTTCCGAAATAAAGATTTGAATTTAACGGCGGAGGACATAGCCTTTACCAGAAGTAATAATCGTAATAGTGGTTTAGCAGGTTCAATATCATCAGGATTGTGCCGGAATATAGCAGTTCATCGTGGATGTGCTACAACAGCGGCTCCCCTGACATCATCTTCTGTCCTGTCGTATGCAACCATCGATGCGACGCTCTACTAGAGTGACTGTCACCAGCCAGTGTCACTCTTATCCGACCTTTTCGGTGATTCCAGTAACTTCGTAACAAAACTAGATGGCACCACTTGCTGCGCCGTCATGCATACAGTAATTATGTTTCTGGACGAGATAAGGCTTGGTTCTAAAGACTATTTGAATAACTGTCTTCTGCGACCAGCTCCCCAATTTTGTATTACAATCTGAAGAATGTTGAAGGAAATTCATAATTCATTGCTTCTTAAGTTTTGAAATTTTGTCTGCTCGACGTCGTAAATAACGCAGTGACTACTGTTGATATGTCAAAATGAATCGCATTTGGATTGTAAGTGTATTAGGTACGCAATTATCGCGTTATTTCCTTAATTTCGGAGAGAGTGGAAGAGCTCAGACAATTCCAAGACTTTGAAAAGCGAAGTATTATAAATCCTTCCATTACAATATGTTAGATGTTTATAAACGATTTTCATCTTTAGCAGCTTGTTTGTAGGTATGTAGCTGGTTCGTTTAAAGTTATTGTTTTGTTCTTTTCAGGTGTCGTTATCGTCAGACATAAAGTGGTGTTCACATTATTTATTTATTATAGTATTACCACTTAGATTTGTTTTTACAGATGCGATCCCAATGTAACAATGTAGTCATAATTTCTTTCTATTTTTTTCTTCTTTTTTTTATTTTTTTGATACTAGTGTCGTGAAACAGTACCTTGACTTATTAAACTAACATGCTGTCATATAGAAACTTAATAACAATTATTTCAGCCAACTAATCTGAGCAGTTAACATGAGATATGACAGCGTGTTAGGCCTGAAACTGCGTTAAGCGGGCACCCGCGCGGTTTCATACAAAACTACTCCGTCGCGGTGACCCGCGCGGGCGACTTTTGTATGAAACCGCGCGGGTGCCCGCTTAACGCAGTTTCAGGCCTTAGTTGAATTTATCAGCTATACAAAAACCAACTGGTAATAAAAACATCTAAAATCGCTACCTAACCGATTTGGAAAATTGGCGCCCCCAAACCGTTAGGTAACGATGTAGGATGTTTTATAACACGAAAACATGGCGCAGCGAACCCGGCTTTAGGTAACGATGTTTGGTGTTTTTCTAATACGAAAACATGGCGCAGCGGATGGCTTTACACCATACTAGTTTGCGTTCTGCTTTAAAACACTTTTTGAACGTTTTATAAACTTATTTAACAAAGTTTTCCTCAAAGCAATACAATAATACAAATGTATAACTTATTTAAACCTACTTACTGAAATGTTCATAAAAACGTTGATTATTTCCAAGGGAAATTAAATAAATCAATAAGCTTTGAAGATTAAGAAATTCATGACATTCCTTTGAATATCGTTAAATAATAATTTATGTGATCATTTGAAATGAAAGAACGAGTCACCGCAATTTCTTAGAAGGTTTTGGGACAAAGCATTTTATGATACGAAAGCTGATAGGTACCAAAATATTGATTCATTGGCAAATATCACAAGATTGTTTGACATTAATGTAATAGGTTCATAAAATATTTATTTACATATTTTGTTTTTTTACATGCTTGATAAAATTATATATTCATGGCTCTACATTAGTGGTGATTTATATCTTTATTATTGCTTTAGCAGTTTTGTTTGTCTTACTATTTTTGTACATAGTTTTCCTTAGATATACATATATAAGCGTCTGGTAAATGCCGTTGACCTTGGCCGTACAAATGCGTGTCAAAATTATATAAAATAATAAAAAATAATAATAAAAATAATAATAATAAATATATATATAATAATAATAATTATATAATTATAGATAACTAGCTGCGCAACGCGGTTTCACCCGCGTAAGTCTCGATCCCGTGGGAATATCGGGATAAAAAGTAGCCTTTATGTTAATCCAGGATGTCAGCTACCTTCATACAAAAATTTATCAAAATTGGTCCAGCTGCTTGAGCGTGAAGAAGTAACAAACACACACACACACAAACTTACGTACACTATATATCACACACACACACACACACACACACACACAGATATATAGTGTTATTGTGATAAAATAGTCTGTTCATACAAAAAAACCATGAAAATATCTTAAGTAGTTTGAAAGTAATATCGTTTTTATGCTTTGGGTAGACATATTACTTTTTAAATTTATTTCATAAAGTATTTTACTACAATACAAAAATATTCACTTATAGAATTGATGTGGACGCGTTCTAGTTTAACATTCAATTTTTGCATAACTTACTTGCATTATTTGAAGGCGTAATAATAGATTTAAAAGTCACTAAAGTAATATATCTGCGCCGTAATTTAAATTAACGTTTCTAGGGTATTTTTTTTTTGTGTTTTCAACATTATTTGAGAAATAAATAATAGCATCATAAACGTAACTTAAATCGAAGAACGAGCCGGGATAAGAACCGGGCCAAAAGCCTATCTATAAACGTTACTTAGCTCGTACTATGCTTAAACGTCGTTATTCCTGCCACCGTACTGTGATCTCTAGTCAGACTACAAGTGAGCTAAAGACGGGAACATATCTAAGCCAAAGCACGTACTAAGTAACGTTTATAGATTTTGGCATAAGTATCTGGTTTTTCCCAAGCTTTGTCTTATCTTAACTTTGTAGTTAACTTTAGATAAGCAGATAAAAATAGCGTAGGCGGCACTTACCTAAATAAGCTAGGAATATGTCACGATTCTTATTTTTCTTATCATATCTTATCCGACACAATACCTTTTACTACATACTATGTGACAAGTTAATTTGCATAAATTAATCATCACGTTTATGAGTTGGCAGAGAAAATCTACTACCAAGAAAAATATTACGTGTTCTTGAACTTCCGGGTACTGTATAGTGATTTAATTGAGATTAAACGTACGTAGCCCCTAATATTAATATATAATATTTTCTCGGATCTTGTTTTCTTACAAAAATGGTGATCGTCTAAGGACGCAGCATGACATATTTTGGAAAGCCCAATCGTCGTGGCTGGGGATGAACTCCGAAGATAAATCCAAAGCATCGGCCGAATGTTCAGCCGTTTCCTGACTATGGCGAAGAAAAAAATAAAACGACAGTCAAAGAGATAAGTCAAAGTCAAAAATGTGACTTGAAGTCGAGTAAGGACTCAAAGACAAAAAAGGAAACTTTGGAAGTCAAGAAATGGCCGAACACTCCGCCGATACTTCAGATTATCGCAGTACACTCGATAACATGCCAAATAGCTCCGAAGTAACTTTAATACCAAACAGTAAGGACACACTATAATTTTTTTAGATTACATTATAGTGAACCACTAAATCCATCCAAAGGTTGTATCAATATTTTAATTTAAAAGAGTGTCCGTGGAGTTTCATACCCATTCTTCTCCATAGGAAACTACTACTCTTTGGAATGGTTAACTAGGCTCATATTTCTGACTGACCGACCTCTTGACAGTTCAAAAGTTCCTGTAAATGGTTTAATTAAAATAAATAATTTGACTTCGACTTTGACTTTATTCTATTCTATTCTGCCGACCGATAGCACCCAACAGTATCATAGATTCGAAATTCTGGGATCACCAACATCCCACATCAACACTTCGCAGATGTGGCAACATCCAGGTACTGGGAAATCCTAAGCTTTGAGAAACACCTGAGGGTCAATTCTCGTATTTTTAAGAACATAGCCTCAATCTGTCAAAAATTTCTCTAATTTACCTACATTATTGAAAAAGTTTTTGAGATAAATTATCGCTGAGAAACGTTTTAAATTAGTCACGATCTCGTTGCGACTACATTTTAAACGTTTTTAATCCTAATGTCTAGCAGTGAACTGAAATTAAAAACGTACATCATAAAGTATTCCATTCAATATCGTTACATATTATAAAACAAAGTTCCCCGCCGCGTCTGTCTGTGTGTCTGAACGCGATAAACTCAAAAACTACCGAACGGATTTTCAAACGGTTTTCACCAATGGCCGGAGTGATTCATGAGGAAGGTGTTAAGGTGTATAATTCATTAAGGTTTTGTGTAAATTGGCTAAAATATGACGATTGTCGTTGAAGATGTCGGAAAAAATCATGCCGACTGGGAGATTTACTGGCGAGCGCCGCGTAAACCGTAAGAGATTATTATTATTTTTTTCTACAGAATTAACAAAAGTCCGCGATAGCAAAATGTCTATCTTCTACCTATGACCCACAACTACCATTTTTATCTAACCTTTTCCTTTGGTATTACTACGATAGAAAAAACGGCTGAACGGATTTGGATGAAATTTGGCATGACACAGATAATTAATAACCTGGATTAACACTTATGATAATTAATCCAAATCCTATTTCTTCCCGTGAGTGTCGTAAAAGGCGACTAAGGGACTTACTAGAGAATGGGCAGCGTTCTCTATGTATTTTAACTCCCATACTGCGATCGCCAATCGGCCTGCCAAGAGTGGCGATTAAGGCAAACTTCCCCCCTTTGGGGAGGCCTATGTACAGCAGTGGACGTCTTTCGGCTGAAATGATGATGATTATGATAAATTAATCCCGGTAGCATGTTTCCGTAGGATAATTTCCGACCTCCACGCGGCCGAAGCCCCCGGCAAGAGCTAGTCTTAAATAATATGCGGCCGAAAAATTCTAAATAAATTGTAAATCGTTGCCAACCCTGCAAATTCAACTAGGTGTGAAAATGACATGTGGATTACCGCCGTACCTAATAGACAGCTAACTGGCAATTAATTGGGACCTCATAACAAGCATCACCATACATATTCAGTTAATGTTGTCTGTCATTCGAATCTATTGTTCAGCTGACACAAATTGCTCGCGTAGGCTCTCTTGAAGCATTGATGTTAGGAGGCAGGCATATAGGAGATACAAGGCTTGTGTTATTGTTAATAAGGATTATTTTTCCATTGATTTTTATACTAAGTTCGAGAAGAGAAAATTAGGGTGACGAGACTGAGATGACGACTAAAAGAGTTGTTTTTATGAACAAGACATTCTGCACCGAACCCAAATATGTTGGAATAGGGGGGACGATTGGTTTGAGGTGGCCCGCAGAGGCGGGCCGGCACTAGCCGGGGATCACGGAAGTAATACTAGCTGCCAAGATCCCCGGTGCAAGTGTGGGAAGGGAACACTGGGGTGGTTTTTAGTCAGTAAGAGTCTGACAGACCCCTCCGCCCACCCCAGGGCGGAGGACATCCATGAGGATATTCCACCCCGGAAACAAAAAAAAAAAAAAAAATTGGGGACGGTTGGAGAACGGTGATAAGAGAAAAACCGCCCAAGTGAATTTCGGACCACGCACAATGACGGGTTACGTAGTTAGGTTGATTTATCCCAAGAACAAACTTAACATTGTAGTTGTAAGACATGTTCACCCATGCATTCCAACTGCGAATGTAAGTTTGTATGCACAAACAAAATGTAATGAGGTATTTACCATGATATTTTAAGACCATGGACTTGTTAAAGGCTATCCTGTAATCTATAAGTAAATTATATTTTCTGTTTTTTTTTCAAAATTTGCTTTCAATTTTCATCTATTTTCTTAAATAATTTGAAAAGCATTAAAATGTGAAATCTGAAATCCTTATAACATGCCTTTCCATTTGATAAGTCACACAGTACAGTTTGCAAAACTTCTTTTTCTAATTTTCTAACTTGCCCTCAAAAGGGACGAGTTCATATTCAACATTCATTTATTTACGTTACACGGCCGTATTTGGGTGCGTAATGTGTACCAAATATCAACTGAATAGGTCCAGTAGATTCAGAGCAAACCGGCTGTGACAGACGGACAGACAGACAGACACACGAGTGATCCTATAAGGGTTCCGTTTTTACTTTTGAGGTACGGAACCCTAAAAATGGTAAAAAGCAAAGAGAGGCTAATAATTATGTCCTACAATATAACATCCAGGTGAAACATGTTTTATCCAGCGTGAAGACTAAGTTTGAAAAGATTAAAAAGTTTAGTTCAAGATTGTCATGGCGGTTTACCTCCTTGACACCGGAGTGCATCACTAATTTTTCAATACACAAAAGATGAGTCGTACTCATGTTTTCTCAAGGAACCGGATACAAACACAGGCGTATTCATAAAATCAACACATTTTTATATTCTGGTGGTATTAAAATGAATGTTTCCTAATTAAGCGGAAACACTTATTATCCACAGGTATTCGTCCTTTGGAAAATATGAACCTCTTAATAATCACACAGCCAAAATCAATGTTCATAGAATTTGGATGAAAGGAATGCTTCCAACTTCTGACTTATTCATCTGTCACTTTCTTTACGGCAAGCTGTGAACGAACGACAGTGATGACCTATGGCACTGAAACGTGGTCGCTCACAATGGGCCTTATCAGAAGGCTAAAAGTCACCCAAAGGGCAATGGCGCGGGCTATGCTTGGAGTTTCCCTACGTGATCGAATCAGCAATGAAGAGATCCGCAGGCGAACCAAGGTAAACGACATAGCCCGAAGAATTGCCAAGCCTAAGTGGCAGTGGGCAGGGCACATTACTCGCAGAACTGATGGCCGATGGGGCCGAAAGGTTCTGGAATGGCGACCGCGTACTGGAAGACGTAACGTTGGAAGGCCTCCTACAAGGTGGACCGATGAACTTGTGAAGGCTGCAGGTATCCGCTGGATGCGGGAAGCACATAACCGGTCGAACTGGCGGTGCTTGGGGGAAGCCTATGTCCAGTAGTGGACGTCTTTCGGCTGAAATGATGATGAATGATTTGGTCTGTTTCTATACTTCTGCAATTTTCTCCTGATATCTTGAAGCAAGCATAGAGGCCAGTCTATCTACATGCAAACATAAACTCACGCCTTCTTCAGTCACAAACATGCTTCGCAAGGAACGCATTTCCACAGCATTTATTCTACTTTCAAGCTTCTTTTGCCACACCCAACATTCACGTCATTCCAACATTCCAGTCTATCTACTCCAGTATAACATCGTCCTAACGCTATGATCGCGCTGGTGATCCAGCAAGGTTGTGTGGTTGGCAGAATTGGTGTGAGATTTGGCTCACGGAGTTCCTTTGTTTACCTACATAAATTACATGGTTTACTGACAATTTCTGATTGACTTAAGAATTTATTTTAATGTTTTTGTTCATTTATTTTGAGGTTTATTCGTTTTTTAAGGTTTATTATTTTCATTTATTTTAAGGTTAATGTGGCGAGAGTTTTTGTGGCTATCTTCATTTTCTTACAAATCAACCGAACTACTTCGAGAGGGCTCGTGGCTACATGATAACAGCCACACGGGTCGAATGTAGGGTTAAGCTACGCTTCCCACGATCGGTTCAGGGATGAGTGACCAGCCGTAACATATCTAGACCCCTCCGTGCCTTGGAAAGCACGTTAAGCCGTTGGTCCCGGCTGTTATTCGTAGATCTTTGACAGTCGTTACGGGTAGTCAGAAGCCTAAAAGTCTGACAACTAGTCTTAGCAAGGGGTATCGTGTTACCCCGTAACTGGGTTGTGGAGGTCAGATAGGTAGTCGATCCATGTTTAAAATACTGGTTTAAGCTGCATTCAGTTAGACTGGAAGCCGACCCCTACATAGTTGGGAAAAGGCTAGGCAGATTGATTGGAACCCCACACCCTACACCCTTGGTTGGACCCTACATTGTCACGGATATATATCGTAAAAAAATTATATTCCTTAAATCGATTTTAAAATTGCAGACTACGAGTAGAACGACGTGCTGAATAACAAGCTTGATTTCATAAATCGCAAGGATATTCTTTGAGTAGAATTTCAATGACTTGATCATAAAGAAACACATATCATTAGAAAGACGTCATCTTTTAGTCAGGCAATATTATGGCCGATCATTACTTTTGATTAAAAACTTCAACGGAAAGGAAAATCTTTAGATAAATTGTTCGAACTTTGTTTTATTTATTTATCACTAGTTACCCGACCCTACTTCACACGTTTTTTACGACTTGATAAAATAACAAAATTTCTTTATTATATCTGGACTTTAAAAGACACTTTCACCACTGAGTTTGTTTTGCCATTTTTTCTCAGGTACACTTTTACACGTAAACCATCCAGAATAAATTTTCTAAATGATTGTGAAAACTGCATCAAAATCCGTTGTACAGTTTAGAATAACAACGCGGTTACACAAACACACACGTAAAGTGATTTTAATTTTATAATATGTATAGAAACCTAGAACGTATTGATTGCCAATCGTAAAATTATAACCTTTTGTAGCAAAAATAATATTTATGTATGTATGTGCAACGATGCAATTTTATCTAATGTTGGTGTATTAAGAGCAGGCAGTGTAAATCAAATTTCGAACGCAAGCTCCGCCCCTCGCTCTCCGTCACTCCGTTATGTTCTAAACGCTAAATACATCAGTAATAAAGTTGAATATCGCGTGCGCTCTTTGTACGTGTTCGAGCACGAAACTAAATAGCGTAAGTCTCTATTCTTATTTCGTTTATAACTAAAGTAATAATTGATCTAGAGAAGACATATCGGGATAGTAAACTATATTTTATTGCTGTGAATATTTATTTTAGACATAAAACCTAAACAATCTTGTTTGTTTTTTTTATAATTATCCTTAAAAAAGACATGATTTTAGAATAAAAAAAATATTGAGAGAAAATTGAAATTACGTAACTGTCTTCAACATGGAAAAAAAAGATCCAATAAATCATATACTAAAGTTTCATTTTGCTTGTATGTGTGACTGTTTCACAATATTCATGCAAATTAACATAAAAATAGGGAGCCTCCTCTTAAGGTGCTCGGAATAGCAAATCGATTTATGACTTGACAAGTAATCTTTAATCATAGTTGACTACCTAACAATTATTTTATACAGTGCTGTAGCCTACAGCCTATGGCTTCGTCAACGTGTTAGTATTTATATACTAACACGTTGACGAAGCCAACCCAATAACCAATCCGTCTGCGACATACACACAATTATTTGTGTGTATGTCGCAGACGGATTGTCGAATCCGCTGTTTTACATAACCACTAGCTGTTTTACAAAACAGCTCCGTTATGTAAAACAGCTGAATAATGTCGCCATTGTGCTACGTTTAGACGTAATGTAGAATATCTTATCTGCAGTCACAATAAGTATTTGTTGAGGCTTCTAATGCCAAACCGGTCGCAGTAACTAAGCAACCTAACCAATTGGTTTAGGTTAGGTTAGAACTGTGTCCAACCGCGCGCGAGCCGAGCGAGCGTCACTACCAAGTTGGTCGCGTGTTAAACATAATACATATTACACACCTTGTCCACTAGAAAGTCTCCAGAAGAAATGTTTTATCTATGTACCTATCTATCTATTTTTTCTTTAATAACGATAAATTTCAACGCGATACACGAAAAAATAGATAGTACATAGATAAAACATTTCTTCAGAGCACACAAAAGACATAGAACAACACACAATAGCATAATTAGTATATAACAAATTACGGAAATATATATAAAAACAAGGTGCCAATAGACTAAAAGAAAAACATACTTAAAAAAAGAAAAAAATTGCTGAAAATGAAAAAAAAAGCCAAACAACAAAGGAAGAAATAGCTGTTCCATATAATATTTTGAATGTCTCTTTTGACTTACTCGTCATTTTATCATAAGGTTGCAACCAATTATGTTACCTAAATTAAATGGTACTAGCATAAATTACCTACTTATATAATTTTGAAAGTAACTTGAGAAAAGTTAGAAAGAAAAAGTAAAACATGTGATTGACACTATTATTTTGGCAAATTAAATAGTGTGCTTAGAAAAAGATATATATATGAACTAACATGATGATGTGCAAGGCAACCAAGTTAACCGTTCAAAACGCAATCGTATAATGAATATCCTTAACGACACATTCAGGCTTGAGAGTTTGAGAGACATCTCACACAAGCTTCGTTTTCTCGAAATAACATTGAACGATATCTGTGACACATCTCTTGTCACAGCAGTGCGTGAAAAACCTGGTGACCATTACTCAAGACGCTATATATAGGAACAAGACAAGTATACAAAGAGATAGTTTACATAAATCTTACGCATTAGCGGTCAAGATCGACGAAATACAAGGTGAAAATATTAAGAAAAATACTAGATTCCCTTGAACGAGAAACAAAACAAGTTTATGATAATTATGATCATCAAAATCATGATTAAGTGGTGTATTTAAATATTATAATTATATTTTAAAAGATGTTGTTAGAAATAAATAAGTTTATTGTGGCAGATAAGAAATAATGATTTCTGGGACAGCTATCAATAATGACGACGGCCGTTGGGGCAGAAGAATTCATGAGTGAAATTTGACAAACATAATCTGGGATGCCCGTTAGGCTAGGTGGAGCAACGATCTTTAATGTTTAAGTAATAAATCATATTGGTTAGGTACAAATATGAATGTTATATAAATAATGGACGTATTACAATGTTAGACCGGGATGCCTGTACCACCGCGATTTATTCTCCTGTATCACAAGCGGAAGGAGTTCTAAAATATACTACTCGAAAAAATACTGTTGACCTAACAATATTTTTAAAACTGTATTCATTTTAAAAAATAAACCTAATATACTTATACTCGTACAGACGTATTACAATGTTAGATGCCTGTACCACCGGGATTACGGACAAAAATGTTCTCGGTACCATTTTATAATTTCTTTGAAGAAATGAAATAAATTATTTGAATTTGAATGAAGAGCTCGTGGCTATGTAATAACAGCTGCACGGGTCGATCCATCAGGCTAAGCTACGCTTGCCGGGGTTGGCCCGTGGATGGATGACCATCTTTACATACTGAGACTACTCCGTGCCTCGGAAAGCACGTTAAGCCGTTGGTCCCGGCTGTCATTCGTGGATCTTTGACAGTCATTACGGGTTGTCATAAGCCCGAAAGTCTGACAACCAGTCTTACCAAGGGGTATCGTTTTACCCAGTTACTGGTAAATACTGGTATTCAGCAGCATCCGGTTAGACTGGAAGCCGACCCCAACATAGTTGGGAAAAGGCTAGGCAGATTAATTTTTTTATTGGAGTTTAAATTAGAATACTCATAGTTAAGCTTTTCACATACCGCTGTTTCTTTAGCGGAAATCAATACTCAACGACATTAACTTAGTTGAAACTTAAGCACTAAATAAAAACTAACTTGGTGAAAGTAGAATGACTCGATCTTTAAAAGAATCGGAGTTTTGACGTATATGGGAGTATTTCGTATCTAAGTTACTCCCCATATTAGGACGAAAACCACAATCGTATCTTTTAAATCAGCCAATAGGTTGTACTGTATTTGGTAAGGAAGAACTTTTACATAAGTATTCAGGGTGGCAGGGACATCCGCAACCTGTTACCATGAATTATGTACAAGATTCTGGACCCATGAATAATTCATGGTCAACTTAGGGATATGGGTAACCCTTTTGAACGGCTTAAATTAAATTTTGGTTACCCGTTGAAAGGGTTTTCGATAAAAACCCATACGGTATGGCATCCAAAATTATCCACACCGTATGGGTTTTTGATTAACTGCTTAGAAAAACCCTATCGAAAACCCGTTCCGTTGAAAGGTGTTTCGATAGGGTTTTTCTAAAATGGTAACCAAAATTGTCCCTGGGTAGAATAGAGATAGAATTGGTCATGCTACGCGTGCTGGGCGGATATCGAAATAACATAATACTATGATTTTTTCATGTCAAGGTTTCAAGTAGGTATAGAACCCATTGAATGGGTTATCATGTAACCCTTTCACTGGGTTTCAAGTGTAAAACTCATTCAATGGGTTACATCATGATAAAGGTAAACCATTGAATGGGTTAACCCTTCGAAAGGCTTAACCTTAGGCCCTTAACCGTGGTTGTACGGTCCCTGGTTACAACTCGCTGTCATGAAAATATCAAGGCAAACCGAGGCCAAAAGTTATTTGTTGTGTTGTGTACATATTCCAAGTAAGTGGGTCCTAAGAAGTTAGTCAAATTCTGGTCAGATGGTGTAGCTGCGGTCAGATAGTATGACTTCAGTCAGACCCACCTACCTAGAGAGGATAGCAATTTTATATCTAGCTACCTAACTACAATCAATGATTTAATCAGTTTAGTCATCCCAAAGATCCAAGGAGCTGCTTGGTGGCAGTACGGCGGCCGGAAGAAGATCAGCGTTCTCTCGACATTAAGCAGAAGCAGCCCCGAGTAGCCTGGAGTCGGGGCCGTGGCTGGTGCTACGCCAAGTAGCAAGGATGACCCGGAGTTAGGGTTGCAGTCGCAGCTGGATTGGCAGCTGCCAAACGTAGCTGAATTGGAGCTCCGGAACGTGGCAGGCCGGGCGATTCTCGGATGTGGCTCCCGGACATACGCCGGTCTCCATGGTCTACAACTGGGGACCAGATTCTTCAAGGATCTAGGGATGAAGGAAGATTAATATGAGGCACTCCCTCCTTTACGATAGATGGACCCAGATCTGGGACAGAGCCCTAGCTTAAGGGGAAGCCGAGGGCAGACCGCGGTTATTGACTAGCCACACTGTCGGTAAAACGCGATTTCTTACAGACTTCTTGAGGACTTCAAATATAATTAAAACTCCATAGTTCCAATTTGATAGTAGAATCAAGACTCTCTTGAACTTGTACTGCGAATTATACTAAATATTTCGAACATTTCAAAATTATATAATCTGCTCTTAAATTGATAGCCAGCCAGTAAAAATAAAACAGTTACAACGAGCCTTGACCTCATTACAAAAACTTATAATGGTTATACTTAGAGACACTTCTGAAGTATCACAATGTTTACCTTGGATATGTCAAAATATTAAAACGAATGTCAAAATATCGAAACTAAAACGCTGAAAGTGAATTTACTACGTAAAATACAGTTTTAAACGTACTACCAACTAAATATAGCTTATATAACTATTCGAACATTTTTTTTCTCTTTTCGCTTATGAATTTATGATTCACTCTTTATCTGGCCTATCAATTCAGCCGAAAGACGTCCACTGCTGGACATAGGCCTCCCCTAGAGAAGGGGGGGGGGGTGCGATGATCGCCACGCTTGGCAGGCGGGTTAGCGATCGCAGTTTTGTTTTAAAATGCATCGTGGCAGCGTTCTCTACTCTCTAAAAGGCCACAGGGACTTACTAGAGAATCGGCAGTAGCCCATTCTCTAGTAGGTCCCTTAGTCGCCTTTTACGACAACCACGGGACGGAATAGGATGGTGCTATCTGACCAAGATTATGTCTGGACTTTAAAAGAGACTGTGACCTCTGAGTTTGTTTCGGCCTTTCTTCTCAGAGTAGTCGGATACGAAACGCCGACCTCATCTAGTTTTTTTTAATATGATTGACGTGCAAAAGTGTTTGTACAAACCTACTTACAGAAATAAATCATTTATCATTTTATCATTTATTCTTTACGTCCGGCACCACACGGTTCTTTATCTGGCCTATATGAACACCATACTGTTTCATGACCTAAAACATGGGTTTTGGTATGATTTTGAATTTTCTAACCGGAGGATAATAAAAATACAGGACACCAGGGCCTCAAGTCTGCTATTACAATAGTGTCAGAATGGTAACCGTGGAGTTTCTTGCCGGCTCTTCTCCATAGGAAACGACTAATTGGAACCGTGCACCTAGCTTCTGACGTTTCATAAGTGCCCAGGTAGGTTTATGTGAAATTAAAAATTTTGATTTTGATTTTTGATTTTGTTGATTTTGACAAGTTTGGTAATCTACTATTATAATGGCGTCATTATGACTTTCCAATGGTCGGCAACTGACACTACATTGAAAGAAATTGCAAAGAAAATGATCGACCATTATGAATTTACCAGATTACGAACTTTTAGCAAAATGACAATGGCATGACAATGGGATCGTGTTGGAATGACTGAATTTATAAAAATAGCAGACTTGGGCCCCAGCTCCTTCTATGCCATGTAAGTAACTAAGCTAATAGACGTGGTATCGTAGAAATAATGCCACAATTGCCAACTTACAGGGAGCAAGCTTGGTCTCCCCTCATCCATAGTCGTTCCTTTCTGTAATTTCTATAATGGTTTTTCTACTAAATGTTATCATTCATTCGACACCAAAATGCCATACACTAACATTTACTAGCAGCACACGTATAGTTAATAATAAACGGTTCGTCATAAGCTATGGTTATGTGCGGATGATGTGAAAACCGCTCGGCCCCAAGGTCTTGAGTTAACTGCTAACCTTCCGAGAGGCATTTGTGATTAGAACCGCTAATCTACGTTTCTTAACAAGAGTTTGTATTCGTGTAGTGTTTTGTTTGGTATTCTTGGCTTTTTGTAAGGAATCCATACTAATATTATAGATTCGAAAGTAACTTTATCTGACTGTAACCGATTTCATTAAAATTTGGCAAGGAGATAGATGGCACCCTGGGGAAGGACATAGGATAATCCTAAAGGGGGATGAAAGTTCGTATGGGAAACCCAGTATTTCTTAAGTAAGGGATATGGAAATTATATTTTGGTAAGAAAGAAAAAAAAGGTTTCAGCGTGAAAATATTAAAATTATTAATTATTATTTTGAATTTAGACATTTAGAATCATAAAAACCTGTTTTATCTATATAAATACAGAATATTTTGGATTTATTACCTATCTCTTTTTCTGTTACCTTGTCGCGCCTGCTCATAGCAACTTTTTTTTTGTGGGTGGTAAATTATCAAATAACTTGCTACAACTCTGGGCGGAGCGGGGGAGGGTGTCAGACTTTTATTTAAAAAAAAAATTGTTTCAGAAGAACTTTCTGTGTTTCTGTTTTAAAATACATAAAAAGAGTTGAATTCCTGTGTTGGAAGAGTATGGAGACTTAGTTTATTGTCCTTAGATAAAATTAATCTGCATCATCTTTCAGTGGGCATTTCTTGATAAAGCTTTGGAAGGCTTTTTCTGCACTCAAAACGGTGAAGGAAAATATCGTGAGGAAACCGGCATGACCTAGAACCGAAAATTCGAAGACATGTGACATCCACCAACCCGTACTGGGCCCGCGTGATGGATTACGGCCCACTCCCTGTCACAGAGAGGAGGTCCGTGTCCTAGCAGTAGGAACATTATAGGCTGATTTTGCTATTTCTTGGTAAAGCCCGTAAGAGGCCTCCTGTTACATGGGACCTAAACTTAACTAAAAAATGAGATTGTACCTACTATACGTCAACGCCGGTTGTCGATGAGGCTGCGCTGTGGCTCTTTCTCGCATATGGTCACAGCATTATGCTGTTAGGCGATTAACACACGACACCGCGCACCGCCACGGTCGGAGAGGGTGAGAGCATCGCTCGACCGCGCGGTCGGGCGGTATACGTACGTTAGGCATCAACGGATTTATAAGAGGCCAATGCGACATGAGATCCGCTGCACCGCCTACCGCGGCGGTGCGCGGTGCCGTGTGTTAATGGCCTTAGTATTAGTCTTCGAATTTTTGGTTTTTTGGTTCGAGGACATGCCGGTTTTCTCACGATGTATTCCTTCACCATTTTGAGAGCAGTGGTGACGAAATTATTTTCACAAAATAAAGTGCCTACCTGGGTTCGAACCCACGACCTACAAACTCGTAAGTCGGGGTTGTTGCCACTGTGCCACCAGTGCTCTCCTCTAAAACAAGCTTGTTTCATACTAAATCTCGCGTGAGGTGACAGCCAGTTTTTCCTAAGCCTAGAAATAAATGAAAGCGATTATCCGATTACGGAAAAAAACTCGAAGGTGTCAGTCGTATTATGGTTTCAAAACAATCAAGAAAGCTTTGTTAACGACGATTTGCATTATTTATCACGCGGGTTATTTTCATTAATAAGACAACTATGGTCTGTTCTAAAATTAACAGATAAAATGTAAACAAATGAATCAGAAAGCGTAACTGTAAATACCAATAGTTTGGAGTCATCATCATCATTTCAGCCGAAAAACGTTCACTGCCGGACTTAGGCCTCCCCCCAAAAAAGTGGGGGGGTTGCCATAATCGCCACGCTTGGCAGGCGGGTTGGCGATCGCAGTATGGTGTTAAAATGCATAGAGCACGCTGCTGCACATTCTCTAGTAAGTCCCTTAGCCACACCCATGGGAAGAAATAGGATGGTGCTATTCTTTGCACATAATTTCACACACACCATAATTTGGAGTGCCACTTACAAATTGAGTGCTTCCATTTGATTGTTTGAATCCTTAAACTCGAAATTCATCATTTTAAATCACCTTATAGATTTTTCATTTGACAATAATTGAGGTAACCTAACGAATTTTCCATTACAATTTTATTATGTTATTCAAACAATTGTTGTAAAAAAACTGGTGGGATATAAAGTTTAAACCTTCTAACTACAAGCAAATGTGTTACTTATTACTTTACCAATTCCCTTTAGTGAGTGATTGCGTAAGAATTTAACCTAAACAGGATTTGTTTACAGTTTTAGCAGATACTTCTGGAACAGATTATAGTCATCAATAAACTGCATTGTTGATTTATAGGTGTATTTTTGTCTTTTGCTAAGGCATTTAATTTTTGCAATTATGTAGTCTGTTCGTTACGATAATGATAGGTATTGATGCTAATGATGATGTAATTAAATTGTGGGTAGGTACGGTCAATCGAACGTCAGTAGGTAACACATGTGAACGACACATACCACCTTTTCAGCCACAAAATGGTGAGATTGAGAAACAAACGCACAAAAATCAATGGGATTCGAAATTTAATTATTATTATTATTATTATAACATCACGCCTGTATTCCCCGAAGGGTCAGGCAGAGGTGTACCTATAGAATACCTGCATTTCGCCAGTTATGTTTAAGTACCATGTAATAGGGGCGACCCTATTGCCATCAACTGGGGACAAATCCAAAGTCCGGACTGCTACTGAGAAATTCCAGATGTTAAAACACAATAACGCTTTACCCGACCTAGGAATTGAACCCAGGACCTCGTGCTCATCAGTAGCGTTTGAGACCACTAGACCAAAGAGGTAGTTTACATTCAATCTGTCCAGCCTTTTCCCTTTTGACATTCAGTTTAAGATATTCGGTGAAAAAAAGAACAACATGGCTATAATGACGTAATTTTCTCCGTATAATCTTACAACACTGTCCTTTCCATTACCATAATATGTATATCTATGTTTTACCATAATAAATATGCAAATGAACGTAACCCGACAGACCATCCCCTCACCCCTGTACGATGCGCATGCGCAGTCGTCATTAGATGATACGCAAATGCCCATTGTTATACATAATAACCCTAATTACCCTTTTCTCGTGTTATAACTTTCAATGTACGGAAACCAAAGAAATAATTGTGTGCATATTTGCATCTCATTAATTCATTCTTATTGTTACTGTGATAGAAATCGAGTCACAAGGTCAGTTAATCACATTAATTGTAGTATTAAGTGTTTAAAGATGATTACCTACTTCTCTGTTAAGTTTTTTGTTAGGTATTCGAGAGTCGGAATGGAAAATGGCCTAACACGTGAATCAATGATGACTGCGGTGAGGTAGGTCGGGGACTGATAAAAACGCGAACCCTGTACACGCCATTGAGAGCTACTTTTACTTTTTTGTTGGGTTCAAGAGAGACTTTCGAGTCACGATGTCTGTTACTAAGCTAGTTAGAAATGGGTATAATTTATTTACTCTCGAAAATAATATTTACGTAATATAAAAGCTAACAGTCTTAAAATAACAATGGTAACATGTACATAATATATGTATATAAAAAAGTTGGGGGAAAGAATCAAAAAATTTGCTAGTTAGTTAGTTTCTTTCTACTTTAATATTCAAGGTTAAGTAAAATAAAACAGTAAATATTGCAAAAAGGTTCAATTGTTAAAAAAGACGAGCAAGTAAAGAAAATTATGTCAAGAAGATTAAGTACCGCAATATTTTTGGTTATCATCACTTTGTAAAATAAATAACTGTTGAAATTGAGACATTTATCAAAGATTTAAAACTACGTTTTTACAAAAATAAAACAAGTTTATAATAGGCTCGAGCGCTGTTATTATTCAATGCCCAGCACACAATATATTGACACATAAGATATTTTATAATAATGTTATAATATATTAATGTTGCTATTTATCGAGTCGTATTGACAGTTGAGCATAATTTGCAATGTAATTGGCTTTACGACTTTCGCAATAGCGAATTGAATTTTGAGGCATATACTCGGTTCTTAGATTGAGGAGATGCGCCACGTTGTCGAGTTTCGATGCTTGTTTTTAGAATTTCGTCGAACCGGATTTTCTGGTGTGAATCATTTTCTTCCTTTTATGATAAAGTGCATAATAATGTAGCTGTAGTCGCCGATAGATGCTGTCCCGTCCAAAGCGCGAGTTCATACAAAAATCCCGTAGAAACACATAATCAGCCCGCTACTGGGACACATGCCTCGACTCTTTGAGAGGGGGTGGACTGTACATCTACCACGCGGGCCCAGTGCAGGCTGGTTGATGTCACATGTCTTCGAATTGTTTTCCAACGTTTTAGAACTTTTTGGTCATGCACCTCACGATGTTTTCCTTCACCGTTTTGAAAGCAGTGGTGATGAAATTATTTAGGTAGGTACACCAAGTAAAGCGCCTGTCTGGGTTCGAACCCATGACCTACAACTCGTAAGTAGTTACCACTGGGTCACCACTGCTCTCGTAGAAAAGGGATGTCGAATTAGGAACAATCCAAATCGGTCCAGCCATTCTCAACGAACAGCATTTCATTTTTATTTATAAAGATTTATAGTTTATTTAAGTAGGTAGGGAAAGAAATGCAAATCATTTGTAATCATTTTGTCGGTATAGTGGCGTGTGCTAGCTAAAATATAATGGCAAATAATTTAATTTAATATCTGTGTTGCGTACCTAATGTAAATTATTTTTCATACTATTGTATAGAATCAATTTTTTAAAACTGTACAGACAGCTGTGCTGCTAGGGGGTTTGTTGCGCCACTTCTTCTTCCCAGTTAAATCACAAAGAAGTGGTGAAGAGCGGGCGTTTTGGGGGACTGTCTTATGTAATTTTGACGTTCGAAAAGTGCTCATTCTCAGCCTATAGTTTGATGAAAAGCACTCTTTTCTTGCTAACATTTTATTCCGCACAACTGCACTATTTCACAACTAAACGACGACTGACTCTGCACTACATTTTACTGTTTAAAATTACTTTTCCCCACTCAGAAATAACGATAACATCATAAAGGAACCGACAAAGGAATTGTCTTTGTCGGTGCCTGTCGCGCCCGCGATATCGCGTGTGTTTGTAAGAGCCTTAACCGTTATTTCTGTGTTGCCAAAGTAAAATATTACCTTCAGTTGCCATAATGAAAATACATTTAAATGTTTGTTACAACATTTCGTCGCGCGCGCGAGGGGCCCGACAGGTAAATAATTTGTACTTTGACAGTGTTGCTACAATGAATATTATAATTCGGTATTAAAATAATACATTTTTATTAAATTAAATCAAAGAAATCACGACACTCCGCCATCCGACGGCGTACGAACTCCGAAGCATGCAATAGTCACGCACAATAGTTTGAATTAAGACTTTTGATTTTGATAATAGGTTAGCAAGATTCTCTGTTTCTATTAGATATACCTACCTAATATTGGGTAATTGAAACGTAATGATGAATCACACAAATCAAATTCGTGAGGTAATGCCAATCCTTTCTCTTTTAAACTCTGCGTAGGTGCCTCTTTCTAACTGATATCAAAATAATTACAGCTCATATATGAAGTAAAGAGGGGCTCGTGGCTAATTAATAACAACTGCATGGGTCGATCTTCAAGGTTAAGCAACGCTTGCCAAGGTCAAACCTAGGATGGGTGACCATACAAAACATACCAATACCCCTGCGTGCCTCGGAATAGCACGTTAAGCAGAAGGTCCCGGCTGTCATTCGTTGATCTTTGACAGTCGTTGCGGGTAGTCAGAAGCCCGAAAGGCAGTCGCTCCATGTAAATTACTGGGTATCCAGTTGCATCCGATTAGACTGGAAGCTGACCCAAACATAGTTGGGAAAAGGCTAGGCAGATTAATTGATTTTATATGAAGTTAAGTGTACAGAAATTCATTGAGACAAATATCCAATTAAAAACACTTAGTGGCCACCCAGGATCTTCATAAATGATGAACCGACTTGAAGAGACAAATGCTTTTGTAAGGAAGATGATAGAACCTCAAAGAACACTAATAAATGCTCACATAGACAAGAAATACATACATAATGCATCGACGAATTAACAGGAGGTCAAGCAAGCCATTCATCATTCTCTAACACTGTTCGACCATTTTATTTGGATCTCTGTTAGTACCTACATTCCTGTAGCTAATACGACGTAGATTTAAAAAAAAGAGTGTTTTTCCTCCGTCCCGCTTGCACAGTAAAATTATCTTTATATTCTGAGTTGAGCTACACGATTACTGACAAATGCGTGCACGGACGGGATAGCTCCACTCAACGGTTTATAATACCTTCCTCAAAATACAATTTCAGGCACCAATCTACATGGTCCTCGAATTATCTGACCAAGATTATTTCCGGATTTTTATTTGTATACACATTGACATTGATGAATTTTATAATATACAATGACTTGAATATTTACTTTGTAAAGTATTATATTTTAATTATTGTGAATGTGAAGACTATTGTTTTTGTTTTGATTTTTTATTATACATGGCAGTTTATGTTATTTATGCGGCCTACCCAAATGTACTTTTTTGATATTGTTCGACAAGCTTTGAGGTCCTTATGTTCTGAGTTGAGCTGCACGATTACTGACAAATGGGTGCAGTTGCACTGACCAGACAGGTCCACTCAATCTGTATGGTTCTTCCCTAAAAAAACCATTTTAGACAACAATCTACACGGTCTTCATGTGATCTGACCAAGGTTATATAACCGCGACGCGTGTGTTTGTTTCGGCATTTCTTCTCAGAGTACTCTGATAGGGAACGCCAACCTCATCTAGTTTTTAAACTACGATTGATGTGTAAAAGTGTTTGTAAAAAACCTACTTAAAGAAATAAAATCATTTGTCATTTACATTATAATATGTTCGGGACAAAAATACCTTAGCGATGTTGCCGTCTGTGGAATAAATTTGCACAGCCACAGGAGGTTTTCTTCATTAATTCAATTCATCTTTGTATGTTCGGTGTTATCTGACTTGATTTCGTTAAGCCCAGCATGATCTATAATAAATTCTTCTTGGGTGATACCTAAACATGCAATTCATTGTATTCATGTGTGTGTTTGAGAATATAGAGTTCAAGTATCATTGGCTGGCATTTCCTAAGTCGGTTAAAAAGTCTTGATGTTAATTATAAACGGCAAATCTCTTCCTGTTAGAAATAAGCGAGGTAAAGTAATTAATGAATGTATAGTTAGTGCTTCCATATTAATTTTAGCTGAAGCCAAGGATTTTTCTGTTATTTATAGATAGTTAGTTATTTATAGAGGTTAAGGTAAATAATAAATTGGATTCTACCTGAACTAGGAATAAACCTGTATCTCAGGTATCTCACTCAAGAGCTTATACATGTGTTATCTAAGATTCCAAAAAAAATTAACTAATTTAATATTATCTACTATAAATTATGGTTTTATTCAAATTTAGAAAAAAAAACTGTATGCTACTTTTTTGCATCATCGTAAGACATTTTTTACAACCATGACTTATTATGAAATATATTCTAGTTAAGCCTAATGGATCTATCGTATCGAAATTACCTATACATACGGATAATTACTTGAATCCAATTTAAATGTACTCTATCTGAAGGCGGTTATACTAAACCCAAGCACAGGCGAGCAATTACAATAAATAATGTCACTTAAACTTCAGATGAAAGCCGCTATAAGAGCAATAGTGGATCTCTACATTAGTAAGTTCATATGACTGTCTGTATGTGTGTGCGAATCTTCTAACAGACTGCTTTTGTTAAAATATAATGGATTACAAAGAAGATAGAATGGAAAGGCGGTCCTTCATGATTGCAATATTTTAATCACCGAAATTGATTTCGTATTTTTATTATCTTTAGGGCCATAGCAGGCACCATACAGCTTGTATCGCCATTTTTCGATTTTGTTACTTCATCGAATCGCCAAAACGCAGTGGAACAATGATGAACTCGCAAAACCGCCGATCCGGAAGCTTAAAATATTTTGTCTGCTATGGCCCTTACCCGGTTTACTATCATAGCCAACCCCATTCACATTGACATTTAACAAAACCAAAATGACATACCATTTTCAACTTTCAATCACCGACTTTCAAAACCCAATTTCCGACTTTTAATTCGCAATTTCTCCAACTTACCTTCACCAAATTGTCACCACAGCCTACCGTTAAATACCGTATGCAGTCAGTACAACCAACTAGTTTTCAATAAAAAAAACGGAGAACGGCGATCAATTGAGGTTCAAGATCAAGGCTTCCCACGGTAGAAAACACCTGTGTCCTGCCTGTAGCCGCAGTAATGCATGTACCGATGAATAATGTGGCAACTTTATCAACGTAGCTGTATTTTTGTATCGGTTGGGCGTTCTCGCAAATTATTTTGTTGATTGGTTGATTCTGTTGTCGGATTTACTTGAATTTCATTGATGATGAATGTTATGTGGGCAGTGCTAATTTGTGGTATTGTGATGGGCTATGTCAGTATTCTCTCGGATGTTTAATTGTTTCAATGCATCCATAATGTTTCAAGCCTGCCTTTGTTTTAGCTTAACATGAATATAAGGAATTAAGGAGTGATTCTTAAGAATTCTTCTTTAACCCAATGACCATAATTATTCGAATGTGATTGAATTGCAGTACTGCAGTCAATGAGAGGCCCAGATCCGCAGTGAACGTTTCATTTTTTTTTAAACAAATGCAGCTACGGTTCGGAATAAGGCTGATCGAATATAAATTGGACTATTAACATTGCTAAAATAATCAAATAAATACAGCTTAAGCCCAGCAATACAGAAAACCTTAACTATATCGAAGCATATCAGAAGAATCAAAATACCGAACCATTCAAAAAGCCAACCAGAATCCGATGAAAAAAATACAAACGACGCATCTTGTTTCATCGTATGACCAATAAAGGATGGGATATCAGGCAATAGTGCAGAATTAACCGCAATTATAAGAACAGTACGGAGACTGGACCTGCCTAGCCGGTATTATAACGGTACTCGCTCTGGGATGCGGCGGAAACCGAAATGGGGTGTGGTGCAAGCGAGAGTTTTAATAATGTGCCTAAAATAATAGGAGCGATATTCGTGTTCAACCGAAAATTCATCGGCTTCTGCGCATATGATAAAAACCGGCCAAGTGCGAGTCGGACTCGCGCACGAAGGGTACCATTATCTATAAAAACGGCAAAAAAAATCACGTTTGTCGTATGGGCTTAAATATTTGTTTTATTTTAATTTAATTACTTATTTTTAAAGTGAATATATAACTAAATATTCTGTGAATATTTCAAGCGTCTACCGTTTGCCGTTATCAATATCGAGCAAAAACGAGCAAAAAAGTCACGTTTGTTGTATAGGACCCCCTTAAATATTTATTTTATTCTGTTTTTTTAGTATTTTTTGTTATAGCGGCAACAGAAATACATCATGTGTGAAAATTGCAAATGTCTAACTATCACGGTTCATGAGATACAGCCTTGTGACAGACGGCGGAGCCTTAGTAATATCCCCCGTTCCCGTTTTACCCTTTCAAATGAAAAATTCCCAACCCTAAAAATGACCAGACTGATAAAATTTGCTTCATCAGTCCTCCCAAAGTTAAAATCAAATCAAAATCAAAAGTCATATATTCAAACTAGTCTGACAATCAGCACCTTTTGAACGTCAAAAATTACATAAGACAGTCCCCCAAAAACGCCCACCCTTCACCACTTCCTAGTGCTTTAGCTGGGAAGAAGAAGTGGCGCAACAAACTCCCCAGCAGCACAGCTGTCTGTTCAGTTAGAAAACTTGATTCTATAAAGTAATATGTAAAATAATTTGCATTACGCAACACAAAACATTAAATTAGCCACTAACCAACAAAAAAAAAATTGTTGAAAACTATAAACAAGCAGAAATCCTAAAGAAAAGCATTCAGGCATAATGGGCATGCCCGCTTGCATATATCAATAGCTGTAACTCGAAGTCACAAATGATAAACTAGTAATAGTAACATAAGAAGGGGTTGTGCTCTCTCTTTTTAGGATATTGGGTGGAAAACGAGGCGATCCGCTTCATAATAAGGGAACCTCACCGTCTTCTGAAATCTGTAATACATGTATTACATCGCAGGCTCCAATCTTTCATTAAATTATTTGACTGCGCTACAACTTAATCTCGGCAAAGGCCCTGCGCAGAAGAAATAATACCAAATTAATCCCAAAACCTTGAACCGAAAGCTGCAACTGCCACTCAACCTCTCCTAACATAAACCACACGCTAAAGCTAGTGCAAAAACTAGATTTTGTCACGCAAGCGGCCATTAAAGCTTTTGAACGGATATGATGGGGTTACTCGACTTTAATTGGGTTTCTTCATTTCTCCTTTTGCTAGACCGACGCTGTTGTAAGCAGCCTTATCGATACAAACATACATATATCTCGGAATTTATCAGCACGGTATTAACGATGTTTGTTGGAACGGATTAAAAAATTATAAATGTAAATTGAGATGGTTCGAATATTGTAATATGGGACAACGGTAAATGAGGACGAGGGTACTGTTGTTGGATTTGCATATGGACTGTGGTTATCTGGAGTTTAATGTTCCGTTGAACCACCCGATATTCTCGGATGGAAATTCAAATAGGTTCCCTCCAGGGTAGGTCGAGGGTACCTAATAGAAACCAGACTTCTACTGGCTAATAGGCCAGGGTAGCCACCCTCAGTACATAAGCACAGATGACTAATTTACGGCACCATCGTTTTTTTCGTTCACTAACCATAACCTTTTTTTTTTTTTTTGGGTGGGAAATCATCAAATAACTTCTCCCGCTCTGGGCGGAGCGGGAGGGCGTGTCAGACTTTTACTGACTAAAACCCACCCGTGTTCCTTCCGTTGCCTGTGTGCCAGGGCCACCATAGCCCTATGCTTTTCTTTTCTAAACAAAATTCAAAGCCCATCTTGCGATGATTTCCACAAACGCCTTAAGGGCTGGGCTGTTTATGCAAAAACTTGCCTCACAGCCTTCGTTACCCAAAATTGAGGTCAAAATATTGTAAAGACGGCTATTTATTTTGTAGAGGTCGATTCTGCAATAAACCTGAGAAGTAAAATATTTCCTAAAACCTTGCAATTTTTTTAATGAACTTGATTACTTGCCGCAAGCATAATTAATTTCACCCATAAGATTACCATGATCTTATCATACGCCATAGTGTTGCAATGTCAATGTCATTAAAGTATTATTTCATTTTTATGCATGTTAATAAGTATTATAATTTATATATTTAAATTAGCCAACAATTGTTTACACATTTAAAATTATTTCCTTAATAGACGGTTATAATAAGGGTTGTTTATGAAAGGACTTTCCTAACAGCCTTCGTTACTTAAAATTGAGGCCAAAGTATGGTAAAGACGGCTATTTCTTTTCTAGAGGTTGATAGTGCAATAAAACAAAGAACTAAAGTAACTTATTTTTTTTAATTTTTATTAATGTTTATAATTATTATAATCAATGCATATTATACCAATTTATTTTCAGAAATCGATAATCGATCAACGTTCAACCTGCTAATAATTTTCAATAAATAAATGAAAAATTTTAAAGGCAATTTTGATAAACTGCATACTTTTTCATCTCAAGTTAGCGCCAACATTAAGTATAGACGACCAATATAACTCAACAGGCGGCGAAAATTGGAACTACATTTTTAAGTATCGAATATGACAGTTTTTCGACGTTGATCTTAACGAACAGCGCCACAATGAAGTTTCAAGAAATACCGGACTTGATGTCTATCTAGATATTATTAATAAACTAACCACAGACGATAAATGGATCTCCAATAAATGGCTATCGGTAAGCATCCAATAGGCTTACATTTATTTTATTTTTTTCAAAGGCAGTGACTATTGCGCTGTATCCTGTTGGAACCGTTATGTTGGCATAGATGTACGAACAATTTTTACTATTATATTATGAATAGATTGACATATTAATTTTTCGGAATTTTTCAATCAATTTCAACTTGCTGAAATAAATTAAAAAGAACTTTTGTTTCGTAACTTTTTCAGAGTGAAACCTTGCCAATTTTTTTTTTTTCTGTAAGTACATTTTGTTCATTAAACGACCGTTTTTTTTAATAGAACATTTTTGTATAGAATATTTCTAAACTAGTGCCCCGCCCCTGGTTTACACGGTTTTAACGATTCCCCAAAAAATCGAGATCAATATGTAAATTTAATACTAGCCCGAAAGTCTGACAACCAGTGACAACCTGATTTACCCAGCAACTGGATTGTATAGGTCAGATAGGCAGTAGCTCCATGTAAAATACTGGTACTCAGCTGCATCCGGTTAGACTGGAAGCCGACCCCAGCATAGTTGGAAAAGGCTAGGCAGATGATGATGTAAGTTTAATATTAATTTTATAAATTATGATCAAAACCGCAGCAAACATCAAAACCCCTTCGGCAGTTTAGAAGAACAACGCGGTCACACAGACTAACACGAAAACAGACTTCAATTTTATTATATGTATAGAGAGGTTCCTAAAACATACCCGTCATTTATTGTAATTTCAGTAGCAGTGTATGTCCAGAATGTCCAGAATTCATTTAACAGTTTCCTGTCAGTTTATAACAGCTCAATGTCTTCTTCCGTAGCTTTTATTTAAAAGAGTGTCCGTGGAGGTTCTTGTCCGTTCTTCTCCATAGGAACCTACTAACGCTTTGGGATGGTAATTAGCTTCATCTCTGTGACTGACCGACCCAATGGTTTAATAGTGTACAAGAGTTCTTACATCGTATGCTGTGAATTGTAGTATAATGTCATATGAATTAATTGTTACGCATTATTTGAGTTTATAAATTAATTTCTTAAAACAATAATTCACGCCAAAATTACATGCAAGAAGAAGGCATAGATGATGACTTGATGAGAGATCGATGTAATTATCTTAAGAACTTTCTGTTCTATTTATGCAAATAAATGATTTGATAATTCAAAGAATTTGTGCCCGGTATCACATGGTGTACTATACATTTTTTGTATGGGCATAAAAATATATAATAAGTTACCCATTGAAGTCAAGAACCAGCACTCAATTGGTATTTTTAAAAGGAAGCTAAAAGATTTCCTGATTAAAAAGGCATACTACTCTGTAAAAGAATTCCTTGAAGATAAATAATTATTTGATATTGAAATGATTGTGTACTTAATATAATGATGTGATATTAAATTCTATGAATAGTATGTGATAATATATGAATGAATAATGATAATATAAAATATATGAATAATGATAATTAATATAATATAATGTTAAGTCTGTATAACTGTAATATTGAGTATGTAATTTTTTTTTTTTTTTTTTTTTTAACCATTTAAATTGCAATGCCTTAACAGGCAACTAAGTTCTAGAACCTACCTATTGTTAACATCTACAAAATCCTGTACACTTAGTTCGCAATAAAGATTTTGAATTTGAATTTGAATATAGATACACCTCTGCCTAACCCTTCAGGGATTATAGGCGTGATGATATGTTATTATGATTTGTTAACTCAAAAGTGCTTGTAATTGATTTACTTAAAATAAATGCTTTGTGTTTGAGCTTACTCAAATCATAATACAGAAAGATTTGAAATCACAAAATACCGCCTTCAAATCCACATATTATATTATCTACCTTATCATCCGTGAAAACCAGATTGCCAGGATCTCTTTTATCCGCCCTTAATTACACCACGACTTGTATCGTCCACAGTCCACCTGTCTATTATTTTATTTTTATTTTCTATTTCATGGGAAAAGTATGGAGACACCTGTTTGCTAGTAAAAACATTTTAATATTCACACCACGCTTCGGTTTTGATGATATTTCTGTGTTAATTCGTGAGTGTTGAATTGTCAATGGCGTTTTAATATTACGTTATTTATTTAGTTTTTGTTTGTTTGAGATACTTGTAGTTATTACGTAGGATAAAGTTTTTTGATGTTTAACAACTTTCCTGTCTCTTTCTGTGGGAGTGGTTTCGTGAAAAGGGACGGAAGTGTGTAACAGAAAGTGACAGCTTGAGCATGGAATAAGTACTTTTTAATAGTTATTATATGAATGAATGAGATGGAATTATTTATGTATTCATTATTTATTTAAACTTCTCGCACACAATTAGTTACAAAGGCAGACTTAATGCCTTAGGCATTCTCTACCAGTCAACCAAGGGTGGTGAAGAGATAAGATGGCGGGTGCTCTGATTGAGAGAACATAATAATATTAAAAAATATTAAAATATAACATAATTAATTATAAATAAAACGGGTGCACAAGTACATAAATAACTTATAAACTTATAATACACATACATACATAATTATTTACTATAATAATTATATCCCTATATTATATATTATATATATATATATATATATATAAATATACATACAAGGAAAACAGGTAATTGAGATGACTCTACTCTCTCTCTCTAGTAGGTACTATAAAGATTGTAAGTAGAGGGGGTCGAATTTCGACCAGTGGGCGATAGTAATGTACCAAGCTGTCGGTGGTACATTGGAGGGCAACCTCAGTTTTCGATACGTATTTCAGTTGAATATGATTAACTGTGCTTGCTCGCGGGGAGACCGTTAAACCTTCCAAGCATAAAGTGCGTCACTCTCCTGCTAGCCTCCTGTGGCTCTTCGACGGAATGTGGTTGTCCTGATGTGGCACGTGCCTGGCGTTGCACGAGGACCGGCCGCGGTCCGATTATCCACTCACAAATTGGTGCACCAAAGTCTGTACTGCACTATATGAGCCTTCAGGAATCACAATCAAATCGTGGTTGCCCTAAACTAAAAACTATCTCCTGTATCGTGAATGCGACGAATCTCACTGTTGACACACCCAGAATATAAAAAAATATAAAATATTAATTTGAAAAATGATAAGAGAATACGGATAAATTTGATTTTTTTTTCAGGTAGTTAAAATACATTTTACCCTACGATATGCGAAATTTTTGGCTATTTGTTATCTATTAATTTAACAATATTAGGTAGAAATAGGTACGCTAAGCTGAGCATACAAAATTCTATAAATAAACAAAAACATAAAATAAACAGAATAACAATATTTAATAGAAATATTTACAGTTTCAACTATGAAATAATAATTATTACAATTTACGGAACAACTATCTGTAGCCAACAATTAATTTGTTCCTCGTGCAGGAGTTGAACCCCGTAACACAGAAGCCAGTAACTTAGCCACTGCGCCAACCGTGCCATCATTTATTAAGATGCGTTCCGTATGTATTTTTTTTTAATTCCATGTATTTACAGATACAATGTATTGTTCATGAATAAATGACTTATGACTTATGACCCACGGGCCGTGAAGATGCATTGGCGTGAAGTTTCACACTATCTTGCAACCAATTCCAGTGTCTTAAAATGCCCTTAGCTATTCATTTAAAATGGTAAATAAAAACATTGAATAATAATTATTTTCTCTCAATACATTTTTTATTCCAAAATCATATCTTTTTTAAGATAATTATAAAAAACAAACAAGATTGTTTAGCTTTTATGTCTAAAATAAATATTGACAGCAAGAAAATATAGTTTATTATCCCGACACAATTTTCAGATTTTTTTGTCTAGATCAATTATTACTTTAGTTAATAACGAAATAAGAATTGAGACTTACGTTATTTAGTTTCGTGCTCGAACACGATCAAAGAGCGCACGCAATATTCTACTTTATTACTGATGTATTAGCGTTTAGCACATAACGGAGTGGCGGGGAGCGAAGGGCCGAGCTTGCGTTCGATATTTGATTTAGACCGCTCTCCCTACTTATAACACAACCACCTATGTAGATTACAATATTATAATATTATTTGCTAGTAAGCACCAAATAGTTAGTCTGTATCTTGGGGCTAAATCATCATGATCAGCCTATAATGTTCTCACTCCTGGGACACAGGCCTCCTCTCTGTGTGAGGAAGTGGGCCGTAATCCACCACGCGGGCCCAGTGCGGGTTTTTTGGTTCTTGGACATGCCGGTTTCCTCACGATGTTTTCCTTCACCGTTTTGAGAGCAGTGGTGATGAAATAATTTACGCAAAGTAAAGCGCCTGCCTGGGTTCGAACCTACGACCTACAACTCGTAAGTCACGGACGATACCACGGGGCCACCACTGCTCTATTGCTACTGATACACACTGGGGCGAAATAATAAAATAATAATAATAATAATTCATGGCATATCAATACCAAGTATTTGGGCAAAAACCATTAAACTATCAGTACTTGTTGAAAATAAATATAATACAAGAAGTGCAAGAGAGAAAACACTAGTTAAACCGAAAATGACAAATTATTATGGGGATAGAATTTCAAAAGTATACCAAAAGTGTTTAAGAAAATAGATTATTATGTTAAGACAAAACCCTAAATTAAGTAAAGGTAGGTATATGTTAAAATCAAAATTAAGGAGTTTATTTCTCGATAACGAGGATTCAGCCTTTACCTAGAAATAAATTCCATATACTTAGTATTAACATAGTTAGCGAGTAACGTTACTTTTTTACTAGATTATTTAAAGCACGTCTCGCCATCAAACTAAAAAGTTTGTCTAGTAAAATTGGAAGAACAAAAAAATATGTATGTTTGTGAATAATAATTAAAAAAAGATCTTTAAAAATGTTATCATCAAATCAACCTGTCCCAGTCCTCTGCTGCAAGATAGGTATAATTTAAGTTAATCTTAGAGATGATCTCGTATAGACAATATTACCCAGTTCAAAAAAAAATCTTGTATCGTAACTGTTTTTAATAGATACGGGATATTATTTATCATTAGTCTAGAATGGATCGATAGTGTCAACGAACATGGTTTTTTTACATTTTAAATTAATGTTTTGTCGGCATAAGTGTCGAAGTATAAAGAGATATTTTTATATGTACGTATTGGTCTTATGTGACGGATGCCCTAGAAGATATTGAAAAAATATATTGGGAAAAAATAAACGTAAGGAGATAGAAAACCGCTTACTATGTTAAGTAGGTTATGACTGAGCAAGCTGAAGTTAACAACTCCACTTACAGGCCTAAATACAAAAGCTAGAAAGCATCTGTTGATCCAAAAGAACAACATAAAACAGAAATAATATCCAAGAAGCAAGCAAAAAACAGGAACGCAACGTATAGATCAATACACGAATGAGAACAACAAAACTTGCCTTAATAACACTAAAGTTTTTCATTCACATGATAATTTTTCTTTTCCTACGCCTGTCCGCGCCATATATGGTTGAGGTAATACACACCGGTCCAAAGGTGGTGAAAACAACCACGTGGTTCTCAAAGGTGTTCTAAGCAAACACTAGTTAAGAGGCCGGAGTTCATTGCTCATGCCATGATGCGAGCTATAAATTATACCTCGTTGGAGATCCGTAGATGGTCTTGATAAACTTGGGGGCACAGGTGTGGGACAGACTGAACATCTGAACAAGTGGTGGAGTGAACCGGATCGCCTGCTGCTTTAGCTTCTGACAAATTGTAGGGTAACGATCAGCTTTATTATCTTCATGACTGAAATAATGGCCTTTACTGAACAAGACTTCCCTAAGACAGTTGCCATAGTAACTTTTTTTTTTGGTAACTTGGTGGAAGTCCTCATGGATGTCCGGATGTCTTCCACTCTGGGGCGGACGGAGGGGTCTGTCAGACTTCTACTGACTAAAACCACCCCGTGTTCCCTCGCACACTGCACCGGGCGCTACGGGGAACTTAACCACTCTTCACCGCAGATTGATGATGGCCTTTTCCTGTTATCAGAAGACAGAGAATCATGAAACCCCGTAATCACCATTAAAATAAATGGTGAGGAAGGACTGGCTTAAATTCTTTACGCGTAGCGTGGAGAAGAAATAGCAGCTGATAAAGAAACCATATAAAATGTAATGATGTTTTTAAATAAACTTTACGTAAAACCTTACCCACTATGTGCAGTAGCCATAAAAAATAAACATAAAGACATGGATACATCAGAAAGTTCGTATAAAAGCAAAACAATTCCGGTCAAGTCGTGAACACACTATAAAATGTGCGAAACTACATAAGGAGTGTTCAGATAACGACGCGTTTAGTCTGAAAGGGAGACTCGATATCAAAATGTGAAAGAACATGCTCAGATAGTTGGAACACGTTGAATGAATAAAGTGGAATAATCAAGTGTAAAAAGGTGAAGAGAATAATATAACATAAATTAGAGTGGCATTAACTGCAAGGTGTGCCCTCGGATTTATGATTTAAAAAGGCTCTAGCAATTCGTATTTTGCGTCACTGGCTTTTAAATGGTCTGATTTTGAGCCTGTAAGTTTAAGATCTAGATCAAGGGTTTACCTGTGTTGATCTGCATGATAAGTTCGTAGATCTCTTTTTTTTACACATTATTACATATTATATGAACTACAAGAATGAAAATGATAAAATAAACATCAGGACCAAAAATCTTCTCTGCAAGACGTCGATTAGAAAGTAACATATTGATAGTAGTTATTTGTTATTTTTTAAGTGTAACACTTTTACGTTTCCTCTCGCTTTATGTGGCAGTGATTTCGTGAAAAGGGACGGTAGTCTGTAACAGGAAGTGACAGCTTGAGCATGGAATAAGTAAGTACGTTTTAATAGCATCGAATTAGTAAGTACTTTATAATAGCATGGAATTAGTGTACTCATGGAATTAGTAAGTACTATATAGATTGTAAATAGAGTGGGTCCAATTTCGACCCGTGGGCAACCACTAGTAATAAATTATAATAATTCGAAAACATATTTCAATAATTAGCTTTTTAAACTTTGAGATTGTTTCTGTCGCTGCTCAGTTGCTTATTACCAAGGTGAGATGTCAAATGTTACACATCTTAATTATGCGACTACTATGTAAGGCTCGCTCGTTTTTTTTATTTATTATCCACAATGGGAAGGCTCTTGGCCTTCATCTCACCTGATAGTAAGTGATGATAAGGCTGAAGGTGAATGCGAACTTCACTCGGAATCCTCAACCACAGAGGAACTGGCTATCTTTCCTCTAACTGTCGAAACACAAAAAAATGCTGTTAACATTGTCGTTATGGTGACAGACTTAGAAAAGATAGTGGTAGCTAGCCAGGCGGACTTAGAACATAACTTAACCAACCAAACCGAGCAGAAAATTTTGACTCTGCTGGGAATCGAACCATCCCGACATCTGGGTCAGAGACAGGTGGTCCACTAGACTACAGAGGCGGTCTAATGTTACATACTCATACCTATTCACAGTATGTAATGTCAGACCCAAAACTATATCAAATAATAACTATTATATTTTATCATAGCTACAGAACCTTTTTACTCTCGTGTTGTAGTCATATCAATATTATTTAAAAAGTCTAGCTGACCGGAACTGCAGATGGTCAGCGCTTCACGTCCGGTGACATCGAAGCACGATTGACAACCTTCATTGACGGCTTAAGGTTAGAATGCATGAGTTTGACGGTGCGGAAGGCGGGTTGACTGACAATTTTTATCTGTGGGGAATCGTTTGTATTTAAAGCTATGAATTATTTGCAGAATTTTTATTTTGGCGATTTAAAGTAAAGACTAAAGTAGGTAGATATTATATTACAATTAACGATTTAATTATATTTGACGTAACTCTATTTGACCAGCGCAAATTTGCACTGAAAGCACTGGTGCAGTGTTAGACTTCACCGTTCTAGCAACACCATTTTGTGAAAAGAATACTTAAAGATTTTAAAAGACAAAATCGCAGGCGATCAAAAAAAAAACAAACACCAGCATGTCGATTCTGTAAAAATCTCACCGTGAATTCTTACGTGAAGTGTGCTGTCAGTGTCATTCCACTAATGCTAGGGATTGACCAAGGATTCCATTTATTAGGATTTCATAATCGAGATTTTAATAATATTTTTATGCTAATTCTATTGATAATTTTATATTATTTCAAAGCTAGTATATATGTGTCTTTACATTACTATTTATGGGGTTTTTAAATAAAATAGCAAAACAGAAATTTTGTCAAACTCAATTTAATGTCAAAAAACAAAATTGCGTTTCTGTTCAAAATCTCGATTATCGTTGTAAATGTAATCCTTGGTCTACCCCTGGCATCAGGTGGGATGACACTGACAGTTCACTCCACGCTCACTTCATTTAAATTTTCACGGTGAGATGGATATAGAACAGCACTGCTGAAGAGAAGATACAGTCACAAACAGTATATACACACCTCACGAATTCCGTTACTTAAAATCGCTCCCGCTCTTACCTCGTGCGCACCCTAACATCCTTTTAACAAGCGGCTAAGCATTACAGGATTAAAACAACAGCTCGAACCTAATTACGGGTCCTTAGGTGTCCTGCAACTGACCATTATGGTCAAGAACACCTGTCCGTGACATCCTTATGTACCTGTTATCACTATACCAGTTCTTCATTTAAAACTCTGTTAGGCTATCAAGCCATTTGACTAGCGTACTACGGTAGCTGGTAGTAAATATAATTTGTTTTTATCACATCTATTCGAAAAGACCTAGTTTATTCTTCGTAAACAGGGGCTAAAATAGGTATTTAATCCCTAGGGACTAAAAGTGATTTGAATTTGGAATAAGGATATTGTTAGTAAAAGTTCCAATCAACAAAGAGATCAATCACGAACATTGTATGAACGAAAAAAATTGAATAAAGTAAAACGGGCGCGAGCCAAATAAAAAAGAAAAATGTGAAAAAATAATGAACGCGCGAAATGCATTCCGCCTTCGTTCGTAATTGTTTACTCAAATTCAGATTTTACTTAGTTTTATAAAAAATGAGCGTGTCTTCCTCAAGTTGTGAGAATGAAATAAACGTACTATTCGTATTCATAAGTTGCACTTACTTATTTTCTCATAGATGGTGATAAAAAGTAGAGTGTCCACCTCGGGAGCACTATTTTAAGCTCGAGTGACGTACTTTTAATACCTCGCTGCACTCAGGATTCTAGTTTAGAATCCCTCGCTATACTCTGGATTCAATAATAATAATAATAATATCAAGCTGGCAACACCAACACGTCACGGAATACGTTTTCTTTATCTTCAGTTATATATTCATTTTAGACGCAGTTTCTTTTATTCTATTAGTATACAATAAGCCTGAAACCCAAATAATCAAGCCTAAATAAAAAAAAAACAAAATGCATCATATTAAAAACCAAGAATTTTATCAAAAACTGCCGAATATAAGGTGACATCTGTCATGTCACCTCCGATAAAATCCACCGATTTTAAAATAAAGAAAAGATGTTGACGAGATCAGCTACGAGACGAGCACGCCCACCACCTCCGGACTCTTCGCTCAGCTCCGCCTCGCCGCCGCCGGTATCCAGCCTCACTGTGAGCGCTGTGACGACACCGGCCGTGGTAGTTGCGTCGAGCTCGAGCGACGAGTATTTTTCCCCGCCGACGTCGCCAACACCTGTACGTCGGCAGGGGAGAGGCCGGCCACCGAGGAGCTTGGGACTTAGGGGCCATCCGGCCCCGAGCCGGGTCCCCGCTGCCGGTGGTTGTGTGCAGCGCATGAGATGGACTCAATCTATGAACGAGAACGTCATGCGCGCATATTATGGGTCTACAGAGGGAGGAACTAACCTCACTGCGTACCGTGCTAGGATGCTGTCTCTGTTTCAGGAACTAGAACCAACCATCAACATCTCGGCCCAACGACTGTCGGATCAGGTGCGGGTCATCCAACGCGATCATAGGTTGGACGATGTTGCACTTGATAGGCTGCGCTCAGAGGTACTTAGCAACCATATCGTCTCGACTCCGGCACAAACCGCGGTACGAATGTCAATTATTGATGGAATCCCGCCGCGGTCCAATCATGATGTTGAAGAAGAGGATGATAGGGTTGCCACAGTAAGTAGCCAATGTAACGCCCGATTGAGGAGCGCACTGGAGGATGCATTTGGCGAGTATAGGTCCACTCCGACCGAACTTAGACCCCGATTACCACGCCTACCTATGCACAAGAAAAATAGGGCGCTGGTGTGTGCCTTGGACTCGCAGCTTAAGAATTTCTTCCAAAGCAGCGAGGATCTCATTGATACACACTCGATTCTGTATTGCGCGGCTGTTGCGGCATGTCGTTTAGCTAACGTCACATTTCCAAACTGTGACGGAGCTACTCGACCAAAACCAGCCGTACCAGCCTGGCAGTGCAGGATCGAGCGCCGTATTGATGGGGCCAGGGTACTCATCGGCAAACTATACTGCTTCAGGGAGGGCAATACACGACCACGAGTGATGCGCTTTGTAAGACGGGCTTTCTCGGGGACTGGAATCAGCCCTCGAGAATACATGTCCCGTGTCACAGAGCGCATCGACTTCCTGAAGCAGAAAGTTTGTGCATGGGCGAGCCGTATTCGGCGGTATAAGCGGCGGGTGGATCGATACACGCAGAATCGCATGTTCCAGAGCAATGAAAGGTGGGTATATAGAGCTTGGGAGCGACCTGAACAAAATGTGACAGACGTGTGCACCCGGATGATGCAGCCACGAGTGCATTCTGGCGCAGCATCTGGTCGGAGCCCGTCTGTCACGCTGAGGCTGACTGGATGCGGGAAGTTGAGCGAGTGTGTGAAACTATACCAGAAATGGAAACAGTAATAATCACCCCATTAGACGTAGCCAGAGCAGTCCGTCTGTTACCAAATTGGAAATCACCGGGGGTAGACGGACTGCACAACTTCTGGTTGAAATGTTTAATTAGTTCACACACTTGCCTGGCATCTCAGTTCCAGTCATCCTTAGAGTCTGGGTCGCTACCACAGTTTCTAACAAAAGGCGTTACCCACCTGTTCCATAAGTCAGGTAGTCCCGCGGAACCCAAGAATTATAGACCGATCACATGTTTGTCAACGGTCTATAAACTTCTTACATCAAATGATAAATGATAAATGATTTTTATTTCTGTAAGTAGGTTTGTACAAACACTTTTACACGTCAGTCATATTTTTAAAACTAGATGAGATCGGCGTTTCCTATCTGACTACTCTGAGAAGAAAGGCCGAAACAAACTCAGAGGTCACAGTCTCTTTTAAAGTCCAGACATAATCTTGGTCAGATCATGTGAAGGCCATGCAGATTGGTGTCTGAAATGGTCTTTTGAGGAAAGAACCACACAGATTGAGTGGACCTGACCAGTCAGTGCACGCATTTGTCAGTAATCGTGCAGCTCTACTCAGAACTTAAGGAGCTCAACGATGCGACGATCAATACCAAAGAAAGGACATATTTTGGGTAGGCCGCTTAAATGACTCAAACTGCCAGACCATGATTAACACTAACTGAGAATAAAATACAAAGTGAAAATAAAAATAAAAGAGCAATAACCCACATAGTCTTCACATTCACAATAATTAAAATAATATAATACTTTACAAGTAAATAATCATGTCATTACGTATATATTACGTTACGTATATAAAATAATAAAAGTTAGCAAAAAAAAACATCAAACAATAAAAATAAACCACTTCAATAAGTAAAATTGGAGCAGCTCAATCCCAAGCCTTTTTGTCCTCAATATAATCTTTAAAGGTATAAAAAGCTTTCTGACACAACTTACGTTTAATGAATGATTTGAATTTATTAAGGCTTAGATCTTGAATCATCCATTTTGAGAGTGAAAATTAATACGCACATTGACAATAACTCCATTATGTCTGCCTCTCAGAATGGATGTAGGAATGGGTCCTGCGGTACTAAGGAGCTACTCCTCATCGAAATGGCCATAAGCCAACAGGTTCGTCGATCCCGCAAGGATCTGTCGACATGCTGGATAGACTATAAGAAGGCCTACGACTCGGTGCCACATACATGGCTCATGAGGGTGCTGGAGTTGTACAAGATAGATGCAACTCTGCGCAACTTCCTGATGTCATGTATGGGGCAATGGAGAACGGTCCTTCGCTATCCAGGATGTCGGCAGATCCAGGGGAATGATGAGCCTGTATGGATTAAACGGGGAATATTTCAGGGCGACAGTTTGAGTCCACTTTGGTTCTGCTTAGCCCTGAATCCTCTAAGTACACTGTTGGAGGATTCAGGTCTAGGCTATCGGTTGAGGAGAGGAGGTCAGGTCATATCTCACCTCTTCTACATGGATGACTTGAAACTCTTTGCCCCAACAAATTGCGACTGATCGAGCTACTGAAGGTAACTGAAACATTCAGTAGCGCCATCAGGATGGAATTTGGTGTGGACAAATGTGCAGTCATGCATGTAAAACGAGGAGAGATTATGGAATCCGAAGGAACCCAACTCTCGGATTCCATACACCTTAGATCCCTTTCCTCATCCGAAAGCTCTTATAGCTTATTTGGGTATGTCAGAAGCGTTAGGGATCAACGTTGCTGACATGAAGCAATCGTTGAAGGAGCGCTTCTTTGGTCGCCTGAAGAAGGTATTTATTAGTCTTCTTTCAGGCGGAAACAAGGTGCGCGCCTTCAACGGTTGGGTCATGCCGGTTTTGATGTACTCTTTTGGCATACTCAAATGGACTCAGACCGAACTAGACGCCCTGGATAGGGGAGGGTCCGTACACTGCTGACCGCAAACCGGATGCATCACCCACGATCATCGGTGATGAGACTGTACATCCCGCGGAAGTGCGGGGGTCGAGGCTTTTTAAATGCAAAGACCCTCCATAACCGCGAGGTGTGCAGTCTCAGGGAATATTTTTTAAAAACCGAACTGGGTATGCACCGTGATGTGGTCGCAGTGGACAAGGGACTCACCCCGCTCTCCATGGCTAAAGAGAACTGGCGCAAACCTGTAATACTTACTACCGATGACCGCAAGGAGGTATGGTAAAGCAAGGAGCTTCACGGACGCTTCTATCGGGCTCTTCATGAACCCGGTGTAGATTTCTTAGCGTCCGTATCCTGGCTACGTTTTGGTGACCTTTTCGAGGAAACCGAAGGTTTTGTCTGTGCAATTATGGACGAAGTTATCTTGACGAATAACTACCGGAGACATATTATGAAGGACGGGACGGTTGATGTGTGTCGGGCATGCCACCGTCCGGGTGAGTCCATCAGACATATTATCTCTGGCTGTTCTCGTCTTGCTAATGGCGAGTACTTGCACAGGCATAACCAAGTAGCCAGGATTATTCACCAGCAACTTGCTTTGAGATATAAACTTGTGGATTCTGAGGTACCGTATTACAAGTATGTGCCCGATCCAGTTCTCGAAAATGACCATGTTACGTTGTACTGGGATCGGTCTATCATTACTGACAGGACTATTGTCGCCAATAAACCCGACATAGTAGTGATAGATCGATTAGCGCGCCGCGCAATGATTATCGATGTTACCATTCCGCATGACGAGAACCTCGTGAAAGCTGAGAAAGAGAAACAAATAAAATATCTTGACTTAGCACACGAGGTTGTTGACATGTGGAATGTGAGCTTGGCTATCATTGTGCCGATTGTCGTATCGGCCAATGGCCTGATGGCCGAAAGTCTCGAGTAACATCTTTCGAGGCTCTCGTTAGGTGGTTGGATCAAGGGCCTGATTCAGAAGGCAGTACTCCTCGATACGGCTCGCATCGTGAGGAGGTTCCTATCTCTGCAGCCCTAGCCACCGGTAGCTTGGAACCTGCTCCCGATACCAGTGGACAACTATTTTTTTATATTTTTAAATGTTTTTATATATTTTTTATATTCTGATATTTAAAAATATAATTTGTATGTATCTAAATTAATAAAGAAAATAATAATAATAATAATTTTCTTTATTTCTATAGAATGCAGGTATTACAATGATGGTGTTAGTTTTAGATATGTTTCCAGTACATTCTGCCTGTTGGCATACAAAAATTTGTTAACTTACAGATAATTTAAAAACTAGGTACCTACTTATATTCAAAATGAGATCATTGATCAGCTAAGTCTAATATATAATACATAATAAATGAGATAAGGTGAATCAAATATTACAATTCATCATTTATAAAATCGGTAACAGAGTAATAACATTTCTCTGTCAGCAACGACGACAGGAATTTCTTGAATTGTTTTAAGGGCTGATCCTTAATACAGTTTGGCAAATTGTTAAATATAATAGGTGCCATACCAATAATGTTTTTTTTAAGCAAAGCAGTGCTACATCTACCAGTAAACAATAGACTCTGATATTTTGATCTCAAGGAAGCAGTTCGCATCCTCGTATCATTTAATGACGGAAATAGATGTTTGTTAGTTTTAACAAATATAGCTATTTCGAGAATGTATATACTAGGAAAAGTTAGTATTTTGTGTTTTTTGAAAAAAGGAATGCAACTATCTGTAACCTTGAGACCAAAAATGGATCGTATGCACCGTTTTTGGGCTTTAAATATAGACTTCCGTTTCGGAACACACAATGAAACACTATCGCCTATAAAATCTATGAGGAGCAGGTGGCTAAGTAATAACAGCCGCATAGGTCGATCCATCGGGTTAAGCTGCGCTTGCCCGAGGTTGGTCCGTGGGTGGGTGATCTTTACATACCAAGACTCCTCCATGCCTCAGCAAGCACGTTAAGACGTTGGTCGCGTGGATCTTTGACAGTCGTTACGGGTCGTGAGAAGCCCGAAAGTCTGACAACCAGTCTTACCAAAGGGTATCGTATTGCCCAGCTACTGGATAGTGAAGGTCAGTTTTTCAGTTGCTCCATGTAAAATACTGGTATTCAGCTGCATCCGGTTACACTGGAAGCCGACCCCAAGATAGTTGGAAAAAGGTTAGGCAGATTGATTGACTAGCCTTTAAAATAGTTGTTTGCTCCCTGTGCAAACAATCTACTATTATTAAGGTTGTGGTGGAAAGTTACATTTTTATGAGTGCTCTGAAATGTTCTCGCGTGCTGTGTTTGTTGTGTGTGACTTCAATAAAATTATGTCGCGTTTCGTGGCAGAAAAGAGTAATTCATCATCATTCTCCTGCCCTTATCCCAATTGATTTGGGATCGGCGCAACATGTCCCTTTCTTCCATACTTCTCTATTAGTCGTCATCTCGGTAGTTACTCCGTTTCTAGTCATATTATCTTTCACACAGTCCATCCATCGTTTCTTTGGTCTTTCCCTACTCTTATAGCCATCGACATGCATATTCATAACTTTCCTCACGACATTTTCCTCATTCCTCCGCATCACATGCCCATACCATGACAACCGATTTCCGCACAACTATTCAGTCACCGGTGCCACTTTCAAACTTCCTCTTAGACTTCCTCTCGCAGAAAAGAGTAATTGTTGTTGTTAATTCGTGAGATGCTTTTCTTTTTAATTGTAACAAAATATGTAATTACGGAATAGCTAAAATCTTAAGTATGATGCCCAAGATAATTGATAAGAGTGCAGTATTATGTTATTAAATAGATTGCTATAAAGTTCAGCAAAAGTAGTATTAACGAGTAGCTCGTCTAGGGCCTTTAAGTTAACACATGGCAAAAAGGATCACCAGAGTATCCCCAAGCTTATCTTTTAAATTCACACTGTTCAAGTGTTTACAGTTGACTTTTTTTCGTAAAACACCTCACACGAAGTTTCAACACATGAATGTAAAAAAGTAAAAATATAACAAAATACATTCTCTCTTTCATCGAAGAACAACAAAATACGAATAAAAATCTCTACAGCATTCATATCGGTTTTAATGATAGCTGGGCTAACCGCTAACGTAAACTGTAGATAGGTATCGGACAACTCGTTTCCCTGAGAATAGTGTTGGGTAGACGAAACTATTAGGCCACACACGACCACAAAAATTATGGTCACCTTCACTGGTCACATTTTTGGGGACCATTGGATAGTCAAATCTGCAGACGTATCTATAATATTGAATATTATTTAAAAAAATACTATTGTCCTATCTATGTCCTAAAATGATCTAAATTAATATTATTACATTATGGTCACTTTTTAATTTTGTGATCACAAACTGTGTGCAAATAAACGTTATTATTTCTTTTTAGGGTTCCGTACCTCAAAAGGAAAAAACGGAACCCCAGATACGGAACCCCCCCCCCCCCCTCCCGTTCCCGGGAACGGATAGGATCACTTTTTTGTCCGTCTGTCTGTCAGTCTGTCAAGACCCTTTTTCTCAGGAACGCGTGGAGGTATCAAGTTGAAATTTATATCGAATACGTAGCTTTATGGTCCCTTGGATCTCTAAAAAAATCAAGATTCTAAAACAACGCAATAAAAAAATACGGTGATTTATGGCTCGTATAGACTCACGCAATATCGCCTGCGCGACAGGTACCGCCAATGAAATTGTGCTACTAGTGTCGCGTCGCAACCTCGATATCGCATTAGTCTGTACGAGCCTTTATGCGACATATTGTGATACTCGCAAATAAATCAAAACCTGGTACTCCCCAAAGACCTAGAATCATGAAATTTGGCAAGAAGCAAGGTCTCACAGCACAAGTAAAGGAAAATCTCCGAAAATATTTGTTGTTTTAAAAATAAAAATTGTGATTACAAACTTACATTTGCAGTTAGAGAATTGAATTAAGTTTGGTTTTGGAATAAATTCAGCCCAATTACGGAACCCTTCATTGTGCGTGGTCTGACATGCTCTTCGCCGGTTTTTTTTTTAATGGAACTATTCCTATGCCCTGCGATAAGATGTGAAACGATTGGCATTTATTGACAAAGTAAATTTTCCTGTAACCTATTCCTAGAATTTTGATAAGCTCAGTCCCAACATAATCTACATATAAAATAAAAGTGAAATGTTGTTCGTTGGTACGCACATCACTTCAGAACGGGTGGACCGATTACGATATTTTTTATTTTTAAATGTACGTAAAAATTTATGGAAGAAAAAAATGGAAAAGTGGCCCGAATAATTGGGAAATTCGGGAAACACTGAAATTGCTTTTTTCTATAGGATTTTGTTCATACAAAATCCTTCCATTTAAATTTTGACAGGACAATAAAAAAAGAATCATTAAAAAAACAAACGGATGGAATTTTAATTAACCGAATTTCGCCTTCGTCGTGTCGATGGCACGACAGTGTATTACATTATGTAAACCCAACTTCGCCATGGCATCGTCGGTATTAACCATATTTAGAAAATATCAACCAAAATCAGACTGACCACAACCACATAATCCTTGTCCCAGCCTGTATACCCAACACTAACAGCGGTACAGTTTGACATTTACTCGAAGGGCCCATCTTTTTTATTTTTAAGCGGAGAAATGATCCCGGGCTATTTCCTTCGGCCGAGAAATGCGGCCTTGGCAGGACACCGAACCTGAATACATTGCGGACAACTTTTTCTACTTGAAAATAAAACTGAGAACTCTCAATTAAAATTCGCACCCATAATGTATGGATGTGCATTGCAGTTATGCTATTTTTTTTTTTTTTTATGTAAGTAGTTACATTTAATTTCTTGTCGATTACACACTAAGAGCATTATTTTATCATTTCGATTGACTAAATGGCCAGTTTCAATTTGTTACAGAGCAGTTATTTAAATTCTTTAAATTATGTGTTCGGCAGAATATAATGTAGCTTTGTAATTAGCTTAATGAACGAGAGCAAACAGATAAATTTCGTGTAATATCTGAGCGAATATTATTATAACCAACATGATAAACGAATCAGTTATCGTAAGCTCTTATTTGCGCACTTGAAGGATACTTTAATTCTTTGTTCAACTTTTACTACGGAACAATACGTGAAGTCGCGAGAAAAGATCAGTTGTGCCCTACATTTTTATTCGCATAACTCGTTGAAATGTAGGGAACAGCAGATTTTTTTAAACACGATTTCACGTTTGTTCCCATTGTAGAATTGTTCATAATGATGAGTAAATAATAATAACTCCTTCAGACGTTTTCAGTTATTGCAAGTACACTTTGTATAATTAATGTATACAAAATATTGTAAAACATTTTAAAAGAGTACCTAACAATGGAGTTTCTTGCCCATTCTTCTCCATTGGAAACTACATTTTGGAAGAGTCAACTCGAATTAATTCTAATTTCTTGTAAATGACGTTCTAAAGTGCTTTTTATGTATAAATGATTTGACTTTCACTTTTCTTACTTATAAATACTACTGCATCATTTTAACGGGTCTGGTTCATAATATCGACAGTTACTACATTATTTATTATTTATTTATTAACTCATCATCTCTATCATTACAGGGATTTCCTGATTCAATAGTGTGGCCATAATTACAATTTTAGTATTCACTATAACATATTACACATATTACATCGTGGTTTTTGTGAACTCACTCAGAGAACAAGTAAAAATATCAATTCTGTCTGCTACGTCATTAAGTACACGCAAGGTACGCGTTACAGGGGCTTTACTCAGTAGATTGGTCCTACTACTGGGCACCGCCAATAGACGTGGTCGTCGCCTTCGCAATACATAATTGTCGGGCACACACAGGTTTATTTCTTTCAATATACCAGGGTTTGAACTCTTGCCACGTAATAATTTGAAAATATAGGTAGCAAGAGCTATGTCCCTCCTTCGACGGACACAACCGACCACCAAAACCACCGAATCGACGGTCGCTGTATCGAAAACGTTCCATCGACGGGTTAATGAATCGGCAGTACTCCAAATTGATGGTAGGTACGCTACATCGACAGTAATATTTAATTAATTCATTAAATACAAACCTGTATTAAAATAGCATCCACAAGTAATATACGTCCGGCGCATCTTGGGCAGTCAGACCTGCTACCAACTTCCTGACAGGCAAATATTTCTACCACAGCATAAGCTAATCCACCAACCAGCACTATCTACCAACCCGCACTGGGCCCGCATCAAAATCAAAATCAAAATATTTTATTTCACATAAACCTACATGGGCACTTATGAAAAGTCAGAAGCTAGGTGCACGGTTCCAATTGGTCGTTTCCTATGGAGAAGAGCCGACAAGAATCTCCACGGTTACTCTTTTTAAAAAAGTGGGCTTTTACAATGTTTTCAAGTTACAGTGTCATCGTGGATTACGGCCCACTCCCTCACACCGAGAGGAGGAGGCCTCTGTCCCAGCAGTGGGAATATTATAGGTAGATTATGTTATTAGCTATTTTTATATCCTGCCAGGGTTGCGAGTTTGTCCGAAAGGGATATTGTGGCCCTGGCACACAGGCAACTGAACGAACACGGGTGGGTTTTAGTCAGTAAAAGTCTGACACGCCCTGCCGCTCTGCCCAGAGCGGGAGAAGTTATTTGATAATTTCCCACCCAAAAAAAAAGAAGCTTTTCTTAAAATATACTTACGATACCAGAGAAGAAGTGAACTGAACATAATATACCAACAAATGTAATAAAATGAATTTCCAATACGAATATTTCTGTATTTATATTCTTGCACGAATACAAACATGGTATAAAGCAATATATATACTATTTACTTAGATACTCAATATAGTATCAGTATAGACTAAAAACTAAACTGTTAAAAAACCAGTACTTACCTACTTTTACACAAAAAAAGTAATTAAAAATCTAAAAAAAAACAAAAATCAAAATCACTACAAATCTGATTAATATTTTGGCATAACATTCGGCCATCCGACACTGTGTTGCCTCCTGGCACACACAACAACCATATATATTATAATTGTTTTAATAAATAATGACACGACCAAAGATTTAAATCGACTACGCCGCCCCGCGTCAAAAAATGATCACGGTGAGGACATCTAAACATTTTAAATTTAAAATCTTTGCCTACAAATGATTTCCAAATTGGTTAAAAAAAAAAGTATGTTGTAAGCAATTGACTGTGGCAATGACAACACCTACGTCACCTACACAGCCATGACACATAGTGCATCGTTACTTCTTTTTACACCGCGACTAGAATCAATTTTGACGTTCAATAGTGCCTTCTATGAGCCTATTTGAAATAAATAATTTGCTTTGACTTTGACACCCACTCAAGAATTTAAATAAAGTCTTTAAAATAAAGACCACTGTCGTTTTTATTGGTTTTATAAACAACAATGATCAGATAATGCATGGTGTAGCAACTTAGAAACTTAACTCAACTTAATTGAAGTATTTTTTTTTTAATTTAATTAGTCGTCATGCGTGATGGTAAGTTGTTACGGGTCGTCAGAAGCCGGAAAGTCTGACAACCAATCTTACCAAGGGATATCGTGTTACCCAGTAACTGGTTTGTGGAGTTCAGATAGACAGTCATCATCATCATCATCATTTCAGCCGAAAGACGTCCACTGCTGGACATAGGCAGGGGTTGCCATAATCGCCACGCTTGGCAGGCGGGTTGGCGATCGCAGTATGGTGTTAAAATGCATAGTGAATGCTGCTGCCCATTCTCTAGTAAGTCCCTTAGTGGCATTTACGACACCAACGGGAAGAAATAGGGATAGACTACACACATAAAATACTGGTATTCAGCTGCATCGGTTAGACTGGAAGATGACCCCAACCTAGTTGGGAAAAAGCTAGGCAGATGATGCTGCGTGATGGTAAGCAATTAAACATGTTTATCTATCTATCCATATCACAACAAAAGGCTGCGAACCAGCAGTTTATGAAAGTCAAAATTACATAAGACGGTCCTCAAAACGCCCGCCCTTCGCCACTCCCTAATGTTTTAGCTGGGAAGAAAAAGTGTCGCAACAAACTCTCCAGCATTATAATTATATATTCATGATTTGTATTAGGGCAGGGCTGTGGTCTCCGGTATTATTATATTTTTAATTTAATTTTTGAATTGTTATTTTACGGTCGCTTTTGAGGATTGCATCGTTCTCACATGTATAATTTCAACATGAATGATGTAACCAATATTTTGTAACCATAATTATGTTAATTTAAAAGAGCGTCCGTGGAGTTTCTTGCCCGTTCTTCTCCCCGTTCTTCTCCATAGGTACCTGCTACGCTTTGGAATGGTCAACTAGCTTCATCTTTCTGACTGACCGACTCCTTGACAATCCAAAAGTGCATGTAATTGGTTTATTTGAAAAAAATGCGTTGAGTTCGAGTTTCATTAAACACAAACAGTACGTAGGTGCTCCTCTACCTGTAAGGGTGAAACCGCTGAAACCAATAAACAAATTGTTACTTGTTCATAATTATTAGATATAATAACATATTATTATCATCGCCATAAAGATAACTTCTAATTAAAATAATCATAAGGTCTGTATACCTACATTTAAAAATTGAATGTCATTTCCAATTACTTCTAACTTAATTAAGTTCTATATGACGATATTAAGATAACTGCCATTGATAATTTATGATAAAAAGTTATCGAGTAATGAAAAATTTTGATCACCTACGTGCACTTAGTTATTTTTAACGATTGTATTCAACTTTTCAAATTCAATTAAGCATATAATTGAATCATTAGAGAAGGATGTTAATATGTAGGTAAAAGCGAACATTTTGCATTTAATTGAAATTGAAGCATTAAAGCCTTACAAACTTTTAATGAAACTACAAGAAAGTACTATGAACGCAGTAAATTATATAACAACTTATATCGACGTCGGAAATACGACTAAAGACAATTTATTTTTATCAACCAAAATCAAAGTGAATAACTGTGAAAAGTGATCGTAAAAGCCATGTCGGGGAGCCAGTCGCTAGTAGACTCTTTTCTGTCAAGAGCAAGCATCATCATAATTGAATTGGACCTTAATAGCCTGCTTCATTCTAACAGAACGTCTTTTAAATCATCCACTTATAGGTATAAGGGGCTACCAGTTTAGACATTACTTTCCGTGCTTTCATTAACCAAGGATCATCATCATTATTATACAAAGATAGATAGACACTTCATGTTCTAAAATAATGTCTAATAATAACATAAGAACGTATATTGAAATGATTAGAGTTTTTTTTTAGTATATAATCTTATAAATAGACCATTAACCATTTATGGACGCGAGAATTATTTTTATAATATCATACTTAGTTACCTTTGATCGGTGGCGGCACCTGTCAAATTATGTATGAACTAGTCCTGCGTATGCGCACGAAATTGAATAAATATATAATTTAATAGAAACATTTTAAATGTTTGAAACGCTATAAGCTCATTAGATCTTTGTGGGATGATATAGTTGACATTTCGGTTCGTGCTTAGAATTAATTGTTAATTTTCTTGTTGTTTAATTTTTTTACGATGTTCTTATAATATTATTGCTTCCCTTCGTTCTAGAAATATACCTAGATCATGCTTTACTCATTTATTTATTTATTAGCCATCTATATACTATCTTATTTATTTTTATATTTTATTTTCTTTCTTTCTTCTTTTTTTTCTTTCTTTTTGGAAGGCTTACAGACTAATTAATAACAATAATATATAACTAAGTTGCTAATTACAAGCCCCCACAGATAAATTCAAAATGATTAGTCCCTCATAGTCTAAGTTACATCTTATCTCAAAGTTAGTAAGTCTATCGTGACCTGTTTGGAGTCTTTGCAGCGAAGCCAAGTCGACAGGCGATACATCTAAGTGCTGAGATGTCTTCATGCTTGGAGTCTCTCTGAGGGATTGAATCTGGAACGAGGTGATCCGACGAAGAAACAAAGTTGTCGCCATAGCTCACAGACTAAGCAAGCTGGCAATGGGCCGGCCATGTTAGCCGTAGAACCGACGATCGTTGGGCGTGTTCTTGAGTGGAGACCACGAACCGGAAAACGTAAAGTAGGACGGGCTCAGGCTAGGTGGAGCAACGATCTTCGCAGGAAGGATCAAGCTAAATGGCGTGCAATTGGAGAGGCCTATGTTCAGCAGTGAAATGCTATGGGCTGATGATGATGTTGATGATGATAGTCGGACACATATACGGTGTAGGCGTCAGTCTCGTATTTAAAGTTTGTTTATGTTTTGTACGTCCGCACGCCAGTCGGCAAAGGCCTCCTTCAACCTTCTCCATTCCTGTCTCTCTCTGGCCACTATGCCCCATGTTGTTCCAGCGGTCAGTCTGATGTCATCATCCCACCTTTTATCTGTGGCCAGTGGTATCTCTTTCTTTGGCCGTTTCTTGGGTAGGTACCACAGGGTAAGTATTTTGCTCCTCATGCTTACTACCCTTGAAACGTGCCTTCATATGTTTTATTATTTTCCTAAGGTGAGTTTTAACCCTCTGGAATTCTTAAAAATAACTTTTTTATTGCCAGGACACGAAAAACGTTGCAATGAAGACATTTTATCTAGTTAAATTATTCAACATTATTTTTACCTCGAAGAGTAGTTTTTTTGTAATTAGCTAATGCTAAAAACCTACTCAACAAGGTAAAAAGATTAAACGTCGAAAAAGCCACTACTATCTTCTACAGACAGCTGAGTTAAAGTTTTTCTCAGATCATCGCAAACTACAATGACTTTACAGGAAGTTTTTTTATCAGTCTGTTTTCCAATTTACAACCTTGTAATAACGAATTTTCAAACAAGACAATTAATAACGCTATCTTCGTGCTGGCACATGAAAACTGAATTAGCAATAATTATACACACATTTTATTGGAATAGCGACACAAGACAAATATAATAAATTCTGACTGACATAATGTGTTTGACGTATGTATCTGTATATGTGTTCGCGTGTCTGTCTGTCAATTTGTCTGTTTCTCTGCCATTTAAATGGATTCTGTGCGTGTATTGAGGTGATAAACGGGCTCAATGAGAAAAGAAGAAAGCATTTGAAAGTGTGAAAGCTTATCCGTTTTATTCACATATTTAAAGTGAACATTATTATCGTCGTTTGTGGAAATAACAATCAATAAATAGGCTGCCGAAATTATCTGCACAGTACACTAAAGAAACAATTGTTAATATTCGTATCTTGCCTTAGATATGCAAGAATTGGTGAGAGTGCAAAAACTTGGAGTACATCAAAAAGAACATGTCCAAAGATGCTTTTTGTTTTTCTGGTTAGAGTTATTGAATAATCAATAATTCTAACCAGGATCAGTTAAATATACTTGAAAAGACAACCCAAAAGCTAGTGGTTCTAACTATAACATACATTTAAGGCTTCCATTTTTGAGAAAAATCGTTTTTTTTTTTAATTTTAGTGTGAATTTACTCCTAAAACGAACAAACCTTTCTAACTAACTAGTAACACACCCTAAACAAATAGAAAACTTGTCAACATTGACACATGACACTGTCATTTTTGTTATTTGATGGATAATTATGACAATGTAAACAATAAGAAAAATGATGAAATGGGATATTTTCAGTCAAAATTGTTTAGTTTAACCTTTTAGAACTGAAAGGGATTAGATTAGATTTTATTTGGGTTTTCATCAACAAATAAAATATATGTAATAACATTAAATATTTTATAATTTTTCTCTTAAATGGAGGGGTCTAAAAATGTTATTTCATTGGTTACAAATTCCATATTTTTGTCACTTTTATTTAGGTGTAGTTTGACGCTGGTTAGATTATTCTCGGAATAAAAAACCAACGCCCATACAAAAAGCGCACATCTCCTTTACACACAACTGTAAGGTACAAGTGTAAGGATTTACAACACCAAAGTTTTGCGTCAAATATTACCGTAGGGGTTTCTAGAGAACCCTGTTCTTGCATCCAGCTAATTGTAAAAAAAAATATGAAATAAAAATAATACACCATAAAAAAATTGCCCGACGCATTGCTTTATTTTCAACCTTGATCAAAAAGATATGTTGATTTCTCTATAGACTTTTCCATTTAAAGTTTTCCAGCCATTTTCCACAGGCAAACCTGCAAACCAAACTAAGTGTCTTACTTACAGGTGCACATATAGGTATGTCTAAGCGAGTTAGATCTAAAAATAGCACCGCAGGCGCAGATGCGCCTAAAGATGCACCTAACTCTTGAAAGGTCACTCCTATTTACATAGCAAATATGCACATAATATACCCAACTAATATATAATCTGCTTACAGCGCACTTTGCCTCTAATTAAACGTTGAATAAAATTAATCTTGATGTAATTAAGGGCTATTTATCGCTTCCTCAGTTCGCGTGCGTTATGACAAACAAGTTTAGCTCTCGAAAATATAATGTTTAATATTTTTGTGCGGACAGGGAATAAATAATGATTTGCAATGTTCTCTCGTTGTCGTTGAAATAATAATTGATTTATAGGGCAGTGTAAATGGTGGGTCTGATCCCGATAATAGGAACCGTCGATGGCAATCTATTCAAGTTAACTTTTTTCATCCGCTTCGGTATTGCCAGTATTGCAGTATTGCCGGTATTGCCAGGTGTGGATAAATTTCAAAGTACTAGAGCGACTATCATCTGTTCCACGCAAACTAATTACTTGATTAAATATCGTATAATATATCTATACATATTATAAACTACATGTTGCCCGCGTCTTCACCCACAGGGTGAATGCTTTTTCCACCATAAAAAAAAGTAAAAAGAAAAAAAACAAAAAAATAAAAGTAGCCTAAGTTACTCCTGGAGGCGGAGCGCGTGAGGGAGAGGCAGGGTTCGCGCCCTCACGCCCCTAGTCGCCGCAGGAGACGCCCTGGGCGTCGGGAGTCGCAAGCCGATTTCCGGCCACCGTAGGCGCGGGCTTGCGGACGGTGAGCGATGGGTAGCTCGCCGTCCGATAAGGACCAGGCCCGGGTCGACGGCGCGTCGGGTTCCACGCGCGCCTCAAAGAGACGTCAGCACGAATTGACGGGGTCCATTAGGGCCAATGCCTGCCAGGGTTGCGAGTTTGTCCGAACGGGATATCTTGGCCCTGGCACACAGGCAAATGAAGGAACACGGGTTGGTTTTAGTCAGTAAAAGTCTCACACGCCCTCCCGCTCCGCCCAGAGCGGGAGAAGTTATTTGATAATTTCCCACCCAAAAAAAAAAAGCCTAAGTTACTCCTGATAACATCAGATATCTACCAGTGAAAGCCCCGTCAAAATCGGTCCAGCCGTTTCGGAGATTAGCCGGAACAAACAGACAGACAAAAATGTTAAAAATTGTACCGTTTAAACTTTATACACTTCTATTTTATCTATTAGTATGTAGAGATTATTGTCAGTGTGACCGCGTTGTTCTTCCAAACTTCGTAGCAACGAATTTTGATGCAGGCATCTGCATCGTTGAGAGAAGTTATTCCGGAAAGCTAATATGTTTAATACGTAAATATGAAACAGACAAAACTTGTCCTAAAGACCATGAGAAGCAGGGACGGGACGTTAGTCTAATATAAATTGTCCACCGTTAGACCAAAGTTCAGAATCTAAGGGTGCAAGAATTTCAGGGGGCAACCAAGCTTGTTTTACGAAGTCAAATTAGTTTAACCTAGATGATGGTCTTGGATGACCATCATCTAGATTAAACTAATTTGACCATACATTAATTTTCGTGTAAGCTATTTGGTCATACCTAACCCTTTTTTTTTTGGAAATTGTCAAATAACTTCTCCCGCTCTGGCCAGAGCGTATCAGACTTTTATTGACTGAAACCCACCCGTGTTCCTTCCGTTGCCTGTGTGCCAGGGCCACGATATCCCTTTCGGACAAACTAGCAACCCTGGCAGGGGTCATACCTAACCCGCATGCATAAGCGTGCATATTATCCACGGTTGTAAAGAAAAGAAGAAAAGAAAGAAAATACGTTTATTTGCGGTAAACATAACGCAAAGAAATAAAAACACAAACACGAAATAATAAGTTGAGGGAAAATATGCGTCACATTCACGAAAAACGGCCACCGCTCAGCATAATGCTGCGACCCTGTGAATACTTTACTGATTAAAATAGTGCTGGTTGGATTATAACGGTGTAAAATGGTTAATTTAAATTAACCATCACAAATAGCTAGTTAAATTCAAAAGGGCTGTGCTAATGGTGGAAAACTGATTAAATATGCTTGATAACATTAGTTGATTAATTAATCTAACTCCGTCGGACTTATCGAATCATTTAAATTATTTTACGCGGAATACATTTCGAATAATAAAAGCTTTTAAATATGCCAAGGTAAACCAAAATGTGGACCATAAATCTTTCTTTTTCTAACACATAAATAAGAGTATTAATTGGTTGCGATAAAATCAGAATTCTATTAGCCTTTAGCAATTGACGTCTGCCGATCTATTTTGTAAAAATCTCACATTACATACTAAGGCCCCTCCGTGCCTTGGATAGCACGTTAAGCCGTTGGACCCGGCTGTCATTCGTGTATCTTTGACAGTGGTTACGGGTCGACGAGAAGCCCCAAAGTCTGACAACCAGTCTTACTAAGGGGCATCGTATTACCCAGTGACTGAGTTGTGGAGGTCGGATAGGCAGTCGCTCCATGTAAAATACTGGTATTCAGCTGCATGCCGGTTAGACTGGAAGCCGACCACAACATAGTTGGGAAAAGGCTAGGAAGATGATGAGACATCTCATAAGTACCTATTTATGTGGCCAGTTTTCTCACAGATTTTGGCTGGGAAAGCAGGAGTAGTTTATTGCCGGGAAATTAGGTATACTTACACGGCTACAAAGATATTTTGGCGCTCGAAAGACGTTGACAGGGAGGCGCTGTTGATCAACATTAGTGCAATGGTTTTGTGAAACATACATAACATCACGCCTTGTTTCCCCAAAGGGTTGAGCAGAGCTGCACCTGTAGTACACCCAAAATTCGCCAGTTATGTGTAAGTCCTATGTAATAGGGGGCGAGCCTATTGCCATCAACCGGGAACATTTCCAGACTCCGGGCTGCTACTGAGAAATTCCAGATAGAAAAACCCAATACCAAACTCAAACTCAAAGCATTTATTTCAAATAAACCATTTACAGGCACTTTTGAATTGTCAAAGAGTCGGTCAGTTAGTCAGAAAGTGGAAGCTATTTGCCCATTCCAAAACGTAGATCTCTATGGAGAAGAACAGGCAAGAAACTCCAAGGACACTCTTTTAAATAAAGATATTACAAAATCCTGGGTACATTATTCTTGTCGCTTCTATACGTGAGAACAATGTAAAAAACAAAAATAAATATATTAAAAAAAAAAACAATTCAAAATATAAGATTAAAAGATTACAAAATAAGCCCTGGCAGTTAAGAGATGACCAGCCTCAACTGACAGCGCCCGTTCACGAACATGACGCGTGGATCAGCACCATCCAGCTCAACCACTTTGTAGGGAACCGAATGATCCAACACACGCGCCACCATCAGCGAGACATTTAAGTGAGCATGACATACTCTCAACTGCCAGGGTTTTTTAAGTCAACATACATCATAACATAATAAACGGCTCCATGGTACTCACATTAACAAAAATGAAAAAATGCTTTTAAATTATACAAAACTATAGCTTGCAATGTATTTCAATGATTAATAAAATTTTACTAGCAAAAGGAAAATCGTTGTTACCTATTGAAGTATTCAACAACTAAAACTTGATTAAGTACTTAAAAATAAACGATAGTTACGAAAGTAATGTCAAAACAAAATATAAAAAAGGAGGGAAGCATCACTTCCAAATATTAAAATTCTAACAAGTGAGCCCAAGTTGCTGTGGAGCAGGACCAGCATTAAGCCAAGCATCTTTATCTACGATATAATCATCCAACTTATAATATGCTTGTCTAAATAGTGTGCGTTTAATGCATGTTTTAAATTTCTTCTCATTTAGTTGAAGAATATCTAATGGTATTTACTTTTTTATTTTTATTTTTTAGTACCCCATAAAAGAAGTGTGTACTTTTAACAATCTGAAACGTGGTTGATCTAATTTGTTCCTATTTCTAGTATTAAAATTATGCCTGTCACTAATCTTACTGAAACAATGTAGGTTTTTTCTAACATACATAATATTTTCATATATATATTGGCAAGGTATCGTCATGATGTAATTTTTTTTTAAACAGTTCCCTTAGAGAATCGCGTCTGCTGAGGTTGTAGATGGCTCTGATAGCCCTCTTTTGCAGAATAAAGATAGAAACAATATCTGCAGCCCGTCCCCACAGCAAAATACCGTAAGACATGATGCTATGAAAGTAACTAAAATAGACCAGTCTCGCTGTATCCACGTCTGTTAATTGGCGGATTTTCCAAACAGCGTAGGCGGCTGAACTTAGCCGCCCTGCAAGAGATGTTAAGTGAGCACTCCACTGCAGCTTTGAGTCAAGCGCGATTCCCAGGAAAACAGTCTTTTCGACGAATTCTAGTATCTCTTTGTTCAATACAACGTGACATTCACTACTTCTAACATTCGGTAACGCAAATCTTATGCATTTAGTTTTCTTCTCATTTAATACCAAATTATTTACAGTAAACCAATTATGGACCTTAAGCATAGCGTTATTTACGTCGTCAAGCTCCTGTGCATGTCTATTTACTTTAAAAATCAGAGATGTGTCATCAGCAAATAACACCATTTGTGGTCGGTTTTCCAGTAAATGAGGTAAATCATTTATATATACTAAAAAGAGGAACGGACCCAGAATTGAGCCCTGCGGTACACCCATTTTGACTATTAAACCCAATGAATTCACACCGTTTATTTGAACTTGCTGCAGTCTATCATTCAAATATGATTTTACTAAGTTAAGCGCAAGTTTACCCAGTCCGTAATACTCAAGTTTCAAGAGCAGAGTTTCGTGATTCACGCAATCAAATGCCTTGGATAGGTCACAAAAGATGCCTATTGCATCTTGTGCCTCTTCCCATGCGTTAAAAATGTGTTTCAATAATGTGACACCGGCGTCAGTTGTACAACGTCCTTTGGTGAAACCATACTGTTGATCGTGTAGGACGTTATTACGATTAAAATGATTGAGCATTTGATTCAACATTACTTTTTCAAACACCTTGCTAAAAACTGGCAAAACCGATACGGGTCTATAATTATTTGTGTCTTTGCTGTCACCGGATTTGAAAAGTGGAATAACTTTACTATACTTCATTAAATCTGGGAATATCCCTTGATCTACACACAAATTAAATATTAAAGCTAGATAGGGTGCAATTGTCTCAATAATGGATTGACAAACCTTAGTAGACATGTCCCACAGATCTTCGGTAATTTTAATCTTAAGTTGCTTAAAAGTCTTTACAACGACCACAGGGTTTATATGTTTGAATTTAAATTCCTCAGGGCAAGCTGAAACATTCGCTCTTAATAGATCAATAGCAAGTGAGGGCGAGGAATTTAAAGTTTCTGTAGTTTTACCTATCACTTTGCCCGACCCGGGGATTGAACCCAGGACCTCATGCTCAGCAGTACCTGGCAGTTTTGTGAAAGGTATTGAAAAATCAAGATGGCGGCATTAGTTCCGATTTTGGCCACGCGCCAAAATAACCTTTTAGTATTAAATAGCTTCCCTACTGAGCAATTAGGAGTAACTTCTCTGCAAAGATACCTGGGTAATTTATCAGCCGGAAAGGGTTTGTTTTAAGGCCAGTAAGCGCAGAGATATTATTGAGAGCACATACACAACTAATCAATATTAATAAAACCAGCCAAGTGCATGTCGGACTACGCACAATGAGGGGTTCCGTATTTGGGATAAATTTATCCCAAAAACAAACTTAACATTGTAGTTGAAAAGCATGTTCCCCATACATCGATATACGTCACGGTCAATTCTCCAACTGGAAATGTAAGTTTGTAAAAAAATTGTATGTGATAAAACTACAAATTATAAATAATCGGACTTTTTCCTTTACTTGTGCTGTTATACCTTGCTTCTTGGTCTCAATTTCATAATTCTAGGTCAATGGGAAGTACCCTATAGGTTTTGATTTATTTAAGAGTATCAAAATATGTCGCATAAATCGGCGTATTTTTTTACTGCGTTGACTTAGAAGCTTGATTTTTTTAGAGCTCTAAGGGACTGTAGATTTAAGTATTTGATATTAATTTCAACTTGATATCTCTACGCGTTTCTGAGAAAAAAGGTCTTGACAGACTTAAGGCTCTTACATACTATTGCGATATCCTGATCCTATATGGGTTCCGTTTTTTTCCTTTTGAGGTACGGAACCCTAAAAATGAGCTTTAAATCATTTTCACAGCTATCACTGGCAAACAAACTACAACTCTATAAAGCCGTTATTAAACCAATATGGTTTTACGGCTTGCAGTTCTGTTATGGGACACACCAGCAAACTCAAACGTTGAAATACTACAAAGATTTCAGTCTAAAATGCTACGAATGATAGCAAATGCACCATGGCATATAACTAATGAAAAGTACGACCTTAAGCTACGACCTTAATATGAAGACAGTTAAGCAAGAAATTTAAAACAGAATGGATGTATATCGAGGATCACACACCACCCTGACGCACTTGCAAAACACCTAATGAGTGAACCAACCATACCACGAAGTCTTTACGCTGATAGAACACCTCCGCAGCTCTGCCGTGAAACCATAGCAGCGAAACCGCAGTAGTTCAATTGTACTGGTTCACGTCAGTTCCACTACTCGCATCCGATTCGAGTAGCGGAACATGACGCGAACCAGTACAATTGAACTATTGCGGCTTCGCTGCTGTGGTTTCGCGGCGGTGGTATGCTAACAGCGTAAACGGAAAAACCCGCAGGACCTATTATTGCGGACTATTATTATTAAAGCGGACTTGTCATTGGACATGTACGGCACAAGCCTGGGGTCTATTCCGAAGATAAATCCGAAGTATCGGCCGAGTGTTCGGCCGTTTCCTAACTACGGCTGACTATGGCTGCATACGGCGAATAAAAAAAAACCGGCCAAGTGCGAGTCGGACTCGCGCACGAAGGGTTCCGTACCATTATCTATAAAAACGGCAAAAAATCAAGCTTGTTGTATGGGAGTCCCCTTAAATATTTGTTTTATTTTTATTTGATTATGATTGCATTGACTATGATTGCAATAAACGAACACTTCGTCAGCAGACAACAGAAATACATCATCTGTGAAAATTTAAACTGTCTAGCTATCACGGATCATGACATACATCCTGGTGACAGACGGACAGACAGACAGACGACGGAGCCTTAGTAATAGGGTTCCCGTTTTACCCTTTGGGTACGGAACCCTAAAAAACGACGGTCAAAGAGATAATTCAAAGTCAATAACGTGACTTGAAGTCGGGTAAGGATTCAAAGTCAAATATGGAAACTTTGGAAGTCAAGAAACGGCCGAAAATTCGGCCGATACTTCGGATTATCGCTTAGGAGTAGCCCCCCTGATTCAAAAAAATACAAAGCTATTACTGAATATCGACTAGATAGATTGCAATAAATAATAATAAAAACTAAACATTTCAGTGGAAAAATATTTAGCAATATGCGTAGGAGGACAACCTAATATTGAACATGTTTTTCTTTTTTTTTCAGATATGCAAAGGACACACAAATATGGCAATGACGTTCTTATGCCTTTAAAAAGATAGGCTATTATAAAAGATTTGTTGGAACAAACAAACAAAAGGAAATGACAAATTGATGAGATTATAAACGTTTTTCTGTATTTACAAATATATGCAATCTACTGCTAAAGATGGGCCTCGGTTAAGATCGTTTTTAGGAATGGGAAAAAGACAACTTGGGAACACAAATAAGCGCTCTTCCTCCTCTCTCCTAGAATGCCTGTGCCCAACAGAATCCATAATTGTTTCATTAATTTAAATTAAGCCTACCCACTGATTTACCAACATTATGGATTGCAATAAAGAATTGTGATAAAGGAGTGGCAACAATCAACATGAAAAGGTATTCCTTAGATGATCTTGCGCTTTCTATCTTCTGTAACGAGAAAAGCTTTTTTTTTTTTTTTAAAACATAGCCCCACACTAGGAATTTCTCCTGTATCGTGGGTGCGTTTACAAACATTTAAACTCACTTACACAAACAGCCAGACCCGGAACAATTACTTTTAGGTCATACAAATATTTGTTCCGTGCGGGAATCGAACCCGCGACACGCAGCGCAGCAGTCAATCGCTTAACCACTGCGCCAACCGTGCCGTCAAAATTTCAACAATCAATTTGTAGAATGGTGCAGCTTTTAAATGTAACAGCGCAATAAAAACAATCCTTTTTATCAACATGGTCACACATTTTCAACCAAAAAATTCGATTCCCTACAGTATAAATGTAGGAAATGAGTAGGAAACTTTATTTTTGTCTGTTGTGTATCCAAACGGTAGCGAGTGGAATGCTTTATTATTTTGATTTTAGAATAGTTGGACAATTTGTTTTTTTTTTTTGTTTTTGGCACGACGAAGATGAGCCAAAACAGTTGTATGTTTACTTCACTTTTATTTTAAATAATATAGTTTTATCGAATTACATGCTGAATTTTTTTTGCCCCACCATTCCCACATAAATACTAATAGACATCAGTATCCCTGAGAAAAATAACCACAGATACCTAATTACCAGTTTTGTGAGAGGTAGGCAATGTAACTATAGTGTTTACCACAAATAGGTATAAAGGCTAACATAATAAGCCTAGCTTTTCCACGCCGTCTGGTGTATGCAAATCAGTGTTTAAATGTCACTTGCAAGATTACTTGGAAAGGGTGATGACCTAGAAGTGAAGTACTTGCATTATCACAGGTGAACAGGTAGGTACTGTTATTAGAAGATTTTATAAACATACGTACAAGACATGGAGGGGCTTGAGGCTAAGTAATAAAAGCCGCACGGATCGATCGATCAGGTTAAGCTACGCTTGCCGCGGTTGGTCCGTGGATCGGTGACCATCTTTACATACCAAGACCCCTCCGTGGCTCGGAAAGCACGTTAAGCCGTTGGTCGCGGTTGTCATTTGTAGATCTTTGACAGTTGTTACGGGTCGTCAGAAGCCTGAAAGTCTGACAACTAGCCTTACCAAGGGGTATCGTGTTACCCAATAACTGGGTTGTGGAGGTCAGATAGGCAGTCATTCCATGTAAAATACTCGAATTCAGCTGCATCCGGTTAGACTGAAAGCTGACTCCAACATAGTTGGAAAAAGGCTAGAAAGATGATGAGGTACAAGATCATCATCATCATCATCATGTCAGTTGAAAGACGTCCACTGCTGGACATAGGCCTCCGTCAAAGGGCGGGGTTTGCCATAATCGCCACGCTTGGCAGGCGGGTTGGCGATCGCAGTACAAGATATGCCCAGGTAATTTTATAATGAACTGAATTTGTGAAATATGAACGAGACTGAGTTAGATTGGAAAAAAGGCTTAACACACAGGGAAGTTTTTTTTTACAAATAACTGTTTACGTATTTACTTGTCAATCTAAGAAAGATACAAATTTAAATGTTGATATTTTTAATAACAGTCCTCCAGATCGTATTTCGGCCATGGCGCCTAATCTCAAAGGAAACTAACCTTCGGCGCGGGGGATATTATAGTGCACAAGTGTGTACGAAAACCTAATAAGACTTTGCCTGACCTGAGAATCGAACCCAGGACCCCACGCTCAGCAGTCGCGTTGGTTCCGTGACGTACACAATCAGGCATATTTTTTTTTTTTATGTAGGTATAGAAGTGCAAATGTTTCAAGCAATGAAATGTGTCCCAAACTGTGGATTTATGATTTCGACTGTAAAAGATTATTTCTCTTTTGATTTTGATTGCTCATTTATCACTTTTTAAATCCCTTGTAATTATACTACAACCTCCACTGCTCCACTTTACACCATCTTTCCAGCTGCATGTAGTTAGACATTGCATCAGTTTATTCTGCAATGTTTTTTCTACTTTAGTACACTACTGCAGCGGCCTGCAAAAGGGGCATTGATGGAAGAACGTGAAAATGTGGCCGAGGCGAAGCCGAGGTACTCATACGTGAGTCCATCAATGCCTGGTTGCGGCCAAGGCTTGTATAGTGCTTTGCCCTAAAGATTATGAGCGCTTAATACTGTTAGAATGTGTTGTTTTGGTTAGGTGGCATACGACCACGGATGTCTTCTGAACATCACTATGAATATGTATTAAATACATTAAAATATATTACGTGTAAGTTGTTTATTTAATAGACGATAAATATTGAATAGTTTGTACATAGTAATTTCAGATGAGAATATTTTTTTGTTTCATACTTTTTAGAGCGTGATTTTTCAGTAGTCGGGTTTTAGTTATTGAACTTATATTTTATTTAAATTATTTTGGGATTATAATTTCGTGATAAAGTATTTGCAGAGGCGCTTTAAATATTTTTTTGGTTAAGTTCATTCGAGTGCACCTTATTCATTCATTCATTAGGTTTAAAGTTTTATATGTACCTACCTGTATAATATACCAAACATATACCATAGGTTTATGTTTCGAAATTTGAAAGACTTCTTAACCTTTCAGTTGTGTAGGTTTGGAGAGAAAATATGTTTGTTGTTGCTTATGATTTTATAGAAATTATACTTAATTATTGGGTGCATGCAAGCAAAGCCATGAGCAACAGCTGACAATATATATATTTTTGAAATGTGCTATAATTAGCACATTTCAAAAATATATATATATTGCTTAAGGCCTTTCATTTTATACCAAACACGGCATGAATAAGCAATTTTTTTAATTAGGCTTTGTCTTTATGTCCGCTAGAGGGCGCCATATTGAATTTAATGTGACCTCACATAGCCTATAACCAGCGGACGATCAAGACGCTTCCAACAATACCTCATTTGTCAAATTATGACAAGCAGTTTAGAAGTAATGAGGGAACAGATGAACATACATACATACATATATACATACATACCAGTCAAAATCATAACCCTCCTTTTTGCTTCGCCGTAGTCGGGTAAAAACAGTTAAGTCTGCGGAGTTTCGCTAGCTAATTTAATTTAACCCTGTACTCACAAACGTTTCATTCTTGCCATATTTAATTCCTAAAATACCACGAGGACAAGAAAATAGAAAGTAACTAAACCCCTCTGTACGCTGGTCGTGTAAGCGCAATCACAGAGGAGCTCTGTATAAGGCCTATCTGCGATCAACACCTTGTAGGAACCACATGAGTACGTAACGCGGCGCCATTGACGTGTGCTGTGACAAAATTGAAGGAAATGAGGGCCTTTTTATGGTGAGAAGATTGTACAGTATGTACTTTATATAATCGTACATATTCAGAAACGAAAAAATACACGCAATTCACGAACTAAACCAGTATGTTGGTTGGTTGTATTTCCTAGCAAAAAAAGTCAAACATGCGTACAAATCGCACACTATATCAAAATATCGTAGCGGTAGTATGATTTCCTCTATATTATAACTTTTTTGCAGTTCTTCATATAACTTACATGGTAAAAATATAGGTAAGGAAGTAATTTAAAAAAGCCTTATTCTGATTGCCTAGGATAACCGTGGAGGCGGTGACCATTTAATCTTCTGAGATCCTGGCTTTAAAGGAAGAAATTAAACTGTTGAAAACTTTAAAAAGCCCATTAGAATCTTATTGACAATCAACGAAAATTATATTCATCATGTCTGCATAACATAACATAACGCCAGTATTCCCAAAAGGGATAGGCAGAGGTGTACCAACAGTACAGCCACATTTCGCCAGTTATGTTTAGGTCCCATGTAATAGGGGGCGAGACTATTGCCATCAAACGGGCACAATCCAGACTCCAGGCTTTAGAAATTCCAGACGAAAAACTCAATAACACTTTGCCCGACCAAGGAGCTCATGCTCAGCAGTAGCGCCTGCAACCACGAGACCAACGAGGCAGGTCTGGGTTAACTAAATCAAAACCATCAGCAATATTCATTGGACGTGTCTTGACTTCTATTTTGGTCTTCATTAAGAAGAAAAACATTGTCTATCCTACTTATCATTCTAAACAAGTACTAAGAAACTATTGAAAACCATACATGTCTATCTTCTGTGATTAGTGTCTAAGATGTTAGAAGATGATAATTTATAAATAAGAACCTGTCTCTGTTTATGTTCTACAACCATATTTATAAAACTGTTTGCATAGTAATTCATAGGTAATGAGGAAGAGTAACCGCTCTAACGCCAAACCAGGTGCGAATATAAATTTACCAAGTCTTAGCATCGATGCAATTGAAGTTTGAAAAAGACAACTGCAATTAATTGTGTTGCTGTTGTAAAAACATCTCAGGATGATTGGCTAAATAATCTGAGGCTTAATTATGAAACTTTTTAATTGATAAAGCATTCTACACAATCCAAGAGTTCTTGGATTATTATTGATTGATTTGTTGATCATGTATTTCACTGTATTTTAATATTTTGACATTTATAATAACTAAATTTGACATGTAAAATAATTTAAAATTTTATGCCAATACATAATTATTATACGCCTAATAGGCAGGACATATTGGAACTTTAATTTATTGTTAAGACCTGTAACAAACATAATTATGCCCCACAATAAAGATATTTTGAATTTTGAATTTGCCTAACAAATTAGGGACATTTACATAGTCGGAACTAAAAGTTTTTTTTTTAATTTAACAAAAAGTTATCGTTCTGTAATCTGTAAAAACTGGTCCTTTGAGCCGAAACAGTTATCCAATCTGGGTGACGGATAAATATGGTGCAGCGTGGGTCCCTACAAAGTGGACCGATGACCTGTTAAAGGTCAGTAGAATTCGCTGGATGCGAGAAACGGAGGACCGTTCCATAGGGCGATGCTAGCAGACCTCCAAAAACCTCCACTGCTGAACATACGTCATTCAGCAATGGAGGTCTTTTGACCGAATGATGATGATGATCATGAATCCATAATCAGCCTATAACGTTAACACAGACCTCCTCTCTATGCGAGGGAGTAGACCCATAAGGCCGTGGATGTTACATATGCTTGAATCTTTGGTTCTAGGACATGCCGGTTTCCTCACAATATTTTTCTTCACCGTTTTGAGAGTAGTGGTGATGAAATAATTTACACAAAGCAAAGTGCCTGACAGCGTTCGAACCTACGACCCCCCCCTACCCCCCCTACCTACTCGTAAGTTGCAGCCGTTACCACTGAGCCACCACAGCTCCCATGATGAATGATGAAAATAAAATAAGTAACCAAGCACACACTTGGAAATATTAGGCCTCAAATTACAAGAAACGCGTATCCTATTAAACACGAAATACAATTAAATTCGTCAAGTCAAACAGTAATTGTTGTTTAGTTCACATAATTCAGTATTATCCTAACATCTTAGTTACTAGTTGGGCGATGTGTAGACAATCTTATACGTAACGCTGTAGGCACGTTTAGAACAATGGGACCAAGCCTATCTAGAGATAGAGCACGTTAATTGTAGGGGTGCCACTGAGCTGTTCATTGATTTAATTAACTTTATTAAATTAATTTCCCAATGCAGAGCAAAATGCAAAGAAATTCTCACTGACAGTTGGTGGCTTCAAATAAAATAAATAACAATAATTTACCAGTATATTTATAATACGTTTTTCAAAAAAATCTGACAATATAATGTATACTTCAAAATAAAAACTGAACGAGGAAGTGAATGAAAGAGATGAACTCAGCTCAACCAAGAAAAAACTACCGTATCTTAAAATGATCAGCAATCTGCAGCACAATTGCTAGGTACATACAGCGAAGACTGGCAAGAGAAGAGAGTACTCTGTAACGATATGGTCACTGATTATCTAGAGTAGAGCTGACATGAAGTCATGCTTGTATTATTATTAGTCAGTTGCCAGATGTTCCGGTCTCGGCGGGACATCCCGTTTTTAAGCCTTCTAAGGACGCGTCCCGCCAGCACCCTGAACTGGATGCCGAAAATCCTGCTTTTTAACCGACTTCCAAAAAGGTGGAGGCTATATGTTCGGCTGTATGTTTGTTTTTTTTTATTTTTTATGTAGGTATGTTCACCGATTACTCCGTCATTTGTAGACTGATTTTGAAAATTCTTTTTTTGTTTGGAAGGGTATGCTCCCGAGGTGGTCCTATTGCCACCAAATCAGAATCTCTTGAGGGGATCACATGGAAATCGAGAGAAATCCTCAAATTTTATAGGCATACCTATAAGGATTTGAGTATTTTTATAGTTACTCGTGCATTTGCTCTCGGAAAGCACCATTTGGTGAAGTGGAACTGATGATGAAGACCACAGATGGCCACCGGAACTACTTAATAATAAGTATTTCACCGTTGCGATTCGATTAGGCACTTTAATATGATTGATAAGCAATTTATGCTCGTCAAAATGCATATGGTGAAGTCACCATCAGTTCTCCTGGTTCTTACCAGGAGAACTCCTCAACAATTAACGCACCTGCATCGGGAAAAGCAATATTATGTAAAAGGTGATGAGCATTTGACATTAGATAAATTACAAACTGACCCACTAAAAAGTGAAAAATAAAAAACTTTTTACAAAAAAAAAACAACCGACTTCCAAAAAAAACACTACAAAGTGAAAAATAACTTTAACTTCGGAAGTCGGTGGCAAAAAACTAAAATACAGATCCAAAGACACCGACTTCTGAAGTTAAAGTTATTTTTCACTTTGTAATGTTTTTTTGGAAATCGTTTTTTTTTTTTTTGTAAAAAGTTTTTTTTTCGTAGTACGTATCCCATTGCGCTGTCGGAAATAATCAGTCAGCAAAAGTAGAAGCGCAGAAGGCGAGCGAGCGGATCTTTTTTGATCTCATTGAAGTCTGGTTTTAATTAAAGGATTGTAACTATATTTATATTTTTTCTACGTCCCGATGTTATCGTCCCAGTCCCGCTTTTTTTAGGGTTCCGTAGTCAATAAGTAACCCTTATAGTTTCGCCATGTCCGTCTGCCTATCTGTCTGTCCCGGGCTTAGCTCAGAGACTATTAGTACTAAAGCTGTAATTTAGCATGGGTATACATATTACAAAGTATTAAAATAAATTATAGATTTTTTTTTGTAATTTTAAAGTTTTTTAAATTTTTTAGAGTACTCTTACACGAAAAGTGGGAATGACTTTTTTATCTCGTCTATCCCATGGGTATCGTTGGATAGACCGTTCAAAAATATTGGGGGCCTGTAAAGACTATTTTTCGATTCAGGAATCCGTGTGCGTAGTATTATGCTTTAAAGTGCAAATTTTTGTCAGAGTCAAGTGTCCCCCCCCCCTGCCAGCTAAATGGTTGTATTTAGATATATGGAAAAAATCATGGCAGTAGTACATATAACGAAATTAAAAGGAAAACTATCACAGCTAAGTAGGCTTTACAAGTTAACGAGTAATAGTCGACCAACTTGCGTGCTTGCTTGCTGCTTGCTTGCTTGCTTGGGTGTTTGTGTATGTGAGTTTAAATGTTTGTAAACGCACCCACGATACAGGGGAAACTCCTAGTGTGGGGCAACGTTAAAAAGAACCTCAATCCTGTATCCTGTAACTTACATTTACAGTTGGAGAATTGACCGTGACGTATATATCAATGGATGGGAGAACATGTTTTTCAACTACAATGCTAAGTTTATTTTTGAAATTCATCATCACTACGGAACCCTTCATTGTGCATGGTCCGACACGCACTTTGCCGGTTTTTTCTTTAAGTCCCGATATTTGGAAAAACGGTTCTGGCAACGCTAATTACTAGCGTCGGGAGCTCCTGCTTTGCACGGTTTTGTACGACATGAAAAACAATTAGATTAATTTATTATACAGGGTTACTGGTTAATCAACCTATTCCTGCTGTATGTTAATATAACCGATGAATTAGACCATGGTGTTAGACATAATTATGACGGCGCAGCACGTGGCGCCATCTAGTTTTGTTACGAAGTTACTGGAACGACCGAAAAGGTCGGAGTGTCACTGACTAGTGACAGACACTCTAGCAGAGTGTCGCATCGATGGTTGCGTGGCGGCTGTCTTCTGATGACAGAATATGAAGTTAGAGGAGCCGTTGTCGTACCACGTCCACGACGAACTGCTATATTCCGGCACAATTCTGATGATATGAAATATGAAGCCGCTGAACCACTAATACGATGATCACTTCTGGTAAAGGCTATCCTACTCCATTACATATAAATATTCCGGGAATCAATTCTGTAAATGATGGTGAACACCTCATCAAAATCCGTTGCGTAGCTTAGAAGAATAACGTGGTCACACAGACAGACACGGACAGCGTCTTTTATATTTATAATATGTATAGATATAAAACTATCATAGGGCAATGTTATCTTCATTTTCCTGATACAAATTGTACTTTACTAAAGTCACTGAAAGCAAATTATTTGTTGTTGCAGTAAAGTTTTTTTATTATTTATTATTCATTTATAAATAGGGTCACATGGTAAACAGTGAACCACTAAAAAATTTAACATTTATAAATCCACCGTACGTGAATGTAATTTAGAACTATTGACATTAGACGAAAGGGAATTTATTTAACTTGTGTTTTGCATTATCAATTTCAGCACCAATTCTAATAGTTTATTGGTAATATTGTTTTTTTTTAAAGATGGAAATGGTTCACTGTTTACAAGTAAAAGTACACAGTACACAGAAATACACATAGCCTATGTCACTCCCACAATTAAAACAAATCTAACGACACCCCATATGTTAAAATCCATTAAGCCATCAAGGGTATAGAGCGTATCAAAGAAATAGACATACATATATACTCTCGAAAAACATTACCCTCCTTCTGGGACAGTCGGGTAAATAGTAAAACAATTTCTCAATCTCGAAGGTAATTACTGCCTGCCAGCCCTGTTAAACCAAAACTAGGTTTAATGTCACCAGTTTACAAACTACAAAGCAACGAACACTACACCTACAGGGCAGTGTCAATCATGACCTACCTACAGCTATAAATCTTCGGCTATCTTCCCGATCTAATTAGCATTAAATGCGAAAGACACCAATAAGTACTTATTGGGTAAAATCTGATGATCGGTTGGTTTTCAAGTCCTTTAAAAGATTTTGTTGGAAAATTAATGTTTGTAGTGTGAATGAAATTGTAACTGGGTTTAAAAAAACGCTGACGCTGACAACAGGTAAACCGCTGTCACTGTCAGACTGCAAACAAAAGAAAGAGAAGCACGATTACACAATGTTGTAATTTATTGCAAAATATGAAGCAATTATTTATTTACTCAATAAAACAAATTATTAAAAAAAACAAAAAACCCGACTGCAAACCAGTACCTGTTCATCTTGGAAACAAGATGAACAGTAAACCAGTACCTGTTCATCTTGTTTCCATCCTTTCAGTTCATGTTTTGCAGTCGGGTTTTTTGTTTTTTTTAATAATTTGTTTTATTTTAAACTTTTTAGTGTTATTATTGAACAAATTGTTCAGTTAAGTATTGTTCGTTTAGCTTATAGCAAGATAGCATAGGATAGGTTTTAGAAAAGACTAGCTTCTGCCCGCGACTTCATACGCGTGGAAGTCGTAAGATATACTAAAATAAAATAGCAGCCACAGTTTTATAGAATACAGCCTCGTTATTTTAGTGGTCGGAAGTGCTACTGTTGAGTATGAGGTCCTAGGTTCAATTCCGGTCAGAGGTCGGTCAGGCAGTGTTATTGGGTTTTCCATCTGAAATTTCCCAGTAACAGTCCGAAGTCTGGGTTGGTGTCCGGTTAGTGGCAATAGGCTCGCCTCCTATTCATGGGACCTAAACATAACTGGCAAAATGTGCCGTACTAAGTACACCTCTGCCCAACCCTTCGGGGAATACAGGCTGTTATGTTATTTTTATAAGAATTCCCTGTATGCTACGTTTGTAGTTTTGATCTGAACAGCCAAAATATATACGCGACACTAATAGCACAATTTCTTTGTCGGAGCCTGTCACGCCCGCAATATCGAGTGAGTCTGAAAGAGCCTTTAACTGACTAACGTCCATTAAATATTTGCATGACATCAGTATACGGTGGAATATGACTTTGCACTGAATTTTATACACCTTTTGTACCAATTTGTACACATTTATGCAAATAAACGATTTTGATGGGAACGCTTTTTGCTATTTCTGAGTTTTGTAGCGGCCAGTCTATTCATTATAAAAAACCGGCCAAGTGCGTGTCGGACCACGCACAATGACCGTAGGTTGGATGAATTTATCCCATCAAAATATGTCGCATGAATGGTCGGATTCTTTTAAGCTTTTAGGGACCGTAGACCTTCATATTTGATATTGATTTCAACTTGATACCTCCCCGCGTTCCTGAGAAAAATGGTATTGACAGACAGACAGACGGACGGAAGGACAGACAACGAAGTGATCCTATGAGGGTTTCGGTTTTCTTTTCGTTGGCGCCATCTTGCGTTTGGATTTTGGCACCCATTATCGTCGTCAGCAAAATTTGCAAATTTTCGTTGGTGCCATCTTGAATTTTGGTTTTGACCCCAGTTTTGTTATCAGAGACCTCGAAAACATGAAAACCAGACAAAAATCATCACAAAATCACGACAACCATCTTTTTGTGCAAGTAAGTTCGCGCAAGTGTCTTTAGTGGAAATGTCATTCACGCAAGTGTACTAGATCCGATGTATTCAACCACAGTTGGTCTAACTCTCTCATAAGAATCAGGATCTATTGGATTTCTTTTTTGTGAAAATATCTCATTATGCAGATTAAATAAAATATCTCAAAATTTTAAGGACAGTCTCCTAAGACCGATTTCGCGGTATTATGTAACTACAGTTAAGATTTACTTCCCCATCTTAAAAATCCACCGTGTAACCCATGGGCCGTGGTCCGTGGCCGTGGGCGATAAGACCGCCCATTGTGTCACCCTGTGTAAAATTTCAACATTTATATCTGTAACTTTTATGGTGTACATAATAAAGAGTATTCTATTCTATTCTATTCTATATGTCATGATGATTGACTGCTTAGTCCCATAAAGATATAGCGTAATGATAATCATTTAAAAGATTAAATCCGTACCTATCTGCAATGTTCTAACCGGTTGGCTCTTTTTACAATTTACTGTAAATCATAGAGGAATACAAACATAATACAATATTGCTTATCCCCCATAATAAATAGGGTGATAAAGTAAATATAGCCTACCGGGTGACCAGACTTATAGGTAATATTATGCAAAATTTGAACAGAATCTATCCATTAAAATTTTCGTGATGCTGGAACATACATTCAGACAAACAGACAAAAATTATAAAAACTATATTTTCGGCATTCAAATCGATTCCAAACCTCATAGCAACTGCTTTTTTCAAAAATATTCAATGTACAATTTTGATTTCGCTACCATTTTGTTATTGTATAGAAAATGTACTTTTTTGTAGTTTGAGTCAAAATAGTAGCTAAAAAGTGTTATATATATTTGGAATTGGCTTTTTACTAGCTTTTATTTGATACCCATATTATTAAAATCACAAAATATTATTTTTATTCCTTCTGTCTTTTTTGATTCGCAGATGCCATGTGAAAATTTTATACCCTATGACACTTCTGCAATTAAAACGACCTCATATGTTAAAATCCATCAACCCGTTTAGGCTACAGAGCGTGCCAAAGAAATAGACATACATACATACATATACTCGAAAAACATAACCCTCCTTCTGAGGCAGTCGGGTAAAAATGAGTTGAGTAATAGAAAATAAAAAACAATTAACCAAGTTCTGCATACAAATAAGACGTTCTTGTTTTTAATTAAATACCAACCGTACGTTGATATTTAATACAGATATTTTGGATTGAAACTCAAAGTAAATGGGTTAGTTTACCGTTAATTTGTATCGAGATTTTTTTTTTCTAAACGTGTTTTGGTAACAACCAAGTTCTGAGAAATATGTTCATGAATAACATATATTTTTTCCGCTACCACAAACTATATAGATTGGGCCATTTTTTTTGTTTAAGACATGCCTACTTTTATCATTTGCCTCTTGTCAGCGCCTTAACGAAGCCGAGAAGTTTCTTATGTTCCCTGATATTGTGACCATTTTTTTATACTGGACTATACCTGAGAACCTTCTGGGTACGGAGATATTGAAAGAACTTTTTTTCACGAAATCAGGTTTTAAGTGTTAACTTTGAAGACCCCCACGATCCCCGTATCGTTACATGGCAATAAAACGTATATCAAACTCCGTTATTTCACGATGAATACAAAGCAATGTAATATAAGTACCATTTACATTAATAAATAACTCTAAATTGCATTCATTTCAACATTATTACACAATAACTGTTGTTATTTTTCTGATGCTAAGTAGCTATAGTTTGATGTGAAGTTTTGTATAATTTAAAAGCAATTTTTCAATTTTGTAAATGTGAGTAGAGGAGCCGTTTATTATGTTTTGAATTATGTTGACTAAAAAAAGCCTGGCAGTTGAGAGTATGTCATGCTCACTTAAATGTCTCGCTGATGGTGGCGCGTGTGTTGGATCATTCGGTTCCCTACAATGTGGTTGAGCTGGATGGTGCTGCTCCACGCGTCATGTTCGTGAACGGGCGCCGTCAGTTGAGGTTTGGAATTGGCAAATAGCTTCCACTTTCTGACTAACTGACCGACTGTTTGACAATTCAAAAGTGCCTGTAAATGGTTTAATTGAAATAAATGCTTTGAGTTTGAGTTTGTAAAGAAAGCGTAGATAACGGTAATGTGATGAATTTATTCACACCCTATACTTAGAATGCGGATTCAAGTTTGACTTGAGTGTTTTAGCTTTTACGGGGTCTTTTACTTGTGAAGTACCAACTATGGCTGTTCCTAACTATAGTTCCCTTATCAAGCCTCGTGCTCCATGGATCTTGAGTCCTGCTACGAATTGTTTGAGAAGATAGCGTTTAGCATATTACCTAGTTTTTAGTTTCAATCAACTCAGCCTATCGCAGTCCACTGCTGGGCATAGCCTTTTCCCAGGCTGTGCCACAACACCTCCGCCTTACCGCCTGGCTGGTGGAGCAGCCGTGTCCTGTAATGGAGACCGCGTATCAGCATCATGATAACACGGAAGTAAAATGTATAGAAATTTAGGAAGACGGTTATAGATTTCCGTCTCCGATACCGTTAGAACGTGCACGTATTTCCATACATTTAATGGAAGTGTACGTACACTTCCATTAAATGTATGAAAATTATAAAAGCGCACATTGCATTCATGTAGATTACTTGCGTTTTTCTTCTGGTACATAGTTAGAAGAAAACGAAATATTACTCAGCATTGTATTTAAAAAAAACATAAATGATCTAATTCCTCTCTAAATCCGCATTCAAAGAAGTGCCTAGCGATTATTAATTAAACCAAAAACATTCTCTTCTTAGAATATATTTGAAAGGAATCGGTTGAAAGCTGACCTTGGGGTTGATCAAAGGCTGCTTTCCCAGAATTGTATCTTACTCATTTGATCTAAGGGAAATATCCATGTCCGTCATCTGCTGCAAACTGTTCAGCTAATCCCAAGATGTTTGTATGACAAAAAATGGTTTCTTTATCTTTTATCCTTTTCAATTAGGGCGTCATAAAACTTACAATATCTGGATTGAAATCAATACTGTTAAAAATAATGTAAAATAGTCAAAATCTACATCTGATTATTTAAGAAGCTAGTATAGCTGACTCTCTACATAAAACTACGAACGGTTCTAACTTTTCTGCTATCTATGGGAAGGAATTTTAGCACATATCCACTGATACATAATGTAAGTACCATCTGTGAAGATTATTCGCCAAACGTTTCTAATCACTAAGAGCAAAATTGCCAAAGCTGACGTCACATAGCGACAGTAAGTACCTACCACGAAATAGGAAGTAACAGTAGACCCACTACCTAGGAAAGTTACACGTCAACATCATCACTGTATTCCATCGGTTTCGGTAGTTAAATAAAGGTAAACAAATCATAAAAAGGGTTTGTTATAGATAACACTTTTTGTTTAAAAATACGTTGTAACTTCTATCCTAATTAAATTTATTTTTGATTTTACGATAGTTTTCTCTTTTATACATATAATACTCGTACTCTATGATAGACTTAATCATATATTCTTAAACTACTCGCCGTAGATGTAACTGCTTGAACACAATTTTTTTGTTAGATTTATAACAATACTATACTATTTTGTAATCTGTCTAATGTAAAGAGCCCAAAAAGACAGGTCGTCTAAACGTCAACGAAATAAAACGTTGCTAAATTGAAGAGTACAACGGTGACGTAGCATGACAACTGAAGTGACAGGTATTACGTTTAGTCGATTACTTGACAGCTCTCTCGTCACGTGGTTTTTTTGTTTACCTTTATTTAACTACATATACCGACGGAATATAGAATCTTTCCTTTTTACCAATCAATCTTATGTACGTATGTTGGAGACTGTTCTTGAGAGTCTACAATACCTCAAATTGCTTAGCATAAACCTCGGTTCTATCGATAATACTGCATCATTAATTTTAAAATAAATATATGGTGTAAAGTTGAGGATTAATGTTAAGTACTATGTTTGACGAAAACACGATTCCATAAAAAAAATTCTACAGAAAAATATACAAAGTTACCTCCAAACCGAACAATAAACCTAGTATTAAAAGAATATTTCAAATTAGATCATGACACTTTGCATAATAACTGAATTAGACATAAAACAGATAATGCTTTATTTTATTTCTAATTATAATTATTATCACGGTATAAAGAAATTACCCAAACTATCGGCGCCTTGGAGCCTTCTCCCTGCTACGCTTGCTCGCATAATTGAGTGAGATAAATAGTGAGGTGGCGATGTGGTATTAAGGACTCCTTAAAACACAAAAAGTTGGCCTTACTTTTGATGACTATAGAATACAATAGTCTAGAAGACCAAGCGTCGCACAAAGTATGTACTTACCGGTTTTTAGGGTTCCGTACCTCAAAAGGAAAAGGTGGGATCACTCGTGTCTAAGTCACAGCCGATTTGCTCCGAATCTACTGGACCGGTTAAGTTCAAATTTGGTACACATATGAATTTATGTTCCGTGTGGTGCCGGACGTAAACAATAGCTCCACTCTATTTCTTCCCGTGGGTGTCGTAAAAGGAGACTACTACTGGAAAATGGGCAGCAGTGCTCTCTATGCATTTTGGCACCGTACTGCGATCGCCTACCCGCCTCCCAAGCGTGGCGATTATGGCAACCCCCCCAAATGTTGGCGTTGGCGTCTTTCGGCTGAAATTATGATGATGATGATGATGAATTTATGTGACCCAACCACAGACGTGTACCGTAATTAATGAATTTTAAATGTAAGGATCACTTTTGCGGGGCCGAATTAGAAAAGTAAAAAAATAGTTTTGCAAACTTTACCGTGTGACATATTCTATATTGTTTCAAATATTTTTTTTTATAATTTTAAAATAAATAGTTTTAAAGTTATTTAAAAGATGAAAATTGACCCTTCCCGCCCCTTATCTCCGAAAATACTTCGCCAAAAATTATGAAACAAATACAGAAAATTGTTCTTTACTTATAAATTACAGAAAAACCTATAAAAAGTCTTATGATGTTAAAATAACATCAATAATAAACCATAATAAATCTGTCAATATTGTGCGTACAAACTTACATTTGCAGTTGGAATGTATGGAAAAATGGTTTTTCAACTACAATGTCAAGTTTGTTCTTGGGATAAAAAACATGGTAGTTAACATATTCACGGTACAGAACCCTCACCACGCGAGCTCAACTCGCAGTTTTCCGTTTTTATTTTATTTTACAGACTGACTGGAAATACTTGGGGCCTAACGCTTAACTTAAAGGCTCGTACAGACTCGCGCGATATCGCGGGCGCGACAGGCACCGACAAAGAAATTAGATAGAGATTACTAGAGTCGCGTCGCGCCCGCGATATCGCACTAGTCTGTACGAGCCTTTACTCTCCGTTCTATATCCTTATCTTGGAGAGCCCAAGATAAAGATAGAGAATGTAATTTGTGTGCACCAACATTAATAATAAATAAAAACTTTATGTCGGGTAGCATAGACACATATAAACCTTAATCTAGTAAATGAATGAATGAATGAACATTTTTATTTGCCATGACTCGCCACACCTACACAAGACATGACCCACTGCTTCTGAAAGGGACAGTCAAAACGTACAGCAATTGCGTTCAGAATGTCGTTGTTGCTATATCCCGTATACGGGTCAGCAGTAATGTCAATATTTTTACCATAACCCTAAAAGTACACCCTATGTTCCTGTTGACCCATTGAAACACTTAGAAGCTTTGTGCATTGTATGAAATGGTCCTTCTGTGCCCTAGTTCCGTCGTAGTACATACTCGTAGTTGTCCTAATTCGCTAACCAATATGACGTAACTTCGGCCGCAACCGAATGGGGTCGAGTTTTGCGCACGCGTCGATTCTCTATCGAAATGTGTTCGAGTGTTATAATTGCAATTTAAATTGTATAACGTGTTAAATCACAGGTTGCTTGAATGGAGTTGCGTGTTTAAAGGTATTCAAAGGGATTAGTTCAGAATTCTTGGTTTATTGCGGAATTTTAGTATCGTAACCGATATTTTGTGTACTTAAATTATTTCATCACCACTGCTCTCAAAACCGTGGAGGAAAACATCGTGAGAAAACCGGAATGTCCTAGAACCAAAAATTCGAAGACGTGACATCTAGCAACCCGTACTTGGTCCGAGCGGTGGATTACGGCGCACTCCCTCTCACAGAGAGGAGGCCTGTGTCCCAAAACATGCTTATCGATACTGAATCAGGTGATCACGAGGATTTACTTTGAGGATTTATGGAATTTTAAAACTTTTTGTTGAGGACACCGGGGGGATAGAGAAGTCTGCGCAGGAGACGTTGCCAAGCAACACGATATTCTGACCTTTTTAGTATTATAAAGGTTCGCTCTATTCTTTGTTGAAACATGGATGGTGATTTATCACATTCTTTTATTTGACCAAGAAACCTGTACCGTACGCAAATAGACATCTATATTATCGTTCTTTGTACGCCACAGTAAAACAAAAATTCAGGTATTTCTAGATAGGTACTAGTGGTTGCCCTTTGGTCGAAATTAGACCCCCTCTACTTACAATCTATATAGTACTTACTAACTCCATGAGTACACTAATTCCATGATATTAAAAAGTACCTACATATTCCATGCTCAAACTGTCACATCTGTCACCTATCTATCTTCAAGTCATGAGGCCCTGGTACTATGTGTGTGTGTGTGTCAAATGCATGGGAGTGTGTGTAATGCTTTTTTTTATTAATTTAATTTATTTTTAATGCATATTATATAAAAATATTAGCTTTCTGCACACCTTCTCCATAATTATAAACTATAACTGTGCCAAATTTCATACTCCTCCGTCCGCGTAATTTTCGTAAACAAGTTTTCGTACCAAGTTGTCGTTTTAATCTCAAAGGCTACGTACGTAAGATTCGCACGATGCAACAGTTGTCAATCTATAGGGTTCATATAATATTATTGTTTTTTGTAGCTGCTGGTGGAAAAGTCCGAGCCTTTAAACCACATAACCAAAAAGGCGAAAATTATTCCACCAAACAAAATTGCCAAACATTCCATGCATCAACAGTTTCACCTGACCACAGTAATGTTCTCTACAAACAAAAAGGTAAAATTGCTTAAACAGTCAACGAAAAAAACCTCGAAAATTAATGTTTATAAAAAGTAAATTGAGACGCATTTCTTGCAAATGGGTACGTTTGAAAGTCAGTGTGTTTGTCACGGCTAGGGTTGCCAACATTTTATATCAAATATAGTATTTTCGATGCCTTTAAAAAATAAAATGGCGAAAATAAAAAAAATTGGTGCCTATGTTTTAAAAATATTTTATTTTTAGGCTGAGAATCAATTTTCCGAACGGCAAAATTACATATGACAGTCCCCCAAAAACGCTCGCCCTTCACCACTTCCTAGTGCTTTAACTGGGAAGAAGAAGTGGCGCAACAAACTCCCCAGCAGCACACTATCTGTTCAGTTAGAAAACTTGGTTCTATACAATACTATGTTAAATAATTTATAATACGCAATACAAAATATTAAATTAAATTATTCGCCATAATTATGCTAGCACACACCACTATACCAAAAAAAAACATCTAAAACTATACCTACTCAAGCAGAAATAAAAAATAAAAACTTACTACCAATTTGCTACTTTGAGCCTTTATATACAGGTTTTTTTTTTCGTATTACTATTATTACAGTCTAAATTAAGGTTAGAAAATACCATTAATTCAGGTTTTATGATATTAATACGGTGCCCTAGCGCTCATCTCGCTATTTTGTATTCATCACTGAAAATATGCACTCAGGAAAAGCTGAGGTGCGTGAACAGTGGTGGTCCAGTGCTAAAGGCCCCGACTTACGAGTTGTAGGTCGTGGGTTCGAACCCAGTCAGGCACTTTACTTACAGTAAATAATTTCATCACAACTGCTCTCAAAACGGTGAAGGAAAACATCGTGAGAAAACCGGCACGTCCTAGAACCAAAAATTCGAAGACATGTGACATCTATCAACTTACACTGGGCCTACGTGGTGGGTTACAGCCCACTCCCTCTCGAAGAGGGTACAATGTTCCCAGCAGTGGGAACATTGTTTGCTGATTATAAAAGCTGAAGTTGCTGGAACGAAAGTTGACAAGTTTCATTCAAAAACAAATGAAGACTGCGTTTCGTTTTACACTTATTTTTAAACAATGTTATTTAATTTTTCATCAAAAGTATAGTAGTTTCGGTTACAGTTTTATTTTTATAAATGAATGAATGAATGACCCCAGCATGGTTTGACCAGACTCGATTGCTCGAATGAACCCAAAGATTCCCTAGTCCCTGAAGCCTCATGTTTCATGAGACTACAGAGACATGTATATCAAAAGGTAGACCAGGGGGCGCGATAATGGTAGGGTAGACGTGCCCTTGGGATATGGAAGGATTATTAGAGCCTACCGGATATGCATCCTTTAGCAAGCGTTGGAGTAGTGGAGAGACGGGTTATGTTTATCTATGGATCTTTTAATGACGTCGCCGCCATCGCCAGGTTAATATAATATTTAGGTTTCTGATATTGTTAGAGTTGGCAACCCTAGTTACGGCCAAAGACCTAAGTTAATTAGAGATAGGGCGAGCAAGGTTACTGTGACAGACGGATATACTGTACTCTGTAGGTAGGTACTCGTTTTTGGTGTAAGATTGTTTGAAAAGTTTTATGGATTTGGGGTTTTTAGTTTTTAATAGCCTAATTATTTTCGACTCTGCCTAAGTTGTGACTAAGGGAACTATTTAGGACATAATATACGAATACAACGTGCAACGAATACAACGTGCACTTCGCAAAAGATGAAGTTTATATGAGAGAATTTTCAAAATCCAAAACAAGCGCCTTGATTTAGTATGGTTGGACAAAAAAGGGCCATTCTTCTCTATCATTGTAGGTACTTGTAGGTACTAGCATTATTCAGTAGGTGTCTATATTTCGCTTTCATTTCTACACCCTTCACAATAGTAGCACACCTCCGCCGCGAAACCATAGCAGCGAGACCGCAGTAGTTCAATTGTACTGGTTCGCGTCATGTTCCGCTACTCGCAACCGATTCGAGTAGCGAAAAATGACGCGAACCAGTACAATTGAACTACTGCGGATTCGATGCTATGGCATCGGTGCCTGCGGCGGAGGTGTGCTATCAGCGTCAATCAAGCAGGCACCGATGCCATAAAGTACAAAGATGTCCATGTTGATTCTCCAAGCCCGCACTGCATAATACTACACAATACATAGGAAGACATTCCTAGATAGATAGATCACACAGTTGGCAGCAGTTACGTTACAAGTGTTGGATTAATTGAGGAAAACGCAATCAAGTGATATAGCACTCGTAAGGGCAGGGTTAGCCGCCTCGCGATCAAGATTTATTACTAGACACGACGTTTAATCTCACCGTGGACATCGTTATGTGGTTTATAGTGTATAAACTAATCAGTACATACTGTGGTCTGATGCAGTGGACTATGAGTTCCAATTAACACTGTTTAATGCGAATGCAATGGTGGCCCAGTGGTAACGGCACTGACTTACGAGTTATAGGTCGTGGGTTCGATCTCAAGCAGGCGCTTTACTATTATGTAAATTATTTCATCACCACTGCACTGAAAACAGTGAAGAAAAATATCGTGGGGAAACCGGCATGTCCTAGAACCAAAAATTAGAAGATATGTGACAACCGCTAACCTGGACTGGACCTGCGTGGTGGATTACGGCCCACTCCCTCTCACAGAGAGGAGACCTGTGTCCCAGCAGTTCCCAGTGGGAACATTAAAGGCTGATTACGTTAATGTGAGGTTTTACTGTAACGAAACTGTCAGGCGTAACTTTTGCTAATTCACAACTTTCATAATTTCAACCGAAAGACGTCCACTGCTGGAAATAGGTCTCTCCCACCAAGCACCACCGCTTCGACTGTGCTTCCCGCATCCAGCGGATTCCTGCGGCCTTCACAAGGTCATCGGTCTTCCTTGTAAGAGGCCTTCCAACGCTACGTCTTCCGGTACGCGATCGCCACTCCAGAACTTTTCGGATTTCACAACTTTACCAGTAAACGGTTTTTAAGGTTGAAAGGTTGTGCTATGAGAGCTTTGACTGTGCTTCAAATTGGTGCAAATACGAATAATTACGTCAGTTTTAACCATCGCCTAGCTGGTCTTTAAAGTCCTTACGAAGCTTCATAACTTGTGAAATGAGGACAATCTGTTTGAATTACCAATCTCTCGAGATTGGTGATTCAAACAGAACTTTTCCAGGAAGAAAAAAACAATGACATTGTATATGATTAATGAACTAACTACCATAGAAAAATGCTTACTCTTTTCCTTTGCACACAACTCTTTATCAAAACATACCTACCTAATAAATAAATATTTTAGTATTCACTCATTTCACGCATCGCGATATCCGAATCTTATCATTTTTTTATATCTGCACGTGTTCCAAACACGAAAGGCAAAGAAAACAACCTCAAAGGAAAGACCGTGACGACTGCGCAGACAGATAAAAAATACAAGAGCAAATAATCTAACAGTAACTATTAACAGTACCCTTCGCTCTATTTACAAATGAGGGGAAGACATGCTGACCTATATCCTGTAGAGCATAAAGACCCACTGTCCTAACATACACAAACACATACTATCACTATTCACACACACACTAACTCATCATCGTGAATCAGGGTGAGTATGTGCCGTCTGTAGCGTTAGAAGATGCGTTTGTGTGTGTGCGTCTTAGAATGACGTGATTGTGTGGTTCGTGTAGAAACTGTGTTGTGCTGTGTGCAGTTGTAATTATTTTCCAGTATGTTTCGATGGTTTCTGTTTGGTAGTTTAAAGCCGTGGTTTGGTATGATTTTTCTATAGCTAGCTATTAGCTATAGAAAAATAATTCTAAGAAAGTATTAATGAAATAAAATGAAATTATATTGTATAAGTAGTCTTTAAATAGGATATTAGAATCACTTTTACACATTATAAAAAAAAAAATATGCTAGATGGAGTCGATATTTCTTATCTGACTACCTCTGAGAAGAAATAGCGAAACAAACTCAGGAGTCAAAGTCTCTTTTAAAGTCCGGTCAGATCATGTGAGGACCATGTAGATTAGTGTCTGAAGTTTGGGGAAAGAACCTCACAGATTTGAGTGGCTCTGTCCGGACAGTGCAAGCATTTTATTTGTCATTACTAAAACCAAGTTATTTTAGATCATTTTCTCCTTGCTAAATTCTAGTTAGCATAAGTAACTAGAGAATGATTAAATCACCATAATACTATGGTGATTTAATAGAATAAAATAATAATAAAATAATTTAATAATGCTAATATGATCGCTCGCAGGTTTGTACGTTGTTCGAAGGTAGTAAAAATAACCTTATTTCGTGCATATTGCACCTCATTTTACACGTGCAGCCTGTGGGTAGATTACACTCAAAAGTCGTACAGCGCCCTTCGAATTCAATATAATAATGCGTTCCGGGTATTGATGGGGCTGTTCCGCTTCTGTAGCGCATCGGGGATGTTTGCTGAAACTGGTGTCGATTGCTTCTACGCTACGATGCGAAAAAAAATACGCCTCCCTGGTGCGCCGAGTGCGGACCAGCCCCAACATTATACTGCAGTGTGTCGCGAGCAGACTGGACTGCTTGTGTGTGAATCGCTGCTGCAAGCTTTTCACATCGGTGTTGAGCTTGTAGCAGGGATTCCCATAACTATGCAGGGTAGGTGTTTGGTTAAGTGTGTAGGTTTAGTTTACTAACATATATAATAAGAAATATTGTTACTAACACATTTTTGAGACTTGTTACTTGTTTATTAAATATAAATAAATAATAGAATTTGATTTCATAATCTCTGTCAACCAATTTCTGCGTGCGTCATTGTTTGCAGAAGGATTTTGATGTGTAACATCTTTGCTCTTCGGGATTTCTGTGGGAGTGATTTCGTGAAAAGAGACGGAAGTGTGTAGACAAGTACTTTTTAATAACATGGAATTAGTGTACTCATATAATTAGTACGTACTATTATAGATTGTTAGTAGAGGGATACGATACCCCTTGTTAAGACCGGTTGTCAAACTTTCGGGCCTCTGACTACCCGTAACGACTGACAAATGACCCCGGTCCGGCCCCGAGACCCACGGTTTTACGTGCTTTGGGGGGTCTTGGTATGTAAAGATGGTCACCCATCCACGGAACAACCATGGCAAGCGTGGCTTAAACAGATCGATCGCCCCCGTACGGCTGTTATTAGTTAGCCAAAATTCATGTTCAAATTATTTATACCAAATCAACGGTTTAACGTGCTTTCCCAGGCATGGAGGGGTATGTGTAATGTGTAATGGCTGGTCACCCATCCACGGACCGACAAGTGTAGCTTAAATTTCGATCGATCCGTGTGGCTATTATTATTTAGCCACGAGCCCCCCCCCCCCCCTCCGCCCTGCCAAGGTACATAGGTAACGTACTGTCGAGTCAAGAGGCCTATTTTCTAAGCAAGCTTCGTACTACTGGATTTAAATATGTTAGTTCATACAATGTTGCATGTCTTTGACTAATGGCGTACATTTTAGTTGAATGTACCATTTAAATGCAAATGGCAGTTATTAAGCCTAGTTTTGTGTAGTTAGGTGGTCAAAGTTAGGCACCAACAGGTTTCATTTTACGGTCAGAAGAACCTACATAGATAAATGTTGGATTTGAAATTATATGACCGTATTTTGAAAGCCCTATGACATGTACGATATGAAAACAGAGGAAACTAGATAAATTAGTAAAAATAAAACGAGCTAGTCGCATACTTGTATGATGTGTAACATCTTACCTTGGTAATAAGCAACTGAGCAGCGACAGAAATTAACCTCAGAATTTTAAAAAGCTATATACCGGGTAAAACGGGGTGAATAGAAATGCAGGGGTGAATCGAGACGCAACTTTAAAATGGATTTGAGCCTTGAAATAATAATATAGTTTGTTGCCAAGGCACTTAATCGTTAATTATAGTACAGGTAACACATTAAACTCCTTTTTGGCAACAAAAGATAGTGTTGCAACGTTAAAATCCATTATAAAATTGCGTCTCGATTCACCCCTGCATTTCTATTCACCCCGTTTTACGGTACTGAAATATTTATTCGAATAATTATTGGTCCAAATTGGACTGGTCGAAATTTGACAGTAACTGGGTTGTGGAGGTCAGATAGGCAGTTGCTCCATGTAAAATACTGGTATTCAGCTGCGTCCGGTTAGGCAGGAAGCCGACCCCTACATAGTTAGGTAAAGGCTAAGCAGATGATAATCGATGTACCGTAGAAATTCATAATAGTTGAATCATAAAATTCATTTTATTTTTCCATACAAAAACCTACTCGTATAATGTCACCCTTCTAAATTCAATCCTATCAATTTCCAATTAGAATATAAAAAACCTGTTTTGATTTCCAAACCTTTATTTTCGTAGATTCACATTTTCCATTAAACATCAGACATTTTACTAATTCATTGTTTAATAGCACTAATTTCGGATCGAATTGGATCGAATTTCTATTCACTCTGACACAACACATTTCAAGCTCAAAGCATTTTGCAACGAAAACTGGTACAGCAATCAAATGATAATATCCAACCTATTATTTACCAGGCAACCCTTGCTCCTCCTTCTACCATTCTCATTCCTGCAACAGATAACACTCCCGAGTCCCCTTTTTTCTGGTGTGTCAGTACATAATACATACATGCTTAATAAATACATTTTTTCTTTTTCTTTCCTTCCTTGGGCCTGTGTCTATGGGAGGCCGTCACCTCCTTCTGCGAAGCAGTAATGCTCGCGAAGGAGGAGGCGGAACGCGTGAGGGAGAGGCAGGGTTCGCGCCCTCACGCCCCTAGTCGCCGCAGGAGACGCCCTGGGCGTCGGGAGTCGCAAGCCGATTTCCGGCCACCGTAGGCGCGGGCCTGCGGACGGTGAGCGATGGGTAGCTCGCGGTCCGATAAGGACCAGGCCCGGGTCGACGGCGCGTTGTATTCCACGCGCGCCTCAAAGAGACGTCAGCACGAATTGACGGGGTCCATTAGGGCCAATGCCTGCCAGGGTTGCGAATTTGTCCGAAAGGGATATCGTGGCCCTGGCACACAGGTAAATGAAGGAACACGGGTGGGTTTTAGTCAGTAAAAGTCTGACACGCCCTCCCGCTCCGTCCAGAGCGGGAGAAATTATTTGATAATTTCCTATCCAAAAAAAAAAGGGGCCTGTGTCTAGGGATAATGGAGGATTAAATCGTACTCCTAATAACCAATCCCAACTGTGATCTTCCTGTTTCTATGAGTGGGGAGCTCTGGATTCGCAACCGCATGTTCGCTGAACTATAAAACAACACATTGTACAAACAATGGGTGAGATTATAAGACGTAGTGGCCATGACATGCATTATACATTACTTTTAACACGTACCTACTTTTCTGGTGAAAATTCAGACTAGGTAAGTTATTCTTGCAAATGTATTAAACTTTTTTTTGTTTTAACTACATGGACGGAGTGAAGGAAAGCCTTTGCCCAGGAGTTGGAAAGCGCAGCAGACAGGCTAGCTAAAAAAAAACTCTTCTATTCTAATCTATTTCAATTTTTTTACTGTTTTCTTGTAAATTTAACACTGAAAGGTGCATTTTTAAGTGTCTAATTGAAATAAAGGATTCTCTATACATTTTATAAAACTCCACGCAGAAAAGAAAAAAAACATTCTCCTTCACCAAAACAAACGTGATTTCCAGGTACAACGCCCTAGTTTAACGTCCCATACAAAATACAATAAAAAGTAGAATATTTAAAGGACATTGGTTCAACGTACTGTCTCCTTGATTGTAATAAAGAGCAATCGAAGATCACTATCCTGACCTTGGCCAACAGCCTTTTTCTTTACATGCCTATCCACAAAAACTTATTTATATATTAAAATTGATTGCTGTATGAACAAAATGTTCATTATTTATAGTATTGGCTTTTTGGAATATTTGGTTTTTGTATAAGTATAATGTTATATTTTGTTGAGGATAAAAAACTGTAGGAAAACGTTTTGAAAAGTGTCAGTTCGAAAAAGCATCCACTCAATTCTAATCACCCGTAACCAGGATATTCAACAAACTGGCCATTATTTTTAGCTCAACGGTCGCCAACAGCTGTAAATAGGCTTTCTTCCACCAAATTACCCTAAACCCATCGATCGATATCGATTAATTGGTCCTTGCTAAGGGGATACTAAGTTTGACTGTAAACGTTACGACAAAGATAAATATGTCTTGGTAAACGGTCAAAGCTGTGAATTTCTCGAAAAAAAATGCACGCACACTAGAATAACACAATGACAGCACAGTGACGTTTCGCGAGTGTAAGACACCAACCTATCCAAGTTGGCCTATTTATTTTAGTTCTTTTGCAGTAAACACTCTACTTACGTTGAGTTGAACGAAACCAACATTAGTTTAACGGAGACTTTAAATTCATGCCATCCTTTACATTATGTATCAAAAAGAAAGTGACAGCATTAATTTAAAGTCTCCGTTAAACTAATGTCGGTTTCGTGCAACTCACCGCTAGACATAAATAATCAAATCGTTTCGACATAATTACACAAAAGAATGGAAATAAGCTTTAGTGAGAAACCATATTGTCTACACGAGCACGATGTGGGTGTACTGTATTCCAAAAAAAGAGATACGAACTCGAAATCAAATCCCCAAAGCTATTCAGGATCAACAAGAATCCATATTTCCAAATCCCTGAACCGAAACTCCAACAAATAAACACAATACAATTCGTATAAATCATATAAAATGTAAAATGTTTGCTAAAAATCCAAAAATTCGTTCGGTTCGACCTGTTTAACTAAACCCACACGTGTTGCGCAAGGCATTGTCTAAACCATTGTTGTTATTATACAAAAGCATACTTTTTCAATCGTTTATAAAAACAATTCTAAACATGAGAACGCTTTTACTTTCTTCAACATTTTTTGTTGCTTCGAAGCGGGGAAGCGTCGGTGCTCAGTTTTTTTTCTTTTTGTTTTGATAACTTTATATTCCAACCATACAAGAACCAAGAACCAGGATAACCGGCATAGCCCGAAGAATTGCCAATCTTAAGTGGTCGTGGGTAGGGCACATTGCTCGCAGAACAGATGGCCGATTCGGCTGAAAGGTTTTGGAGTGGCGACCGCATACCAGAAGACGTAACATTGGTAGGCCTCCCACAAGGTGGACCGATGACCTTGCGAAGGCCGTAGGGATCCGCTGGATGCGAGACGCACAGAACCGGTCGAAGTGGCGATGCTTGCGGGAGGCCTATATCCAGCAATGGACGTCTTTCAGCATTGATGATGATGACCTTATTTTCTATGAAGATCTTTGACTAAATGGCTTAAAAAAGTTTGCTAAAAATCTTGAAGTATTATGTCACACCTAAATAGTTTTAATAGAGTTGTTCTTACGATATAATGCTTTACTGATTATAGATTTAGACTGCCTCACTGGTCTAGTGGTAGCAAGCGCTACTGTTGAGCATGAGGTCCTGGGCTTGATGCCCGGGCTGGGCAAAGTGTTATTCGGTTTTACCGTCAGGAATTTCTCAGTAGAAAATCAGAGTCTGGATTTCTGCCCGGTCGATGGCAATAGGCTCGCCCCCTATTACATGGGACTTAAACATAACTGACGAAATGTGGGTGTACTATAATTGGTACCTACACCTCTGCCCCCAACCCTTCGGGGATTACAGATGTGATGTTGTTTATGTGTATAATACTTTTCTAATTATAGATTTAACGTTATTTGAGGCCATCAAGTTAAAAATCGAGTTAGTTCAGATGCTACTTAAATTAGATTGTGTTCTTAAACTATTATGTAAGTAAACTATGTTTAATTACTTACAACAAGAGCCTTGACCACGATTAGCGTTTAGAGTATTTCTGCTTGTCTTAAAATCACACTTACGTAGCTTTAGCACAACATTTAGAATTTTCTAAATATACCATAATCATTCTCTTTGCCGCGGTATTATTATTGAACCACAACGATTCCCAACATTTACTTGAAAGCATATTGCATCGTTACCTGCACGCATTCCCACACTTCATCTCATATTCTGTCTCCTGTCCCTTTCACACGCAGTATTGTTTATATTGCCGTCTCATTCTAGCAGAATATCCACTCACGAATTGACGTCATCTTTCACTCTCACTATCGATACTAGTATATGCAAAAATATCAGATGCAACTTAATTACTCAACAGAAAACAATAGATGATGTTTGTTCGGGATATTATGTAACTGCAGTTTTAAGTTTACTTTAAATTAAATTAAAGTGAAAAACTAAAAGAAGTTTACAGAAAAAGAATCTTTGATTTCCAATTATGTATTTTAGACAGACTTTTAGTTAAAATCATCATGAGTTTTCATTAATTGATTTTAAAATCTAAGGCAAGTAAATTAAAAACCATAAATAGCAAAAGCTTTTACAAGACTTTTAATCTTTGTCTTGTAAAAGCTTTTGCTATTTATGGTTAAATATTCTTCTGAACTAAAACTATATAAACTCATAGGAATTCACACTAATTCCTATCACTCAGTCTGTCAAAAACAATAAGTAAAAAAAAAAAAAAATGACTAAATTCTTTCATATACTATGTGTGACGTAAATCCGTTCAGCTGGATGAGCGCGCGCACTTTCTTCATACCGAGACAGCGATACATTTTTCATTAGGTTGGAAAGAGACGGGGTTAGAAAACAATGACGCTTGAGTTTTTTACCGTGCAATGATACTCTGGCGTAACATCACTTTCTTTCAGTTTTTAGGAGTCCGTTATTGTATGGGTCGATTGAAGCTTTGTTTTGATTAAATATTGTGCAATATAAATGCAAAAGCAATGGGAAAAGCGCATAATTTTGTTTAATTCATAGTAGGTGTTAATTTTATTTGGGTTTTAATCATAAACTCAGCAAGATTCCCTTTGCAGTTTTCGTTTTGTTTGGAGTTTTAAAATATTTACATATACAATCTAATAATCCTCCCTGGCTTATCTTCGTTTATCTTAATTGAATCTAGGATAATTTATTTAATGTTTTTAACCAACCGTTGGCTCCACATCCTCACTTGGTGATATGGACTGGTGGTCCATAATAATATTCGGTACAATAGTAACAGATAACCAGTAACACGAAATCCCTCGGTAAGACTGGGGGTCTACACCGAAGCGTTAATCCGAAGTATCGGCCGACTGTTCGGCCGTTTTATAATTTCTATAGTTTCCTTTTTTGACTTTGACTCTTTACCCCACTTAGTCATATTTTTGACTTTGGCTTATCTCTTTGACTGTCGTTTTTTTTTTCCCTCGCCGTAGTTAGCCATTGTTAGCCCTAGTTAAGCAACGGCCGAACATTCGGTCGATACTTCGGATTTATTTCGGAGTAGACCCTCTGGTTGTCAGACTTCCGGGCTTCTGACTTGACTACTCATAACATCCATTTTCTTTCATCTAAAACTAAAATCAAAACGAGAACACTATAACCGTATCCCCTATTCTAACTTTGCCACTTTTTTCTAAGCTATCGTGTGCGATACGTTGACTCCAATTAATCGGTGATAGAGTGAGAGTTTGGTGTCATTGTGCATGCGCCACTTTCGACTCCAATGACTGATGATCGATAGTTTTTCTCCATTTAAACTGTCATGCTTGGAATGACGCGAGTGAAAATTGTTTTACTCCTTTGTTCTGCAGTTTGTTAATGCTTTCTCTTTACGAGCGTGGTTTGCAGTTGTATTACTGTTAATCAGGTGGTTGGTTCTTTTAGGTACTTACTTAATTAGAAATTGGATGAATATTTAAGTTTAAATAAAAAAAATTGGAGAATTACTTTGTCACCTAAGTGTCCTTTTTGTTTTGGTATAATATAACAGTTATTTAGTTAGTTATAACATACTGTTCATTTAAAATACAATAATAGTTAACAGATATTTCTACCCATAACAGTTCTTTGTCTTTAATGCTGCCATATTTTTATGTGACTAATATTGACTAGGAGCTGTTTACCAGTTAATTTCTAATGACAACATTTACACTGGAAAAAATGCCATTTACGGGTATAAATAAAGACATACATATGATGGTGTTAATTATGCTGTCTTCGATGAAAGAAGATAAATCTATCACCACAGTATTATCAAGAAGGTTAATCACGAGCTTCATTGCAATAATTTAAAATGTTCTGACATCCACAACTACATTACATTTTGTTTTCAAAGTTAGTTATCATAATTTAAGGAAATTACATTCCAACGTTTGACACAGAGATTATTGTTTAGTTATTTTTCTATGCAAGGGTGGAATGCACCTGTAGCTATTTTAAATATAGCTGCTAAATAATGCATAAAAGCTTGTATAATTACTTTTCATTCCCCTTACTTACCTTCTATGGGAGAAGCTGTAAGAATTAAACACATATTAAAAGTACACTTTGTAAACAAGCATACTACTAAGGATTACCAACGAGATACATTACAATTATCTTTTACAATAATAAAAACTTGTCTAATATACATTATCCTGTAATTTTTTTTTTTTTTGGGTGGGAAATTATTAAATAACTTCTCCCGCTCTGGGTGGAGCGGGAGAGAGTGTCAGACTTTTACTGACTAAGACCCACCCGTGTTCCTTCAGATGCCTGTGTGCCAGGGCCACGATATCCCTTTCGGACAGGCTCGTAACCCTGGCAGGACATTATCCTGTAATGCACACTCAATTACAGGTAACCACAGCTCACACATTATCGAGTACACATGCTCTGAATACATAATTAAAATTAAGAATACATAAATAAAAAACAATATTCATGCTATTATAAAAAAAATACATGCTAATAAAAAAAAGTTTTAATTTACAATAATACAATACAGTAAACAAGCATTAATTTGATTTTCATTATTATGTCTGAATTAATTCATAAAAAATAAAAACAAAAAAAAAATAGGACCTATTAACCATAATACGGTTGTAAATACATATATTATGCATTAAACATCCTCTGGTCTTTCTCTCTGCATGTGTGCGAGTACCCAAGGACCAATTACGTTCTAAAATGTCAAAAGATTTGTTCAATTTCTTCGCTTCGTTCACTGGATTTATAGAGCCTTTCAACCAGACAATGAACACGCACAAAACCTATCCGTAGACACACGTAACATGCAATTTGAAAAAAAAAAAACGCGATCCATTTTTTTTCGTCCATTATTGCCTTACGAACGTGCTCACAAAAACTACTGATCTAAATCGGAATTCTTAAGGGTCGCGTATAGAAAAAAAAAATAGAAAGAGACGGGAGAAATCAGAATTTTTTGTTCCTCTGTCTTTCACATAACTTTCCCCGGAACAAAGTCAAAGTCAAAGTCAAAGTCAAACCATTTATTTCAAATAGGCACATAAGAGGCACTTTTGAACGTCAAAATTTACAAAAAAAATAGAATTGATTCTAGTTGCCCCTTCCAAAAGGTAGTTTCGTATGGAGAAGAATGGGCAAGAAACTCCACCGGTACTCTTTTAAAAATGTTTTACAATATTTTGTTTGATTACATTAATTATATGATTATATGTGAAGACGATGCACCTAGAATAAAATTACTATACCATAATAGGTAAAACGAATTAAAAACTAAGCAATGAAAAATAACTTAATTATTAGATAGATACGTGGTGTTCACATATTTACAAACATCATACAAGTATGTTTTTCTAAAAAAATAAGTCAGTGTGTGAGTATAGGTTATCACAGAATGTAAAATGAATATCATAAAAATAACAGATTTTACCATAAAAATAGCAACCAGTTTGATTTTGTCTAGACTCTAGATTGTCCTATGGAGCTGGACCAGCATGTTTCCAAGCATTCCTGTCCTGGATATAATCCTCTAACTTGTAATATGCTTGTTTACAAAGTGTACTTTTAATATGTGTTTTAAATTTTCTCTCATTTAATTTCAATATATCACAAGGTATTTTGTTGTAACATTTAACACAGTACCCCATAAAAGATGTATGTACTTTAGATAATCTGAAAAATGGTTGATCTATTTTATCTTTATTTCTAGTATTAAAATTATGTCTATCGCTTATCTTGTTAAAAATATGTAGATTTTTCCTTACATACATAATATTTTCATAAATGAATTGGCAAGGTACCGTCATAATATTAATCCTTTTAAATAGTTCCCTAAGAGATTCGCGGCGACGGAGATTATAAATTGCTCTGACAGCTCTCTTTTGCAAAATAAAGATGGACTCAATGTCAGCAGCCCGACCCCACAGTAAAATGCCATACGACATAATGCTGTGGAAGTAACTAAAATAAACCAAACGCGCGGTTTCTATATCTGTTAGCTGTCTTATCTTTCTAACAGCATAAGCGGCCGAGCTTAACCGCCCCGCCAGAGAGGTTATATGTGGTCCCCATTGCAGTTTCTCGTCTATAGTGATTCCTAGGAAAACCGTTTGATTAATAAATTCCAGTTTCAGAACACAATGGAGCCAGGTAGGCGGAGGCAAAAAAAGGACCTTCTGGTACCCTGATTGTGTGATAGTGACATTTTATAATTCGAGGTCAGGATTCGAAGGCTTTTTTCTACCTTTTATTGGATAGCGTCGAGTTTTAAAACTACTAACTTAGGTGTGAGAGGTCTTTGTTCCCATTTTTTTTTCACGGAATTTCGTTTGGCGATCGTTGACTATTTTGTTGGTGATTCATTTCTAAAAATATATCATATGAGACTACAACAGGCGTGTATCTGGGTTAGATGCTTTTACGACTACTGGAGCACATGTTAAATGGGATCCTGCCAGCTAGCAATACATTATGGACTCTTATTCGGTTAGTTCAGTTGCTTACTAAGAGATGGCGCTGACAGCGGGCGAGAACATGGTAATTATTAACATCAGCATCGTATTTTTTATATTTTTGTAAACTTGAAGAAAGAGAGAAGAGAAATCTAATAAGTATAATGGATCAAGAACACCCGTATCAGTAGGTATCGCTTTTCCTGAAAGTCTCGTCACTGTCCTCATATACCTTCACTATAATCAAATTTCTATGCAAAAATATTGCATGCAAGAAAACAACTTAGCATTAGCGTATGTATGATACAATTGTATATTTTTCTATTTATCTTAACACGTCGCATCGTCAAGGAGCGTCCCGAGCAAATATGCCGTATGGCATAACAGAACTAATAAGTCTAATGTCAAAGCAAAGGTTACAAAATATGTCCCTTATCAATTCGACCCTGAAAGACCGTCCACCTTCGCACATTCTACTTATGTTTGTCCACCATGTTTGTGCGTTTGCGCAAACAAGAATACTTTTTAGAATATTTCTTAGGCATTTTGTGCCAAAAAAGTTATTCCAAGAAGTATTTCCTTTAACTTTTTCCTGTTTGCAAAGTTAATATGGAGTAAGCAGCTTATAAATCTCAATAAAACTGATGACTAGGATTAACAAGGCTATGTAATGACCAATCAAGCATATTTACGGAAACTATATTCACTGAGATGGAACTTTGGTTAATTACTTTCTCAACGTCATTAACTTCTTCAAGCTTTGCAATAAATATCAAATCTCGTAACGTCCAGTATTTTCGAATATCCAAATAAAACAGTCAATAACGGACAATGGAACTATCACTTGAATCTAAAAGTGCTAAGAAACGATATCGAAGTCTACGTAGGTAGACTTCGATATCGTTTCTTAGCACTTTTTATAGAAAAAATCACTTTAAATAGAAAAAAAAAACAATTTCGATATTTATTTTTGCTACTGTTTTTTTGCTATATTCAAGCGATTCTAGACTTTCTGAGATGGCGTTACTTAAAATCATTGTTAATTTCACTAAATGGTTCTCGAACTTCCATTAAAGTACGAATAATATTAAAGCCGTTGCTCATCCCGTATTATTCATTAATAAAATGTGACGATAATTTCACAATTTCATAACGAGATCCAAGCAGTATGATTTGCAAAGCATGTCCTTTCTCACCATAACTACTTGCATCCAGCGATAAATTGCTAACTATACTCAGATGGTCCCCTATTAACAGTGCCTTTACAAGCTTACCACATATAGTTGCATCAAAGTCCTCTAATAAACCTCTTGTAGATAACGTAGAAGTTATGAAAATGAACAAGTTGAGAGGAAAGTGGCTGTGCACCTCGGCTGTGACGAAACATCGACTCACGCTAGCAATATGTGAAAGGGGGCTCACGTATCGATATGGCCTATATTATCTTTTTATTTTTAGTCTAGCTACTTAGTGGTTTTAAGATCTAGATAATAAGATAGAAAAATAAAAATAAAACTTTATGAACAGTATGAGAAGTGAGTAGTAGGTAGTGATTGTATTGCATAAGTGCAGCAAAAAGTTTAAACTATTAAAATCAAAGTAGTTACTCTGTAATTTATTACAAACGAGAACAATATCAAAACTCAATCAACAAAAATTAAAACGAACATCAAAATAAACAGAATATATTTATTGAGCTAAAAATATTATAAATGCTAAATATAAATACGCAAGAACAGCATGGACCTAGAAGATGTGCGATGATTCACACGGTGGTCGTAATCTTTATAATCAAAGTTGGAGCTGTGACCCAAATCCGTGCAACCGCCGAGTACTTTCATTGTGAACGCTAAACTACTCTCACACTTACATAAAATACTAACACAAACCTAAAACATGCTGTAACAACACAAAACGTACAAACACTAGGGAAAATATTTTGCACACTGATGCAAATATGAATCTACACAGAGTTACCAACACTACCGCAATTTGTGTCTCGATAGACGTATGCGTGAAAGACATTTGCATATATAATGAATTAGGTATATTAGGGCAAAGGAATTCTGTTTTGCTTAATTTCGAGTTCATTGCATATATAACGCTATTATTATTTATGGAACTTATCACAGAACATAATGCACACATCCACGACCGTACGTTGGACAACACAAGTACACGTATAGTGTAAAGTAGACTGCGAATGTGTGACAGTAGCGTATTGTGCTTCGGCATTAGAGCGAGAAGAGATGCGTATAATGTATCATTTAAGATCTAGGACATCATTCCCGCCTTGTTCTAATTACACATGAGAATTTAGAATTGATGGATGACGACAGCTAACACAGCTACTGAAGAATTGTAAAGAAAAAGAAAGTGGTGAACCAAATTGTAGGTCAGTAATGAAAGACTTGATGACAAGGTATGGTATGTTAGAAAATATAATAGTGAAAGTGAAGAGCATGTAATTGCAGCAAATTGTATAACACTGAGCACGATAGTGTCACAATAACGAACATCATCAAAAGACGATTAGGCAAATAGGAGAATAAGCATAACAAGGTGGGTAACTTTGTCGTAAGGATTTGTGTAATCGCATTTAGTAACGTTTAACATTTTTTTTTATAACTACTTTATAAAGACAACCTTTTGAGATCAGCCATTGGATGTCAACAGGGTGACCCCCTTGGGCCAGTCATTTTTAGTTAGGCAATAAATCCAATCATTCGACAACTGAATACTGAATTCAATGTTTGGTATTTGGATGACGGAACCCTAGGAAGTGTAGACACAGTCTTAAAAGATTTTACTTTTTTTAAAGAAAAAATTAGTTCCATTGGCTTAGACCTTAACTTTTCAAAATGTGAAATTTATCTTCCCCAAACCACTAACAGACAGACTACAGTAGCAAAATTTAATACGATAGCACCAAATATCTAAATTACGGAATCAAGTTCTCTTCACCTCCTCGGCTCCCCAATTTTTGACGAATCCTTTCCAACGTTCATTGAGGAGAAAATACAAATTTTTAATTATTACTTTCTACTGACTTTTAGACAGAAATCCTTTGTATCTATCTAGTCTAAGATGACTTAAATAATATTTATCATTGAACAAGAATTAAGACACTTTAATAATTCGCAATCGACACCGGAAGCGAATCCACATGAAATTGATTACTTTCAACGATCATTCAAATCAGTGTCATACAGTCATAATCTCTTCACTACGGTTGCGTAAGTTGCGCTGGCGCTGCCGTGACGTAACCGAAACGAGTTCAGCGAAAGTTGCTACGGCAATTTCTCTCTCCTACCTATCTTTCTCTTGAACTGCTATCTCTGTCGCACATGCTACTTTCACATCCTCGTGTCTTGCTTCCACTTCGGAACGTTTGCTGTCTTTATCGTTTGCATTACTTTCCGGTATGTTGCTATCTCTGTCTGTATCTTCTTCACGCTTGGTGTGGACCATTTTTTCGGTTTCGCACGCTTTGAAGGCGTTGCCGCTACGTAATCAATTGTCTTCTCGTTTGTTTATTCTGCGGTCGCGCCTCAAGCGTAATGTTTTTATCCAATAAATATGTGATTAAGTACAATAAATACACTGGTAATTGACGCAATTACACGTTGTTAAGTTTAAGGTTAGATGTAAGCATATACATGTCTTTAAATTTATTTAATACAACATCTTTGATATTAGATTAGCGTATCCATATGATTTTTATGAATGATTTATTGAAGTGGAGGCAATAAATAAGGTTCACTTAAATGCCGAGCCTATTTCCGCATATTTAAGCCGTAGTTGTTGCCCTGAAATATTCAAATTTCTAGTATCGAGTAACGAAATATGTATAATTCTTTATATTAATATTGCAAGTACCGCAATAATTAGTAATTGGTGTCTATAAGTTGAATGGATACCTAAAGGATCTCCACAATCAAAATGGGAAATCTTTACAAGACTTTGTTCGCCTCGTTGCATGGCTTATTGTTAGCAACACCTTCGTTTTATGTAGAATTATTTTTACATTTAAGAGTAATTAAGTTCATCAATTTTTTTTTAAAGAGTCACTTATAATTGTCCCAAAAAGAATTTTAAATACCCTATATTTAAACTTCTTCGAAAACAAACAACACAGCACCGAAAGGACGTATATCTAGGAAAGAGAATTCCCAAAATAATCAAACCAAGTTTGTCTAACTTAGACCAAAAGCTGCACCTACTCTCAAAATTGTCCACAAATGCATTCAAATCCTATATTTCTAAACAGCCACGGAAATAGCCTGCACAGAGCTAAAAGGGCGTATATCAAGGATCGGATATTTCCATGAGATTCGGGCGATTGTGGCTGACTCAAGGTTGGTGATGAAAGTAGCCCCGCTAGCATTCCGCCGACGGTTCACAACGCACTTTCGTCCCACAAGGCTGCCGGCTCCCAATGAACTTATAGCTGCTATAAGTTGCCGTCGTGCATGAAAATGATTGGAAAATATTTAATATTTTGTGGCTTTTGGGTATTAACATTAAATCAAAGGATACTACTAAAACTAAGGACGTAGTAAAAAGTAACGTAGCAGATAACAGTCATCCTGCACATGACGAAAAGGTTAAAGAGGGCACAAAGGTCAGACTGGGTAGAAAATCTATTAAATTACAAATATATTCACACGTAGGGCTGTCTTATAGACTTTTATGTTATTTATGACAAACGGGCTTACTTGTTGTATAATTTACCTTATTGGATAGGACTCTTGACTGATTTATCTGTTTACAACCACACAAACATTTATGGGAGTGGTAAGAGACTATCTTAGGACAATACCATCAACAGCATTAGACTAGAGCCTTGCTAAACACAATTTGATGCCCTTTTAAATAACGGATGGTTAGATAACCAATGATTACTTTTAGTAAAACCCAACCCAACTTATACATGTTTTGAAGAGTCTCAGAAGATAAATACGTTGAGCAATTCTACACAATGGAGAACTCCTTTGAAATTGACGAAGATGATACGAGAATGTTAATATTCAGAGATTAGCAAGACAGAATGGATCAGGCATAATGAATTGTACCACTAATTGTCCTACGCCAGACACAATTATATATTCCGTTAACCAACTTCCACTGAATATTTACGACACAAACAGCAATCCTTTGCCTCCCAAATAGGATATATATCATCATGCTTGTAGTAAGTGGGTGAGATAAAATACAACTGCACACCTGTTAGGCCATGCTAGCTAATGCTTAAATAGCTGGGGGCGCATTGCGAAGCATCGAAGATTGCCAGGTTGGAGCCATGGATTATCTGATTCAGGTCTTTGGTAACCGACGTTTGTTATCTTTTGTGTTATAATGCAAAAGTATCTATTGGTTAGAGTAATTGTTTAGGTTGTAAATACTGTGGGAATAGGATTTGGTTTTGTGTTTGTTGCTAATTTCCTAATTAATGCCAATATGGCATTAGTTATTTGAATGATCTTCATTCGTCTCTTTCGCATTGAGTTGTTTGATTCCCAAAATCAGCGATAATACTTGCGTTTACAACGAAGAACGTATCTTGCCTAATATTGAACTTCTTTTTCGCATAACCCTACTACCATCGAAGATAAGACTGCATGGGAAAAGACCGATGAATCTAATGCCTAGAAGTTTCCTACCATTTTGCTTTTATTAGGAAACTATATTTTTAATGGGCAATTTTCTCTAAAATGAGAAAGACGAATATGCGTAGACCTAAAGACCCATCAATGGTCTAATTGAATTACATGATTAGAAGTTTTTCCACCTCAATATCGTGACATTTTAAATTGAGACATACTCAAGTTCTTATCCTAAAGTTTAATGTTAGGAGTGGTTTATTTATAACTTTGAGGTAAATAGACCTAAGCTGACTTGATAACAAGGATAGGTAGCTATCAAGTTACCTGAAGTTTATTGCCTGTCATGCTAAGACATGAATTAGTGATACGAACTGGCTTAAGCTATAAACGCTCCCTTTAATTGATATTGATGTACAAATTAGCAAACTTGCCTTCAAGAACCCTTTGTTCTTAATGGATGAAGGTTGGTAGGGAATTGGCAGCATATCTGCCCGCGAAAATGGAAATGGTTCTACCAATAACAAATTAGCCACAGTCAATGATCAAACGGAATATTACTAATCGTCAAGCTTATCAGGTGAATTGATGTTCACCGTTTGTTGTCACTTTAAAACACAAAGCATTATGCTCTGCATCTGAAAAAAAAAAAAAAAATTGGTTACCCTAATCATTACCCTATACACGTAACTGTTATGTAAGGACTTTTTATGGCAATAATGATAATGTATTACCGACTTTTCGCTGCCCCACAACATACTTTTTCTAATAGAGAAGTAGTGAGCATTGAACAATCGCGTAACTCAAACCAAACCAACTTAGTGCTAATTTTGCTTAGATTTACCATTTGGCAATTATAATAAATTGTAGTATTCAATATAGATGTTAAACCATGTAATTTCATATCATAAAATCAGTGATCGTAAACCAACAACTAAACCATAACCAGTCCAATATAATACCAAATCAACCAGATTAACAAAATATCAGCCAACCCAGAAGTTAGTGCTGAACCACGTTGGCGCTAAATTCAACAACACGTCTTGTTCAACAGAGCAAAAATTATTGCGATGATTCTTAAAACAAATACAGGCCCATTCACACATTTCACACCACAAGAGAAATCCCAAAAAGCCCATAAGTTAAAACCACGCATCTTTAACATTAATCTGTCCACACCGATGACCGGTGACATAACATTGCCCACAGATAATATTGATAACCAATCGAGTGAAAGTCACCTATACCTACAAAGTTTCCCACTACTGTTGAAAAGTTCTCGTGTTGATTTTTACATAATAGTCGGTATAAATTCGTAATAACTACTATCGTTTCATTCGGATGTGTGAATATAATTGACTTGTATGAGCGTGGGAGCCTATAAGAAAGTTAAAACGAGTGACGACAGACTTATAAATGATCAGTAGTTAACTGTGATACTCTGAGTCAATTAAAGGCAGTTTTGTCTTAAAAATGTTGTTTGCTGTGATCGAAGCAGAAATGAAGAGATCCACAAGAGAACCTAGGTAATCGACTTAGCCCAAAGAATTACCAATGTAAAGTGGCAGTGGGCAGGGCACATTGCTCACAGAACAGATGGCTGATGGCACCGAAAGGTTCTGAAATGGCGACCGCGTATCGGAAGAGGTCGTGTTGGAAGACCTCTCACAAGGTGGACCGATGACCTTATGAATGCCGCAGGAATCCGCTGACGAAACACAGAACCGGTTGAAATGGCGGTACTTGGTGGAGACCTAGGTCCAGCAGTGGACGTCTTTCGGCTGAAATGATGATAATGCTGATGAATGTTGTTTTAAGTTCGTCAGGGAAGAAGATACATAACATAACAGCATGCATATTAATTATCTACAAAATCGCTCTGAGCCTGCGTGGTGGATTAAATGTCCCACTCCCTCTCGAAGAGAATGAGGCCTGTGTCCAAATCTTGAGAACATTATAGGCTATTTATGCAATGCATGTTAATTTCCATGACCTACATACAAATTCCACCAGTTATTTTGTTAGTCCCATAGGTTCCCGAAGAACAAGCAAAAATGTAGGTGACTCAATAGTCACCCCGGAATGTGCCGGAATGTGGGCCTACCCAATGGTAGGCCCACATTCCGGCAGATATTAGTAAGTCCCGTGTAAAAGGGGGCGAGCCTATTGCCACTAATTAGGCATAAATTTCGTAATGAACAACCCAAAAACACTTAGCCCGACCTGGGGTTCAAACTCAGAGGAAGAGCTATGTCTTTCTACTAGCTTCTGCCCACGATTTCGTCCACGTAAGACTTTCATAAAATATATCCTATAACACTCGGCAATAGCTTAGCTTTCTATTCATGATCCGATCAGCAGGTACGCCCAGAGATTAATAATAATATAATAAAGCCTCTTTATTCCTTAATAAAAAATAAATAAATTATAACTAACTACGAGGTAAAATCAAAACCGGCCAAGTGCGAGTCGGACTCGCGCACGAAGAGTTCCGTACCATTATCTATAAAAACGGCAAAAAAATCACGTTTGTTGTATGGGAGCTCCCTTAAATATTTATTTTATTCTGATTTTTAGTATTTTTTGTTATAGCAGCAACAGAAATACATCATCTGTGAAAATTTCAACTGTCTAGCCATCACGGTTCATGAGATACAGCCTGGTGACAGACGGCGGAGCCTTAGTAATAGGGTTCCCGTTTTGCCCTTTGGGCACGGATCCCTAAAAAGCACCTAAATAATAAATAAAATTAGGAAATTAATTAAGGACCCCTCTTTGGGTAAAGGCCTCCTCCCTTTCTTGCCACTCTTTTCTGTCCTGTGCTAATGCCGACAATTTCTGGCCCCCTACTTTTCCGATCTCGTCGACCCATCTTTCTCGGGGCCGCGCCGTCCTTGTTTTCGATTTCCTTGTAGGCCCGCCCACATGGTGGTTCTTTTACTCAATTTTATGTCTTCGGAGCGTGCTACGTGCCCTATACTTGTAGATCTTACCTTTTACAAACATAATAAACAAAGAATTTTACTTCTTTATAATAACAGTCTATATTATACTTATTACCCCCGCCAATACTGGCGCTATACAAGGTGGAGGCTGATTGAATTTCAATAGTTTTATCACTATAGGCTAGTGGGCTGATCGGCAAAAACCTTAAATCAAATCAAATCAAATCAAATCACTTTTATTTGTTAACACAGGTAGAAATACAGATCTTGAGTTTGGTAAACAGAACGCTATGTTATGCCAGGAGGCATACAAATATGGTGTGCATCTATCTAATTATTATGAATTTAAATAAAAAATAAAAAGGATGTTTGAAATTCATGCATAATTAAAATTTCAAAATAAGTCATAACAATTATATAATATTATTTTAAAAATTGTACGATGTCAGATTTAAATGAGGAAGGGTGGGGGGTGAGGGGGGGTTTTTAGTCGGTCCATCACTACTATTTAGTTTACATGAAAAACTTTTTCATTATTTCGATGTTAGGATTTATGTAATATAGTCGGACTCTCGCACGAAGGGTTCCGTACCATCATCTATAAAAACGGAAAAAAAATCACGTTTTTTGTATGGGAGCCCCCCTTAAATATATGTTTTATTTTAATTTAATTATTTATTTTTAAATTGAATATATAACTAAATATTCTGTGAATATTTCAAGCGTCTACCTGTTGCCGTTATCTATATCGAGCAAAAACGAGCAAAAAAAACACGTTTGTTGTATGAGAGCCCCCTTCAATATTTATTTTATTGTGTTTTTTTAGTATTTGTTGTTATAGCGGCAACAGAAATACATCATCTGTGAAAATTTCAACTGTCTAGCTATCACGGTTCGTGAGATACAGCCTGGTGACAGACGGACAGATAGACGGACAGACAGACAGACGGTGGAGCCTTGGTAAAAGGGTTCCCGTTTTACCCTTTGGGTACGGAACCCTGAAAAGAACGAGCCTTACAGTAGTCGCATATGATGTGTAACATCTGACATCTCACCTTGGTAATAAGCAACTGAGCAGCGACAGAAATGACCCCGTCTACTTACAATCTATATACACGAAACGAAATCACGCCTGTAATCCCCGAAGGGTTAGGCAGAGGTGTACCCTTTGTACACCCACATTTCGCCAATCGCAATTTATATAGTACTCACTAATTCCACGACTACACTAATTCCGTGCTATTAAAAAGTACTTACTTTTTCCATGCTCAAGCTGTCACTTCCTGTTACACACTTCAGTCCCTTTTCACGAAGTCACTCCCACAGAAAGCGAAGAGAAAGATGCATAAGTATAATTTATTATTGTATTGTTGTCTCCAAATTGTAGATGACGATGTCGCGGATAACAGACATATATGAGGCTTTTCACGCATTTGGTGGACATTACCTATAGCACTAAACTTGTAATAAGCTGTTTTGATAAATATGATAATATATCGTGGAACTTTAAATAATTCTGTCGAATCTTGACCTATTGACTGCGAGATAATAAATATAATTATAATATAAATTGCTTAAAGTAATTCGGAACCTTACACTTCAACATTATGTATTAAATATGCCGAAACGAAATTGAACTATAATCCTTACATCTTAAGATCCATTTTACTTTATTCTTAATAGATTTAATTCTCCTGTACCATTTATGAGACCTAGTAATAAGGTTTTAATTGGATGGCTTAATAATTATTATAAATCCTTCACAGTGTTTATTATTAAATAATTTATTAATCTATTATACTCATAGGATACACAGGATTTTGGGCATGCCACAATTGTGGCGATAAGTCGCCTCTTTGAGGATTGGCAAGAGAGGCGCCACGGCGTCCTCACCTTCCGCCTGACGCAGGTCCTCACCGGACACGGTTGTTTCGGGAGGTTCCTGTTCAGGATAAAGCGGGAATAAACGTCCGGGTGTCACCACTGTGTGGATCGCCCTGGATCGCCCGGAGGACACGGTGGAGCATACCATGAAGGTCTTTCCGGCTTGGGCGGAACACCGCCGTGTCCTCACGGAGGCGATCGGCGGCGGCGATCTCTCGCGTCCGGCCTTAGTTCAGGCCATGGTTGGCGCCCCTAGTCGCCGCGAGAGACGCCCGGACGTCGGGAGTCGCAGGCTGATTCCCGGTCACTGTAGGCGCGGGCTTGCGGATGGTGACCGATGGGTAGCTCGCCGTCCGATAAGGACCAGGCCCGGGTCGACAGCGCGTTGTGTTCCACGCGCGCCTCAAAGTGATGTCAGCACCAACTGACGGGGTCCGAAAGGGCCAATGCCTGCCAGGGTTGCGAGTTTGTCTGATATCGTGGCCCTGGCGCACAGGCATCTGAAGGAACACGGGTGGGTTTTAGTCAGTAAAAGTCTGACACGCCCTCCCGCTCCACCCAGAGGTGGAGAAGTTATTTGATAATTTCTTAACCAAAAAAAAAAAGAATGGATACACGGAATTTATTTACAGCAGAAGCTAAAATATTGGTTTTCATGACACCTGGTAAATACGGATGCTGTTTAAGACCAGCGGGGTAATTACTTAATACACTATCAGTAGCAATGGGTTTTGTTTTGACAGTTGAACAACATTCATTGCGTTATTTATGTTGTTGAGCAGACAAATTTTTCGAACATATGAAGCAATGGATTAGCAACCCTACTACAAAATCATTCAGATCGTGATGGATAGTTTGTTACGCAATTGTGCTGATTTATCAGGTCAAGATCTTGATTTCTTTAACAAAATAGATGCTTAAGAAATTGAAGACACAGTGTTTGGTAAAACTTGAAGAATTGTGCTTTTTGATTTGAATACTTGCAGACATATAAAACTTGCATTTCAAATAATTTTTTTTAATTCATAGACAGATTATAAGAAGGTAAAAGTGGTTAAAATTTTAGGCAAAAAGAAATTGAAACCTATTTCGAATTCTTAGGTAGGTATGTAGTGTACTTCATACTTTTTAACCGACCTCCAAAAAGGAGGAGGTCATTTATGTTCGTCATTATGTCCTTTTTTTTTAATGTAGGTACTATGTTCCCCGATTGCTCCGTCAATTTTATTGTGGACCGATTTTGGGAATATTTTTTTTTTTGTTTGAAAGGGTATGCTCTCTAAATGGTCCCATTGTCACCAAGTCAGAATCTGATGATCCCATGGAAAAAGAGGGAAATCCTCAAATTTTGTAGGCACAACTATATCGATTTGGGTATTTTTTTTATAGTAACTCGGGAATTCGCTCTCGGAAAGCATCATTCGGTGAAGTGGAACTGATGATGAAATCCACATATTCAGCAGATGCTCCAGTACTCCAGGTTCTTTCTAGGAGAACTCCTCAAAAATTTTTGACTCTGCATCGGGAAAACCAATGATTTCTAAAACGTGATGAGCAGTTGGCATTAATTTCGGAAGTCCAGACAATTATTCAGCTGCATCCGGTTAGACTGGAAGCCGATCCAAACATAGCTGGGAAAAGGATAGGAAATCGGTTGTTTTTTTTTTTGAAAAAATCTTTTTAATTTCACACTTTTTAGTGGGTCAGATTGTAATTTATCTGAGTTAGAAATGTTACAATAGCCTAATATATTTTTTTCGAAGTTACCAGTTACCAGTCTGTGATTTTTTTAGTCAACTTTTACATGATTAAAAAAAAATTATCAACATCACAGCCCTCAAATAGAGGTCGAACCAAAAAACCTTCCGCACACAAAAAAAAATACAATTATTTCCCTACTCGTAAACATAAGTCACATCTCAATTTCCGTATCATCTGGCCAGTTTACCGCGTTTATAATATGACGGACTTAAGAGGCTGCCAGGTAAACCGCTGTCACTGTCAGATTGCATTCAAAAGAAAGAGATGCGCGATGACACAACATATGGCGTAAAATGCAAATAAAATCGTATTCGTAATCGTATAAAATTAGATATTAACTAATTAATAAAAATTAATCCATCACCGGATGCAGTTTGGCATTTGCAATTTTATGGTATACTTTTAATTATAATTATAACTCTTAACGAAGGGATAAACTGCTTTTAAAAATAATTAAGAGTTGTCTTTGAAGATTTTTTTGATGTATCCATTTATGTTTAATTATATTTTGAGTTCCGTCACCGTATGCACAAAAGACTTGGAAATATCATACTGTTTTTGTTTTTGAAAAACTATTTACGGTTTAAGAGATACACTGCTTTAAAAAAAACACATTTTTAACCATTTTCAAGAAATCTCCGCCTTAATGCCCCTTACATCTTCCAATCGCATCTCATCTCGCCATTTGTCCCGAGTCACCTTTAGACTGACTCATATCGGTCTCTGTGACCTTTCCTTCTTATTTTTAGGTCTTAAATAACCGCCGGAAGTGCCTAATCAGGATTCTTGGGCACCCTTTTTGATTATTTCATTTAGTTTTTTTGTGCAGACTAAAAAGTTTTTGGAAATTCCGGTTTGGATTAAAAGGTCTTAATGTTGTTTTTGGTCTTTATAAGCGGTCTTAGAAAGCTTGGGTTTTGTCATGGATCTTACAAAATGGTGGTCGTTGTTTGGAATCGATTTTATGCAAAAGGTTTTGCATTGCCGGTTTGTAATTGATTCAAAAGACTTTTTGTTTTATCTTTTTTATAGGAGAAAGGGATAGAATATAATAGATTGTTTTTTAATAGCATTTTCTTAGTAGAGTCTGAGTGAGTCTGGATTTGTGCCCGGTTGATGGCAATAGGCTCGCCCCCTATAACATGGGACTTAAACATAACTGGCGAAATGTGGCTGTACTATAGGTACACCTCTGCCTAACCCTTTGGGGATTACAAGCGTGGTGTTATGTTATCTTAGTAGATTTGTAAGAATCTTGCTATATTTGCATCAGTATATCATCACTATTGATTTAGTAGTACACATGTTATTGGTCGTTACAAAAAGAAGAGGTCAAAAGCATTAAATCCTACCTGCATTCGCTTTTGATTATAAATTCGATTTGTCCATAATTGGAATAAATATTGTTCATGGAAATCTAATAATTTCGTCTCAAACAAATTCACCACGGTCTGTGAATGGGTCATTAGAAAATATCATTAATTAACATATTAAATAGCGTAAGGAAGTTGTAAGCAAAGAGAAAGTGCAATTCGGAAGCTCACGGTCTCTGGTGGATTCAAAGAAACCTCGGTTATATAGGCACAATACTATATCAAGACTTCAAGAGTGTAGGTAATAATTTTGATTTGGTATAGATAATTTCAACTTGAATTTTCAATAATTAAATAATAAAACGACCATAATAAAAAGCTATAAGGTGCTAATCGTTTTTTTTAAGTTTAAAACCCAGATTTGAGTAAAAATTATTAAGAAATCTAAGGAAAACGCGGGCTAATCAAAGTTTCTATTTTTAAAAACAAAACACAGTCGACCATAATGCGTCATGACGTAATTTCTTCAAAACTCAAATGTCACTTTGGCAAACATGGAAAGAAGATTCAAAACTCGGCGAAGTGCATGTCGGACGCACAATGAAAGGTTCCATAGTTGGGATGAATTTAGGTATCCCAAGAACAAACTTGACATTGAAGTTGAAAAACATGTTCTCCCTACATACATTCCAACTGCAAATGTAAGTTGGTCGACTATTACTCGTTCACTTGTAATGCCTACTTAATTATGATAGTTTTCCTTTTAACTTCGATATAAATACTACAGGTGTGATTTTTTTTCACTTATCTAAAAACAACCATTTACCTGGCACTTGACTCTTAACAAAAATTAGCACTTTAATTATGAATATTACGCAAACGGATTACTGAATCAAAAAATGGGTTTCACAGACCCGCAATATTTTTGAACGCCCTATCCAACGATACCCAACACCATGGGATAGACGAGAAAACAAAATATAATCCCGACTTTACGTGCAAGGGAGGTTAATTTACAAAATTATTATGTTCAAGATGTTATAATACCACTTTACCCGTACCAAATTATAGCTTTCTAGTACTAAGAGTCTCTAAGCTAAGCCGCGGACAGTCAGACGGACATATGGCTAAACTATAAGGGTTACTCGTTGACTACGGAACTTTAAAAAGTTGTGAATCAAAATAATTATGACACCTACAAATCATACAATAAGAGAAGGATATTGTGGACCCAAAATTCTAGGAAAGCGCTCACATAAATATTTGTCAGGACTTTTTCCTCTTTCAATACCTACGTACCTATATTTTTTGGAATCTTGTTTCAAGGTTAAATGTGCAATGATTTTTAGAGGTCGCGTTCGAATTAGGTGCGTTTTAGAAGTCATGTGCATGACTGTGCATATGCGTTCAAATCTGCTTAAGTACCTATAAGCTACTGATACACTTTTTCTGGTTTATGATGATAGGATACTATGATCTGGTTTCTTGCCAGATCTTAATTATCTATCATCTTCGTATTGCCTTGAAGCAAAATGAAAGAACTCTCGTAATTTAATTCATGAAACGAAATTCCAGGCGTTTCTTCGATACCGCCCATAGAAATATCTTATATCTTGATACCACCACTAAACATCGCAACACTCTGGTTTTAAAGGCTGCCAGTTATACCCCCTCTAGAATAAAAATCCGCCGTCCGAAGCATGCTCTAACTGACCCCGATGACCCCATTACCCTCAGAAAAGCAGTAGGGCCACCAGTACAGTATACAGATTACACAAAAAACCGACATTCCGACCTCGCCGCCGAGGGCTCTCGCGAAGACCCCGACCTTATTGTCCCCCCGACCCTTACTCAACAAAGTGCCAGCCCGCGCCATAGCTAAGCACCTGAGTACATAATACAGTTCCTTGCTCTTGTTTCATATTTATTATTTTATATTGTTTAAAAATATTTTTCTATATAAGTGTTATGCTTTATGTATCAATGTATTTATTGTATAATTATGTAAATGGTACACCACTATTGTCCTGCCTGTTGTCTCTCCTTCTCCCTTTAATCCATCCAAGGGTTGTCTATAATTCTGTAAAAGATCGCTTTTAGCGACATGACCGCCCATTGTGTCACCCTATGTAAAATTTCAACATTTATATCTGTAATTTTTATGGTGTAGATAATAAAGAGTATTCTATTCTGAGTCTATAGCTTTAAATTCCTCAGATAATTATAATTATCCAGATATGATCCAGCCTGTCCCAACTTACTGTCCTCCCCCAGCGACGCTCTAACCCGAGGTTCGTACCCAACAGGGGGTGCCCTTACCGTGCAGTCGTCTAGTAGGTAATTTAAGAAATTCGGCCCTGGCTGGAGGCTTTAAGTTAGCTTAAGGCAGCCACAGCATCGACCGGTTATGAAGTCGCGACCTCTCAAGGTCAACTACGAGATGCCCTACATAAAAAAAAAACAATATTGTAGTTTTAACAACGCATAAAGTCGCATTAATTATTATTTTTAATTTTCTATCATCAAAAGATTCAGACTCTAGTGAATAATAAATGCCTCTTCTCATACAGAGAACACGAGCATTGATCACCACGGTTGCTCATGACCAGTTGGCGACTTCGAAGGAGGAGGCGGAACGCGTGAGGGAGAGGCAAAATTCACGCCCTCACGCCCCTAGTCGACGCGGGAGACGCCCCGGGCGTCGGAAGTCGCAGGCCGATTCCCGGCCACCGTAGGCGCGGGCGGTGAGCGATGGGTATCTCGCCGTCCGATAAGGACCAGGACGGCGCGTTGTGTTCCACGCGCACCTCAAAGAGATGTCAGCACGAACTGACGGGGTCCGTCAGGGCCAATGCCTGCCAGGGATATCATGGCCCTGGCATATAGGCAACTGAAGGAATACGGGTGGGTTTTAGTCAGTAATAGTCTGACACGCCCTCTCACAAAAAGGTTTTCTCACGATGTTATCCTTTACCGATTTCAGTATAATGTCCAAGATAAACTCAGAGAGTAATTATAAGAATTGTATTTCTGGGGAGTTTGGTGCTCCATTTCTTCTTCCCAGCTAAAGCACTAGGAAGTAGTGGAAGGCGAGCGATTTTGGGGGACTTTTATGTATTTTCGCCTTTCAAAAAGTGCAGATTTTCAGCCTAGATTTAATAAATGACTTTTGATTTTGATTTGTAAAAGTCACATTGGTACTTGCCCAGATTTGACTCCACCAACTCGCACATGACTGGTGAGGTCTTAACCACTGGGCCATCCGGCTCTATAAAAACCACTTTTCACCTTCCAACATTTTTATATAGATCCGCATGAAAGTTTATCCGGGAGTATTTTTCTTTTCCAATAGGTTAAGTCTGAGTAATCTAAATTCAAGGTGAAATAGTAAAATATTAAAGTCTGGGAAATACCTAATTTCAATGTCAATGCATGCAGATTATTCCAACGGACATCCTCATCACTTTTTTAGGGTTCCGTATGTCTGAATGAAAAAACGGAACCCCTATTAGCATCACTCGTGTGTTTGTCTGTCTGGCGATTATGTTGTTTGGTACACATACAATTTGGGGGTCACTTTTAGGAGCGAAATATAAAATTAAACATAAAAAGTTTTGCATCAGTGCGCAAAACTTTTTTACGGTACAGTTACCGTATCACATCAAATGAAAGGCTTACTATGAGAGTCTCAAGATTTTTTTTATAATTTTTAAATAAATATTTTTTAAGTTATATAAGAAAATAGATGAAAATTTACCATTGCCCCCTTAACAACAACACTAAGGAGCACACAATTTTGAAAATAATACAAAAAAATTGTTCTAAGCTTATGGATTAAAGGAAATCTTAAACGATCTATGGTCTTAAAAATGGTAAATCTCTCAATATTGTGCGTGGATAACAGGTTTTTCAACTACAATGTAAGTTTATTCTTGGGATAAATTCATCCCAACTACGGAACCCTTCATTGTACATGGTCCAACACACACTTGGCCGGTTTTTTTTTATCGAAATGCTAATCGATTTCTATGACATAATTATTATAACGGCTTCTGTTTTATATTGTAAATAATAAATATGTAGATAATATAAAAAGCATTTGAATTCTCAATGACTATAATAATCTAATTTTGTTTAAATGTTACCAAGCCGGCTAGACCAGTGAACACAAGACGCTGTCCAGCTCCAAGGCGAAGGGAGCGGCCAGTAGTAGTTTCGAGGAGGTCGTGACTGCAGCGATCAGGGGGGTGGCCTTGAAGAGGATTCAGTCCTCAAAAGACAAGGTCGTCCCCGCTGCCATTGCCTCCATTTTGGCGGCAGCGAGAGCCCCCCAAGTCGGGCCCTCATCGGACGAGGTCGGCCGATTGATAGCCGCCATGGAGCTTCTCCGAAAGGAGAATGAGGAGCTCCGAGCGGACCTGGCCCAGCTTCGAGGAGCTGGACCACGGGAGGTGCCCCTGGGGGGAGCGCAGCATGGGCAGGTCCTGCCCTTGCAGGCGGAGGACCGCGTTCTGACCCTGGTGCGACAGGAGCTGGCTGCACTCAGCAACCGGTTCTCCGTATTGGAGGGCATAGTACTGCGCCCACCGCTAGCGGCGAGCAGGCCGGCCACTTTTGCCGCCACCGTGGCTGCCTCGGCCACGCCCGCGGTTAAGCCTGCGGCTAAGCCTGTGGCTAAGCCTGCGGCCAACGCCGCGGCCAAACCCGCGCCTCCGGTGAAAGCGGTGCCGCTCAACCCCAAGAAGGGCGGGACGGCTACGCAGATGGCTGCGCAGAAGGCGAGGGCCCCAGCCGTGGTGGCGGGACGGTCGCCTCTGCCCCCCCCGCCTCCTAATTCCTCTACGGCCAACGCCGAATGGCAGGTAGCCGGGGAGAGCAGGAAGGCGGGCAAGGCAGCAAGGGCGGCTAAAAACAAGGAAAGGCGGCAGCAACGCAAGAAGCGTGGCGTCGCGGCTAGGCTCCGCGCCCCGAAGTCCGCAGCTGTAGTGATTACGCTACAGCCGGAAGCGGCAAAGAAGGGCGTGTCGTACCGCGAAGTGCTAACGAAGGCGTGGAAGGCGGTCAACCTAGAGGAGATCGGCGTCACCGAGGGCCTCAGAATGAAAGTCACGGCGACTGGAGCCCGGATGCTCGAAATCCCCGGTACGGCAAGCGGCCCGACCGCTGACGCCCTGGCCGAGAGACTGAGGGCGTCCCTCAATGCGGAGGAGGTCCGAGTGTCCAGGCCCACAAAGTCCGCCGACATACGCATCCTGGGCCTGGACGACTGCGTGACGGCGGAGGACGTTGTGGCCGCCGTGGCTAAGACTGGGGGGTGCTCTGCCGAGCAGGTGAGGGCAGGCTCCATCCGCCCTGACACCACGGGCATGCAAGCCATAACGGTGAGCTGCCCCGTGTCGGTGGCGCAAAAGATAGCCGGGGAGGGCCGAAGACTCCGGGTGGGCTGGGTATCCGCGCAGGTGAAACTGCTGGAACCCAGACCCCTGAGGTGCTTCCGCTGCCGCGTGGGCCACCACGTGGGAGCACACTGCACCTCGGAGGTGGACCGCAGCGACAACTGCTTCCGCTGTGGTCAGCCCGGTCACAAAGCCGGTTCTTGTAATGCCACGCCGCACTGTTTTGCATGTGCGGCGGCTGGCAAGCCGGCCGATCACCGGGCTGGGGGTAAGGCCTGCGCTCCCCCTCCCAAACCCAGGGGAAGGGGCAAGCCGTCCAACCCTGTCGTCACCGCCGCAGCCGCCACCATTGCAGCCGCCGTTGCCGCCTCTACTGCAGTCGTCGCCGCTAACACCGCGGCAGGGCCATCTCAAGGGGCCCGGGAGGAAGCTCGAATGGACTGCCAATAAATGGCCCCATTACGCCTCCTCCAGGCGAACATCAACCACTGCGCCGCCGCTCAGGATCTGTTGCTCCAGAGCATGGCGCAGTGGTCGATTAACATCGCCGTGGTCGCTGAGCCGTACTTTGTCCCGCCCAGGGATGACTGGGTGGAGGACCTGAGCGGCTCAGTGACCCTAATTTCGTCAGCCGCCGCCGGTACCCCGTCCCTCGAGGCCGTCAAGAGGGGACAGGGTTGCGTGGCAGCACGGTTCGGAGAGATTGTCGTGGTAGGAGTTTACTTCTCCCCGAACCGAACTCTCGCCGAGTTCCACAACTCCCTTGGGGAGCTGAGAGTCGTCGTCGTCGGGTACCATCCCCTCCCCGTGTTCGTCCTCGGGGACTTCAATGCCAAAAACGTGGCTTGGGGTTCCCGGTATACGGACACGAGGGGCAGGATGGTGGAGGACTGGGCCCTGGAGACTGGCCTGGTCGTCCTAAACCGGGGTTCTGTCCCCACGTGTGTGCGGATGCGGGGTGAATCAGTGGTGGACATCTCGTTCGCCAGCCCCGCTCTGTCACCGCGTGTCATCGACTGGCACGTCATGGAGGGGGTGGAGACCTATTCCGATCACCGGTACATCCGGTTTGACGTCTCCGCCCCGACCTTGAGCGCGCCGGTCCGACAGGCCCCGAGTGGTCCGCGGTGGGCGCTGAAGCAGCTGGACCGGGAGCTCCTCCTGGAAGCCTCGATCGTGCAGGCCTGGGTGTCATCATCGGACAGGCCTGCCAACATCAACGACGAGGCGGAGTGGTTCCGGGAGGCCATGTCCAAAATTTGTGACGTGGCAATGCCCCGGGTCCAGCCCGGACGTGCCCGGCGCCAGGTGTACTGGTGGTCGCGCGAGCTGACCGCGTTACGCGAGGCGTGCGTTGCTGCGCGGCGCCGGTATTCCAGGCACCGCAGGCTCCGTATCCGCCCTCCAGATACGGAAGCCATTCAGGCGGAGCTGTACGAGGGGTACAGAGAGGCTAAGAACGCCCTCCGAGCGGAGATCCAGCGGGCCAGAGGACTGGCCCGCGAGGAGTCGCTGGAGACTCTCAACGGAGACCCGTGGGGACGCCCCTACAAAGGGGTGCGGGATAAACTCCGCCCATGGGCTCCCCCACTGACGCAGAGTCTCCGGCCCCAGCTCGTGGAGGACGTGGTGAGCGCTCTGTTCCCTTCGCGAGGGGAACATACTCCCCCGCCCATGGCTCCGCCTCCTGCGGTGCCCGATGCGGACCACACCGCCGATGACGACGACGACGACGACGATTCTTCGGAGGTGACCGAGGTAGACCTGAGAGTGGCGGTACGTAGGCTGAATGCCAAGAATACCGCCCCAGGACCCGACGGCTTGCCTGGAAAAGCCTGGGTTCTGGCCTTGGAGGCTCTCGGGCCTCGACTAAGAGGGCTCCTAAGCGCATGCTTGGAGAGGGGCCAGTTCCCACTTCGTTGGAAGACGGGGAAACTGGTCCTCATTAAGAAGCCGGGGCGCCCAGCGGACTCTCCGTCCGCTTACCGGCCCATCGTGCTGCTCGACGAGGTGGGCAAGCTCTTTGAAAGAGTTATTGCAGACCGCCTTGTCGGGCGGCTGGTACGGGTGGGGCCGGATTTGGCGGAGAGCCAGTTTGGTTTCCGCAAGGGTCGCTCTACGGTGGACGCCATCATGCGCGTTCGAGCCCTCACGACGGGGGATGCTGTGGCCCGGGGTGGGGTCGTCTTGGCGGTGTCTCTTGACATCGCCAATGCCTTCAATACCCTGCCCTAGAGTTGCATCAGGGAGGCACTCCGATATCACCGGATGCCGACCTACCTCTGTCGCGTAGTCGAGGCATATCTGACGGACAGGGCCGTCATCTACCCCGGTCACCAAGGAGAGTGGAACCGGCGAGAGATGTCGTGCGGTGTCCCACAAGGATCGGTCCTGGGGCCGCATCTGTGGGACATCGGGTACGACTGGGTGCTGCGCGCCGACCTCCCTAGTGGCGTCAGCGTAGTCTGCTACGCTGACGACACGCTAGTCCTGGCACAAGGGAGTTCGCATCAGGCGGCGGCCGAACTGGCGGCACGTGGGGTTGCGACAATCGTCGATAGGATCCGGCAATTGGGACTCGAGGTGGCATTGCACAAGTCCGAGGCCATGTGTTTTTATGGTCCTCGGAACGCGCCACTGTCGGGTTCCCAGATAACGGCGGGAGGGGTTCACATCGGCGTCGAGTCGACGATGAAGTACCTGGGACTCGTCCTCGACAGCCGGTGGAACTTCGTCGAGCACTTCCGACGTTTGGCTCCCAGACTGGAGCGGGCCGGGGCTGCCTTGAAGCGGCTCCTGCCCAATCTGGGGGGTCCAAACGCCTCCTGCCGGAGGCTCTACGCGGGGATCGTGCGGTCCATGGCCCTTTACGGGGCACCGGTGTGGGCGCGTTCTCTGAGGCTGCGACCAGTGCAGCGGTTGAACGCGTCCCAAAGGGTCATGGCCATCAGGATGGTACGGGGATACCGCACGGTCTCCCGTGAGGCGGCGAGCCTCCTTGCCGGACTGCCGCCATGGGATCTGGAGGCAACAGTCCTCGCGCACATTTGGGTGTGGCGCGAAGAGGCGAAACTCCGGGGCATAACTCCGCTGCCGCAGGAAATCGCGGCACAGCGGACGGAGCTCCGGTGCGATCTCATGGCGACATGGAGAGTGCGATTGTCGCAACCCAGCGCTGGGCACGCCACAATTGTGGCGATAAGTCCCCTCTTTGAGGAGTGGCTAGAGAGGCGCCACGGCGTCCTCACCTTCCGCCTGACGCAGGTCCTCACCGGACATGGATGTTTCGGGAGGTTCCTGTTTAGGATTAAGCGGGAGGAAACGCCCGGGTGTCACCACTGTGTGGATCGCCCGGAGGACACGGTGGAGCATACGGTGGAGGTCTGCCCTGCTTGGGCGGAGCACCGCCGTGTCCTCACGGCAGCGATCGGCGGCGGCGATCTCTCGCGTCCGGCCCTGGTTCAGGCCATGGTTCGGAGCGAGAGTGCATGGGAGGCCGTCACCTCCTTCTGCGAAACAGTGATGCTTGCGAAGGAGGAGGCGGAACGCGTGAGGGTAAGGCAAAGTCAACGCCCTCGCGCCCTTAGTCGCCGCAGGAGACGCCCCGGGCGTCGGGAATCGCAGGCCGATTCCCGGCCACCGTAGGCGCGGGCTTGCGGACGGTGAGCGATGGGTAGCTCACCGTCCGATAAGGACCAAGCCCGGGTCGACGGCGCGTTGTGTTCCACGCGCGCCTCAAAGAGACGTCAGCACCAATTGACGGGGTCCGAAAGGGCCAATGCCTGCCAGGGTTACGAGCCTGTCCGAAAGGGATATCGTGGCCCTGGCACACAGGCATCTGAAGGAACACGGTGGGTTTTAGTCAGTAAAAGTCTGACACTCCCTCCCGCTCCACCCAGAGCGGGAGAAGTTATTTGATAATTTCCCACACAAAAAAAAAAAAAAAAAAAAAAGACGCTGTCCAAATGCTACTTATGGTCACAGAACGCATTTGAAATTAGTCATCAAAAAAGTACCTAGTTCTGCTTTTTGAACTGTTAAAGACCGTCATTAAAATAGTACCTACCTACTTGGGAAGGTACTATTTTGCTCAAGGTATTTTTTTAGGCTTTATTTACTATTTTAGTATTATAATTTAAAATTTTAATAAAAAAACTAGGATTAGATACCCTATTATCTAATCCTAGTTTTTTTTTATATCTTTTCCTATACGTGAGAAAATATACGTAATAAAATAATTAAATAAACAATAATCAAATGATCTGCACTTTTTGTGTGATTATGCCTTTTTGTAATAAACTAAAAAAGGAGGTGGTATGTATTGGGCGAGTTTTTTTTTTTGTACACTTATTTATCCGTGATTACTGGGCCGATTTACGTGATTATTTTTTCATTTCATTCAGGAAGCTCGCGAAGTTGTGATATTATAATGTACCTACATGTTTCAAACTTTGCTCAAGTAGTTTTTTAGTTAGCTTCAATAATACGTATTTTTTCCACTTTCCACACAGCAATAAATTAGTGGTATATATGAATTTGTGTGGAGTAGGTACCAAAACTAAAATTTTTAAAATAAAAACTTATTAAAACATGTATTTCTTTCCAGTGTTTTTTTTTTTGCAGTCAATTGTTTAAGAGTTTTATATATTGAATTTTTTTACTAATTTTTAACTCTTTCAACTAAATCCTGTTCGTATCTTGTGTTACAAACGTAGAATTTTTGATTTTCAATCTACGTTTGAGTCCGTCTCAACGATTGCGGTGCAATTATAAAATATCAGAGACTTATTATTATTTTACTAGAAATAATTGACACCACAGGAAGATGCTTATCACAACTTCTATCAAATGACTTTATTAATTTCTACAAAGCGCTCATTTCCTGAGAATAAAACATGTTATTTATCATATGAAATTGACATATTAATTATATATAAATAAATATGAATTTTATCACTTTACTATCTATATTTTAATTGCTCTTTAATAAACAAACATTTTTTTGTAGACTTGTTTTGCGGGCAGCTTTAGTGGCTCCAGTGTGTACAACCGTAGCCACTAAAAGTCGCTGACACGGTTACACCACAATTATTTTCATTTATTTTTGTTGCAATTATAATTATCTAGATCCTATGAATCAAACTAACTAAGTATGTTATTAAAAATAAATCATAAATATTGGTTTATTTCAAGGTGAATACATGATTGTATTAGTAAATACTCTAATATTCCACGTGCAAATTATGACTGATTTATTCCGCTATGTTATGTAGATATGTTATTATTTGTGCTCAATTCGCAATTATTTAATACTAAAATTGTTTTCATTTAAACTCCAAACTTTTAGAAGCTAGATTTAAAATAAATAGATCTTAATTTTGGGTAATGTTGTTTAAAGTAGACGTAACAAATAAGATAATTTTGTGTAGCCCATCTGAACCGAGCTTAGCAAAACGATGATTTAATTGAATGTTAGTGATACTTTATTACACATTGACTACAATTAAATGGCTTGCATGCTCATAATATTTTATAATGTATTACCTACACGTTGAATACTGACATCATTTTAGAAGAATTCGTAGTTGCTTACCATAACATCATTAATAAAATTAAATATTACTAAAACATTGTTTTAGGACAGCACGTGTGACCCAGCTGTCATTTAATACAGATGTTATCGTTGTAGGAATTACAAAAATATTAAAATACGAAATTAAATCAAAAAAATTACCCACGCCAGAGCTAAAATAATCTTTTTCCAATTTACGTTTATGATGCAGCTAGATACCAGTATTTTACATGGAGCGACTGCCTATCTGACCTCCACAACCCAGTTACTGGGTAATATTGCACCCTAATTGCGAAACGCAGTTTGAATCGGAATCGGCATGATTTTGAAGTATATTGCTAATCCATTGCTTAATATGTTAGAAAAAAATGTCTGCTCAACAACGTAAATAACGCAATGAATGTTGTTGAACTTTCAAATTGAAACCGATTCCTACTGATAGTGTGTTACGCAATTAGCCCTCCGGTTGTCAGCCTTTTGGGCTTCTGACGACCCGTAACGACTGTCAAAGATCCAGAAATGACAGCTGGGACCAACGGCTTAACATGCTTTCCGAGGCACGGAAGAGTCTCGGTATGTAAAGCTGAACCGCGGCAAGCGTAGCTGAATCTGATCAATCGACGAGCTTCTTTTAAGGGAGCTATAACAAAAAAAAACATTTTTCGTCAATTTCTAATTTTTTATCTAATTGTGAGAAAGCTTGAAATAATTGAAATATTAAGTCTGTGTAACTATAAAAGTACAGTTTTCGTGGTGATAAACCATTCGTGTCAGTCTCAGCACCTGTTAATAGTTTCATCACTTTTGCGCTCTCGAAAATATAGCTTATTTCGTCGTTCATTTATTTAATGAAGATATTGTATTGTCATAAAATAAAATTTTGATTTCATCGCACGAATACCGAAGCCCAGTGTGTAATTTTTAAGTTTCTTGATATGGTTTGTTAAATAATAGGAAAAAAACATTACCGACAGTGTTTTAAAAAAAAATATAGGTTTTTTCAACATTATTTTCTGAGACTGTTAGTTCTTTTTGCTACTTTTTTGAGTTGAACATGTCTGCTTACATAAAATATTTTTAAAAACTAAATTTATGTTATTATATTGAAGAAAAATGTTCCTCTAAACCCAACACGATATCATCAATTTTGTGTGAAGAAGCGACGGAAATTATTTTTCACAATATTATAAACCAACATTTTGAAATAAAAAATTACTTCTAATTGAAGAAGAAGGAGTAATCTATCTGTGGCAATTATTAGTTACAGTTGGTTTGGTTTAATTTTGCCGCAAAATGTACCGAAAAACTGCTAATTTTTGTCAGATTTGCGAATGCGTCCTTATGTGTCAGTCTCAGGTTGTATCTTGCTTAAAATATGATTCGCGACTATAACAGACATGTAACTATTCACAGAATTATAAATCATTAGAATCATTAATATATCTCTCTTAGTTAGATTTGTTCCCCGATACAAATCTAACTAAGAGAGATGTATTTGATTCTAATGATTTATAATTCTGTGAATACATGTCTGTAAAGGCTCGTACAGACAAGTGCGACATCGCGGGCGCGACGCAACACTAGCAGCACAATTTATTTGTCGATGCATTACGCGCCCGCGATATCGCGCGGGTCTGTACGAGCCTTAATAGTCGCTAATCATATTTTGAGCAAGATACAACCTGACACTGACCTAAAAATTGCAAAAATGTAAGAAAATTTGAATTTCGCGGGCTATAGCTGCGGATTCCACTTAATTCAAAATATTGTAGTTAAATTACTACAACAATATATAAAGGGATCTGTACTACCTACGTTTAAACATCGACCTACATGAGCATCCTCAAAGAAGTCAAAGTTCGACTCACAACCTTCGAGGTACCCAATCAACTATCTAATGAACTGGCATGCGAAATAAATTACATGCATTGAACATTGTTAATAAATTTAACCATGGGTGTAACTAAGAATATGTTTACGAGCCATATTAGATACATAAATATGTTTAGTATCTAATGTATCAATTAATTATGTTAGTTACATTTACATACTGTATATCATAAATTCCTACCTATGTGTCTCTTAGAATGTATGTAGAATCTAAGAGTAGGATAAGACTGTGATATGACAGCCTCTTTGGTCAACTGCTCGAAAACACGACTACTGTGTAATTCTATCTCCAGTCTGGAAAGTGTCGGCGACGGCGATCTCTCGCGTCCGGCCCTGGTTCAGGCCATGGTTCGGAGCGAGAGTGCGAGGAGACCGTCACCTCCTTCTGCGAAGCAGTAATGCTAGCGAAAGGGGAGGCAAAATGCGTTAGGGTGAGGCAAGGTTCGCGCTAGTCGCCGCAGGAGACGCCCTGGGCGTCGAGAGTCGCAGGCCGATTTCCGGCCACCGTAGGTGCGGGCTTGCGGACGGTGAGCGATGGGCACCTCGCCGTCCAATAAGAACCAGGCCCAGGTCGACGGCGCGTTGTGTTCCCCGCGCGCCTCAAAGAGATGTCAGCACCAGCTGACGGGGTCCGTTAGGACCAATGCCTACCAGGGTAGCGAGTTTGTCCGAAAGAGATATCGTGGCCCTGGCACACAAGCAACGGAAGGAACACGGGTGGGTTTTAGTCAGTAAAAGTCTAACACGCTCTCGCTCCGCCCAGAGCGGGAGAAGTTATTTGATCAATTCCCACCCAAAAAAAAAAATGGAAAGTGTCATTGGAGTTTTCTACCTGGAAATTCGCTGTAGCAGCCCTGAGCTTTCGACAAAAATATAGCGCCCAATTAAATAAGACTTAAACAAAACTAACGAATTATGGGTGTATTACTTTCACAACTCTGCCTAACCCTTAGGGGACTTTAGGTGTAATTTTATGTGATACCAATTAATTATTACATTCACATTGGTCGGTCGGTGGTTATTCCCGCGTGTTTAAAAAGTTAATTATAGGCAAAGGTATGTCGTTGCATGGACCGGAACTGTCAATATCTATTTTTAAATAATATGCCTTTGCCTGGTTGGATTTCGCTTGATTATTCTACCTGAAAAGAAAAACGAATTTGAATTAAGAATTTAATCGATTAAAACATGATTGTGTCTTGTGAAGCTAAAAAGTTGTAACAGTCCACGACAATGTTAGGCTCAATTTTTTTTTTAAATAATATAAATTGTCTTAGCACACTATTGTAATGAGTTTTCTGTGGGGTCTAAACTCTGTAGAGACCACCCGTAAATGTCATAGGCTAAGCTGGTTTTGTACCAACCTGGTTTTACCAGGTGTGCGCACAGCATCCACCTGTAGGCATACTAATAAGATTATAACGCACACATTTTGAGCCTATTAGGAGAGGAACAATATTAACTTGACGTCTATTAAAGAACTCTTGTTTTATAGTTATTTGAATTTTAATTGCTCCTTGTGAAATAATTAAAGATTAAGATTAGTTTCTGTTAGTTTCTGCGTACCCCTACGGGAAGAAGGTATGAGTTTATGTATGTCTATGTATGTAGGTAAAGATTACTGGACACAGACAAAGAAACATGCATCTTTATTAAACCATTATAATGTATCCAAACGGAAATAAATGAACGCGTAACCTTAATTAAAATATTTTAAATAAAATCTCACAACAATTATTATGAATGATAAACGAGTAGGTTGGAAATTTCACACAATTTATTCTGAAAGATTTTTTTTTATAAAAAAGAAACATTCAATTGTTATAAAACATGTTTTTTTTTGAGCCTAGAGCAGAATGATAAAAAAACTTTCAAAACCAAGTTATTTGATCACTACCTTTGATTATTTATACAGAGTGTTTATTTTATTTTGTTTGAAAGGTACACCAACGACCTATTCACTAGAACATTACATAATAAAAAATAACATAATTATGCATGGAGTTATGTTGAATAAGTCACTTACAGGCGTACACAGCACTTACATAAAAATAGCTTCTTATATATACGTTTTAACAAGATTTTTTACTCGTAGTGAGGATAGAAAAACTAATTAGAAACAAAGAACAAAACATTAGTTTTCATTAGTGTTTCGTGCATCGTGTGCCAAATTAAAATGGTCGACTGGGGGAGTCATCTGCTGTCCTTTCAGACCCCTAAACACTTCTCAGCCCTGTGGACTTTTTTTCATCGACTTTTTATTGTTTTATTAAAAATATACCCAAATTTTACATTCCTGTACAAATTTAAAAAAAAGTATAAGTCGTAGACTTTGAATTTTAATTTTATTTAGATGTGTATTGTATTACAGTACTTTAAAATTCAAAATTAGTGACAATAGCCATAGCCATCTGGTTTTTTTTTTTTCATTTACTCGCAAAGTTTCGGACTTCAATTGAAGCTGTCCATGTTACAGCTATATACATGGCTATAAAAAAAAAAAAACAAAAGCGACCGGGATCTTCGAACTTCCTCAAACATTCTCTAGTCTATCCTCTTGAAAAAAATCTCGAAAAAAATTCGCAACTCTCTAACGTATTTAATAATATCCCAACCAAATCTTTTCACACAGTATCTACCAACTAACAGTATTAAACTTTAATAATGACTTAAAAGCCTATTTGCATAGATAAAATAATACAAAGGAAAATTGCTTATTCCGTGCATCGTACCGGCTGACCTCTGGGCGTAATTTCGCAAACCCATGGCCGGGCATGGTCCCATGATGGTGTTGTAACCCTTAACACGATGGTTGTGAAATTTTTGTCACTACGCCATGCCGGGATAATGGTAAATGCTTGTGCTAAGTGGGTAGATAAACTGTGGGATTATTATTTGCTAACATTTGCTAGAATGTTGTCGTGAAAAGGATCTGCTGTTACGCAATTAAGTTAAGACATTTTTATGTGCTTCCCGGCTTCAGTAAAATATTTTAAAAATTGTTGCTAGATCAATTGTAAAGACTAAGCAAAGGCCTCCCTTTTTCCTTCTTATATTATATTTATTATATTTTTATTATATTTAATAAACATAAATTATTATTAAAGAGTAAACAATTCGGTTTCACACGCGGTCGCTCGACTACCCTGGTGATGAGGTTCTTGCACATATTTTTGAGGCCTGGGAGAAATCAAATGATGCCCTAGGTATTTTTGTGTCTTTCTCGAAAGCCTTTAGACCCCCTTAGACGACCCACTGACCTTAAGGTTTTCGATTGCGTTTCTCATGATAATTTGGTCAGGAAATCGAATCACTATCATCAAATTTAAGAAAAGTCTTACTTCATTTTCCACTATAATCATTGGCTCTTTAGGCATTGAAATCCATCATTAAGAGCAGGCAGTCTAAATCAAATTTCGAATGCAAGTTCCGCCCCTCGCATGCCACACCGTTATGGGCTAAACGCTAATACATCAGTAATAAAGTTAAATATCGCGTGCGCTCTCTGATCGTGTTCGAGCACGAAACTAAATAGCGTAAGTCTCAATTCTTATTTCGTTTATAACTAAAATAGTAATTGATCTAGAGAAAAAATATCTTGTGTCAGGATAATAAACTATATTTTCTTGCTGTAAATATTTATTTTAGACATAAAAGCTAAACAATCTTGTTTGTTTTTAGAATTATCCTTAAAACTGACATGATTTTTGAATAAAAAAATTATTGATAGAAAATATTATATTACAATTACGTTACTGTCTTTAACATGGAAAGAAAAAGATCCAATTAAAAGTTTCATTTTGCTTGTATGTGTGACTGTTTCAGAATATTGATGCAAATTAACATAAAAATAGGGAGCCTCCTCTTGACACTTTGTTATAAAGTATCCGACAGTTTTAGCCATTTGGTTCACTTCAGCATCCAAGCGCGTTGTAAAATTTTTCCCGCGATCCGGTCATCCGATAGCTGTCATAATATTGCCAAATACAAATGAACTTTTTTAAATAGGAGCCTTGTGACCTCCTACAGACAGCTACCTACCAAGCTATCCTTTCCCAGTATAAGCTGATCTCGCACTGTATAGGATTTCCGTACAATGAGAGGTCAGCTTATACTGGAAAGTATACCTTGTTATGTAGACGTGTGTACAAGAGTTTCTGTTTTTTTATTTTCATTTTGTTTATATATCAACTATTGTTTTTATGAATGTGTTTAGTTTATGATCTTCCTGTGCGAATCCCAATAAATAATGTGTGTGTTGCACGTGGATACCTGGAAATAAAAAAAAAGCTTTTTGTTTTTTCTTTGTTAAACAATCGTCGGCCATAATATATGTAACGGCGCCTTTACTAGAAGTGATCATCGTATTAGTGATTCAGCAGCTTCAATGTCATCAGGATGGTGCCGGAATACAGCAGTTCGTCGTGGACTTGGTACGACAGCGGCTCCCTTCACATCTTCTTCTGTAATCAGAAGACACCCACCACGTAACCATCGATGCAACGCGAAGCTCTGCCAGGGTGACTATCACCAGCCAGTGTCACTCTTATCCGGCCTTTTCGGTAATTCCAGTAACTTCATAACGAAAATAGACGGCGCCACTTGCTGCGCCGTCATAATGTCTCGAAATTTTTCGTCAGGCAAGATTAAAGTAAAATTAGATTTTCCAGTAAAACTTTGAAAGTTTTGTTCTACTAGTCAACATTACTTCAAAGTTTCAAGGTTATTAGAGCTATTTAAACTTCACTTAGCAACAATCTAAAGTTGCATTAGTGCATGTTAGGTTGGTACATATTCGCTTACATGTTAGCATCATGTTGTGTGTTGTATCCTCAACGAATAGAATACTAATTTATTTACATCGTCTATTATACCCGCCAGACAGACAACTGTGTATGTGCACATTCTACGTTCAAATGATTTCAATCCAAAGGAACGGGGTTCTTGGTGGGAAAGTGAAGTGTCAAGTTTAGCACTTTTGTTTTATTTTCTAAAATTTGTGTTTAGCCGAATATTAATGTGTAATAACTGGTGGATTATTAACCATTAAGTGTTCGTGAACGTGCATTCGTTTAAGTCAATGAATCAAAACAGTGCAACATCACTCAAGTTCTCTCAAGAAGTCCGCGTGAGGTCTCAGTAAAGGGCCACACATCTTTAATGAAACTCAAGGGGAGCGGGCGGGCGGTGATATCATCTATCATGCATTGTATATAATTCATTTCATCATTATTAAACAAAGTTTGTAACTAAATAAAGACTTGGCTAAAAGGTGCCAGCGAGCAGGCCATTAAAATATATATTAAAAAAAAAACCTAACACCAATCAACTCAGCCTATTGCGGTGTACAGCTGGACATAACCCTCTCCCAGGCTGCGCAACAACACTCTTTCCCCCTATCCGCCTTTCGCATCCAGCCTGTCCCAGCCACCTTTTTAAGATCGTCGGTCCATCTAGCTGCATCACTACGCTTGCCGATACGCGGTCTCCACTCCAGGACTCGTCTGCTCCACCAGCCATCGGTCCTTTAACAAACATGGCCAGCCACTTCAGCCCTGCAAGCTATGTCGGTAACTCCGGTTTTTATTCGGAGAAAGAACGAAATGCATGATGTCTTGGTTTTATTAGTTCTTTGAAAGGCTTCAGCATAAGAATAATCAGCCTATAAGTAATATTCCCAGTGCTGGGATACAGGCCTCCTTGTACCACGTACCACGTAATCGCCGATCACCAACGGCGCGGGCACAGTGCTGGTTGGTGGCTGTCATTATGTCTCCGAACTTTTGGTTCTAGGACATGCCGGTTTCCTAAAGCTTTTCAACACACAAACTAACTAACCATGCTGCTGTATTTCGCTGACCGAAATAACTCACAGATTATGATGGATTTTGTTTACTTTTTTGTTCTTCTTTATTACTCGAGCTAACTTTTTTTTTTGTATGCACGTGTTTCTGTGACAAACAACTTTATTAGGGTTCCGGATTTCTGTACCTCAAAAGGAAAAAAACGGTACCCTAATAGGATCACATCGTTGTGCGTCTGTCAGTCTGTCAAGACCCTTTTTCTCAGGAACACGTCACGGTATCACGTTGAAATTAATATCAAATACATAGGTCTACGATCCCTTGGAGCTTTATAAAAATCAAGCTTCTAAGTCATCGCAATAAATAAAATGTTTTATTTGTTATTTATATTCAAATTCTTTTCTTCTATTTTTTTTATTTTTTCTTCTTTTCTTTTCTTTTTTCTTTTCTAATTCTTATTCTCTATTTTATTCTTTCTTTTCTTTTGCGTAGCAGGTGGCGGTCTATAGTTTCTACCATGGGGGTACATGGGAAGAAGGCGTGAGTTTATGTGTATTTAAATTCTTTACTTACTAAAATAGTTTATAAGCTCCTGTTGTTACTAACCATAATGGATCATGATATCTGATTTATAAATAAATAATAATAATAAAAAATACGGCAAACTCACAAATAAATCAAAACTTATACTTACTTCCCGTTGACCTAGAATCATGAAAGGCAAGGAACAAGGTCCCACGCACAAGTAAATAAAAAGTTCGAAAATCGTTAAATTGTAGTTTTATCTCACATGTTTTTTTTTGCGAATACAAAACTTTAAAAACATTTGCAGTTGGACAATTGACCGTGGCGTATATCGATGCATGGGAGAAATTTTTTAACTATAATTTTAAGTTTGTTTTGGGAATTCATCCCAACTACGGAACTCTTCATTGTACGTGATCCAACACGCACTTGGCCGGTTATTTTTCTTTCTTTCATTTTTCCTTTAATAAAACCCTTTAAAGGCTCGTGCAGACTGGTGCGATATCTCAGGCGCGACAGGCAGCGCGACCCCTGTCGCGCCCGCGATATCGCGCCAGTCTACACGTGCCTTGACATGAAATTTGACAAGAGACTAAAGTTAATTAGATTACAATAGCCTTTCAGAAACCGAGGGGCATCCAGGGGCTCGTGGCTAAATAATAACTTGGATCGGTCGAAGGTTAAGTTACGCTTGGAAGGTTAAGTTACTAAAGCTGACTTGTCGCGTTGCGCGACTGGTCGCGTTGGTCAGCACGAGCCTTTATTCGTCGGTATATTTTGTATCTTTCCTATTCAACTTCAATTCTCAGAACTTCAGAATATTATTCCATAAAATCAAATACCAAACGAGAATAACTATGAATAAATAAAGAAAAAGGAAAAGGTTTTTTAGTCAAGGTGAAAGAGACAGGTTGGGTTAGTTTTGTGTTCAGATTTTGCCTAAAATAAAGTTTGAGAAATACTTTTTCACTGAACCTACTACATTTATTCGACATATTTCTTAACAAAAGTGCCATTATCATAATTATATGAAACATTTCAAAAACAATATCATATAGGGAGGTTAGTTGCAAATAGGTCACACTGCCACGCATTAGGTAAATAGTAAAGTCGAATAAAAAGTCAGCCTGTATAATGTCACGTGTCAATAGAACAGAAACAAAAAAGGTGAGATTGTTAAATAAATGGAACGTTTATAGATTTCATGAACAAAGGGGACAGACTGTATACATTTATTATTTTTACATAAATCACTATAAAATACAAAACATTATTTCTATTTTTATTTTAAAACTAGTCAAAATTTACACGTGTCAGTCACGTGTTAGGGAAAAGCACTGATAGATCATAGATTTATACTGATATTATTAAGAGGTATTTGTGAGTTTGAATGTACGGGGATAATCTTCGAAACTACTTATCCGACTCCGAAAATGTTTTCACGAATGGTACAGATGTTCTATGTCACGAAGTCCTGTTGGTTATTGCAATTTGAACCTTATGTTTACCGCCATTAGAGCGACAAGAGAGGACTTCGTGAAATAGTTTAACTATACCTAAGCTACTATATTACAGAGTAACATAGGATATTGTATTCATATATTATATTTTGCCTTTGCCCAGCAGAGGGCCCTCGTAGGCTAGAAAAAAAAAAGCATGAAATTTCGCGCAAACGAAGTCGCGGACAGAAGCTAGTATACAAAATTTAGGGTGATAGTACCTACACATGAAAAACCGGCCAAGTGCGTGCCGGACCACGCACAATAAAAGGTTCCGTAGTTAGGATGAATTTATCCTAAGAACAAACTTAACTTTGTAGTTGATTTTTTTTCTCCCACATATCACGGTCAGTTCTCCTACTGAATGTGTAAGCTTGTAATCGCTTTTTTTATGTGATAAATCTAAAAATTCACGATTTTCGGACTCTGCTTAACTTGTGCTGTGCTTCTTGCCAAATTTCATGATTCTAGGTCAGCGGGAAGTACCTTAAAGCTTTTGATTTATTTGGGAGTATCAAAATAAGTCGCATAAATGGCCGTATTTTTTATTGCGTTGATTTACTTGAGCTTGACTTTTTTAGAGCTACAAAAGACCGAAGACCTACGTATTTGATATTAATTTCAACCTGCACGCGTTCCTGAGAAAAATGGTGTTGGCAGACAGATGGACGGACAACGAAGTCATTCTATAAGGGTTCCGTTTTTTCCGTTTGGGATACGGAACCCTAAAAAACTAGCAGCAAAGAATTTATTAATTCTATGCTATTAGTGTTACGTTCAATAAAGTCCTGTGACTTTATTGAACGTAACACTAACATCCATTATTTCAACCAAGTCAGCCTATCGCAGTGCATTGCTGGACAAAGGCATCTTTCAGGCGCCACAACACCCGATCCTCCGCCTTCCGCATCCAGTCTGTCCCAACCACATTCTTAAGGTCGGTCAATCTCATTACGTGCATTATTTATTACTTAGCAACTTAATAATTACTGCTCATTTGCTAATATTTAAAAAAAAACGTAATTAACAAACTCTTTACCTCAAATAACCAACTATAAACAAAAAAATCGTATTCGCCATTTCACGGAACGTTACAATCACTATTAAAAACCATTTAACTTCTATAAACGTTAAAAATAGCACAATTACTTCAGTTTCACTTTCGAGCAGTTTATTTGTAAAGATTACGTCATTTCGTACTGTTCAGTTTAACCTTCGTGGTTAAATACGGATGAATAGTAAAGAAATTGTTTTCAACATTGTTTCACGTTGATCTGGATACGGCTTAGTTGCCGAGGTTGTGTTTGTGCATAGGTTAGTCTGTTATAAATGTACAGTGTACACTTTTCCACATAATCTATGTCATTACATTATCCTAAAGATGGTTGAGTGAGATGTCTACTTACAAATAGCGTACAGTCATACGAATAATCTCACTTTTCTGCTACAAAAACTCATCATCATCAATTCAGCCGAAATACGTCCACTGTTGGACTTAGGCCTCCCCCTAGCAAAAACGAATTGATGGGGTCCATTAGGGCCAATGCCTGCTAGGGTTGCGAGTTTGTCCGAAAGGGATATCGTGGCCCTGGCACACAGGCAAATGAAGGAACACGGGTGGGTTTTAGTCAGTAAAAGTCTGACACGCCCTCCCGCTCCGCACAAAGCAGGAGAAGTTATTTGATAATTTCCCACCCAAAAAAAAAAACGCCTCTCCCAAGCACCGCCACTTCGACCGGCTCTGTGCTTGCCGCATCCAGCGGATTCCTGCGGCCATCACAAGGTCATCAGTCCACCTTGTAGGAGGCCTTCCAACACTACGCCTTCTGGTAAGCGGTGGCTACACCAACTATTGGAACTGATATATTCAACAAATCTACAGTATCTAAAAGGAGGGTAAGGTAACTGACACTTCAACAAAAGGTAGCAGTGCCTACCTACCACGTAACCAAAACCAGTCTATTTTTACAAGCTTTTATTTAACTTCTAATGTAAGTAAGTTGTCCGGTTCTTTACAAACTATTTTTCGGCCCCGTGGTGGTATCCGACTAAGTTATTTTTTTTAAATCCAACCTCTTCCTAAAATCCTTTCAAATATCAAAATCGTAACATCCGCAAAGTGCGTTCGATTCTGAAAGCGTTCGCAATAAACATATCTCGATCGACCCTGAGCAACGCACGTTGGACAAGCACAAGGAACACGGAAGCGGCTCTAAAAATTCACGACGCAAATCTGACGCTAGTAATTTTCGGTGAGTACGTGTCGAGTATCTTCCTTGTGAGGTATGAGACGTACCGGTGTCAGAATAAGGTGCCGGAAGATACAAGTAATTATACGTTTCGAATGAAGATCGTGAATCTGTTTTGGAGGTTAGATGAGAGCGTGAATGTTTTTTTTTTTTATTTGTATGTCGGCAGTGTGTTTTGATTAGATTTGGTTTCGGTGATTATAAGTGAAGGTGTGGTGAGAATGTATTTTTTGTGAATTAAACGTCCTTGCTAAGTAACAAACTTTCTGATTGAATTTACACGGCTGGTTGCTACTTTCAATGACATTCTCTTTTGTCTAGCACAATGCTGATTTAGCGTAAAAAAACGCGTCAACTTTTCGTGCGTATTTTTTATTCAAAATACTAGGTATTACTTAATGATCATCAATACTTAATTAACCCAAAAAGGTGTACCTACATTTTTGTTATTTTCAAACACAAACGAAAAAAACCTGTTCAAAACATCAAAAATAAAAAAGAAGCACTCAGTGTGCCTCCGAGGAAAATCCTCAGTGCGCGTCGGGGCCTATTTTACTTGCGCGTGCGTCGCTCCTTCGTCCGCGCAGTCCTTTGAATGACAAATTTCATTGGACCTTGAACATGTACATAATATTTTCCTCGTGCGTGATTCAAATGTCAAATTTTTATAAATGCGTTCGTTTTTGAGAATAGACTTTTCGTTGAATTTGACAATTTGATTGAAGTAAATAGATTTATATTAGATATGTTACGTGCTTTGATTGTCATTATGCATCAGTGTTAAAAGCTATATAAGCTACACATTTTTAGTAAATGAACACACAAATTTCAAGCTAATTGTTACTAGTTGCTGTTGTTGTTGCTAGTTGTTATTTATTAATAATACATTTAATTGACATTATTTACAATATGATTAAATATGACATTACTTTTTCACCCTTTAGTATAATTGACTATTGACATGCATGTAAAAATATGTTATAATTGATTAATTATTTATTAACAATACATTATTTGTAATTTAAAATTTACATTATTTACTCGAATGTGACTTTGTAATGTATAGATTCAGACTAATTACAAATAAAACTAATATATTTGTACACCAATTTCATTGGATTCAAGGACATAGAGCTCGACTAAAATGTATACATAACACCTTTATTGTAATACTGTGTTCACGAATAAAAACTGATTGATTGAAGCATTTTTTCTTTACTAGATGCACAATAAGAACCAAAACGACGTTACCATAAAAAGCATATTTAATTATTATTAAGTTTTTTCAAAACAAGTGAAGCAAAATAAATACATGAATTATTCTACAGATGTTGAGAGCAGATGGTTTCAAATTAAAACCGGATCAATAGACAGTAACAAATAAATAATATTAACAGTTAAATAAGAACCGCACCTAGCTGCCATTTTCTTTTTTTTTCTAGTTAGCTTACAAAGGAGTAAGTACTCTTTTATCGTCGATCACCTGGCAGATCTATAAAGTTTTATCTATGAATCTAAATATTTTTTGTCTTTTTTCCGCATTATCATATCAGCATCAGCCTGATGCCAGCTGTGTAACGGGCAGCACAGTGAAAGATGTTGACGACAGACGTTGTGACGATCCTTAATAGTGGTTTGTTCACAGCAGTGCGCGCTCGTCTTTTGGCTATCAAAGCAATATTGAACACGGGTTTCATTTCCCAGTCTCTTCTTCCTGCAGAAGTATTTAGTATTGGCAGTATTTTATAAGCAATCCTTATTTCTCTGGTACCAAATCAACAACCATCTACGATTCGAGAAGCTTGTCTCTTCTATGCAGGCGTGCAACGCCTGTAATGATGATATAATGATATATATAAGGTAAGTAGACCTGGTAATCTTTAATGCCATGTGCCTATACTTTTGTTCCCGAAGTTCTGTACTATCAATTAAAGCCAGGGCCGCCGCCGTCGACATCAATGCGGCGGGTGGGAGGACAATTACAGAGTGAGCAAACATCTGTGCCCACCTTAATACCTACCGCGGCACTAATTAATTATTGTTATTACAAAAACAATGTAACTACACTTAGTTCGCACTTGTCCTTTGAAGTGGGGATATGCGTTTTGTTAAGAATTGGATATTTTTTGTTTACTGAATTTTTGACGGGATCATCTGAATATATTATGGCAAAGGGTTGAATGTACAATTTCTACTATCACGGGTACGTACCAGGGACCATTTTGGATACCCATTGAAAGGGTTTTCGATAGGGTTTTTCGAAGCAGTTAAACAAAAACCCATACGATATGGGTAACCCTTTTGAACGGCTTAAATTAAATTTTGGTTACCCGTTGAAAGGGTTTTCGATAAAAACCCATTCAACGTCAGGAAAATTATTGATTCTTATCTATATAATATTTTTTTAATTTTCATGGAAATTGTTCTACCAGAATCGTGACACCGTCGTGCCGCGCCTGTCTGCGGGAGCCTTTGCGCTCCTACTAGGAACGGAAAGGCTCCCGCATACAGGACAAGATAAGCGACATGGGTTTCGATTCTGCTTCGTGAAAATTCAGATAGAGATTCGCCCGCTCATAGATACTGTTCCTAATTATTAATCTCGGGAGCACTGGGTAAAGTGGCTTGGCATAAAGTCTTCATGTTTAAAATTGATGTATTTTATTTATAGAGAGCTCTATCAATGTTAATATTAGGTATAAATAAAAATGAAAGCTACAATATTCAACCCTCATTTAACCGCATGTCTATGGTAATAATTTGACAGAGACAGCTCAGTAGTAATAAGACGATACAGTCGATATTTGAAAGAAAGTTTTTTTTTTTATTCGAGACACGCACATGACGTAAAAAAAACCGGCCCTGTGCGTGTCGGACCACGCACAATGAAAGGTTCCGTAGTTGGGATGAATTGATCCCAAAAACAAACTAAACATTGTAGTTGAACAACATGTTCTCCCATGCAAACATCGACATACGCCAACTGCAAATGAAAGTTTGTAATCCCAAAAATATTTTTTTTTTTTGTTTTCTACAAATTACCAATGTTCGTACTTTTTCCTTTATTTGTGCTGTGAGACCATGCTTCCTGCCAAATTTCATGATTCTAGGTCAACGGGAAGTACCATACAGGTTATAATTTATTTGCGAGTATCAAAATAGTATATGTCGCATAAATAGGCGTATTTTTTTATTGCGTTGACAGTTTACAAGCTTGATTTTTTTAGCTCTCTAAGGGACCTAAGTTTTTTTTTTTTTTTTTAAACCTTTTTACCTAAGTACTTGATATTATTTTTTAAATTTGATGCCTCTATGCGTTCCTTTGAAGAAGGGTCTTGACAGACAGACAGCAGACGGACAACCAAGTGTCCCGTATAAGGGTTCCGTTTTTTCCTTTTGAGGTGCTTTAAAAACGAGCATTTAAAACTAATAAAATTGACATATTTGTTGGAACAAACTACAAAAAAAATCAGCATAATGCTGCGATATTTAAAAAATAAATACTTACTGCAATGTTTAAACTTCTCTCCGATTTTCACAAGAAGCATGGCCGCCCTATTCAAACGGTTGGTTGTAGGATAACGCCACGCTGATAGTACGTGGGCCCCGATATGATTAATTGATATGGGCTTATAGTCGCTTAATTGCTTGTTCGCTTACACTAACAATTGGTTATTCAAGTGTCTATGGTAATCTGTTGTCTGTTTGTACCGCTCGTTATGTTAACTGAGGAGACTTTTTTTAAAAGATTTTGACGCACCGTACCCTTACATCACGCCTTGTTTCCATGACTGGTTAGGCAGAGGTGTACTTTTAGTACATTTCGCCAGTTGTGTTTGGGGGCGAGCCTATTGCTATCAACAGGGCATAAATCAAGCCATCGGGCTGCTACTGAGAAATAAAATAAAAATCTTTATTTCAAACATGAACACTTACATAAACAGTCCATAGGTTGTTTAGTGATGGGTTGGTAACAGAAAGAACTTATAGTCTATATTAGTATTGTTAGTAAGGATACAAACACAGCTAAATTACCTAAGCCCGCCCTCGAGGCTCAGTGTCCACCATAGGTAACTTACCTATGTGTACCTACCCAGTGCCGTTGTTATAGGACAGTCAGGCCTGTTAACAATCATTTTCAGGATGCCGTTCCAAGTGTTACGCAAGCGCTGTAGGTATTAGTAGTACTAATGAAAAAATCTTTGTATCGAAGACACCAGCGCCTTCCAAATTAGGTTATATAAAAATAAAATAAAAATTGGAACGTCCCACATGAACTTAGTGAACTCAGAAAAACAGTAAAACGAATAAAAAAAAAATACAAAAAACTAAAATTAAAATTTTTGTTTATTGTATTTTTTTTTTACCACAACATACCTATATCGCTGGAAAAGGAGGAGCTCGTGGCTAAGTAATAACATACAGCCGCACGGGTCGATCCATCAAGTTAAGCTACGCTAGCCGGGGTTGGTCCGTAACCATTTTTAAATACCGAGACTCGAGAACGTGATTTTCGAGACGGAGGTGCCTCGAACATCACGTTAAACCGTTAGCCCTGGGTGTCATTCGTGGATCTATGACTGTCGTTACGGGTCGTCAGAAGCCCGACAGTCTGACAACCAGTCTTACCAAGGGGTATCGTATTACCCAGTAACTGGGTAACTACCCACTCACTACTACTGTTGATTACTGGTACTGAGATCAGATAGGCAGTCGCTCCATGTAAACACGTATGCAGCTGCATCCGACGTATTTGATACGTTTTTTGTTTTTTTGACATTTAAATTTAATTATTCTGTTGAAATTAGATTCATTATTATTGTCACATTGTCTGCCAAATTTAGTAGGCGGAATATGAAGAACTATTGCGTATGTGTAATAAAATCTGTAAAATACCATATTTCAGGCACATAAATGAATCTATCTATCCGGTTAGACTGGAAGCTGACCCCAACACAACATAGTTGGGCAAAGTATTGGTGAATTTCTTAACAGCTTATACTCAATACCTACTCGTATACCAACATCTCTTCCTATTTAGCTACAGCTACAGCTGTTATACAGCGCGAATTCCTAATTACCTATGTACTACCTACACCAAACACCTATTTTCCTACATTTCAAACCTAAACGAATAGCCCTTTCAATAGCTTAGTTTCCTTACACCACAGTGTCGAATGCGCTTGGGCCGCTAATTATCCATTGAGTCGCGATAATATCGGACAGAGCGCTATTCACACCGTGAGCGTTCACACTAGCGTTCAATTAAACGCGAGGTACGCAACTATTGTTTATGCGTTGTAAGTGAAGGACTGAGGAGTTTTTTGATATTTTGAATTGATTCTAGCGCCATTGTTTTAACCAAATCACTTGAAGTTTTTTTTTTAAATTATTATTTCACAAGCTTAGACGTGACTGCACTGAAGCATAATTTTGTCTATACCCGGTTTGAAATATCTTTATTTCCCGAAATAATTATAATCCACTTACTTACGAGTAACCGTCTTTTGCTCTTTTTTTAATCATCTCATTTGCTCACTACGACCAATCATAATATTATAAGTTTTATACTAATAAAACCCATAGGAATAAATTGATAAAAATAAAATAACAAACTTCTACTAAAGTTTACCCATACGAGTCGGCACTCGATACTCACGATAAATCGATTCAAGTTAAATGTCAAAACGGGCCATTTTTTGACAAGTACCTATACATAATTTTTAGATGATTATGAACTAATAATTTAAATCGTGTTTAACTAATGTAGCTTTTTTATTTTATTTTTTTGGGTGGGAAATTATCAAATAACTTCTCCCGCTTTGGGCGGAGCGGGAGGGCGTGTCAGACTTTTACTGACTAAAACCCACCCGTGTTCCTTCATTTGCCTGAGTGCCAGGGCCACAATATCCCTTTCGGACAAACTCGCAACCCTGGTAGGCATTGGCCATAATGGACCCCGTCAATCCCCGTCCGCAGGCCCACGCCTACGGTGGCCGGAAATTGGCTTGCGACTCCCGACGCCCAGCGCGTCTCCAGCGGCGACTTGGGACGTGAGGGTGCGAACCCTGCCTCTCCCTCACGCGTTCCGCCTCCTCCTTCGCGAGCATTACTGCTTCGCAGAAGGAGGTGACGGCCTCCCATTCACTCTCGCTCCGAACCATGGCCTGAACCAGGGCCGGACGCGAGAGATCGCCGCCGCCGATCGCCTCCGTGAGGACACGACGGTGCTCCGCCCAAGCAGGGCAGACCTCCACCGTATGCTCCACCGTGTCCTCCGGGCGATCCACACAGTGGTGACACCCGGGCGTTTCCTCCCGCTTTATCCTGAACAGGAACCTCCCGAAACATCCGTGTCCGGCGAGGACCTGCGTCCGGCGGAAGGTGAGGACGCCGTGGCGCCTCTCTAGCCACTTCTCAAAGAGGGGACTTATCGCCGCAATAATGGCGTGCCCAGCGCTGGGTTGCGACAATCGCACTCTCTATGTCGCCATGAGATCCCGCCGGAGCTCTGTCCGCTGTGCCGTGATTTCACGCGGCAGCGGAGTTTCGCCCCGGCGTTTCGCCTCCTCGCGACAATCAGATGTGCGCGAGGACTTTTGCCTCCAGATCCCATGGCGGTAGTCCGGCAAGGAGGCTCGCTGCCTCACGGGAGACCATGCGGTAACCCCGTACCAGCCTGATGGCTATGACTCTTTGGGACGCGTTCAACCGCTGGGCTGGTCGCAGCCTCAGAGAACGCGCCCACACCGGTGCCCCGTAAAGGGCCATGGACCACACGATCCCCGCGTAGAGCCTCCGGCAGGAGGCGTTTGGACCCCCCAGATCGGGCAGGAGCCGCTATAAGGCAGCCCCGCTCCAGTCTGGGAGCCAAATGTCGGAAGTGCTCGACGAAGTTCCACCGGCTGTCGAGGACGAGTCCCAGGTACTTCATCGTCGACTCGACGCCGATGTGAACCCCTCCTGCCGTTATCTGGGAACCCGACAGTGGCGCGTTCCGAGGAACATAAAAACACATGGCCTCGGACTTGTGCAATGCCACCTCGAGTCCCAATTGCTGGATCCTATCGACGATTGTCGCAAACCCCACGTGCCGCGAGTTCGGCCGCCGCCTGATGTCAACTCCCTTGTACCAGGACCAGCGTGTCGTCAGCGTAGCAGACTACGCTGACGCCACTAGGGAGGTCGGCGCGCAGCACCCAGTCGTACCCGATGTTCTAACTAATGTAGCTGACGAATACAAAAATATTTGAAGACCGTTTTTTTTTCTTTTACTTTTTCTTTTGATTTCACCGGTCATTGAACAAAATAATGTTTTTCCAAAACCGCTGTCTCTTATGCCTTGCAACAAGGAACTATGAAAGCAGTAGATTTTATGTTTTCCGCGTCGTTCGTTAGTAGCCATTGAACAAATTGTCTGCCAATAGTTTTCCAGCGATGATTTAGAATGTGCTCCTATCATTTACATAACGAACACTAATAAAATAAATTAATTCTTATTGTTTTTATATAATAAAGGTTTTTTTTATAAAAAGAGATTAAGTTCTGTTTTGTTTGTATTAGATACAATCGAGCTCTGATGTTATAGAAAGGTTTTCCCTGTAAATATGATAGGTACGTTAATGAATGAATGAATGAAATGCACCGACCCCAGCATGGTTAAACCAGACTCGATTGCTCGAATATACCCAAAGATTTACCCTAGCCACTGAAGCCTCATGTTTCATGGGACTACAGAGACCATTGCATATCAGAGAGTAGACCGGGGGGCGCGAGGATGGTAGGGAAGACGTGCCCTTGGGATATGGAAGGATTATTAGAGCCTACCGGATATACATCCTTGAGCAAGCATTGGAATAGGGGTGTGATAGGTACGTTAAGAATAGAAAAATTATGTTTTGCTTTTCCTGAAAGCCTTTCAGCTGAAGGTCGAAATAAAAGGGCCTAAAGAAAGCAATAATATTGAATCTCATTTTTCTATCAATCTACGTACTAAAACTTATCTTACCTGTAAAATGAAGATTCCCCAAACCCTTTGACATTTTCAACCCTTATTTCGGTTTGAACCTCATTTGATTAAGCACACATGCAACTTTTCCTTTTCAGAATAAATCTGATGTCATAGAAGTAAACCTGCCTCAGCTTATTACGAAGAAAAGTTCCTGAAATATCCTCCTTCGCCGCAGTCGAGTAAAAGGGACCTTTTATTGCTAATTTACTATGGATACAAGATGTCAACACAACACCGAGTTATGCCAATACAATACAATAACGTCGAAGTAGAACAATTTATTCACCATTGAATAGAAACCAAGAATCTGATCGGACAACTTTATTATAGGCCTCAAGTGTTAACTCGCTAATTATCTGTTAATAGCATTTTACATATAAATGAGGGTAGGTATCAAATCGTTAATAATAGCAAAGTAGAAGGGCCGAGGTAATTTACGACTAGATTTAGGTAATCTTAGGTTAAAAAAGGCACGATATTAATATGCTGTACTAGTCGCCGCAAGATACGCCCCGGGCGTCGGGAATCGCAGGCCGATTCCCGGCCACCGTAGGTGCGGGCTTGCAGACGGTGAGCGATGGGTAGCTCGCCGGTCCGATAAGGACCACGCCCGGGTCGACGGCGCGTTGTGTTCCACGCTCGCCTCAAAGAGATGTCAGCACCAATTGACGGGGTCCGCAAGGGCCAATGCCTGCCAAGGTTACGAGCCTGTCCGAAAGGGATATCGTAGCCTTGGCACACAGGCATCTGAAGGAACACGGGTGGGTTTTAGTCAGTAAAAGTCTGACACGCCCTCCTGCTCCGCCAAGAGCGGGAGAAGTTATCTGGTAATTTCCCACCAAAAAAAAAAAAAAAGGGTCGCTTTAACACGGTAATAGCGGTCACTGACCCACCTACATTTTCTAGCATTCTTTATTTAAAAAACTGTAATGAAGTCCGTTAACGTCCGGAATTAATATCCATCGTTATCTTCAACATGTTTCAATAATGAAAAATCATTCATAGTTTATTGTTTAGGTTCTTAGAGAGAGATATTCGGGAAAGGGCAAAGACCGCTAATGCCACGCTAAAGCGATTCGGGTATAGACCAACATAGGCGCGAGCCGTGGCCGTGTCTGCTCAATTTGTTGAGACGAAGACTCGAACGGGATACGGACGCTGCGCGGTGTAGCATGGTTCATTTATAAATGTTCGTGATGTTTGGGACGGCTCGCGCCCGGCACGATCTTGCGTAAATCATATTAAACCTTAATTTCACTTTCAACTAAAGGTATTTTTCTTAAATCATTGTCACCAGGGCCCTTTAACACAAAGCTGTACAGTAACAATTTACAAATTTGTAAATCTTACAAGTACCACAAAACTCAAAGCCATAATTATAACGGAAAAACCTTGGAAAAACCTTACAAATATGTAAATAATTGTAGTGACAAGTCTACAATTTACATATTTGTAGAAATGTAGACTTGTAATTTTTTGTGGTATTAGTGCCCAGGAGTAAGACCCAGCTTATTGACGTAAGTAAATAATAAAAATACTGAAACAGCAAACTTTTCGTAGACATAGATTTAAATGTTCCGTCTGGTAAACAATTTTGTAGAATTTTAATGTTGATTCAAAGAAGTGGATTTACGTCAATATGTTGGTTGGAAAAAGCCGCTATTTAAAGTAAAATGCTCTTGAGATTTTTGTGTAATTTTAACTGTCCTATTTCAACTGGGCAAACGTATCTCAAATCGCATTTTCTGGACAATCTATAATTAACGTTTCTAAGTCGTTCGGCCAACATTTCCTAGGCTTGCATCGAAAGCAAAGACATAAAGCAGATAGAAGCAGAGAGAATTTTTACTTAAAAAAAAGAAAAGCATTAAATAAATCTAACAACAGCCAGGTCTAAGCCTTTTTCTATACCTAGTACCCTTTATACAATTAATTAGCATTCAGTCACTAACTATGATTTATGATAACATGATCGCCTTAAACAAATGCTGATAATATTATGACGGTTCCCCTTAATTGATCGTCTATATAATTGTTAGAGTATGCGATTGTTTCAGGTTTAATACTATTTATTAGCATTTGATTAAGTGGTTCTAAGTATTAAGCGGGGTTAACATTACGAAACTAGTGTCGTGAAATATTAGCTTGGCTATTCTTTTTCGGGTTATAGCTAACTAACACCAGTTTTTTTTAAACCTGATAAATTCGCTAATTTATCTCATGTTAACTACTCAGATAAGTTGGCTGAAATAATTTTTATTACCTATTTCTCTATAAGACAGCGTGTTAGTTGAATTTAACGGCGCAGGATAGCCTTTACCAGAAGTGGTCGTCATAAATAGTGGTTCAGCAGCTTATTTTTTTTTTTTTTTTTTAATTATTTTTAATTATTAAATTATTATAATTTTTTTTTTTTTTTAATTGTGGGGGAATATAGTAGTTCTACGTAGACGTGGAAAAAAAATAAAAAGCGGCTCCCCAGACATCATCTTTGTCATCAGAAAAGAGCCGTCACGCAACCATCGATGCGACGCTCTGCTAGAGAGACTGTCACCAGCCAGTGCCACTCTTATCCGACCTTTTCGGTGATTCCAGTAACTTCGTAACAAAACGAGGCGGTGCCAGTTGCAACGCCGACAAATTTATCAGATTTTCAAAAATCGAGGGGTTAGTTAGCTATACCCCGAAACAAACACTAGTTTCATAATGTAAACCTCGCTTTAGAACAATAAAATGTGCCAGTTCAGCAATAAAATTGGTATAGCCTTAGAATAAAGTGGTTGAAACTATTAGGTACGTGAATTTATGGATACTTAATACCTAATAAACTTAATTATTTTGTCACGATGTGTCTTGCTTGAAATAATACTGAGCAGTGGTGAAGGGTGAATGTTGAGATCCGACTTTGGTTTATAGGATTTATTTTTATACTTGGAAATAAATCAAACCTTATAGGGTTCTTCCCGTTGACCTAGAATCATGAAATTTGGCACGAAGCAAGGTCTCACAGCACAAGTAAAGGAAACAGTCCGAAAATCGTTAATTTGTAGTTTTATCAATTCTACACTCAGTCGTCCGGTTTTATTTTTTTATTTTATCGATTTTAGATTTCGATCCCATCACGTGTGCAGAGTTTCGCTTGCTAATTTAATTTGACCCTGTAAAAGGAACTCTATTGCTAAACTTCATGTTTAAATTTTGATTGATGTATTTAACCATTTTATTACGTACTAGCTGCGTCCCGCGGTTTCACCCACATTAGTCTCGATCCCGTGGGAATATCGGGATAAATAGTATTCTATGTCCTAATCCAGATAGTGGTCTACCCATGTGCCAAATTTCATCAAAATCCGTTCAGCCGCCTTAGCGTAAAAGCGTAACAAACAAACAAACTTAGTTTCGCATCACACTAATCACACTAATATAATATTATAAAGGCGAAAGTTTGTGAGTGTGTGTGTGTGTATGTTTGTTACTTCTTCACGTTCAAACGGCTGGACCAATATTGATAAAATTTTGTATGGAGGTAGCTGACACCCTGGATTAAGACATAGGCTACTTTTTATCCCGATATTCCCACGGGATCGAGACTTACGCGGATGAAACCGCGGGGCGCAGCTAGTTGATAATAATTATTAGCTAGGATAGGATTAGGATGTCATGGACAAGTAACTACTTTTAAGTCATGTGGAACGAAAGTGACATTTGAGTTTTAATCGGTTCAAGTAAAATAATATTCTGTTCATAGTTAGAAGCAACTTACACCGTCCTTGTCTGCCATTATCACATAACTACTTTAATGGTAATTTGATTGAACCATTCAGACAAAGCTGAAAGTTCTCGCGTGCCTGAACACCTTAAAATCTAGAAAAACCTGTAAATTAATTGTTGATTAGTTAAATAAAAAGACTGGGATCCCAATTAAAATCGCTAAGTACATAAGTAAATAATATCTACCTGTATAATTTACTACCTAAGGACGTTCGAAGCAAAAACACTGCATGAGCAATTTATTTTCAATGTCTATTAACCAACAGTAGACAAAAACAACAGTAATTTCTACAAATGAAACAAAAAGTTATAAGAATATAATAAACAATGATAGATAAATCAGTAGGTAAACATCTTTGCTCAAGGATCCTTTGAAGATATTTAAGATAAACAATGTGGGAACAACAATTATACGACAATAAATAAAAATACTGGCAATTACTAGTGCATAGGAGTATTTGGAAACTATGAAATAAATCTTATTAAAAAAAAAATCAATCAAACTAATAATTCTCCCGACCGATTTTGTTCACATTGGTCAATCTCAACGAAGAAAGGTACACAGGAGATAATAATTTGATTGTTTTTTTTTTTGTCTAGGAGCGTCATTAGATTTTCGAAGTTTAAATTATTGTTGAATCGTCGTCTCCACGTTGTAAGACGGGATGCATCTCTGAAAGATGGTCCTAAAATTATCTATTCTTTAAATACGTTAAGCGTTTCAATTATAATTCATTCAACATTTTTGGGTGACCATTTGTAAAATAGGTCCTAAAAATGTTCGTTGCAATGGAATTAGGACTTTTTTATGTATGACATTGAGTTTTTTGTTCCAAAGCTTGATAATTACGAGTATCTCAGGTTCTGAATTCAAATATTGTTGCTCTTCAATGTTCGGGAAGGCAGTCGCTACTCTTCACCACGACGCCGACTTTCATTTGTTTTTTACTGGCCTCTTTAACTGGCTGTAAAACAGAAAAGAAAAGTTGTCTACCTCAAAGGCTACCAACCTTTCTCTGATGTGTTTGCAATATATTACTGGAATTTCATCAACATTTTCATCATTTTATTTGCTAAAATATTGCCAAATTCCAACTTTCCAAATAAGGAAGTTTTGTGTAAAGATTTTCCTATTTTAGTTGCCATACGATTAAGGACACATTTTCTTTTTTGATGTCTTTCATCCAAACCCACATTGAAGAGACACAGTTGCTGTTGCCGTGGTATAGTGGTGGGTTAGGAAGAGGTACCTTATGGCCACGTAACTCTAATTAAAGTTGAAGCTTTGCTTAGTCCTTATTTCAAACAAGACTAACATATTATAGTACAAACAATGTATATCGAAGCGCAAACTCGGTATGCAAATGATGTTAAAAGCCTTAATGTAAACAGGATGATCTGGTACAAGTCTAAAGCAGATGAGATCATTGGTGCCATACTGTCTGCATGAATACCAATATACTAGCAAATAGAGATTTGGTTGCAAAATTAAAAATCTCTCACTCATCTTCTACTGTTCGCAAAAGTAACATCAAAAAAAATTTGCAAAAGCAATCCCTTAAATATTTACTGCTGAACTACGATTGCAAATGTGTATTGCCCTGCATGGTTTCACGAACCACACAAATGTGATCTTTGTTCTGCATGACAGACAGAATGGAGATCGTCATCATCATCATCATTTCAGCCGAAAGACGTCCACTGCTGCACATAGGTCGCCCCCAAAGGGGGGGGGGTGCCATAATCGCCACGCTTGGCAGGCGGGTTGGCGATCGCAGTATGGTGTTAAAATGGATAAATAACGCTGCCCATTCTATAGTAAGTCCCTTAGTCGCCTTTTACGACACCCACGGAAAGTAATAGGATGGTGCTATTCTTTACGTCCGGCACCACATGGGAGATCGTAGTAGAGTGAAAATCAAAATCATTTATTCAACTTAGGTTGAGAATCAGGATTTTTGAACGTCAAAATTACATAAGGCAGTGCCAGAAAACGCCCACCCTTCACCACTTTCTAGTGCTTCAGCTAGAAAGAAGAATAAGTAGAAAGAAGAACGCTACTGCCCATTCTCTAGTTTCTTCTCTTTTGTCGTCTTTTGAGACAACTTCAAGTTAAGCGTGGGAGAGTGCTCTATTTGTATCAAAGGCTGCTCAAGAAACATAACACCAATATTACACGATAATAATGTCAACATAAACACAATACTTACCTATAACTTCTTTAAGTAACTATTTCAAGCAGGAATTATCAGATTGGCATTCAATTGAAATAAACCAGTGTACACTAGCATTGTCTATCTGGTATTCTTAAAATGTAGAATGAATACATTAAATATTAATAAATACTGTTCGTAAATTGTAATTATAACGGGAACAATTAGTTTTTGCAGCAAAAACTTACCTACTGGTCGGAAGCAAAATGGAGACGGTAATTAGCTACAGTTTCTGTAGTAAACACATATTGAAAAGTTGTGATAGGTATGTATCTACCTTGGTTCATTATAATGATCTGCTAAGACACTCTGCAACTAGAAATCATGTTTCTACCAAAAATACCTGAATTGACTTAAGTCAGTGCTATATAGCACAGCACATATGCATATATAGCATGCAAAAATTTATTTTAATTTCTCTTTCGGGAACCTACTTAAACTTTAACTGTAAGACTTTACCCATTAGGGTAACCAAATATCAAAACAAAATATATAATATCATGGTTATGGTTCTGCATCTTGCAGATTTCAATCACATCTGTAATTTCTCTCAGAATTTCCAAAGTCAAATGGCATTGGCACCCCAAATTTTGCAAGGAAAAGACTTGGCTTGACGATTATACACACGCTTCTTTCAACAATATCCTCATGATCATTCATGGTACTATCCTGCTTCCCATCTTCCGCTTCCTCCTATGATCTGCTCACCACCATAAGGTGATGGTTACAAATAGTTGGAGACAAAGCCGCAGCCTTGGGGCAATTAATTAGATTCAGTGCGTCGACATGCATAACGTATGCTGAACCGTATATTTATTGAAATAAAATTCTTTTGATGTCCGGTTACTATGTTGTTTGTAGTTACCAGCAGCAAATAAGGTTTTGTTACTTGTGTTTTTTCATCTTTAATTTCCATCATTGACATTTTTAGAACATCCTAGATCTTACACTTACATGTATTTATTATGTTGTACAGAGATAACCACTTTTTGACCTAGCCTAGGTTTTCGTATCTGTATTGAAAAGCGGAAATACATACCAGTATTTAGTCAGATGTTCGGGAGTTCTTGAAGGGTGTCCCCAAAATATACTCAACTACGTAATTACGTCCGGGGCATACAGCAGAACTAAAGAAAAAAAAGTACTGAAGTAAAGAAGTGTAAAGGCTGAGGAGTACCTACATAAAAATAGATAGATAACCACACTATTGATTTTTAAAAGAAGTCAATAAAACCAAAACCCGAAAAAGGAAATAACCCATTCTAAGTCCCAACATCGGGTCGAAATGTTACACAATTTTCAAGTAAGAATCTTACGATAAACAGTATGAGAAATTCTCACAAAGAAAAAATTACGTATTCCATTCAACGTGGACCGCCTAATTTTAGACGCATTATTAACGCATTGCAAGGTCTTCCTTTGTTTACAACAGAGGTCTATTGTGTCTAGGCATTAATGTGCTGGTCTAACAATTTCAAGGGAGTCATAATTAGCTAGACTGTGTGTGATTGACTTGTTCTTAAGTATATACTTGAATGTAGCAAATAAAACTTTATTTATATGAGAAATACCAAGTTGTAGGTGGTCTTTTGCGTTCAATATTTATCGTTATATCTCAAATACGTCCGATGAGACGAGCTATGGATGTTTTTAAATAGAAGCCTGCGCGTTTAAAAAGATCCTCAATTTATCATTAGCTCTCTAAAGATGCTCCCTCACATTGCATTCGCCAGTAATATAACAGTTCAGATTCGAGCATTACATCAATGAGTGAGAAGAACCGACGTAATGGTAATACAGTAATGCTTGAAATCCAATATTGGATTGTTACATTAAAGGCGAATACACCCTGTGAGGGAGTGCCTTAAAGTCTCATATGCCCAAATGCAGAATTTAAATCCAATAAACCAAAACGCTCTAATGAAACTAGTGAACAATATTAGAGACACTCGAACGCGCCGCAAACGTATATATTTTACAATTAAACGGTATAAATTGCTGTCCCATGAATTAAACATTTATCAGGATATTAAAACTAACGTGAATGCAAAACGGAAACACTAGATCAATTCGATACGATCGACAAACCAAAACTGCACTTGCCGTTTTTGGGCGACAGGTGGCGCTTGCGACTAACTCTAATCACGTACTCATTTACAATTTAACCTTACAACCAAGAGAAGCGAAAATAACCTCTATGGACAAAGTGTTAGAGGTGACCGATCCATTTTTTGTGTGCAAAAATGTACCAGGACTGCATAGACGTAACCTTGGGGAGTCGGAGTATCGCAGCATATTAATAACGTATCATGTATGCAATCACCGTTCAGAAGACATAGGCAGCAAGGTGGAAGAAAGGGCATGGTATGTCAGGTAACCTCAAGGCCAACTACTCTGTATAAACCAACTATATTATGTTCTACGTTATTTAGAGGAAATCGCGGCACATATTGTACATACTACACTTCCCCGCATTATAGTTAATTGCCTGCAGTGTGATGTTCTCTTAGAAGGTAAATAATGTTTAAGTATGATCCGAGGTCGAGATGGTTCTTTTCTAAAATGTCAAGGGTTTATCTCTAATCTTCATTAAGCGTAATAGTTATTACGGACGGGTTATTTTGTTAAATGGTTTAGAATTATTATGAATATTATTGTAATGTATTATAATAATTTTGGCGGATTTTCTGATATATTCTGAAGTGTCAATGCCGTTAGACGGCTTCAAGTCTCGTGTCGTGTTGTTTAACAAAATTGACGTTATGTTGCGTGTAGGTAACGTTTTTCACAAGTAAATATTATTGAAAATATTGTAGGTAAATAGAAGGTATGTACCTGTATTTACTTGGCTGTAAGTATTTCGAGATTTATTACATTGCGTATATATTTACTTAATTACTTAGTTTCTATCGTCATTTTGTTGGACTATCTAATAGTGTTACATCTCCTTATACTCGTATATAGGCCTTATATTATGAAGGGTGGGCGTTTTTAGGGGACTGTCCTATGTAACTTTGACGTTCGAAAAGTGCTGATTCTCAGCCTAGTTTGAATAAATGACTTTTGATTTGATATGATTTTTTTTATTATTATATAGTTTTGACATCGATATGTTTTACTCTCGATACCCCATTCCTACCTTTATCCCAATTGATCTATTTTTTCTATCCATCTTTATCGGCTGTCATCTCAATGTTAATTACTTTTAAAACATTGTTTTTTACTTTTTATTCGTTTTTTTTTTTTCAAGACCCATCCATACTTCCTTAGGTCGGTCTCTTTTCTTATAGCATACATAACATGACACCTGTATTTCCCAAAGGATTAGGCAGAGGTGCACCTACATTTCTCCAGTTATATTTTGGTCTCATGTAAAAGACTGAGAGCCTATTATACACATAAGCCATCAACCGGGCACAAATCCAGACTCTGGACTGCTACTGAGACATTCCTGATGGAAAAACCCCATAACACTTTGCTCGACCCGGGAATCGACCCCCAGGACCTCATACTCAGCTGTAGCGCTGGTGACCACTAGACCATCGAGACGTCTTACATACATATTAATTCTATAGGAAATCAGGTTACGGGCGTGAATCAAAAAGCAGTAACTTTGAATTTAAATAACGTTTATTATATTTTACTTTCAAAGTTTCACAGGGAAGGTTTTATGTCTGTCTCCTAGTACAGCAAGTATAAAAACCGGCCAAGTGCGAATCGGACTCGCGCACGAAGGGTTCCGTATCATCTATAAAACGGCAAAAAAATCACGTTTGTTGTATGGGAGCCCGTTAAATATTTTTTTTTTTTAATTGAATGCATAACTAAATATTCTGTGAATATTTCAAGCGTCTACCTGTTGCCGTTATCAATATCGAGCAAAATAATCACGTTTGTTGTATGAGAGCCCCCTTAAATATTTACTTTATTCTGTTTTTTTTTTCGTATTTGTTGTTACAGCGGCAACAGAAATACATCATCTGTGAAAATTTCAACTGTCTTACTATCACGGTTCATGAGATACAGCCTGGTGACAGACGGACAGACAGACAGACAGATGGCGGAGCCTTAGTAATAGGGTTCCCGTTTTACCCTTTGGGTACGGAACGCTAAAAAGTAAGAATTGCATATTCAAATTTACTAAATACTAACGAATCCGTTTTGATTGAATATCAATAAAATCCTTTGAAATTGAGAAACAATTTTACACCATTAATACACCGCACCTTTATCGATTCCCACTATTTAAATTCGGCTTTAACAAAATTGGATTGAATTGAGATTATGACGCTATTAGGACCACGGACTCTAATTCTTCTACTATCGAACCTTTAAAGCAACTGGTAGTTTTATCAATTTATAGGACGAGCAACAACTTTTTTTATTTTTTAAAATTGCATCTCGTAGGTTAACCTCAATAAATTAAGGCCTCCAGCTAAGGCTTAACTTATAAACTAAGCGACTACACGCTAAGGGCACATCCTGTGGGGTACGGACCTCGGCTTAGGGCTTTACTGGGGGAGGACAGCAAGTCCAGCCTGTCCCTTCTCATTATTGTATTAGGCGTTTTCGGTTTTTACGTTTTTATTTTATTTTGATTCTCAAGACGAAAGTCTTTGACCAGTGCGTGTTGCCAGTGATGACCTATGGCACTGAAAAGTGGTCGCTCACAATGGGCCCTATCAGAAGGCTAAAAGTCACCCAAAGGGCAATGGAGAGGGCTATGCTTGGAGTTTCCCTACGTGATTGAATCAGAAATGAAGAGATCCGCAGGCGAACAAAGGTAACCGACATAGCCCGAAGAATTGCCAAGCTTAAGTGGCAGTGGGCAGGGCACATTGCTCGCAGAACTGATAGCCGATAGGGCCGAAAGGTTCTGGAGTGGCGACCGCGTACCGGAATACGTAGCGTTGGAAGGCTTCCTGCTAGGTGGACCGGTGACCTTGTGAAGGCTGCAGGTATCCGCTGGATGAATGAAGCACAGAACCGGTCAAAGTGGCGGTGCTTGGGGGAGGCCTATGTCCAGCAGTGGACGTCTTTCGGCTGAAATGATGATGATGATTTTATTTTGAAGCCAGGGAGGTGCAAGTGCACCCTCTTGCACTCCGCTCCCGGCGCGTATGATGATCATAACTTTTAAGGCTGGATATGACGTTTTCCTTTTACACTGCATCGGTTTTAAAACGCAAAAAAAACCGAACTCCAAGATATTTCATATTACCTTAGCTATGTAACGACCAACACATATAAGCCTTTACATAAAAAACGTGCATTGTGAATGTAAATATCTTATACGACAAAGTAAATAAAGTATTCTCTAACATCTATAACAGTGAGTGACTTATTTACTGTTCAAATCAATTATTTGTACTATTCAATAATTATGCTATAAATTGATATCCTTCGCTTGCAGTATCTCTATGGACAAAGTATGCAATGGAAGTAGGTGTTCACTCGTTAACTTATTTATGTGTAGTTTCATAGTAAGTAATAACCAAGGAAAAGTTACTTATGGGGTAAACAAAGGCAGTAGTCAATGTCAGTTGACGTTTCAAATCTTCTTCATTTTCGTGTGGTTAGTGACGACGTGTCAATTCTGTAAAAATCTCACCGTGAATTCTTGCGTGGAGTAAGCTGTCAGTGTCATTCCACTGATGCTAGGGATTGACCAAGGATTACATTTACAATCACATTCGAGATTTTAATAATATTTTTATGCATAGTCTGTTGGTCATTTTATATTATTTCAAAGCTAGTATTTATGTGTCTTAACATTTCTATTTAAGGGGTTTTTAAATAAAATAGCAAAACTGGTGTCAGAGTTTTTATGCTGCCCATGGGCCTCTGACTTGGTTTCACATGCCGTCGAGAAACATCTCTCAGGCATGCCGGTTTCCTCGCGACATTTTTCTTCATCGTTTTTTAAGCAAATCATAATGATACAATATGTACATGAATCCGAAAAGCGTTCCTTGGGTTCGAACTCGAGACCTATTACTTAGCAGTCCGATGTTCACACCAGTAGGCTATCACTGCTGTACATTTGACATTGTGTGCCTATTTGTTATGTAATGAAATTGTGTTTTATTATTAGGGCAAAACAAGTAAGCAGTATCCTTGTACTAAATTTATAATTATGTTGTATCTCTGTATTTTACAGAGTGTACATAAATAAATAACATATTATTCTTAGGTAGTTTATAAGAATCTAATCTTTAACCAACTGTTAACGAAAAAAAAAAAACAAAAGCGCACAAACCTTCCCCCTTTTAGTTATCTTAACAATTTGGTATCAAATCAACAAAAATTAAACCATCCAAAACACGTCTTAGCCCCCGAGTTAAAAGATTGAGACTAGTGATAGTTATAAAAATAACTTTATTTGCTAAACGTGTTAGTAGTATAATTATTGTAGAATAATGAGCTAATAATGAGCTCCGAGTTATGTTTGGGTTAGTTTATAAACTAATTCTTATCAACTAGTACAATGGTGGGGACAGGATGTTTGTATTTCTCATGTCTTAAATATGTTTACATATTTATGTTTATTTATTTATAATTAAGTCCGTTCCTGGAATCGTTATCGGACAATGGCGCCATCTCCAATGCTGATGGTCTGGACTCGTGATCTTGACTCCTCCCTCCTAGTCTTTTTGCACTCTTCCGAATTTTTATGAGTCGATGAGTTAAAAAGACGATAGTTAACAAGATTATGGTTACTATCGTTGCATAGGTTAATGCTCCTATTTGTTGGATTTTATCAGAGGTTAGATCTGGTCTATTGATGGCTGCAATTTGCTCATCTATATTGTCCATGTTTTCTGGTAACGTCATTGGTAGTTTGTTTGCTGGTTCTGCAATTTCTGTGAAGATCTGGATGTCCACAGTATCTTGGGTACTTCCGCATTTCGTATTGTCTTCTATATATGAGTTGATTATGGTGATGCTTCTATCAGCACATCTATCATAGATCGATTGTTCTTTTAGTTTGAACTGGAAATATAAATCACTCTGAATTTTGTATGAGTATTGTTCTGGGCAATAGATTTTGATAACACTACAGTTGTTACGTTGCTTCAGGATACTTTCTTCTACACATTTCTTTGTGGGTGAAACTGTACATATATTGTTATTACATTTATCTATCATATACACATGATCAGTTCCCGTCAAATACTGGCCGTTCTTAATACTAGGCATTTGGCAATATTTATCAGAGGGGGTGATTATACTGACTATAGTTTCTAGCCTGATGATGTTTGCGTCGCATCTGTAATGATACGAACTTCTGTTAAATGCGTACTTCTTTGTTTTCCATTTCGTATATAGATTAATTTATTTCTAGGTCGTATATCTATTACTACAAAAGGTCCTACATATGGATTACTATGTTTCGCGTATTTATCGCTTTTTATATAAAATTGATCTCCTATTTTTATTTCATTTATCGTAGGTCGTTTTAGATTTTTTGTTTGAATTGTTTTATTTTTTATTTTGTTTATTTTTTCATTTATTTTTTGTAAGTATTCAAATGTTTGTACGTCTTGGACAGGTAGGTTTATTTCTCTTAGGAAATGTAATTCGTTAGGTTTTTTATTTGTGGTACTATGTATAGTGGAATTATATGCTAGTACTGCTAAATTAATATCTTCCTTTTTTAATTCATTTTGTATTCTAAGTCTTTCTATTAATGTTGAATGAAATCTTTCTATGTCTCCATGAGAGGTGTGATGTTGAGGTGTAGTTAAATGTTGTTCTATTTGAAGTCCTTTGAGGAATTCTTTAATTATCTCACTTGTTAATACTGGGTCATTATCTGTGGATAATATCTTTGGGGTTCCTATTAATGCAAAGATTCTTAGTAATTCGTCTATGATTCTTAGTGAATTACCTCCTTCTGTTAATTCAGAGGCAAAAGTCCATTTGGAGAATACATCTATTCCTGTTAAGTATAGTTTGTTTTTAAAACGAAAGGTGTCAATTTGCCATTTATGCATGGGTTGCTGAGGAGTTTCCGTTATTTCGAATGGTGGTTTTAACGGTTTTCTTTCGTATTTAGTTTTGTTACATATTACACATTGATTTAAGTAATTTTGAGTGTATTTTTTAATGTTCTCTATATAATAAGTTTTAGATATCTCCTTTATTAGTGCAGGGTTTCCTATATGTCTGTCTAGGAGTTCATGCGTTTTCTTAATTATTTTCAAAGTCTCTTCTTTGTCTGTAATTTCTATACGTGATTGCGTGAACCATATTATGACTAATTCTTTATTATTAAAGTTTTTTCTATATATTTCGGATAATTGTTCTATGAGCTTATTGTCGTTTCCTACTATTGCATATCTTTTTGATCCAAGATATTCTTTGCAAAATTTGATAAAGTCTTGGGGGTTGTTTATATTTAAATTATAATCATATGTATGATTGTCTTTTTGTATTGTTTCTACATTATAAGTTTCTTTTGTTACAAATATTCTATTCATACGTCTAGGTGGATGTTCTGTTTTTATTATAAATCCTTCATCAGAATTGTCAAAGTTACTGTGTACTGTAGCTTGGTCTGAATTATGCATTAGTATTATTCTAGATAAAGCATCTGCTACGTGATTAGTACTACCCTTTTTATGTGAAATTTCATAGTCGTACTCTTGTAGTTTTAATTTCCATCTCGTAAGTTTGGCGTTTGGTTCTTTAAGTTTAGTTATCCAAACTAAGGGTTGATGATCCGTTTCTAATTTGAAATGTCGTCCATAAATGTATGGTCTAAATTGTGTCAAAGCGTATAGTATACCTAGTAATTCTTTCTCTGTTGCATTATATTTTTGTTCAGTTTCTGTTAAGGTTCTAGACGCGTATGCTATTGGGTGATTTTCTTGTGAAATAACCGCTCCTAGTGCTATATCGCTAGCGTCGGTTGTTACTGTAAATGTTTTATTAAAGTCTGGGTAAGCTAATACCGGGGGATTTATAATTAAATCTTTCGCTCTTTGAAAAGCTTCTAGAAAGGGTGTATCGTGTTTTATTTCTTTTCCTTTTTTTGTACATTCCGTAATTGGTTTTAGTATTTTAGATAAGTTTGGTATAAACTTTCTGTAATAGGATACTAGGCCTAAGAATGATTTAATTTCTTTAGTTGTTTTTGGTGGTGGAAATTTGGTTATTGCTTTTATTTTTTCTGGACAAGGGCTAAGTCCTTTTTCTGTTAGAATGTGTCCTAGAAATTTAACGCTAGTTTGCATGAATTTGCATTTCTCTTGGTTTATTCGTAGTTTATAATGTCTTAGTGTATTAAATACTGCTTGTAGTCTAGTTAAATGTTCTGCTTCTGTTGAGGCAAATATTATTACGTCATCTAAATAGACTAAACATTCACGATTTTCTAAGTGTTTTCTTAATACGTTGTTCATTACTCTTTGGAATGTAGCTGGTGCTGTTTTTAATCCAAAGGGCATTCGGGTATATTCGTAATGTCCGTCGGGTGTGGAAAAGGCTGTTAAAGGTATTGATGAAGGGTCCATTTCTAATTGATGGTAGCCAGCAGTTAAGTCTAAAGTAGAGAAATATTTTGCTCCGTTTAATTTAGAGAATATATCGTCTATGTTTGGTAGGGGAAATTTGTCGTCTCTAGTCTGGTCATTGAGTTTACGATAGTCTATGACTAATCTCCATTTCTTAGGTTTTCCTGGGTCTACATGTTTTTCAACTAAATGTGCTGGACTTGACCATGGTGAATCCGAAGGTCTAATTATTTTATTATTTAACATTTCTTTAACTTGACGTGTTACTTCTAATCGTTGTGTTTCTGGTAGACGGTAAGCGCGTTGATATATAGGTTCATTTTTTGTTAACGTGAGATGATGTTTTACAGCAGTAAATGAGGTTTGTGCTGCATCTTCCGCAAATAGGTCATTATTTTCTTTTAGTATTTGTTCTAATGTAATGGATAATAAATAATTATTATTTATGTTGGAGTTTCTGGGGATGATTCCGTTTGAAAATCCTCGTGACTGTTATTTGTGTCATATTTGTACATAGGTTCACAAATTTGGTCGTTATATTCATAGCTAGGGTTGATATTACTAAAATATTCGTTTTCACATTGTTGCATGTAATCTTCGAAAGAAATATTAGGGTATTCGTTATTATTCGGTTCAGGTTCGTTGATATTAAATACTCGATTTCGCTTAAGTTGAGGGCGTTCAGTTATAGTTCGCATTGTTGCGTCTTTATCCTGTAATTCAGGGATTTGTGGCTTAGGTTGCCAGTTTGGTCTTGCTTGTTGCCATTGAGGTCTTTGATTAAAATTATTATTATTATTATTATGATTACGATTGAAATAATTGTTAGGTTGATTATTACTAGGGTTGCCATACCAAGGCTGTTTAGCTTGTCCTGCTTGCATCCTAATCCTAGCCGAGAAAGGTGAAGGTGGATATGCATGTCGTTGCTGGACAGGTCTAGTGCCAAAGTTTGAATTATACACAGGGGCGCTGTGTTGTTGGGAAGTTGAGCTCATGTTATGTTTAACGAACGGCTGAGTATGACCACTCGGTTTGTTTCCCGTATTTTTTATATTAATTAAATAACCTTCTTTATCGAGAGTTCTAGCCCTAAGACAAGTCTCTAAAAAGTCTAGCTTTTCACATGCTGGTTTATATTCTGGTGGTAAGAGTGATATTAGTTTTTGATTAGCTACTTCTTTTAAACCGGTATGTACGTGTTGGTTGATTGTACATCCTTCAGCTATTAACATTTGTAACTCGTATATTACGTTAGTTAAATTGTTTGAATTTGGTCTTAAGTTATTGATTTCTTGAAATACATCTCCTATTGTTCTATTCCAAGAGCCATACTGCTGTTTTAAAATTTCTTTAATTTCTAACCAAGTGAAATTATGAGGATAGCTATATATGAGAGTGGCTGCATTGCCAGTTATTTTAGACAAGATTATATTGACTTTTTGGGTGTCTGTTCCCGAAGTTATTTGAAGGAATCGTTCTACCGCGGTAATGAAACCGTTTAAATATCTTTCTCCTCCTTCTCCAGAGAACTGGGGAATAGGGATATTATTTTCTGGTCGAACTTGAGAGTTATGGTCTACGGGTGGCGTCATTATTAGTTTTGGTGTGATTAATAATTTTCTGCCTGACGGGGTAAATGCCAGTTTGATGTTGTTGATTGGGAAATAATCACGTGCACTTACAATTGAGTTGCGAGGATGATGATGGCTATCACTGTCTTCATCTGGATGTAGTAGAGGCTTCGTAGAGTCGAGTCCTTGAAGTCCGTCGATTTACTCCGATGAGCTTCTATACTGCGGTGTACGAAGAGAGTTCTTCTTAGCCTGCGTCACCTTGGTGTACGTTCTTAGCCTGCGTCACCTTGGTGTACGGAGAAGTTTTGCTCTCGAAGTCAGCGTCACCTTGCAGGAGAAGTCTTGAATCTTCTTCTTTATTTGTAGGTTCTGGGCAGGTTTGATAGAGTAATCTTCTTGGTTCTGTGTCTGGTAGCAGGAAATACAGCAATTCAGCACGTCGCCGTTGTCGATAATTTCTTCAATAAGTGCCCGTAACGTTGGGCGCCAGTTAAAAGATTGAGACTAGTGATAGTTATAAAAATAACTTTATTTGCTAAACGTGTTAGTAGTATAATTATTGTAGAATAATGAGCTAATAATGAGCTCCGAGTTATGTTTGGGTTAGTTTATAAACTAATTCTTATCAACTAGTACAATGGTGGGGACAGGATGTTTGTATTTCTCATGTCTTAAATATGTTTACATATTTATGTTTATTTATTTATAATTAAGTCCGTTCCTGGAATCGTTATCGGACAATGGCGCCATCTCCAATGCTGATGGTCTGGACTCGTGATCTTGACTCCCGTTTCCACGGGCGTAAAAATATCGCGGCGGGTTTTTATCGTGCACTGAATTTACAACTCTCGGTGTAGAGCCGAGTATTGAGAATCCAACAGAGTGCAATTCTAGCACGGCAAAAAAACACACTGTTGGGTTTTGAGCGTTGAAAATCGAGTGTGCCGAAAAAATCCCCCGTGCGAGCTTGGGCTTATGTCCCACTTCCGTCCTTCCATTCTGACGTCACAAGTCCATGGACACTAAACCCCCACCCTACTCATTGACAGCATAAACAATCAAACTACCCCACAGTACTCAAATACGATTGATTGCGACATACCAACATTCATACAATTACGGGCCATTACATCGCTCCATATCCACAAGGCCGTCGTCGTGTGAAGTCGACGTCTGATGCGTTGGTACAGACGAGGAAAGAATTGCTAAATGAGTTTTCTTTGTGACAGTACTTTGTGTGCGCAGTATGGTACTAAAGATTGTTGAGGCCAGACGTATGTCCGTAGTAGTTGGTGACGGCATCAACTACGTTTGGTACTGTTTACATATTACTTTTAAATGTGTAAGGGGAAAAATATGTAGTATGTATGTTTACAATGAAGGAATTATGTCAGTCTTCATTTTCTATTCTTATTAACTATGTCGTTTTAGCCGATGCACTCTGTTCCCCATTAATGGTCAGGATTGAAAAATGTTTGCTTGCTTTTGACATCGTCAATCAATCAATCTCAGGCCCCCAAAATACAGGTCCATGCCTAGTTTGGGGGTTAGGATCAGATTCTTGGCAATACATTTGTGTGCTATATTATTTCGACCTACTTGTTTGGAAATGTATTTTAAGAATCAAATAAATGTTTTTTTTTACTGCATAGTCTTTTCCCAACTATGTTGGGGTCGGCTTCCAGTCTAACCAGATGCAGCTAAATACCAGTATTAAACATAGAGTGACTGCCTATCTGACCTCCACAACCCCGTAACTGTGTAATACGATTCCCTTTGGTAAGACTGGTTGTCAGACTTTCGGGCTTCTGCCATCCCCTAACGACTGTCAAAGATCCACGAATGACAGCCGGGACAACGGCTTAACGTGCTTTCCGAGGCTCGGAGGACTCTCGGTATGTAAAGGTGATCACCCATCGACGGACCAACCCCGGCAAGCGTAGCTTAACCTGATGGATAGACCAGTGCGGCTGTTATTACTTAGCCACGAGCTCCTCATCACTTGCATTTCTATATCGTCAGATGACTTAAATCCACCATCTTTTTTTATCTTCAAATTAATTGTGATAGAGGCAGGAGAAAAATTATGACTGAGTAACGTTCCAATATCTTGCCTGCCTAGTCATAACCTCTGTCTTATAAATAACTAGCTGCGCCCCACGGTTTCACCTGCGTTAGTCTCGATCCCGTGGGTATATCGGGATAAAAAGTAGCCTATATGTTAATCCGGGGCGTCAGCTACCTCCATACAAAATTTTATCAAAATTGATCCAGCCGTTTGAGCGTGAAGAAGTAACAAACACATACACACACACTCACAAACTTTCGCCTTTATAATATTAATGTGATATTCCAATTGTATTAATACTACTTACATATTTTCTAATACAATATGGATGTTTTCCGAATTGAATTGAATTAAAGCAAAGAGGTATCCCATTCTTCGTCATAAGGACCAAGTATAACACTCCTCCTGCAAACTACTTCAAGAATTTGAATGGGTTTCATTCAAATTCTTGACCCTGTCAAGCTGTTACAATTTGCCCGCAATAAAAATAAATGAACCAGTAGCAGTAGCTGATTAGGTAAATAGTAGCAGTTTACCTAATACAAGAACTACAGACTAAGAAGGACATGACCAATTCCATTTGAATGGAAATTTTAACAGTGGACAGGCAGGGACGTTAGAAATACACTAAATAATTTAATGAAAGATGTAGAGCTCCCGAGATTGACTCACAATAGATACCTAATGACGGTAATAATTGTGAAATATATTTGCCAATATTTAGAATCAATATTCAGTCATAAAAGATTTGGGAAGATAAATTGGTTACCTGTATAAAAATGGTCACATCAGTTCTATGCATTCTTGGTAGCATTCAAATTTAATACACTCCACTGACTGAAAAACCTTGAGCTCAGCTTAAAGCACATAAGAACTTTAATAAATACAGTTCCACAAAAGGACATTTTTGGGCAAAATATGAAAGACTCGAACAAACAAAAAAGAAGCAAATTCCGTTAGAATATGATAGTCTATTCACGTTTTATTAAAAAAATAGTTAAGTCCACATTTAGGAGCACTTCATGCCTAATTTAGCTAATTTCATATTCTCCTCAAAAAAAAAAAAGTTTTAGTGAAACACGACTCCTTTGGTCTTTTCAATAAGTATATTTGTATAATGATTGTATGCATATTTTATATATGCATGTGAGCTATCTAATTTACATACATGCCTACATAATGTTGGACATATGATTCTTTAGAGGGTAAGTAGAGTTACAATTACGATCTAACGACCTGCTCAGAATTATAAGTTGATGATACATGTTTTGTATTAAGTCATCGATCAATTTTACTCGGTGGAAAGAATGCTGACGCCTCTTCAATTGTCCGTCCTCCTCCTTGCCTGTTTCTGGGTGCTTGAGAGATGCCCAAATTCTCAAACGCAGCTCATTTTATAGTCGCCATTATGTCGAACTTCTCTAAGGTACGAAGATTTAAAGTAAGATTTCAGAGGTAATTAGTCTTAGAAAGGGCAAAAATTTCCCTGTCAGCTACTTAAAATATCCCACAGATCGCCAATCCGTCTGCCAAGAATGTTGTTTATGACAATGTTTCCTTCGATAGTAAATTATTGTGATCTAGTAGCGGTCGTTTTCGAACAAAGACAACACAAAAATATTTCATATAAATCATATATTTCAAATAATGTATTCATTTATTCATAAATAAAACATCTCTAAATTACTTCTCTATTACTTAATAAGGTAATAATATTGTTGTTTGACGAAAAGGTCATTGAAAAATGTATTTCTTGTGTGGTTGACTCACTTCCGTAAAGTCTGCTATAATAATTATGATTATGATGATCTTTTTTGTGTGAAATTAAAACGAGATATACAACAATTTATTCTTAAGAATATCATTTGCTAAATTAGTCATAGCTTTGGACTCAAACGCTAGTCTGATTGTAAACTGTTCACTATTGGTCCAAAGTCAGATAATTGGGTTTGATTTCACTCAAAATTCCTAATAAGTTGGACAACTTGAATAGATTTTGCAGTACAAATGTGTGAATCGGTAAAGTTTTGTATATTTCACTGAATTCATCTCCTAGTAAGCAGCTTGGAAATCACAAGTTTAGTGTCGATAGACAACTTTTTACACTGAAGAACTCTTTACTCTTAAAAAAATTTGGGATGATTGATCATCCCAATTTTTTTTAAGAATCAGTGCGTCCTGCCTGTTATTACATACGGTGGTGAAACGTGGACACTGACAGTCGGGCTGGTTCACAAATGCAAGGTCACTCAGCAGGACATGGAGCATGCTACACGCGGAGTTTCCTTGAAGGATGAAATCAGAAATGAAACGGAAAAGAACCGGAGTCACCGACATAGCTTGCAGAGTGAGCAAGTTGAAGTGGCAGTGGGCTGGCCATGTTTGTCGAAGGACCGATGGCCGGTGGAGCAGACGAGTCCTAGAGTGGAGACCACGTATCGGCAAGTGTAGTGTTGGACGCCCTCCAATTAGATGGCCCGACGACCTTAAAAAGGTGGCTGGGACAGACTGGATACGTAAGGTGGAAGACAGGGTGGTGTGGCACAGCCTGTGAGATCCAGCAGTGGCCTACGATAGGCGAAGATGATTGATGCGTAAGTCGGAAAAATTGCATATTTTTTTTATATTTTATCCACCAGACACTTCTGCAGATATCACAATTATTATCAATACTATGACCGATGAGATATAAGATTTCTCCTTCATAATATATTTGTATGCATACTGTACAATCATTCAGTAATTCGCCATAACTGTAATATCATGAGATGACAGGTTAGAAACTTTCGTAATAGATATTTTGCCATTTATAGTGTCTTAATGAGAATGATATGTGCCAGTACGGAATGTGTGGAGTCATGGCAAAAAAATGCCTACGGATCGCGCAAAGAATGAAGAAGCAAGATCTGAGGTCAGAAAGTGAAAAGGTCAGTTTGACAGAAAGATTGCGGTCTGGTGGTTCGTTCTACCACTAGTGTGATAACGATCGAACAATCATCATTTCTATGGAGACAAAAATATAAACGGAAAACTAGATTTACTTAATTAGGTATACTAAAATGAGCTGATTCATTATGATGAGAGGGTCGAATCATGTCGCATGCAGTTCTGTCCATAAGAAAATATTATGGAGTTATTTAAATTTTAGAGAACATACTTTCCATTTTTTTGGACCAAGAATAGTGAAGAATATTTTACCTTTGCCCCGGACGACAACAGTAGGCATAGCCTTGAAGCGGCTTCTGCCCAATCTGGGGGGTCCAAACGCCTCCTGCCGGAGGCTCTACGCGGGGATCGTGCGGTCCATGCCCCTTTACGGGGCACCGGTGTGGGCGCGTTCTCTGAGGCTGAGACCAGCGCAGCGGTTGAACGCGTCCCAAAGGGTCATGGCCATCAGGATGGTACGGGGATACCGCACGGTCTCCCGTGAGGCGGCGAGTCTCCTTGCCGGACTGCCGCCATGGGATCTGGAGGCGAAAGTCCTCGCGCACATTTGGGTGTGGCGCGAAGAGGCGAAACTCCGGGGCATAACTCCGCTGCCGCAAGAAATCGCGGCACAGCGGACGGAGCTCCGGAGGGATCTCATGGCGACATGGAGAGTGCGATTGCCGCAACCCAGCGCTGGGCACGCCACAATTGTGGCGATAAGTCCCCTCTTTGAGGAGTGGCTGGAGAGACGCCACGGCGTCCTCACCTTCCGCCTGACGCAGGTCCTCACCGGACATGGATGTTTCGGGAGGTTCCTGTTTAGGATTAAGCGGGAGGAAACGCCCGGGTGTCACCACTGTGTGGATCGCCCGGAGGACACGGTGGAGCATACGGTGGAGGTCTGCCCAGCTTGGGCGGAGCACCGCCGTGTCCTCACGGAGGCAATCGGCGGCGGCGATCTCTCGCGTCCGGCCCTGGTTCAGGCCATGGTTCGGAGCGAGAGTGCATGGGAGGCCGTCACCTCCTTCTGCGAAGCAGTTATGCTAGCGAAGGAGGAGGCGGAACGCGTGAGGGTGAGACAAGGTTCGCGCCCTCGCGCCCCTAGTCGCCGCAGGATACGCCCCGGGCGTCGGGAGTCGCAAGCCGATTTACGGCCACCGTAGGCGCGGGCCTGCGGACGGTGAGCGATGGGAAGCTCGCCGTCCGATAAGGACCAGGCCCGGGTCGACGGCGCGTTGTGTTCCACGGGCGCCTCAAAGAGATGTCAGCACCAATTGACGGGGTCCGATAGGACCAATGCCTGCCGGGGTTGCGAGTTTGTCCGAAAGGGATATCGTGGCCCTGGCACACAGGCAACGGAAGGAACACGGGTGGGTTTTAGTCAGTAAAAGTCTGACACGCCCTCCCGCTCCGCCCAGAGCGGGAGAAGTTATTTGATGATTTCCCACCCAAAAAAAAAAAAAAAAGGCATAGCACATCGACTTTGTTATTGCTGTATTACCCAAAGGTAAAACAACCAGGTATATTTGTCTTTGTAACAGATAAATAGTATCAACCTTACTAAAGTTCCAATTTACTGGAAATTGTTGTCAAAACTGGTAAAGCGAGGCTTACCTTACTTAAGCTTACGAGGTCGACAATATTCGTCTACAAGCTGAAAAAACAAAATACGAACACTTCCGGCTGGATTTTCACACTACCAAATACACAAATGAAAAAAAAAAAAACATGTGCATTCGGAGGATCCCCGTCAGGAACAAAGTTCGTTACGTGATACTCGCACGCACACACACACACACTAGTATGTAATAGAAGGAGACAGGGAGAGAGAAAAAGTCGCATGGAGGGGACATAACGCTTTTTCCTTACGTGACGATCTCTACTAGTCAACTCCTACCGCAAGCCGCGTTAAGGAACTTCGTCCCAAAATATAAATCTAACATCGATATATTCCGTCCGACTGTACACGCATCGGCGCAAGTGCGGCACAGCGGAATGGAGAGGAAGGTCGAGAGATTTACAACCTTTTGTGTACTCCTAGATACGTCTGAGCAGTTTGCGGTAACATACAATGGATTGTTTATTAATATTCTAGTGTTTGTGCCACTTCTGATTAGGAGTTTGTATTTTTTGCCTAGGAATGAGGTTTTTATTCATCAATCCTGCCTAGGTTTAGTTGATAAGACAAAGACGTGGTGAAAATGCCTCTTTGAGTTCGATACATTCTTCCCTCTTTTTGAAACGAATGTATTCGGCATTCAAATCCTTGATGCGTCCTTGACGCCCAATTGATGTTATTTTCTCTTAAACAAATATAAACTTAAACTAATGTAAATTAACTTTATTAAAGTAATTTTTCAAAAACACACATTTTTGTTTCATCATTTCAGCCGAAAGACGTCCACTGCTGGACATAGGCCCTCCCCAACATTTTGAGGGGGCCACCTTTGTTTACTTTTTTAGAAATCAAAGTGCGATCTCAGTGTAGGTACAGTAGCCCGTTATTATCGCATATAATTTTTGAAAAAGGCTCATTCATTTATGTAGATAATTATGAGTGAAAGAGACGACACTCCACAAAGCCGCACTTTTTCCAAAAATCGATATGCATAACCAACCACCAGAGCAACCGAGTACCTACTTTACGGCCATAAAAGTATCAAATTAATTAATGAGAGCCTATTATTTACGAGTACCTTTGTATCTATCACAGACATCCGTTTCTTTCTATGTGTTACGCAGGATGAGCAGATCCGCAACAAAGCAAATTACCTACTTGGAGTAATTGTTAACGAAGATAGACAGAAGTTTAAAGGCAGAATAAATATTTCTTTTGATAAAACGAACTTACTGGCAACTAGAATTATTCAAAATCTTTTATCAGGGAGTTTTAATGGATTACCAAAGAGATTTAAGATTTGTTAAGTAAATAATTTAATGTCTTTGTGGATTACCAAAATTCCGAAAAGGTGCGTGTCGTGGAGACCGGAACATACTTAGGTTGAATTTCACCAATAAAACTGAACGCGATCAGCACAAGTAAACTGCTTTCAAGAGCTGCAAATGTCAAAATTCTACAACAATGATGACACTGACAGCTCTCGAATTCAGTTAAGATGTGTTGATCGCGTTTGGTTCCATGGGTGATATTCGCCCTAAGAGGGTGCAACCTGACAGAGGTCAGGTTGCAATCGACGACATTGTGATAATATATTTTTAATCTTTTATGAGGTAACATATCGCACCTCCGCTCAAATAGTGTCATAAGTCAAAAAAGCAAAATAACGATAAAAATGCATTTAAAAATTATTCTAAACTATGTTTTCACTTTTCGGCTTTTAATTTAAAAACAATTTTGGATCTATGACACTATTTGAGCGGAGGTGCGATATACAGCGTGTAAGTATGCGCATACTGTGTTCCTTGAATTCAGTACATGATTCTAGAACCCACGGCGTATAAACTTTTCGTCGGTTAAAAAAAAAGAACACGTGCGTTCGGGGGATCCCCGTCAGGTACAAAGTTCCTTACGTGAAACTCGCACGCACACACACATCGTATAGAATAGAAGGAGATGGAGAGAGAGTAAAAGTCGCATGGAAGGGGCATAACGCTTTTTCCTTACGTGACGATCTCTACCAGTCAACTTGAACTTCGTTCCAAACATGACATACGTATGTGTTAAGTTTGTAGAGATCGTTTAATTTAAAACTGCTCGCCCAACATTTGAAATGTGTATGCAACCAGCAATGGAGGGGCGTGCAGTTTTAAATTAGACTAAAACTGTAAATAACATTAATAATTTTGTCAATTTCCAAAACAACTGTCGCCGACATTGAACTTACGTGACATTTACACGAACAACATGTTAATATAAATAGCAATCGACGTTTCAAGGAAAAACCTACGAAATGTATAGAAATATGCCGATTGCTTAATTGTCATGTGTTAGAGAGGATTGACAGTTTGTTGAATAGTTTCTTATTAATGATGTTAGTGACGTTTCCTTCTGCTTGCGTCTACGCATTGGTTGAGGGTCATGGCCTAAGTGTTTTTTTTTTGTTGCTATAATAGCTTTATTAAGAATAGGTTAATCAACAAGCAAAGTTGATTAAATAACAACAAAAGTTTCATCACTTAGCACATTCGGCCAGTCTATTATGGCTTACGTACTATTTAGTCTTTCTTCAGTTTTCGGTTAAATCGCAGTCATAACAACTTAGCGTAACATCACGCCTGTAATCCCCGAAGAGTTAGGCAGAGGTGTGCCTATAGTACACCCACATTTCGCCAGTTATGTTTAAGTCCTATCAGGGGGCGAGCCTATTGCCATCAACCGGGCACAAATCCAGACTGATGAGCTGCTGCTGAGAAATTTCTGATGGAAAAACCCAATTACACTTTGCCCGACCTGGGAATCGAACCCAGGACTTACATAAGCGCAGTCATAAGTCATTACTTAATTGTCATCAATATCATAGTAAGTGGCGATTTTCGAATGTGTGGTCTTGTTTCAGTTTTACTGGAAGCGGCTGAAATCAAATCTGCATTCTGCAATTTTTGATATAAAATTTAACGTAAAATAACATAAAAACTTTTACACATAATGTTTGTAGCTTTTTGTTTTCGTATAAAAAATGGGTTTCTCGACCTCTTGCATGAGAATCCTCTTCTTGAATGTGTTTTTTTCCAACACATTGTCAATAATGAAGAACTAAAAGAGTACATACATAAATTGTAAGATTTTAACTTTTAGTACCTGTTATATTTTAGTGTATATTTTTAACCGACTTCTAAAAAAGGAGGCGGTTCTCAATTCGGATGTTTGTATTTTTTTTTTATGTTTGTTCGCGCATAACTCCGTCGCTTCCCAACCGATTTGAAAAATTCTTTTTTTGTTGGAAAGGGTATACTTCCCAAATGGCCCCATGTTTTTTTTATCGAAATTGGACAAGCGGTTTTAAAAAAATTCAACAAACATCTAAAAATTTATCTACATTGTCTACATTAACGATCTTTTCGTTTACTCTGCATTGCGTTTTTTGTTCGCGCATAACTCCGTCATTTACGAACCGATTTGAAAAATTCTTTTTCGGCACTAAAAAGTGAAAAATAAAAAACGTTTTACAAAAAAATAAATAACCGACTTCCAAAAAAACACTATAAAGTGAAAAATAACTTCAATTTCGGAAGTCGGTGGCATAAAACTAAAATACAGATCCAAAGGCACCGACTTCCGAAATTAAAGTTATTTTTCACTTTGTAGTGTTTTTTTGGAAGTCGGTTATTTTTTTTTTTGTGACAAATAAACTTTTTATTATTATTAAACTCTCTGCGATTTCAAAGGCATTCGACCTTCCTGAACACAAAAATGCAGCTTGGAAAAACTAGCATTAGAAACAAAGATCACTTAGAATAGGATAATTCTAAGTGATAAACCACTCGACTAATAAGCTGGTAAGCTGTCATTATTAATCGATATTTATTCACCTCTGGATAGAACATAAAAATAAATATGTAACAAGATAATAAAGCCACTAACTGAACGAGTATACAGTTGGCAGAGATAATTGATTAAATTAAGTGTTATAAAATCCATATTGGTTCAATATGGTAACTTAACGCAATATGTGAGAGTCGCAGTTAGATTAGAAAATGCGAGACTTTTATGATTTTCTTGTTGACATTTTTTTTTTTAAAGTGAAATTATAACTTAATATTCTGTGAATATTTCAAGCGTCTACCTGTTGCCGTTATCAATATCGAGCAAAAACGAGCAAAAAAATCACGTTTGTTGTATGGGAGCCCCCTTAAATATTTATATTATTCTGTTTTTTAGTATTTGTTGTTATAGCGGCAACAGAATTACATCATCTGTGAAAATTTCAACTGTCTAATTATCACGGTTAATGAGATACAGCCTGGTGACAGACGGACAGCCAGACAGACGGCGGAGCCTTAGTTATAGGGTTCCCGTTTTACCATTTGGGTACGGAATCCTAAAAAAGTGTTTCTTTAACAACAATCTTGTTTCATGTGATCACGCATCTTGACTCCATACCAGCCTAACAAGATCTTGACTTCTGAAGCTAGGAGAACTTTGTTAAATTATCATAGTTCCGTCAACTAAGTAATTCATTAGTTTAATTACGGGTAGTTATTTAATTTAGCTCAAACGTTGGCCAGTTTAAGAATGATAATTATAATGCTAACAAGTTGCTTGTTACCATGAACTTAAATTATTATTTGATATTCAAAAGTGAAGAAGTAAAATCAAACAAAGCATATAAGATGTAACAAAGACCGGGGATTATTCTGTACGTGCACATTTGTCGATATATACAATGTGGAGATGACGATACAACAATAAATGAAAACACTAGTAATACTAGTTCATAGGAATATTTTGAAACTATCAAATAAATCCTAGAACCGAAATAAAAAAAAAAAATATTTTCAAACAAACTAAATAGCATAAAAATGTAAACAAAACAGAACACCATTTTTAAATATTGGTTCACTAACCTGTGAGAAGAGCGGCAACAGCGCGGGGTAATGTATAGGTGGTGCGTCGGGTCGTGGGACCCGCGCCGACGACGTGATTTTTTGTGCCATATTTATTTTTATGAATGCAAAAACAATTACACAGAATCACAAATTATTAACTGAATAGTCACAGTCACCCACGAGTAATTATTAATTACAATCACTGTTTAATCAGTTAATCACTTATCGTATTCAGACTTAGTATCCATTAAATTTTTAAATTTTCAATATGTCCGCCATGAACCCGAACACACAAATTACATCGTCTTAAAAGATTATTTCTTACTCTTGATAAGAGGTCGCCATTAGCGGCCATTTGTTTTAATTTATTAAAAGATATTATAATTCGGCTCCTTAAATCATCAACGGTATCAACGTCTGTTGAATAAACTTCATTTTTGACATGACCCCACAAGAAGAAATCTAATGGCGTGAGGTCCGGTGACCTCGCTGGCCACCGTGTTGGTCCATAACGGCCAATCCACTGTTGTCCAAACATTTGAGACAAACGCTCTCTGGCAGACGTCACTGAATGAGCTGGTGCTCCGTCTAACTGGTACCACATCTGGCTGTGCACGTTTAGCGGAAGATCATCCGTGTAATCTGAAACGGGTCCGTTGAGAAGTTCTAAAAACTTTGCACCATTTAAATTGCCCTCAATAAAAACCGGACCAATTATGGTATTCCTGTGTATGCCAGCCCACACATTGATAGCAAATCTATACTGGTGCGAAGTCTCCCGTACTAGATGCGGATTCTCGCAGCTCCAGTACCGAAGATTCTGTCGGTTCCATAAGCCGTTCCTTGTAAATGTACTTTCATCAGTCCACATCACATTGTACAGGAAGTCGGGGTTATCTAAATGTTTTATTTCTATCCAACGACAGAAGGTTTCTCTTACTGGCTTGTCCCTTTTGTAGCAACGCCTGTACTTTTTTGTATTTAAAAGGCTTCCGTTTGTCGCGTTTTAAAACTTTGTGTATGGTTTTATGATTTACACCAAAATTTCGAGCAGCCCTACGTAGACTAGACGTAGGATTGCGTTCAAAATAATTTAAAACTCGTTCGTCTCGGGTCACTGTTACTATTGGAGTAGCACTATCCAAATGCGGGATTAAGGGTACATTTTCCCGTATCCTCTGGACAGCTTGAACGATAATGCGGCCGTCCGTAGGACATACACGGGTGTTCCCATACCTCTCTCGGTATGTTCTTATTGCTAAAGCGGCGTTTTCGTGACATTCCCCATAAATTAAAATCATGTCGGTGTACTCCATGGCTGTGTAACCAAAACGAGGCATTGTTATTACAAAAAAACAAACGATTAGATAACACACAATGACAAGCGTCTAATTTCACACAATTCACTTAATAATTTAACTACCTAGGTACCTATTGCTACGTTGTATGTGTCCTGTCACTAAATAAAGCGTCTAATTTCGCACAATTCACACTAAGTCGTCTTAAGATAATCACAATTTCATAAACAAACGAGCGGCGGGCGGGCGGGCGCTTCAAAGGCAGCGAAACCGGAACACCTGCGCTTGCGATACGAAACAATGACGCGTACGACGTCATAGGATCACGGCGACACACTGACCTACACCAATTTTTGCAGGTTTCGGCAAGAAAGCGAAGTTGAAATAAACAAACTATCTAATCTATCCCTTTCGCACATACTTAATTTACGATTGACATGAGTGCGTAACAAGTAGTAATAACTTCCGCATGCATTATTTTCATATCTAATTTTCTTCACACGCTTTATGACTCTTATGGCTCAGAGATAAGGTATTATATGCATTAATTCTCATCGGGAAGTAAAATTTAAGAACAATTTTGGCGAAGGTTATTGAAGTAGCGAGCTGGCAACATGTTTTGTTTACACCGATACTACCGTTGCAGATTATTGCCGAAGTCGTTAACCTGTCGGCGCTGGCTTATTGTTAGATACATCATGTAGAAAATCTTAAAAATGTAAAATAATGTCCTGTGACTAAACTATTGGATATATTTGATTGAATTTTTGTATGCAGACTGGGAACAGCATTAGGTATACGAAGTTTAATTTATTGTTGTATTGTCGTCTCCACCTTGTATATTAAATAAAATGAATTTGTTCTGGCAAATATGCTATATTGTTTATAGTAAATAGATAAATAATGATTCCAAACATTTTAATGCCAACTAAGAGAAAAAGAATCTTAGTTTTTTTTTTTTGGTTGGGAAATTATCAAGTAACTTCTCCCGCTCTGGGCGGCGCTGAGGGCGTGTCAGTCTTTTACTGACTAAAACCCACTTATGTTCCTTCAGTTGTCTGAGTGCCAGGGCCACGATATCCCTTACGGACAAACCCGCAACCCTGGCAGGCATTGCCCCTAACGGACCCCGTCAGTTTGTGCTGACATCTCTTTGAGGGGCACGTAGAACACCACACGCCGTCGACCCGGGCCTGGTCCTTATCGGACAGCGGGCTACCCATCGCTCACCGTCCGCAAGCTCGCGCCTACGGTGGCCGGGAATTGGCCTGCACCTCCCGACGTCCGGGGTGTCTCCCGCGGCGACTAGGGGCGTGAGGGCCCGAATTTTACTTCCCCCTCACGCGTTCCGCCTCCTCCTTCGCGAGCATTACTGCGTCGCAGAAGGAGGTGGCGGCCTCCTATGCACTCTCGCTCCTGAACCAGGTCCGGACGCGAGAAATCGCCGCCGCCGATCGCCTCCGTGGGGACACGGTGGTGCTCCGTCCAAGCCGGGCAGACCTCCACCGTGTCCTCCAGGCGATCCACACAGTGGTGACACCAGGGCGTTTTCTCTCCTTTAGTCTGAATTTTTTTCAGTGCATCATCTTCCTGCCCATCAATGTTACTTGGGGTCGGCACAACACGGTATTTTCTTCCATTCTCCTCTATCAACGGTCACGCTATCATTCACTCCCTTCTCATTCATATTCCCACACAATCCATCCATCTTTTCTTTGCATCCTTGCTCTCGCTTTCCATGCATCAACATATAAATCAATAGTTATATTATACTAGCTGCGCGGTGCGCCCCGCGGTTTCACCCGCGTAAGTCTCGATCCGGTGGGAATATTGGGATAAAAAGTAGCCGTAGTGTTGGAAGGCCTCCTACAAGGTGGACTGATGACCTTGTGAAGGCCGCAGGAATCCGTTGGATGCGGGAAGCACAGAGCCGGTCGAAGTGGCGGTGCTTGGGAAGGGCTTTTTTTTTTGGGTGGGAAATTATCAAATAACTTCTCCCGCTCTGGGCGGAGCGAGACTTTAACTGAATTAAACCCACCCGTGTTCCTTCATTTGCCTGTGTGCCAGGGCCACGATATCCCTTTCGGACAAACTGGCAACCCTGGCAGGTATTGGCCTTAATGGACCCCGTCAATTCGTTTTTGCTTGGGGAGGCCTAAGTCCAACAGTGGACGTCTTTCTGCTGAAATGGTGATCATGAGTTTTTGTAGCAGAAAAGTGAGATTATTCGCATGACTGTACGCTATTTGTAAGTAGACATCTCACTCAACCATATTTATGACTAGCTGCGCCCCGCGGTTTCACCCGCGTAAGTCTCGATCCCGTGGGAATATTGGGATACAAAGTAGCCTATGTCTTAATCCAGGGTGTCAGCTACCTCCATACAAAATTTTATCAAAATTGGTCCAGCCGTTTGAGCGTGAAGAAGTAACAAACATACACACACACACTCACAAACTTTCGCCTTTATAATATTATTGTGATTGTGATTATGCGAATCAACTGATAAGATAAGAATGTGTTGCAGCGATATCACTTCTAGTAGATACAAGCCCATTGTTAACATACTGATTTACCTATCTACTATCAAATATACTTTTTAGATTAATATCCAAGCAAATCCACCGTCAATGAGGTTTGACGGTAGCTGGACAGCAGAATGTAGGTACTACGGGTTCCGCACTGATTACAATAACGGAGCTTTCTCCGTTTTCACTTCATTTTCACAAAGCCTACTTCTAAAGCCCACTCTGAACTTTATTTAGTTGAACACGGCCTTTTAGAATTCCTTTGGTAGTTTATCGTTACGTTAGCTGGCAAGAATGAAAAAGACATACTCCAAATCGGGCATGCAAGCTAATTAAACCGAGCCAAATCTTATTTTATTGCCGTCTATCAAAGTCTTTAATTTACCATAATAACTGCAACATAATCCATAACGCACCGGTAGATTATGATTGTGACAACCGGCGCCACAAGCAAGCATTCTCATCACGAACTTAATTTTATTAAGACAAGTACGTGGAGGTATGTAGACCCTGGCAAATAAATATTAATATGACAGACCAGGCAGGACAGGAAAGCATGAGAAATCAATATAGTTCTCACCAAAGACTTTACTTGTAGTGTAAATGCTGTAGCAAAGACTAATAGTATTTTCAAGAATAAAGGCATTCATTTAGGTTTACAGAATCTTTATTTCTCATAAGAACATGATACAGTTCACTTATATAAGTTTTAACTTTTGACATAAATAATCTTCGTTTCATGACGAAGGATGCAGATTTAGAATAGCTAAAACTTTAACAACAACGTACGAGATCAACAGCAAACAAAACAAAAGTGTAAGTAATTACATAAAAAATAAGTTAAAATTTTATTAAAAAATAAGTTAATATTTTATTAAAAAATAAGTTAATATTTTATCAAAAAATAAGTTAATATTTTATTAAAAAATAAGTTAACAATTACTTGTGGAGACCCTGAGGGTTATAACCTCGGAATTAGATGACTCTGAATGAATTCGTGTAAAACATTTTGGATTATGTTTGTTACATGAAATTCTAATAAGGGATATGAAATTCTAATAACGTTGTGAGGGATCTCAACAGTAAATAGTCGAGTGATGCTAAGTATCTCACAATTAATTAGTTGCTAAGCACAATACTATAAACATAATACAACACTAATTCTCAACAACAACATCCGCCTGCATATCTAGCAGAAGCTATTCCCTGAACCTCAGGATCTGTGTACCCGATCTCGGGCGAGTTCCTCATTGATTTAGTAATTATACTAGACCCTCTGCAATGGATAAACTATGTTAATGTCATCACCTATGTACTCGTAGTATCTGATTTCGTGGGTGTCAATGTCGGACCGGCTGTGGTTATCCATTGCCCAGGAAACTGAAAATTATGTAAGGATTACTGCTACACCGGACTGTGCATGACCTCACTGTGTTCAATAAGCGATATAGCGACCCATCTGCTAAGGTCATTATACTCGTATTAAGGATATTGTATCTGTCATTGTGCCACGCAGTCTTTGCAAACTCTCACTGCCTGTAAGCCATTGCGATGTGTTATAAGCTTCCTGCCTACCCTGCTTTCCTACACCGTTCCTTGGCTGCTGAAAGAGGAATGGAGCTGGGCATCGCATGCGGGTTGCTGCTAATGCACCGTATCTAACACGCGCTTCCTAACGCGCCTTCCAGGGTTTTACATCCGGGCTGAGGGCAGGAGAGCTCCATCTACACGCTGCACCTAACTGCACGCTGCACGTGTGCTAACTGTGCGCTATTGGCGTCCAAGGCTTGCTACCAACACACGCTGACGGCGGAGCTACGGAGGCCTGACCGGCCCCACGCCGAGCCTGTGCCGGCAACCCCCCTACGTCTACCACATGCTGCAAAGGACGGTACCCCTCTTACCTTAAAGTGTGATAATGCACAGACCAGTAACACAGAGTGATCTTACCCGCGACCTATCCTACTAGTAATTATATCTATGAACTAAACTTATGATTCCTTTACCTCTATTCTACCTACGTATCCGTTAACGGTCTGCGCAGTTTACCTGCAAAGCCCTAGCCGTTACATAAGTTTACCGCTACTTTTTATAGGTTTATTGTAGCGGTCTTTAAAGGAAGATTCGTTAATAGTGTCAAGTAAGTTAATGATAAGATAGAGAGATAAGAGAAGTGGAAAAATATTCCCACAATGTCTTAAGTTTGTAGACAAAAAACTTAAAATAAATGACAGTAACTTCTGTTACAGTATGTAGGTCGGTACTAAGACGATCTCTCTTTCATTTGGACTTAATATAATTTGTAGAAAACGATAAAAACTAGTAATCTCTCGGAAAACATAATCATGATATCGACACTATCTGTATTAAATCTAGTTTTTCTGCTACATCTAACCACGAGACTGTCACCGCAAACCACTTTACATAATTCTAGTTACAGTCTTCCTACGCAAGTCAGGGTCAATAGGATAGGTAAAATACATCTTGTTCAAGCAAAAAAAGACAATGCATGCGACCTTGGCAGCTAAGTCAAATTCTTCTGATGGGCCAATGTGTAGGCGACCGCAAAAACTATCCTATGACATTGCCACGCCTTGTTGCTACATAGTCCTAAGTCTAATACATTCGTTAACTAGTTGGAACCTTGTTGGTTTAAGTGCCAGCTTGAATGTTGGCTGGACAATTGCTTCAGCCCACACCTCTTAGTATTGTTGTGGGGTATATCTATAGTACAAGCGATGATGTAACTATAAAATAAATTGTCTCACGGCCCTAACATGTGACTTGTATAATTATAGTTTTATTGAAATGGGCGTCAAGTTTACTTAGATATCTCATGGTCAGGGAAATAAAAGTATATTGCCTACTTGTGTTTACGAGAGTCGTAATATCATATAGTTTAGCTTTATTATTGCCAGTTGATTACTAGAATCAATATTTGTATATCTGGTTTCATTTTGATTTACAGTAACACCTCTATTATGATTTGAACCTCTCTAAACATTTTATTCTGCGAAAACTAAATTATTATCTTCAAAGCTATTAGCTATACGCTTTACGCGTGCCTACATAAACAGATACGAAGTAATTCGTAGTTGAATTATGCGACAATTTTATTCAAATACATTATTTATAGATATTATTCTTAGTATCAATCCAAACGTGGTCAGCTGTAGGTAATTGATTTATAATGTAAAGCCAAAGTCCAAGAATTAGAAAATAAATGTGAATTTCATTTTTTAAGTTAAAAATTCGTATAATTATTTTGACTTTTCCTGTACATGATATGTGGTTTTGTTACCATCTAAATGTGCCCTGATGCAAAAATGGCATTTATTGGAAATGTGTTTAATGTCACTTTTATCAAGTAAATACTTGCTATTCAACAAAGTTATTACTTTAAATGCTAATTAACAATCGTCGGGTAAAGCAGTCGCTATTACAGTAGATCACTCTCTTCTGTTATTGTCCGTTCCTTTATTTTTTAATCTACAGCTTCCAAAAATATTATAGGGCTATGAAATATTTTCAAGCCAATTTGCATCTCAAGGTCTTGTCGCTCCATCTTCGCTTACACAGTAGCGTCTGCCTAAAGTCTTATAGCGTAGGCGAGGAAATTTCGGCAGGTAGGTAGCCTCATATTAATTTAGCATGCAGGATCTTTTGTTGATACCATCGCGTCGAGCTCCGGTGCATTCGCGGTCTTAAGTGCATTCGTACCCATGTTTGATTATTTCACATTGATCAACATTTTTGGGTTATTTTGTAATTATATTTTTAAATGAAAAAGGTTTATGCACTCGCTCTGGGAGTGTTTTCCATTCGCGTGTAATTTTACGCTTTGCAGCTTTGTTTCCACATCTTACAATTTTCTGTTTATGATTGTCGGTAACAATTTAATGTAAATTTTGTTTGAAACGAACAGCAATTTTCTTTGTCTTAAGTTTTCAAATTTTTCTCTGTGTTTTTGCTTGTGTTGTAAGGATTTTTTGGACAAGCATATAATTTTGAATATCTCATATCTGTTCTAACGATCTAATACGTAATTTTAATTTCTTTGTTTGCTACTTAATACTAGTTTATCTTGCGGAGCTATCTCAAACATACTCATTTCCTTTACGTCGTTCATAAAAACGTTAGAATCAAAGGAACAAAAAATCCTTTGCACGTGTTCATTATGATCATGTTTTCTCTTTAAAAAATTAACTATTCAATACGACCTTATAAGGTCAAACAATTCATTCACCCAATAAGCTGTATCATATCGATCCTGCTTGATGTTTCCTCTTTTTATAATCTTTACGTGTCTAAAATCTTTGTATTTTCGTTTTGTATACCTAATAGAACATAATATTATTCGCGCTACTAATGCTCGGATAATAACTGTGGAAGTATTTTTTATTCTCAAGTAAGGTTATATTTTTTGCCACATCAGCTAATGCAGGCATGAATGTGCTGAGAAAATCTTTTGTGTTCTGTTCAGTGTATTTTTTGGATACATTTTCTGAATTCTATCAATGCGAAAATTATCTATAAGTACACTGTTTGATGAGGTTTCTATGGAACAAAAGAGGACCTTGTCAAATGGACAACTCACGTCGTGTAATTTGTGAATTTTCATTTCCTCGGTACGAGGTCAAACTTTTAAATAGATACATCATGAAAATAGCCTGTTCTTTTCTTGCATTTAGGTATAATGTGAATACAAAAATAGTTTTCAATTGAGATTTAATCGTTACGGTCGTTTGTTATGATGGAGATTTACTGGTTGAGCTGACTCTAGAGCTACCATCTTTTCTTGTGTGCTACTGAAACAGTTTCTAAAATTTCATGACTTTCAACCCGCCCCGCCCTGCCTGTGATCTATACAGCCTAGTTTAGAATTTATTTCCATTTCAGATTTGACTTCGAAGTAAAATTTGCTTATATTCATGAGTACTTTCATCCACTGAACTATTACCAATGAATATCATAGTCATCCTGTTTACAATGTTGAGCTCCTTAAGTTCTGAGTAGAGCTACACGATTACTGACAAATGCGTGCACTGACTGGTCAGGTCCACTCAATCTGTGTGTTCTAATCTGCATGGCCTTCTCATGATCTGACCAAGATATGTCTGGAATTTAAAAGAGACTGTGACCTCTGAGTTTGTTTCGGCCTTTCTTCTCAGAGTAGTCAGATAGGAAACACCGACCGCATTTAGTTTTTAAAATATGATTGACGTGTAAAAGTGTTCGTATAAACCTACTTACAGAAATAATTTTTAATTTTCCAATGTGTTTCATTGGTAAATACACTTGGCAAATACTTTGGTAGTAGATTTGCTCATTCATTACCCTCTTCAGCCAATTAAACTTATAAAGGACTTACTCATGATACGTCATAGTACAACTGGCTAAATTCTTACAACATCTACTGATATTCTCAGAATTGATAACATATTTGTAACAACAATAAATCAATCGCAATGATTTTTTTTGTCTTATTATGTGGTTATGGTCTGCTATAAATAGATAGCTCCATATATTATGAGGTCACTACTAGCTTTTGCCCGCGGCTTCTACCGCGTGGAGATCAGAAACCGTCGGAAACGTACAGTCGGTGACCAGCATTATCTTCCATTATTCTTCTTTCTAAGAGGGGTCAGGTAATACTGGTCACCGACTGTACTACAGGGATAAAAAGTAGCCTATGTCCTGACCCAGGTCATAGTCTATTCGTGCACAAAATTTCATCCAAATCCGTTCAACTGTTTAGGCGTGGAAATGTAACAGACATACAGACAGAATTACTTTCGCATTTATAATATTAATAATATATTAGCTGCGCCCCACGGTTTCACTCGCATAAGTCTCGATTCCGTGGGAATATCGGTATAAAAAGTATCCTACCCATGTGCCAAATTTCATCCAAATCCCTACAGCCGTTTTAGCGTGAAAGTGTTACAAACAAATAGGTAATCAAACTCAATTTGGTATTTATAATATTAGTTATGATTAGGATTATAAGAATGGATTAATATGGATAGTAGGTATGGATTATTTTGATGTCCAAAAACATAAGGCCAGAAACTTCTAAGTCAAGGAAATAAGAGCTAATCAGAGCAAATGAAATAAGTCAGAGTAAGAGTTTGAAGCGAAGCGAGCTCTCTCAATTGGCCAGAAAATTGCATTGATGAAGAAGAAAAATAAAGAAAAGTACACTACCCTGTATTCCGATCACGTTTATGCCACGTGAATCGCGATGATCCATTTTCTATGAAGGAACAACAATTTCAGACTTTCCAAAAAAAATATTAATAAGTATAATAAAATATATTTAATATCAAAATCCTGGTAACAAATTATATTATTCCTATTTTTGACCGCACTGACAAAACCCTTAGTTGGATAAAATTATTATATCAAACAGGACAATCTATTTTTATTTTTAATTGGAGTAATTTCCCAAATCCATGTCATACATTGCTCTTTAAATGATGATAAATGATATTTATTTCTGTAAATTTGTTAAAAAAACTCGTTTAAACATCGAAATGTAATTATTTTTTTAAACTAGATGAGTTCAGTGTTTCCTAACTGACTACTCTGAGAAAAAATACCGAAACAAACTTAGTGGTCACAATCTCTTTTAAAGTCCAGACATAATCTTGGTCAGGTCATTTGAGGACCATGCAGATTAATGTCTGAGATGGTATTTTTAGGAAAGAACCATACAGATTTGAGTGGACCTGTCCAATTGTCAGTAACCGTGTAGCTCAACTCAGAACGGAGCTCAACGACTCGACGAACAATAGCAAAGAAAGGACATTTTGGTAGGCCGCACAAAGTACTCAAACTGCCAGATTATTATTAAAACAAACTGAGAAAAAAAACTTACCCACATAGTCGTCGGATCACATTCACATAATTTTATACAAACTCTGTCATTTCCCCAATGATACAATGGCCGTAGTAATGTAGGTATACCTTTTTGTCCGTCAGTATTTTCGGGCCTCTGAAGGTTTTGTCTGGTTTTTTGTTTATGTTACGTGCAGTTCTTTGTATGAATCAAACACTATTTAGTCTGGCGTGATATTAGATGAATCATTCATGTCTTGATCTTGTATTGTTTTGTTATTTAATGTCCAACGTCCACGACGCTACTCGGAAATTACGAACTCAAATCATCAAGGAGTAGCCAGAAAGTCACAAAGTATTTCAATGGTGTTCCGTACACTACGCAACCAATTACAAACTAGTTAATAACGCGTACTAACGCGTTATTAACTAGTTTGTGATTGGTCGCGTCGTATACGGACTGTCATTGAAATACTTGCTAATGCTTTGACAATCCAGCTATATTTGAGTTGTATTTTTTTCGCGAATGGAAAGAAAAACAATGAAAAAATATTTATTGGGACTCAACACAGGAGATCACAATGGCATCTCACAGGTCAACCTAAGAGTTTGTCGGCTGCTATCCTGGCTACCTGGGCTATCCTGTGGATGCCTTAGTATACGCTTTCATGCAGGGAATAAAATTTATAAACTAAGCGACTACATGCTAAGGGCACCCCTGTGGACCTTGGCTTAGTATCACACTGGACCCCAGGTGGCGGCGCGTAGTGTTCTACACGCACCCCTTTCGTCGCGGCTGGGGTCCAACACCTCACCCCCCCCCCCCCCCCCCCCCAGACTTGAGGTGGCACTAGCCGGGGATCACGGAAGTAATAACAGATCCCAAGGTCCCTGTTGCAAGTGTGGGAAGGGAACACTGGGGTGGTTTTTAGTCAGTAAGAGTCTAACAGACCCCTCCACCCGCCCCAGGGCGGAGGACATCCATGAGGATTTTCCACCCCAGCAACAAAAACAAAAAAGGGGTTCGCTGGGGGAGGGCAGCAAGACACAGGGACCTCGGCTTAGGTCTTCAGTGGGGCAGCCAGGGACATGATGGATCGGTTCAAAAGGTGTTGAGTTTGTAACACATTACTTTTGAGCAGCTTCGTGGACGACGGGTGTTACGATACTTGTACTAACAGCTATCTACGTTTGTTGGTCGGTCAGTATGACAAGTGATTCAAGTTTTTGTTAGCATTGTCTAATTTGATTACAAAGGGAATATTTGAGTGCATTGTAATCGTGCATAGATCGTTTGTACTGTTTATAATCAATTATCTAGTCAATGCAGTTTTATCGTTTGGAATGCGATTAGGTTTATATTACTTTTGTATATTATTTTAGTAAGGTGCCAGCTGCTGTTCTGCTGATCTAATGTCAAAAGTTTATTTATTTTACAAGAGTAGAAATATGTAATTATTAGTTCTAAATTATTCACCATAATTTTACCGCCAAAACCGAATAATTGTTTTCAATCAGGTTTATTTTCAGTAGATATTACGGATAGTGATAGACAGATAGCTTACCATCAGGTGAGATAGTCTTCAAACTATTATTATACATTAAAGTCGCTTCTCGATTATGTCTGTGTGACCGCGTTGTTCTTCTTAACTACGCAACGGATTTTGATGCTGGTTTCACCATAATTTAGAGAATTTGTTCCGAAAGGTGTGTATGTCGTGCGAAGAAGGGGCGGTTCGCTAGTTGATTATAAAATGTCTCTTTTCGAGTCTATACGTGTAATAACCATGTTGTTTTTCTAATTTGCGCAACGGTTTTCACTATTTTGATTCGTGTTTTCACCGGCATCTAGAAAATTGATTCTGGAAGATACATGAGTAGAGATAAACTACGATAACATGGCTCGACCCTCCAAATTACTGTTTCAATGTGTGTAGTCACATCCTTACGAAATAGTTTGTATGTAGTTGTAAGTACTCGTAATATCTCACTTATTACCAGATTTGTTGGTCAACTAATCATAACTAGCCGATCGCGCAAGACAACGCACGTGTCGATTTCATAGAGTACGTCAGTGCAGCGCCATACTAATAATAATGAGCGATTAATGACGCCACTAGTCGAGCAACAAATCCGTAATTTGTTTTTGTTTGACGGCCGTCTCATTACGCACACATGCGTACAAATACTTTCAAACGTTTTGAATTTGAGGAGTTTTTGGAGGGGCGGGCCATATTATCGTAGTTAATCTCTATAACACATTAATTCATCATCTGCCTATACTTCTCCCAACTAAGTTGGGGTCGGCTTCCAGTCTAACCGGATGCAGCTGAATACCAGTATTTTACAGGAAGCCTATCTGACCTCCACAACCGTATTACTGGAATTATAGGAATTCTAATATTATAATTAAATAACACATTAATTATAATATTAAAATAATATAAATGCGAAAGTGAGTTTGTTACGCGTTCACGCTAAAACGGCTGAACGGATATGGATGAAATTTGACACATAGGTAGACCATGACCTGGATTAGGACATAGTTTTACTTTATATCCCGATATTCCCACGGGATCCAGACTTATGCGCGTGAAACCGCGAGGCGCAGCTAGTTTTATTATAATGAAAAAATCTCCATGTTTTATCAAGACGAAAAAAACCCGAGAGAAGCAGGAGTGGGTCGCTGATAATAAATAAAAAGCTTGTGATATTTATGTGTTGATAGTTTTTTGCTTCCAATATACCTCGCTGTCACGCTTGGCAGACGAGTTGACGATCGCGGTATGCTGATATAATGCGTAGAGAACGCTGCTGCCCATTCTCTAGTAAGTCCCTTAGTCGCCTTTTACGACACCCACGGGAAGAAATAGGATGGTGCTATTCTTTACGTGCGGCACCACACGAACACCACTTTTTATTTTTTGGGATGGGTTTGCTCTTGACCTTGGCCTAGGTCAGAGGTAACTATAACTGTAACTATAACTCACACTGGACCCGAGGTGGCGGCGCGTAGTGTTCCACTCAGACGTCGCGGGGGGGCCAACACCTCACCCCCCCGCAGACTTGAGGTGGCCCGCAGAGGCGGGCCGGCACTAGCCGGGGATTACGGAAGTAATACTAGCTCCCAAGATCCCCGGTGCAAGTGTGGGAAGGGAACACCGGGGTGGTTTTTAGTCAGTAAGAGTCTGACAGATCCCTTCGCCCACCCCAGGGCGGAGGACATCCATGAGGGTTTTTACACCCCGGCAACAAAAAAAAAAAAAAAAAGGTCGGAGGTAACAGAGACAAAGTCGACGATGGAGTGCGCTTACCCACAAGAAGCCTGGGGCCCAAGTCTGCTATTTTTATAAATTCAGTCATTCCAACACGATCCCATTGTCATGCCATTGTCATTTTGCTAAAAGTTCGTAATCTGGTAAATCCATAATGGTCGATCATTTTCTTTGCAATTTCTTTCAATGTAGTGTCAGTTGCCGACCATTGGGAAGTCATAATGACGCCATTATAATAGTAGATTACCAAACATGTCAAAATCAACAATTATGAAATCAATGATCGACCATTCTGACACTATTTTAATAGCAGACTTGTGGCCCTGTTCACTCTCACTTTGAAAAGATTAGGGTTGTATGCGTTCGGAAACACAGACGCAGGCAGAGAGTTCCACTCTTTTGCTGTGCGCATTATGAAAGACATTTGGAAACGCTTAGTGCGAATTGGTGGAATAGCTACCAGGAAGGGATGGTAACCAGCTAACGTCTAGATGTCCGATAATAGAAGGGGGGCGGTGGAATGAGGTCGTGGAGTATAGATAGTGTAGTCGATTCATATTAAACAATATCTACCTATGTCGCTCCGTCATCAGAGTCTTGAGGCTGTGGGTGTAAGTGAGTACACCTCTGCCTCGGGGATCAGAGGCGTGACGGTTGTTATGTTTAAGGTCGTTTGATATAGCGATCGTGATCCTAACCCTTATATACCTACCTATGTATAGTTAATTACCTGATGAATGTACAACAATGTTGCTTTGTCTTCACTAGCGAATTTCCTCATACTAATTAATATATATGATATAAACAGTATGAGAAAATTCATACTCCTATGAAAACATTCATATTCCTGTGAATATGAATGTTTAGGTGAAGAAACGAAAAACGACAGATCTCTAAAATGCATAGCATAACATCACGCCTGTAATCCCCGAAGGGTTAGGCAGAGGCGCACTTATAGTACACCCAAATTTCGCCAGTTATGTATAAGTCCCCTGTAATAGGGGGCGAGCCTATTGCCATCATCGGGCACAAATCCAGACTCCGGGCTGCTACTGAGAAATTCCTGGTGGAAAAACCCAATAAAGTTTGCCCGACCTGGGAATCGAACCCCGGACCTCGTGCTCGCCAGTAGCGCTTGCGACCACTAGACTAACCAGGCAGTCTAAAATGGTATCACGTAAAAACGAAGCAAAGGATTAAAATAGATAAAAAGAGCTCAAAAATAATAAAAAGATACCTGCCTATAGTTGATTGTTTAGTTGTTTGACGGATTTTTTTGATGGTGATCCAAACAAATATTATAGTACCTAGTCAGTTAAAATTCCAGTAGGCTACTAACATTGTAGTAACCCATTTCGCTGAACAGTTATACCCCGCACAGAATGATAATCGGCTGATTCACCCAACAATACTTATTCCTAAATTAACATTAAATTCCAGTAACAGACGAGACGGTGCGAGTTTTTCTAGTGATATGTATTGCTGTCAGCTTTGCAATTATAGTCCTTATGTACGAAACGTCGTTAGGTGAATACAATCGAAGCTAATAATATTATTATCTAACCATCGATACAGATATCAAGTTAAAATATATGAGTTGCAGGAAAAATCATTATTTAGAACGTATGGGAGGTAGTCGCAAAACACCTTAATTGGTATCCTCAGTACAGGGGAAGGGGGGCAATGTAACGGCAGTTTTTTGCATTTTAAATGCTTTCTTTTCTAGTCTTACGGGTAGTCAGAAACCCAAAAGTCTGACGATCAGTCTTACCAAGGGGTATCGTGTTTCCCAGTAACTGAGTTGTGGAGGTCAGCAATCTGATCTCCACAACTGAGTTACTGCCAATGCAGTCGCTTCATAAAAATACTGGTGTTCGCCTGTACTCGATTAGACTAGAAGCCGATCCCAACATATCTAGAAAATGGCTAGACAGATTGATCATCGCGGAGGACCAAAGGACCAAGTTTTAACTATAGCCCGTTCCACAGACCGTTGATTCATTCTATTAGCGGACACATTCCATTTATTTTTAAACCAGCATTCCTATCATGCCGTTACTTGTTAATAAGATCAACCTAATTCTAATCACACACACAGTAGGTTAATGCTATGTGGGAAACAGAGTAAAGTGCAGTAAGTAGAAATGTGCAGGTAATCGTGCGCAGTTATACGATCGGCCGCGTAAGGTTGCAGGTGGAGGGCAGTCCACTGATATAATACTTTACAACGAGCTAAGAATATGTTGATAAGACACATGGCTGGCAGATATAAGCTTTGGTATAGTGGCTATGAATGATCTTGGATGGATGATGGAAATTGCAAATAACCAAACGAGAAGGTCAGGAAAAATATGGGTGTTAAGAGGGTCTATCGTCCATGGTCGAAAAGTTTTTTATTTCATCCAGCGCAAGTGAAAACTATTAACAAACGAGTGAGAACGCGATAACATTGAACGAAAAATAATGTGCCGAATTTTCATAAAACTTGTTCTAGGAAATACGTGTTTTTGAGTAAGCCCTACCAGTTTGTGAAATTAATGTTGGTCATTTAGAATCTCCATTACATTTGCAAGGTTTCTATCGTAATGTTTTCTTAACATTTACAATTTATGAGTACATTATGAATGGCCAAAGTTCAGGTAACATTTGTGCAAAAAGCAGATTTTTGCAGGCTTATACCTACTGAATTTGTTTTTCAACATTTTTATTTTTTTGCTTGCATAGAAATCTAGATATAGTTCACAAGATACCTATTGGTTCAAAAATTTCAAAGAAAGATATGTTACAACGCCATAATCACCTACGAGCGTTTGTATGAAAAGTATGTCGGGTTGGCCGCTCTTAAGTCCAGGATACAAAATAAATGTTCCCAATAACTCCATTTAACAACTACAAACAGGTGACATGTTTCTTCACGGGGATTAATCTTGCAATGCAGAAGATGTTGGTGCTATTCTCAATAGATACCGTGAACCACATTTTATTACTGTTAGAGGAAATTCTGCTAACAGAACTTTACATCGAGTTAGACCCGAAGTGAAGAAGTAAGGTTTTAAAAGTCTGAAACGCATTGTCCTTAAAAATGACATAAAAATGTTATACCTTGTAATACAAGAGTCAATCAAAAGAAGGAAACATTGATTACCTAATCAATGTTTCCTTCTTTTATCATTTTGAGAAGGAAAGTGGAACAATAATTATTATAACTATAAAATGTCAAAAATAGTATTATCAATAAAGGAAATGGCTTATCTTGTGGTTTTTAATTCGGTTCACTTGCTAACTAATTATTTGTTTGACAAAAGTATCCTGGAATAGCAATTGGACAAACATAGTCGAAGTTTATACAATAAATTGTAACCTCAAAAACATACATTTATGTTTTCATGCTATTTTTTTTGCAGTGATGGATTTGGTCTCACTAGGGTTTAAAAAATTACTGTAACTCTTAGGGCGACTTGCAGCTTTTACTTAAATCTCGATTTAAACTCGACTTAGGCTTAAACTTAATTTAACGACTTGTATGTCATCGATTTAGCTTAAATCTCGATTTAAATAAACGTCAAAGTTAAACCGGCATCCAGGTCGGTTTAGAGTTGTTAAATCTCGATTTTATAGACAGACTATACAGTGGCATTTTTAATTCCTCTTTTTATTTGTGAAAATAGATTTCTTTTCGCTTAATCATTATGATTTGTTATCAGATGATGAGGAGATCGTACAATATTTACCCACTCCGTTTTTTCTCGTAGAGTGTAGATTAGAAGCGATTTATTTAATAAATTACGAGATGACGAATTTTTGAAACGGTTCTGCTTAAGTAAACAGAGTACAAAGCTCCTTTGTGATAAAATTATCCTTAAGTTTCCAAGTGATTTTAACAGGTAAGCTTTCTTCAGTTGTGCTCATAGCACTGAGCACTATTTATTATTAACACAAGACTACAACCAATTTGATTTCGATGTTTCACATCTGATAGGCGTCCCGTGATGGCTCACAATTTTTTTCTCTATACGCAGAACTGAGTTGCCATCACGTTTTATTTGAAAACTGAACGCAAAGAATGAATGGCGAATGTAATAATGACTAATCTCAGTTTAGTTAAATCGAATGTGAAACGTGACTGTGCAAGACATGCCTAATAAGATTTAAGTTAAGTCGAATTTAGGGCAAAATCGAGATTTAATTAAACCGAGATTTGTATCATTTTGCTGCAAGTGGCCCTTAGTGCTGCATACTTAAATTCCTTTTTAGACCCCGTGACTAAAGATGACCGAGAATGAGCGCCGCCATTATCGCCATACTACACAATGGTAAAGAAAATTGGCAAAAACATAATAGACCTAATAACCTCTGAGATATTTCAAAAACCTAGCACATACTACTAAAATAAAATAATCTCGGCAATCTGGTCCAGGGACCGTACAACCCCCGGTTAAGAGTTAAGCCTTTCGAAGGGGTAACCCATTTTTAGGGCTCCGTACCCAAAGGGTAAAACGGGAACCCTAAGGCTCCGCCGTCTGTCTGTCTGTCTGTCCGTCTGTCACCAGGCTGTATCTCATAAACCTTGATAGTTAGACTGTTGAAATTTTCACTGATGATGTATTTCTATTGCGGCTATAACAACAAATACTAAAAAACAGAACAAAATAAATATTTAAGGAAGCTCCCATACAACAAACGTGATTTTTTTGCTCGTTTTTGCTCGATATTGATAACGGCAACAGGTAGACGCTTGAAATATTCACAGAATAATTAGTTATATATTCACTTTAAAAATAAATAATTAAATTAAATTAAAATAAAACAAATATTTATAAAACAAACCTGATTTTTTTGCCATTTTTATAGATAATGGTACCGAACCCTTCGTGCGCGAGTCCGATTCGTACTTGGCCGGTTTTTTTGATTAACCGCTTAGAAAAACCCTATCGAAAACCCTTTCAATGGGTGACCAAAATGGTCCCTGATCTGGTCACATCCACTCTACTTAATACATCAACAGCAATCAGCGGTACGTCCTATGCATGCAATAATTACTAACATCGTACTAGCAGTGTTCACTATTAACTGATCACCCGTGAAGCTAACTCATAGTGTCGTTACAATGCTGAGGCATGGAAGAACGATTATGTCAATAAGTCTATAGCTAAAGTGTATTAGTTTGAGGTTACATAAATATATGAGTGCCGAGTGATAAAAGTAATGAAACAGTTTCTTTAAATCATGTTTACTATTAAATATAAAAAATATTATATAATATAGTACGAATGTATTTATTTATATAAATAAATGAAGATCTTTCCACCTTTTCCTTTTTAAACAAAAGCAAACAGGAGCAGTTTGCAATTTACTTTATCACAGACTAAACAGGTCAATAGGTATATGAGCAGTAAAAGGAACGGATTGTCTTTTTTTTAATAATTGGATTCTGTTTTTAAATAGATTGCTTTTTTAACTACGTCTCAATAGAAAGAAGAAAAAACAAATGATTTTTTTTTTGCACATTATAAAATAGACATAAAATACGGGTAAGCAAAAAACTCGTATTCAACTAAAAAAGGGAGAAAAGGACCAATAAATGATAGGCAGATACTTGCTTACTTTGCTTCTGCTGAAAAGACCAAAGAGTTAAGTAAAATAACTTAACTTTACTTTGCCTACCCACAGGTCAACCTATAATATTTCCGTCAAGGCGTCCATGTTTTGCAACACCTAACCATTCAAAACTTAATTACATGTTGAACAAACCCTACATGAGCATGCAAGCTTGGCAAAATCGCTGTCGTATATTAGCAAACTGTTTTACCTATAATTACAAACATAGAAAATAATTAAGCTGTCTTTCGAAATATATATCGAAGGTTTATAATTACAGTTTAATTACTGTGTTAGTTTGAATAACCTTTAAGCTTACAGGCGGTAATTAGCATGTGCTGAACATGAATTTTATTAAATTAAACCGAATGAAGAATATTTTTGTTACACTTTTAATTACAGTTTGATTTGTGTTCAAAAAAAATTAAATGCTTGTCCTAAATGTCTGTTGAAGCGGTCGTAAATTATCAATTTCATGTTAAAGTCAAATTATGTATTTCACACACATAAGAGGCACTTTTGAACGTCAAAATTTACAAAAAAATAGAACTGATTCTAGTTGCCCTTTCCAAAAGGTAGTTTCGTATGGAGAATAATGGGCAAGAAACTCCACCGTTGTTACTCTTTTAAAAATGTTTTACAATATTTTGTTTGATAAAAAATAAACTTAATTATAGTTTAATTAATTATCATAACTTGCTATGGTTTGTTAATAATAATAAATTACGATCGACGATATTGAATTAAAACAAAATAGAACGCTATATTGCTACGTAGCACTTATGTTGAAACGAATTCAGTCCCTTTTCAACACCTATCTGTCAATATAAATCAAATAGAGCGATTTGTACTATTTAATATGAATTAGATTTTAAGAAGACTAATTAAACAATATCGATAATGTCTAGCAAACAATCGTAGCTGCCTGAAGCGAAACCTACAGCAATATTTAAATATACCAAAGAGGCCATAATTATATTAACAAAAGTCTAATTCTAAAATGCCGACCGTTCCGTAGAGAAACTAAGTAGGCCCAAACTATTTCATTCTTTCCAAGGTCTACAGCATTCTTCAAACATTTATTTAAACAATGGTTGCCTAGCAACGGTTGTTTTAGCATATCGTTACGACACCACACCTTCTTTCTGCACTTAGGCCCTATGTGGTAACAGTGACGTCCCATTTCAGTCAAGGCTCTAACTTCGACAACTAAACCCATTGATAAAAGGAAATAACCACTCAAATCTACACAAAGAGAACTAACCTTCTGAAGTATTGCATTAAGGTGCATTTTCGTGTAGCAATAGAACACTGATGATACTGTTCCACGTCCCTGCCAAGGTCCTATCGCGAGGCAGTGCACACATTTGCATAGGCGTGCTAAAAGTCTAAAGCTTTACGCACATTTCACGCGAATATAAGGCGTATGATAAAGCCATAGGTTTGAATTTTAAATGGGCTAGTTTATATAAATAACACGTTTCACTTTTAGTAAATTACACAAAGGAATAACGATAGTATTGAAGTGTTACGCCGCTGTACGTGTAACCGCGAATGTCACGTAGTTTAAACCATAATCAGTTCTTGATTTTTTTATTATGTCTTCATAAATTTTCTAATCTCAACCTTAAGGAAAACTAAATAAAGTTTGTTTGATGGTTTACTGTATCAAAAGCTTTAGTAAATTCCAAGTGACATAAAATCAAACCTTAGTAGTAGTACCGCAGGGCATTGTGGTCTTATGGACCAGAAAGTATGTGATTAAGATTAATGCGAACAAAGTGTGGGTGGTGGTCTGATTAAAGATTAAATATATTGTTATTGTTCCTCGGAGCTATGACAAATAATTAGTTTCGGTTGTTAATACATATTTATGGATTGTTGCGGCCTTTTCCATCATGGCCTGCCTGGGTACCTGTAAGCTACTGTTTAGATTAACTTGTTTCTTGTCTTAGCACCGATTGGCTTGAATACTGTTGTTATTGCCAAATCCTAGTGTATTTAGGACGCTTTGAGCGACGCGAGACGCTATTATGCCTACCGGAGTTATAAGAGAACGAGCACCAAGTGCGAGCCTTCGTTTATACCTACATATTTTAAGCAAAGAAATTAAAAGTTAAGTCGTCAGGCTGCAATATAAAATCGAGTCCCAAATTCACTTAAACTCTCAAGTTGATTTAACACATAACATAACATATATTTTTTGTAGGGTCCTACAGGTACAGACGCAGGCACAGGCCTAGAGGTATGTGTAAGGTATACCTATTGTTAATGTATCCGAAGAAAGAATCATATCGACGCATAGGTAGCAATGTTACAATGGGTAACTAAATAAGACCATTAAGTTATCAATCTACATACATAAAAAGAAAAATGAAAACTGGGAGAGAGAAAAACCTCTTCCCATTGATTTATATTTTATTTTTTATAGTTTTAAATTAACTTCCAGACGTATCTTTATTTTTCAGAACTGTCTAAATAGAAAAAAAAACTCACAACTCACTCACTCTTGTCTAGTTACAATATATACGTTACTAAAAATCGCCAGACTTTAAAATAAACAATGAACAAAACCCATCACATGGAGTTAACTCGAACAATCACCTGCGGTCGTTGTCACTGCCTCACAAAGACGAACTATTTCTGTACATTTGAATACAAACACTATTGACAGACATTCTTTTCATTAGCCTTACATGTAGATATAGTTCCTATTTAGTCAAAAATAGGCACCTGTATGTACCTATATCCAATGGATGTTATTGACCATGTATAAAATAATGTTTTTTAAAGATCATCACCCTCATACCCGTATCGAGTCGACACAGCAAGTCTTCCATACATCTGTCTCTCAATCAATCAATCAACTCAGCCTATAGCAGTCCACTGCTGGACATAGGCCTCTCCCAGGCTGCGCCACAACACCCTGTCCTCCGCTTTCCGCATCCAGTCTTTCCCAGCCACCTTTTTAAGGTCGTCGGTCCATCTATCTGTCTCTACTAGTCCGTTTCTAGTCAAAAACTTCCCTCACGCAATCCATCCATCATTTCTTTGGTCTTCTTCGACTCTTATAACTATCCACATTCGTGCTCAATTCCGTATTTAATACTTTTATGGCTTTTTCCTCGTTCCTCCGCATCACATGCCCTTGCCCATATTTTGAAAGTCTTTTTCTATTCAACGTCTCTCGCATGTCCTTACATAAATCATTAATCAAGTATTATTATATTATTCTGCCAAAACACCATTATATTTTAATAATCTAATGTTAACTAGCGTTTCCTTCTTAAAAACCATTTGATCATCATAAAAGTCATCTTGGGTTTTTAACTCAATAAAATTAGCTGCTGATATATAACTTATATACATACTATAGTAACTGACTACGTACATAATACAACTAGTAATAGAAGCAAGGCGGATGCGATCGAGGACGTCTGTATACACGAAAAAAGCGATGCAAAAGTGAACGGAGCATACCTAAATGAGTATAGATCCCATTGTTCAATTATCTTTTTCACGTACCCTAAGGTCGTGAGTTGCTTGATGAGAATTAGTTTCCGCTATCAGATTTTGGATTTTGGTTCTTCGTTCCGAAACTTTTGGTTTGCAAGTGGGTTTAGAAAGGAAAGATTTGACCAACTTTGGTCTATTATGGTGATCAGATTTGGTTTTATGATTTTGGTGATTTACTTAATATTGCTTTATCTATGTACAATTTCTTATATTAACTTATGATTTCGACTTATGTGCATTTCTGGAATAGTCAATGCAACGAACATACTGTTTATGTCAGTCTCTTATATTGACACCTGTCAATCAAACCAATCAGTATCTTATTTATGTACCGATACAATACTTTCGACAGTTTTATAGCTAAAGAAAAACTTGTTAAACTATTGCTATTACGTCCACTATAGCCTTGGAATAAACATGTGTAACACATACCTTGGCATGTTAATTATTTATTACAACACCAACTTAGGACTACAAAAATTCAAGAGATTTCCGTAAGATAACATTAGCATATTTATTCGAGTTACATTTAGTCACAGCCTACGATGGTGTTCATAAAAAAATCCAACGTAATGGTAACGAGAAAAAAGACTGACACAGAAACAAAACGAGATCGACAGTTAAAATGCTGTCCAAAGAATAAGTCAAGGTCCGCAGAATTTTGAAAAAGGACCAAAATATTTACCCGCAATTTAATGATCCTTTATGTGTCAACTAAAGAAACAGCATTGTTCCCAAACATTCGTATATTATCACTGTTTTGTTTGCCGAAAAAAAGCGGACGATCCGAAATTCTAACAAAACTGAGGCAAAATTTCGCGTTGACATTGAACACGCGCGTCACGGTCTTTTCGGACATGAGTTCATTGCAACTTATTTGCATACGAAAAGGCATAGTGACGGCTTTGACTTTGCCGGTATCTGTCTCGACTTTCGTCAAAAAAGGCAAAAACAGATCATAAACGGCGCAACTACCCAGAATTGTTTTTGCACTAATAAAATTGTAAACGCTCGTTTGTCCCACTTTTTGTCGCATGGTCCAATTTTTTTCGAAAGCCGACGACAATGGCAGAATTATGTCGTAATGTTTGAACAATGGTCTGTTTGTGTTGTGTACACTGTAGGAATCTTTGACGGGTGCCGAAGGGGGTCCGAAACGTAAAATATATTGCGCCAGTGACGTAACGCACCTCACTTTCGATTTCAGTTTAGTGAAGATGATTAAAAAAGTTGCATAAACAATGTATTTTGTTGAAGTTATTTCATACGTTTCATAATTTCTAGATTTTTTATGCCTTCCCGGTAGTGTTACACGCATTTTGAACTCAGTTTTTGCGCTGTGGCGTCAATTTCAACGTTCTCTTTCACAACGTATGTGTTATTACTTAATGATTTGCTATCACATGTCTTCTTTATTTGGTGTATAACTTTCAGAATAATAATATTTTAGAATTTAGTATCGGTGAAATCGACTCGTAAAGTCGTAAGACCAAATACGTGTGTGTCTTCATGTTGTCAATAATAAATCAATCAGCGCTGCAGAACATACGAATAAATAACGAATAGAATTTTTCGAAATTCTATTCGTTATTTATTCGTATCAATAATATATTATGTATTCGTACTAATTTACATCAAGGCCCAAACTATTATTCGTAATAGTTTGGGCCTTGATGTAAATTAGTGTAAGCACTGATAAACATTTTGCTGCTATTGTTCATTACCATAGTTTGCAATTATCATCTCCGTCCCCTAGGACCATTATCCCCCTTTTTAAGGCAGGAATTTTGGCGTTGATACCTTATATCTTTACCAAATGATACAATATGATATATATCTTTACCAAATGATACAATACTCATTAAAATAAACAAAAAAGTGTAAACTACATCGCCTTGAATAACCCTGAAAATGCCAAATCACCGACACCTATGCTACACGTTCTAATTTTTCATTCGTGCAATCTGTACTTTATAGGCACAATAAAATACTTGATCCAAGTTAAATTGATGGTGATTACAGTCATTTGGCACGGAGTTTATTTCATATATACCTACATTAATAAAAAAACAAGCGTTGATGACCGAAAAAAGGTAGCAGAAGAGGCAGGCGACGAAACAATAACTTTTGATTTCAAAAGGGACCTGTTGTTGCATAATGACAAAAATAGAGCTCGAACCTTTTTTGTAGAAATGAGAAAGTGAGAGTTGTCTTGTATTTATTATAAGATTTTATGCTTTTGCTACTTTGCTCCTTTACTTTTGTTCTTACTGCTTTTATGGTGCACAATATTGCAAGTCGGAAGCTAAGAGCGCTTTCGCTTTCTAAAAATGACTGATTTTTATACGTGTTGTAAAAATGTTTTTGGTAGTTCAGCCGACTGTCGGGACAAAGATGGTGTTAAAGATTATTTTTAATTGCATTTCTTTTGTTTATGTCGGCTCCCTTGTAGGATGTTTTAATCTTAAAAGTTGAAAGAATAAAAATTAAGAAGTCATTTCTTGTCAGTTTATTAGAGCAATTGTAAAATGGGAAAATTTAGCCAGTGCTGGGCAGTTTTGCAGGCTATTGAACATCGTCGTCTACCTTAGGTAATACCAATATTTGCCATAGGTATCAACTTATTGTAATTTCAGAAATCCTTTGGCATACACACAATAAATATGCAGAATATAACAAAAGTTAAGTAATGAATGATGTACAGAACATCCATATTTGTGTTAGTAAGTAATTAAGAACTATGTTAGTAAATAACAAAAAAAAAAAAAAAAACGAAATCAAATAGACACATGGACTGCGATCTAGTGTCTAAGTAAAGGACCGTCTCACCGGTCCACTATTACTTTCAGAATGCCTTTGGAGCTTACTTGGATACGATGCAATATGGAGGCCACTCTCTTCCTCATGATGGCATGAAAGCCATCAATCTGACCCTCCATAAACTTGCCAGACGTACTACAGCATCTCGGCAGCCCCAAGAACATCCTGAAAGCGAGTACATAGGTCAGGATCGTAGCTCGTGGCGTTCTGTAATTTCTGGCTACGCCATGGCAAAAGGAGCTCATGTAGGTATGTAGTACCTATATATACACTCAAATATTTGTCTCAACTACACCAGATTATGTTGTAAATTAACCTCTTAACGTAATGATCATCGCAATTAAATTTTTTCTATCATAAACTATTATTGCTTTTTCTATTATCTCTTTTAGGTCACGATCGATCATTTCCAAAGAAATCTTAATTAATGTCTTTACAATCAAATTGTCATTAGTGAATGTTATAAAATTGAATAAAAAAAAATCATTAAGAATTCGACGACATGTGACATCATCTGCATCCAGCTTGCGTGGTGGAGGATTCAAACTCAAACTCAAAGCATTTATTTCAAATAAACCAATTACAGGGACTTTTGAATTGTCAAGGGGTTGGTCAGTCATAAAGATGAAGCTAGTTACCCATTCCAAAGCTTAGTAGGTAGGTACCTATGGAGAAGAACAGGCAAGAAACTCCACGGACACTCTTTTAAATTGACATATGGTTACAAAATATTAGTTACATCATTTGTGTTGAAATTATACATGTGAGAACGATGTAAAACGTCAAAAGCGTCCGTAATAGAAAGAATTAAAAAAAAAACAATTCTAAAATTAAAATAAGCCATGGCCGCTAAGAGATGACCAGTCCCTACTGATGGCGCCCGTTCACGAACATGACGCATGGATTTCGACCAAAAACGTAAAAAATGTTTTTACAGAGAAAAAGCCTGTGTCTCGGCAGTGGGAATATGATATAAAATCACTCCAGGGGGCCGATCGCGCTAATTTTGAACGTTAATACCAAAACTAAACCACAACCAAAACGTTACGTTAAACACATTTCGTATCGCGCTAATCATTTCAACGGAAACGATTTAGCTTTACTTTGGAAGTTACGTTGGAGGAACGATCGATCGAACAATACTCTCACAAAAAAAAGCGCGATACCGTTTCTTACATCAGCTAAACCAAAACTAAACCAAAACCAAAAACGTTCCGTTCGAACGGTAGTTACGTTGAGAAATAGCGCGATCGGCCTCCTGATCTTCCCGAAAGGTTTAGCAGAGGTATACGGTTTTGTAATGGATCAGCCACAGAATTTGCCCACCCATATACATTATTTATATCTTTAAAAATCGTTAATTAGATCCCAGTTAGTGGACGCTGTTCCGGTATTTAATTTTTTGTCAAGTTTCCAAAATAAATCTATTAAATCAAGATAAACCTTCGATAATGTTATGAAATCAAAAATGAATCCCTTCTATACTCAGATGCGAATGGAAAAGTTAATGCATGAAGAAAAGCTATGCATTTCCGTTGTTTTCGCACTCATGCATCTTAATTATAGTGATCTTCTGAATAGGTATAAGCTAATAATCTTAAATCCAGACGTAAAATTTTAGAGACAATGTTTATATTTACTATGTCTATATTATTTTTTTTCTATATAATTTTAGAGACAATGTTTCTATTTACTATTTCCTACGTCGAGCCGCGTCGTCTTATTAGTCAATATAATAATCTCTGCCAGAATATTGACATCTTCGCTTTTACAACTGATAAATTTAGAGGCCGTGTTCGTGGAACTATTTTGGATATTGCTCCGTAATATTTTTTAATCTTAGACTGTATCTATAAAGATACAGTCTAAGATTCAAAAGATTCAAAAGTCAAATAAAAAAGAAAAACACGAAATTATAAAATTTCGTGCTTTTCTTTTTTATTTGCATGTCTGTTTCGTGTTTAGTTTTATCATTAACACATGTTATTTAATTGTACTAGGTATATGAATTTTACATACTATTTTATAGCATCAAGTTTTCTAACTGAACAGCCAGCTGTGCTGCTGGGGAGTTTGTTGCGCTACTTCTTCTTCCCAGCTACAGCACTAGGAAATGGTGAAGGGCAGGCGTTTTTGGGGGACTGTCGTATGTAATTTTGACGTTCGAAAAGTGCTAATTCTCAGCCTAGGTTGAATAAAAGCTCGTACAGACTAGTACAATATCGCGGGCGCGACGCGACACTAGTAGCACAATTTCTTTGTCGGTGCCTGTCCCGCCCGCGCGAGTCTGGTGAGGTTTTAATGACTTTTAATTTTGATATTTGTATCTATCTAATTGTAAGCGCACAGCGAATTAGTTAATTTTAACGTTAATAACTTGTCTTTATGGAAACTTTCGTGAATTATACATTTACTCTGTAGCTCAAATTTTGTGTAATACTGTAATGTGTAACCGTTTATTTAATACAAATAAAATAAATATAAATTTCGCCAGTTATGTTTAAGTCCCGGGCGAGCCTATTGCCATCAACCGAAAAAAAAGCGAAGTGAATATTTCAAGCTGATATTAGTTAAAGTATATCTATGATAAATTGTGACTAACATGAGCTCTCCTATAAATGGAAGAGATAGGGATTAATTTATTAATATTGACGTTGTGGTTACTAATCTAATTGAAAAGAAAATTCATGAACTCATATTTTTTAATTTATCCTATTGAGGATAAAAGCACCTTTAGTAATTCCTTATTTGCATACAACGCAGATAACATAATTAGTATGAGTTTCACACGTTAACATAAATTCTATTTCTACGATATTTCCATACTAATGAGACGATGGTCGGTAATATTTTCCCGTACAATTAAGGGCAACTAAGAAACAGTTTATTACGTTATGGCTTGCAAGTCGTCGTAAGTAATGGATGATACTTCCTTGTGTTCTATCGAAGACGCAGCTTTGCATATCAACGTATTATTTAACCAGGGACCGTACAACCCCGGTTAAGAGTTAAGCCTTTCGAAGGGGTAACCCATTCAATGGGTTACCTTTATCATGATGTAACCCATTCAATGGGTTCTATACCTACCTGAAACCCAGTGATATGAAAAAATCATAATATTATGTTATTTCGATACCCGCCCAGCACGCGTAGCATGACCAATTCTATCTCTATTCTACCCAGGGACCATTTTGGTTACCATTTTACAAAAACCCTATCGAAAACTCTTTCAATGGGTAACCAAAATGGTCCCTGTATTTAACAGCATTTTTCGTTTTTTTTTTTTTTTAATCTGTCGCTGAAAACCAGCGCTGGGGCTCTGTCTAGCATAGGGTCGCAGCATTATGCTGAGCGATGGCCGTTTTGCGTGAATGTGACGCATATTTTCCCTCAACTTGTTCTTTCGTGTTTGTGTTTTTATTTCTTTGCGTTATGTTTACCGCAAATAAACATATTTTCTTTCTTTTTTTTGTATTTTATAATACCACCAGAGGGATCACTTTAGTCCATAAGGACTAAAGTCTTTCTCATGGTTCCCTCTGGTGGTACTAGTAGTTTCACTAACATCCATAGCAGAATCTTCGTCGTCTAAGCCGAATTTTCGACTCGAAGGTTCAATGATACAAGTACCAAAGATAGTCCTTGTATCGAAAACATGCCAAGACTACTTTAAGTATAAGTCTTACTCATTCTATATGTTTGCTGCATTGTTATGTATTTGTTAAATAACTGTTTCAATCTGCCGAGGCCACCCCAGAAAGCGGTGACGAGAGTACCTAGGCGTACCGCAAGGGTTGGATTGAGGTGTCTCTGGAAAACGATGCCTGGAAGGATTTGGGGGAAGCCTTTGCTCAGAAATAGGACAGTCTAGGCTAAATACAAAAAAACCGGCCAAGTGCGAGTCGGACTCGCGCAGGAAGGGTTCCGTACCATTATCTATTAAAATGGGAAAAAAAAATCACGGTTGTTGTATGGGAGCCCCCCTTAAATATTTATTTTATTTAAATTTAATAATTTATTTTTAAAGTGAATATATAACTGAATATTCTGTGAATATTTCAAGCGTCTACCTGTTGCCGTTATCAATATCGAGCAAAAACGAGCAAAAAAATCAGGTTTGTTGTATGGGAGCCCCCTTAAATATTCATTTTATTCTGTTTTTTTGTATTTGTTGTTATAGCGGCAACAGAAATACATCATCTGTGAACATTTCAACTGTCTAACTATCACGGTTCATGCGGTACAGCCTGGTGACAGACGGACAGACAGACGGACAGACAGCCGGCGGAACCTTAGTAGTAGGGTTCCCGTTTTACCCTTTAGGTACGGAACCCTAAAAAGGAGCGAGTCTTACAGTAGTCGCATATGATGTGTAACATCTGACATCTCACCTTGGTAATAAGCAACTGAGCAACGACAGAAATTAACCTCAAAATTTAAAAAGCTAAATACTGAAATATTTATTCGAATACTTATTAATTACTAGTGGTCGCCCACGGGTCGAAATTCGACCCCCTCTTCTTACAATCTTTAAAGTACTTACTAACTCAATGAGTAGAATACCTACACTAATTCCATGCTATTATATAGTACTTACTAATTCTATGTTATTAAAAAGTGCTTACTTAATTCCATGCGTAAGCTGTCACTTCCTGTTACACAGTTCCGTCCCTTTTGACGAAATCACTCCCACAGAAAGTGATAGGAAATATGTGACATCCATATGTCACATATTTCCTATCACTTTCTGTGGGAGTATGTACGTATGTACTTTTTGTGTATGTGTATGTAACATATTTCTTATCACTTTAGTTTTTGATGTGTCAAACAATCTTACCATCACCGACTACAACAAACATATTAAGGGGAATGCACTAAGGTAGCCCACGAAATTCAAATTATCTTACGTTTTTTGCAATTTGCAGGTCAGTAACAGGTTGTATGTTGATTTAAATATTATTCGCGGATGTAACAAATATGGCTTTATAAAACTAACTCTCTTCGTAGAATCCTATTGAATGACTATTTCATGACATACTCATTCAATAGGATTCTACGAACTTAGTTAGCAATACAACTCGTATTGCTGATTCTAATGATAATAATTCTGTAAAGCCATATTTGTTACGTCCACGAATCACATTTAGATCAACATACAACCTTTTACTGACCAGCAAATTGCAAAAAACGTAAGAAAATTTGAATTTCGCTGGCTACCTTAGCGCATCCCACTTAACCAAAATAATCTCAAATCTTAATGATTCATAAAGTTACACAAGAGAGGCAAGTTAATGCCGCATTTTAAACAGATTAACTTTCGGGTCAGTATGAAAATTAAAGCTCAGCCTTAGATACGTGAGATTAAGTTATAAAAACGTATGTCAATGCCGCACGTACGATCCGTCAGCTGTCAAGAGATTTATCCTTCCACGGCATGTAACGCTTGGATGGATACTGGACGAAGGTTTTAATTTAAAATAATTATTTTGAATAAAACTGTTTGAGGAAGGGTAATAAGACGAAAGGAGCCAACCTGGCAGTGACGTTGTTAAAATATGCCCCTTCCATATAGGTATAAATATCACCCGTCTCTCCACTATTCCAATGCTTGCTCAAGGATGCATATCCAGTAGGCTCTAATAATCCTTCCATATCCCAATGGCACGTCTTCCCTACCATCCTCGCGCCCCCCGGTCTACTCTCTGATATACAATGGTCTCTGTAGTCCCATGAAACATGAGGCTTCAGGGGCTAGTGTGAATTGTGAATGGGTTCATTTGAGCAATGAGGGCTGGTTCAACCACGCTGAGGTCGGTGCATTTAATTCATTCATTCATCATTGAGGAAGGGTGCTAAGATAGCAAGACGAGCCCGACTCCTACCGAAAGCACCAGTCAGAATTGGCAGAAAATAGAAGTAAGGTGCTGAAAAGGGAGAAAGAAGGCTTGGATTGTATTGGGACAAGGTTGTATAGAGTCATTTATAAATAAAGTTTTTTCCTGTTAATCATTTTTAGGGTCATGATAACCCTGAGCCTATAAACTTGAGCATGTTTCCAGTCAGGTTCTATAAATTGGACTTTATGCTCGGTCGTGATGATAGGTAGGTACTTATTTGTTCTCCAAGAATTCTGATTATGTACATGCTACCTACGTGGAAATATGTAAATAAACAAACTATTTAGAGTCAATGTTTGAATTGTTATTTATGAATTTTTAGATTTAATTAGGCAGTCCAAGTTATAAATGATTAGATAATTCTAATTACCAATCTACTCAGATCACGATACTGTACAGTTATACCGCAAAAGTTTTATTAAATATTAGCACAAAGTACTAAAGAGGATTTAAAATTTTATTTATGAAATGCGAATACCACTTAACCTAAAGGCTCCTGTAGACTAGCGCGATATCGTTGGTGCGACAGGCAGCGTGACGCGCAGCGCGACATTACATGAAGTTTTCATAGAAATTGTGCTACTAGTGTCGCGCCGCGCCTGTCGGCGGTAGTTTTTTTTTTTTTTTCATAAATTCCTTTTATAATCAGTTGTAATAATTTTCACACTAAGCTTCTCAAAAGATTTTGAAAGAAGGGTAGTGAATAATTCTGGCTCAGTGTAAAACAATGAACAAAACACAGTGAACACTTAAATTTTTTCCAGTTTTCTTCTTGGGTTTTTCCATTATGAACTTCTCAGTAGCAGCGCGGAGTTATGATTTGTGCCCGGTTGATGGCAATAGCCTCGTCCCCATGTAATAACATGGGACTTATGCCCGGGTTACACAAGGCTAGTTTTTAAAGCGAGATACTGCTAGTCACTATAGCCTCGTGTATACAGAACTATCCACTTTTTAGGCAAGTAAGCTAGTAAGAAAGATAGTAAGCTAGTAACGCTCCCAAAACCTATTTTACTATCCTGTCTTGTGTACTAAGGTCGTGTGGCCGGCAAAGATAGTACCCAATCGGATCATTTTACTCTACGGTCGAATTTACAGCAATGGCTGGCAATTGAGCATCGTGTAAACAGCTCTAGCTTTGGTGCCAAGCCAGGATAGTTCGCCAGGATATTACTTGCTTGCTACCCTAGCTTAAAAAACTAGCATCGTGTAACCCGGTCATTAAACATAACTGGCTAAATGTGTCTGACTAACACTTTGGGGATTACAAGCATAATGTTATATTATGTTATCTTTCCAGGAATGTTACACAAAACCAACTCGTCTCCAGTTTTTGTTATTCAAATTCTTACAACTTGTCCAGTTGACTGTACTACGTCCATGTCTAAAATTTTACCGTCCACTTCTGTCTTCAAGCTGCCATTTGTCAAATGTCAGTCCATTGAAAACGTCGCCATGTACAGAGCTAGTCGTTTATGCAAACATACATTAATATTAGATGTGACGTCATTGACATGGACTAAGAACATAGTGGTTCTCTTACTTTCTCTAGTTTATTCTTTAACGTAGAAACTGCTAGCAAAAGCATTCTTTAAAAACTTTCACCTGAGGCTGGAAAATCAGAGATTTTTGTAACTAAAATAAACATATTTATTACTCACAAAAGTCTTTATTTCCACAATCAATTTAATTGCAGAACATATTTAAAAACAAACGATCTTCAAGATGTGCTGCACATCGCGGTTTTTTTATTTGGAAAAGGCTCACTCAGAAATCTAAATGAGCCTTTTCCAAATATAAATATCGGCCAAGTGCATTTCGGACCACACACAATGAAGGGTCCCGTAGTTGGGATGAATTTATCCCAAAAATAAACTTAACATTGCAGTTGAAAAACATGTTCTCCCATATATCGATATACGTCACGGTCAATTCTCGAACTGCAAATGTAAGTTGGTCGACTATTAACAATTATGTATATACACCGTGGCATTTTAATCGTCTTACAACGGCAGCCCACTTCATGTATCCAATGACTACTAATCATTCATAAAAGTAAAAAAAAAAATTATAAACATTTGAATATTTTTATTTTTTTTAATATTATTCATTATGACGCATGTTGTAGTTTGAAACACCCTATCATGAGCGCAGTGTGCATTGTGCTCCATTCCGCGCCGCCCTTGGAACGCAAGGCTCGCACCGCGCTCATAACAGGGTGTTTCAAACTACGTCATGCGTCATAACGAATAATATATTTTTTTTAATTATACAATAGTTAATAATAAAACAACTTTTATGAATTATTAGTAGGCATTTGATACATGAAGTGGGCTGCCGTTGTAAGGTGATTAAAATGCCACGGTGTATAATAGGTACCCATGCCAAATTACAGCTTTTTAGTATAAAGAGTCTCTGAGCTAAGCCGGGAGACAGACGACAGACAGACACACACATGGCGAAACTGGGTTCCTTGTTACCTACAAAACCCAAAAAACTGAACAATACTAAGCTATTCAAATAAAAAATGTATGTGTCGCGTTTAGATGTAAAGAGCAGTGGTGGCCCACAGGCCCAGTGGTAACGGCCCGAGTTGTAGGTCGTGGGTTCGAACCCAAGCAGGCGCTTTACGTTGTGTAAATAATTTCATCACCACTGCTCTCAAAACGTTGAAGAAAAACATCGTGAGGAAACCGGCATGTCCTAAAACCAAAAATTCAAAAACTTATGACATCTACCAACCCGCACTGGGCACGCCTGGTAGATTTACAGCCCACTCCCTCTCGAAGAGAGGAGGCCTGTATCCCAGTAGTGGGATCATTATAGGCTGATTATGTGTTTAGATGTAGTATTTTTTCTACTGAATCATTACGAAAACATTTTGCTTATGAACTTAAAACGCAATGACATTAAGCCAATCAAGATACCAAACCTTAATCCAACTATCCTGTAGCTTAATTTCAGCAACAACGTCTTAAAAATCATAATACTTTTCTAAAACTTGACACTCAAATCTCCCAACAACCTAATTTTGCGTCAAACAGCAGTTTCCGTCTTAGCACAACAAAGACGTGCAAACATCAGGTTTAATCCATTCTTCCTGATCGGGATGATGCGGTGATGCGGTCAGCGATGCGTCATGGCCAACCTTCTAACGAGAGCAGGATGTTTGATTGGCGCAAATTATAAGAGGAACGGTTTGAGTGAGAAAGATGAAGGCTGATGGAACTTAAGAGGTAATAATGAACGAGTTAAAAACGAATTGCGTGAATTTCGGATCATTGTGTTAAAGAAAGCGCAGACAGAGCTGCAAACTACTAAAGTAGTTTTTCTTTGAAACATTGATAATGAACTCAATTGACGATGCTAAAACCAGAGTGATCTAGGGCACAAAAATATGTTTCTGAGAAAATTGAGGAAATGCGTTAAGCGTTATTGTTGGAAACGTATGAGCTGTATATTCAATTTTTTTAAAATGTCACTTAGATCACTCTGGTTTTAGCGTCGTCAATTATGACTAAAATAGAGTTTAAAATAACGTGCATAAAGTTGATCGCTGGCTGGTTGGTTGGTCGTGAATTGTTGAGTTGGTTGGTTGTTTTTAAGACTCAATACTCAAAACTGTGAGTGTTATTGGTTGGTTGGTTGAGTTGGTTGTTGGTGGTTGACGTGTGTTCGAGCATGTTCGCGAATATTTCACTTAAATCTTGAGAGCAAAGGATATGCTTGGACACACTCGAGTATTTTACAGCACTATCAAAATCAAAAGCCATTATTAAAGCTAGGCTGAGAATCAGCACTTTTCGAACGAACGAACAATATTACAGACGACAGTCCCCCAAAACGCCCGCCCTTCACCAGTTCTTAGTGCTTTAGCTGGGAAGAAGAAGTGGCGCAACAAACTCCCCAGCAGCACCGCTGTCTGTTCAGTTATAAAAACTTGATTCATTCATCATCATCTGCATCATCTGCCTAGCCTTTTCCCAACTATGTTGGGGTCGGCTTCCAGTCTAACCGGATGCAGCTGAATACCAGTACTTTATATGGAGCGACTGCCTATCTGACCTCCACAACCCACTGGGTAACACGATATCCCTTGGTAAGACTGGTTGTCAGACTTTTGGGCTTCTGACGACCCGTAACAACTTTCAAAGATCTACAAATGACAGCCGGGACCAACGGCTTAACGTGCTTTCCGAGGCACGGAGGAATCTTGGTTAGAACAGATGGTCACCCATCCACGGACCAACCGCGGCAAGCGTAGCTTTACCTGATCGATCGACCCGTGCGGCAGTTATTATTTAGCCACAAGCTCCTCCAACTTGATTCTATTCAATAGCATGTAAAATTGTTTACATTAGGCAACACAAAATATTAAATAAAATTATTTGCCATAATATGTCAGCTAGCTATCTTGACTGCGCTGACCTTAATGGGTTTTTATCGAATTTTGAAGCACCAAGGTACTGTCAATAATATAAAATAAATGTCATGGAATAATACTTAGAGAAAAACCGCTACTAATTTAATAAGAACATTGTAAGGCTGACCATGGTTACTTCCAAATACATAATTTCGCGCGTTACGTCTCATGCAATTCTATATGCTACTTAAACCATTCGGTAGAAAATCGTGATTATAAAATAAAACTAAAGCTTTATGTGTTTCTAAATAACTAATATATAAGCCCTTTACTTACATTACAAGACCAAGAACAACAAGAACAAGAACAAGAAGAACATTGTAAGACTGACCATGGTTACTTCCAAATACATAATTTCGCGCGTTACGTCTCATGCAATTCATGCTACTTAAACCATTCGGTAGAAAATCGTGATTATAAAATAAAACTAAAACTTTATGGGTTTCTAAATAACTAATATATAAGCCCTTTACTTACATTAAAACGCGCACGAGATGTTAATACAGGGGATGGGTGCGCGAAAGGTACAGAAACAGCACTCACTCTTCACTATAAAATTGAAACGTATCTCTAAGACAGCAAAGTTCAATTTTGCAAAGAAAATTGTTTTGATCATGAACACGTGAGTAGCTGAGAACTTTAAATTAGCAACTCTGCCTCATTGTAATATGGTTGAAAATACACATACATACGTAAACTCACGCCTTCTTCCCATGGGGGTAGGCAGAAACTATAGAACGCCACCTGCTACGCTCCTTACATACTCCTTTTGCTTCGCCTACGTTCATACATCTGGTCATACACGCACGCCGATTGCGAGTACTACGCACCTGACCTTTTTGAAGAACATCACCAATTTGGTCACTATATGAGGACGCCCTAGGAGGACTCCTAGGGCGTCCTCCCGGCGTTTCCACTCACCTGTGCTTTATAAATACCTTTTGTTAGTCGCGTTCCACTCATCCTCTCAACATGACCAAACCATCCAGGGATACTCTTTTCAATTTTTGTTACTACATCTTCTTTTAAACTGCACCGTTGCCTTATCACCTCATTTTTCAGCCTATCATTCATAGTCGAAAAAAAGGTTGAAAATAGTATGATTTTAAAACTCTTTCAAACAAATAGACATTACTGCATGGACACATTTCATAAAGATGCAAGGATATGTAAATATATTTCACTATGTACAGACGCCAGCAGGTCATGCTACCCGAAACTGTAAAATTTTCTCAAACAATCTTGAATCTTATGCTGTAAGCATAAAGTTGAAAATCTATTAAAGAAATTTGATAGATTGTAGTAGCTTGATGTGCGTCTGTACATATAACGGCCAATTATATTAGCATCATTTTCGCAATTAACATAAAGTACAGAAGCATTAAAATTTAATAATACCAGCTAACATGATAAATGATTAAGAATTCTGAACAATAATTAAATAAAAGACTTGTGTGCCGTGAGTACGAACGGCAATGAATGGTGGCAATTAAAACAGGCGACAACGCGACTAGAAGGTATCATTCAAAGAACGCTGTTTATTAGTTATAAAAATATCTCTATGTCCTGTGAATGCTTACAGAAATAATCTTGTGTGTAATATGTAAAGTTATGGAAATTCATTGTTTATCAAATTGACTACCACATTAAATTGTCTGTATTTAATTTAATATCACAGCTGTTATTCTTTGACAGTTATACAATGGCTATAACACGGGGAATTAACGTAGCGCGTCAATTTGATAAACAATTAATTTCCCTCAGAACATAATTACAAAATAGGGGAAAATTAGTAGGGTCATGTTATTGACTCTCTATAGGTACCATTGATTTTCCGTGACAAAACTATTCTACTCGGTTTAAATTAAAGGGTGAAAAAGCGTGCTCTTTTTAGTAAAGGCTCGTCCAGACTGGTGCGATATCGCGGTATGCCTTTCGCGCCGCGATATCGCGCCAGTCTGCACAAGCCTTAAGGACACGACTAGTTTTCACATCCCGGATATGGTAATTCTATGGTTCCAACAGTTGCGATTTGACCTGTACGTATAGGTCAAATCGCAACAGTTGAAACCAGATAGCCATAGCCATTGTCTAATATGAAAAAGGTTTTGTTGTCTTACGCATCTATTTTAGTTCTAAGCTAGCTGCTGCCCGCGGCTTCACATCACATCATCTGTCTGCCGGTGAAAGTCCCCTCAAAATCGTTCCAGCCGTTTCGGAGATTAGCCGGAACAAACAGAAGGACCAAAATGTTTGTTTAGCTTAGATGACCAATTTAAACTACAATGGAGGAACCAGAAGCAGCTGTTTATCGATATTTTACTTTTTTTTACGTCGTTAACTTTATTTTCTCCACATAAAAGCGTCGGTCGCTCTTCAAGAATATCGTCATTGATTTCAATATTAGTCTCTACTTGCTTTTCGAAATGTCTACCATTCGTTTTTTTTTATCTTCTCTATCATTCTTAGTCACACTCATTACAAATCCGCTGTCTCCGTCTAATTACTCCACACTTTACTTTCAAAATAGATAACTAACTATACTACAAAACTGTCTCAGTATCAACAATGTGGGAGTTATCTTGTGAGCAGTTAATTACTAGGAAGGTGTTGTACACTTAATGGCTTTGCTCGTAAATATAATTGGATAATCTATCGACTATCGCTTAATCTACTATTGTTCGATTTTATTATTGTTTTTCTATTGTGCTGTTCGATTTTATGGTAGTTTTTTTAGTTTAGTTGGCAACTAAAAATAAATGTAGGAAATGTATGGCGAGGACTGTTTCCAGTATAATTTTATAAGAGAATCTTTTAATAAGATATCTATGTTGTATTTTTTTGTTAGTTAGCATACACTGTCCTACTGCTGAGCAAAGACCTCCCCCAATTCCTTCCAGGCATCCTGTTCCAGAGCCACGTCGATCCAACCCTTGCGGTACTCCTCTAGGTCGTGTCGCCACCTCTCCTTGGTCCGGTCTCGGCTGCGCCGCCCATCTTCAGTACCCACCGTGTGCAGACTGTTGCCTAGTTGAATATAGTTTTTTTTTATTATTAATGTTCAATAAAAGTATATCGCAGAGTTAATAATTTTATGCTAAAAACCACAGAAACCTTTGATGGCTTATACATGGCTAGTGAGTTCGGAAATTATTTAAATCTACAATATAGGTACTACAAAGTAACAATTTATACTGTAAGCTTGAAAGTTTTACATTCACGGGATATTTTAAGTCTTTACATACTTAATTATTTTCAGAGATCGGAATCTAGGCGTCATACCAGGGCCACATGTAGAAAAATATTATTCTTGATTTAAAAATATTGAAAAATGTAAATTTTATTGAATACACCGATACTCCGATCCCAGCTTATTAAATAATATAATAATAGCACAATTAAAGATGGTAGTAAGTATATCAACTAAAGTGCATGTTCATAGTTTGTAATTTGCAGAAAATAAACATTTTGCTATTTTAGTGTCACAGAAGTATTTATTTTGCACGGCCTCAGGAAGTTCGCTTACTATTTTGGTAGTATGTAGTAGTAATATTCATTGTGTTTGCATTAGAACAATCTAAGTTACATGAATGGACATTATTTCCCATAAACAACCTTATATCTTACAAAGAACACTCATACGCTTATTTTCTTTACAGTTTTTACTCGCCAATCTACATAATTCCTTACTGATGATTAATCTAGTTAGTTTGCCTTAAGTGCGACTACTAAAAGCCACGTGCAGACTATAATGTACACCTACTGGGTTCATAGATCATACTATATAGGTATAATTCTATAGATAGTCTCTGAGTAGAAATTATAATTGATTGCCTTGGATCTCTTGTGACCTTGCTCTGCCGTCTGTTTCTTAGCAAAGGATAAGGTCGTCACTTTGGCACTTTGAGTCGTAAAATATGGATTAAGATATCAAAAATATGGATAGCAATATCGTTGTAATTACTAAAAGCAATAATTATACTGCAAACACCAATTCATTCGTTAAATTTGGTGATAATAATATGATTATTTTATCGCACGAGTCAAAAGAGAGAGAGAGTCAGGAGAATGAGGAAGAGAGAGGGCTCTCCCCTCTCTCTTCCTCATTCTCCTGACTGCCTCGTGGGTGCAGTGGTCGCTAGAGTTACCGCTGAGCATGAGGTCGTTGGGGTGATTTCCAGGTCGAGTTGTGTTACTGTATTTTTCCGTCAGAAATTTCTCAGTCCGGAGTTTCGATTTGTGCCCGGTTGATGGCAATAGGCTCAACCTTGATGAGACTTAAACATAACTGGCGTAATATGGGTGTACTATATAGGTATACCTCTGCCTCCTTCAGGTAAATACAGGCGTGATGTTATGTTGCCTGACGAACAGTATTTCTGGCGATTCATATTTTTAATTATTATCTTTATTTTACAAGACGAATGAAAAAACATCCGACGTCAAAAAGCGCCCATGTGCGAACACACGCAGGAGAAGACATGAGGGGGCCGATCGCGCTAATTTTGAACGATAATACCAAAACTAAACCACAACCAAAGACATTGCGTTAGACACATTTCGTATCGCGCTAATCATTTCAACGGAAACGATTTAGCTTTACTTTGAAAGTTACGATGGAGGAACGATCGAACGAACTTTCAGTATTGGGTAACGTCAACGATTTTGTCGCTCAGAAAAAATAGCGCGATACCATTTCTTACATCAGCTAAACCAAAACTAAACCAAAACCAAAAACGTTCCGTTCGAACGGTAATTACGTTTAGAAATAGCGCGATCGGTCCTCTCGTCTATTCAAAACGTTAAAAATAACGCGCTTTAAAACCTAGCGTGTAACTATGGTTGTGTACATTGTGCATTAAAGAAATAAATAAATAAAAGCGCTCGTGCGTACGTAGGTACACTCAGTAGTACTCATGGTGAGTGCTTCTGCACTCAAGGCACATGACGCCACTCAACCACCAGTTGCCGCCACAAGCTTCTGCACTCAAGGCACATGACGCCACTCAACCACCAGTTGCCGCCACAAGCAGTGGTTGGTCGTCATTACAGACTTAGTCGCGGTATCCACGGCGCTTAGTAAGTACTGAACAGTGACACATTGATATAAATATAAGTGAATAATTAATATTATGTACTTATTAGATGAATAACAGGACGCCTCTTGCATCATAGTGACAGTCATTTAAGTATGTTTGCTACTTTGTTTCCATTAAAATTATTCACTATATTGAATATTGAAAAGTTGTCCCATGCCATGGCTACAGAATTAGGTGCTCGAGAAGAACCTACCTACTTATTTTAAATTTCATGTCCAAGAGTATCGGGTCTTATCCTACATCAAGCCCTAAACCCCTCAACTATCTAATAAGAGCTTTTTCTAATGATGTTTAAGCCTCTTACAGATCAGATTATGACAATAAACAGCAATTCTTAAGTACATTTATATCAAGTTTATTTCAGCAACTCAGCACATCGTAATCCTCGGCTGCTCATAAGCGAGTCAGTGTCATCAGTAACCAGCCCATCCCTGCCGCCTTGTAAGGTCGTCAGTCCATCTAACTGAGGGACGTCCCACGCTACGCTTGCCGATTCGTGTCTTATTAGCTACAACATTCTAACATGATGAAAGGAAGCAAGGGAAACGTGAACGATATCAAAATCCCTTCACATAATTCAGTCAGCAATTACAATCAAGCCCAAAGGTTACAAGTGATTGGTAGCAGAACTGATTTGTCGATGATCACGAAGAAAATTAACAGAGTTACGTAACGTCATGAAGTATACAACCTTAACCTTTTACGTCGTGATGATATCGTGTATTTGTACTTGATGCAAAGTGTGAGAAGGAGGGAAGAATTGAATGAGATATATGTTATGTTTTTCTTCCTGATCCGGGATTGACGAAAAGGTACCAAAATAATGAGTGGATTTGGTCGAAGAATATCACAAGCACGTAGAACCATTTAAAATTATTTTATGCTTGATATGAACACAGAAGAGGAACAGTACTGGACGCGGAAGATGGAGAACTGGGTGTTGTGATGCAATTTGGGACAAGCCCACAGCCCACATGGAATGCAAGCATTACACTTCATTGAAAATTTGTAACACCCGCCGCAGTCGAGCCTGTCTTCCGCAAAATTGATGGCAACATAGACCCGACATTTTTTAGTACTGGTATTCAAGATCACCTTTTTACACATCTATCCACAGAAAAGGAAACAACGTACTTCTGTTTTTCATCCGCCATAGTTTTCTTCAACTAATTTTGGACATGTTCACAACGAAACAATATAACTGTATCGCAAGTATTTCGGGTTTTATTTACCAAAAATGGACTCGCAAATGTCTCACAAGCAGACAGAGTGAATTGTGAATTGTGATAAGCCGTTGCGATAGGCATAACAATAGATGACATCAAGAGCAAGCTGCTTACTTCGTCATCTCCCAAGCATATTAGAACTTGGCCAATATTTTTATTTTGTTATTTTATTTTCGTGGTTCTTATAACTTTCTCTCGTCTTGATGAGAAGATTACGTAGAAAATACCTATTTAATCGTGACTCTGTAGGAATATTGGCGTCGGTTGATAGTTTCACTAGAATGGTACTATATCAAATCTTAACATTTATCATCTAGCAGGCCTATCACGGCTTGCCATAACAAGCCATGTATCACGCAAGGACTTTCCCACACCTTCCAAAAGGTTTTTTGTTTTTATCTTTTGTCTACGTGTATAAAGTTTCAATATGTATGCAAGTCATGTCATAGTCAAATCCCAAAGGGAGAGAACGTGTTAGAAAGTACACGTTGAAATGAGAGAGGCTGTAAGTTTTAAGAACTATCGTGAATATTTTTAATATATTGAATATTATATGATGTATATTATGAAATGATTGTGCACTTTATTGCAATGTGAATTATTTTACAAACAGTGCTATAATTAATATAAGTAGGTATGTTGGATACATCGACCTTTTGAGTTACGGCAATATTTGCAACTTAATTACCGTAACGCAGGAACATTTGATTCCAATGAGCCGCATTACCATCTAAGGTAGACCAATAAATCTGCCTAGCCTTTACCCATGTTGGGTCTGCTTCCAGTCTGCATCTGGTTAGACTGGAACCGGACTGGATCTGGTCAGGTAGGCAGTCGCTCCATGTAAAATATTGGTATCAAGCTTGATTGCCTACCTGACCTGCACAGCCCAGTTACTGGGTAACACGATAGTGCTTAGTAAAACTGGTTGTCAGACTTTTGGGTAACCGTAACGACTGTCAAAGGTCTACTAATGGTAGCCGGGACCAACGGCGTAACTGACGCATGGAGGGGTCGATACATAATGTGTGGTCACCCATCCATGAACCAACCGCGGCAAGCATAGCTTAAACCATTTATTATTATCGTTACGTGTAAGTTGATGTTTTTTTTTTTGCCTTTTTCCATCTGTTTTGGATGGGTTTCAGTTTATCCAGATGCAGCTGAAAATTTGTGGTTATATTTATATGTGGTTATAGTTACCTCATCATCATCATTTCAGCCGAAAGACTTCCAATGCTGGACAAAGGCCACGCTTGGCAGGCGGGTTGGCGATCGCAGTATGGTGTTGAAAAACGCATAGAGAACGCTGCTGCCCATTAGTAAGTCCCATAGTCGCCTATGGGATTTATACCTATGTGGCTTAAACTTCCTCCAGACAGACAAAAGCATCCAGGATGACTTCAACAAAACGAAAACCAGGTAAAAAGCGTGTAATTTTCTTCCCAGAAATGTTACTCATAATGGTTCACCATAGTGCGGGTTATCCATAGTTGGTTCTAACTGCGTTATTAATTTGATAGTAAGTGCACTTCTCAGTATTACGATTCGTCACTTTAACGGGAAATGCGAAAATGGTGTAAACAGCGAATATGGTAATGAGCTGAATGAATATTATGATTATTTAATACAGTTGTAACGGCATCATTTGGTTTAAATAGGTTTTTTTAATTGAATATTATTTTATTTCGATTATTTTATATTTTGTGAATCGTTGTAGGCTTAATAGACTGTAGATTTGTAGACCATTTTCTATTTTGTTAAGTACTACCTGGTACTTTCGACGGGCCTACACTGTCCTCATACCTATTAACGCTGTGGTTTGAAAACATTGTAAAAGCCTATTTATAACCGTAGAGTTTCTTGCGGGCTCTTCTCCATAGGAAACGACCAATTGGAACCGTGCTTCTAACTTGTGACCTTTCATAAGTGCCCATGTAGGTTTATGTGAAATAAAATATTTTGATTTTGACCACAGTGAGTAACTTTCAGGAAAAATACCTACATAACATCAGGCATCATTTCGTGACATTGTCTGGAATGACTGGAATGTTGAAATCCCAATAATTAAAAGGGTATTGGCAAAATTACTATGATTGGCATTTCTTGTAGTTTGAAATTGTTGTCATGTGGGAAGACACGATTATTTATTATTTATTGTACTCTCACGGTCGGTTTTGACGTGATCTTAAAGTAACCTTTTAAGATACCGACTGGGATCTAATTTTGGTCGGAAACTATAAGTAACATCCAAATATATAGGTACATATGTAATACAGGTTGACTTAAAAATTCAATGGCAATTTTTCAGGCGGTGAAAGTAGTCAACAATATGAAAAAAAATACTATGAAACCAGTTGTTAATATCAGAATGTATACGATCTTATTTATAATCCTAACCGAGTCGGAAAATATTAGAACATGGTCGCCTGCATGCAGGACATACATACATACATAAACTCACGCCTTCTTCCCATGGGGGTAGGCAGAAACTATAGAACGCCACCTGCTACGCTCCTTACATACTCCTTTTGCTTCGCCTACGTTCATACATCTGGTCATACACGCACGCCGATTGTGAGTACTACGCACCAGACCTTTCTGAAGAACATCACCAATTTGGTCCCTATATGTCCTCCCAGGGCGTCCCCTCACCACTGCCCCCTTTCCACTCACCTCTTGATTTATAAATACCTTTTGTTAGTCGCGTTCCACTCATCCTCTCAACATGACCAAACCATCCAGGGATACTCTTTTCAATTTTTGTTACTACATCTTCTTTTAAACTTCACCGTTGCCTTATCACCTCATTTTTCAGCCTATCATTCATAGTCACGCCAGACATGCTTTTCAAGGAACGCATTTCGACTGCATTTATTCTACTTTCATGCTTCTTTTGCCACACCCAACATTCACTTCCATACATAAGCGTAGGCACCAGCACACCATTGTGAACAGCCAGTCGAGCCTTTTTCGGAATCGACTGATTGGTCACAATCGCATGTATAGCACCATTCACTTTATTTCCCGTATTTAATCTCCTTTCCACATCTTCATCAATCTTTCCATCCCTTGTAAACTGACTCCCCAAATATATAAACTCACTTACTTGCTCCACACTCTTATTATTTATTTTCACATCACACACCGATACATCTTCTTCTCTTTCAAACCTTCGTCTTATTCACATTTATATTCATCCCTTTCCTCTTATATGCTTCATCCATCACAGTCACCATGTCTTGCAACTGTTCTGCAGACGAAGTAAGTAGAACTTGATCATCTGCGTAGAGAAGGCATTTGACAGGCAACTCATTCATTCTCAATCTGCACTCACTCTCTTTCAAATCTATCAGACAACTATCCATGTACAAGTTGAACAGCCACGGCGACGCTACACAACCTTGTCTAACACCTCTTGAGATGCAGAACCAGTCTGTGTATGCCCCATTTAACCTAACACAAGCACTGGAATCCTTGTATAAAGATTTCAGTGCCCGTACCAAGCTCCAGTCCACACCGTACACTGATAGTGTTGACCACAGTTCTACCCTCCATACACTGTCATAGGCCTTCTCCAAGTCAACGAAAGCACAGTAGACTTTCTTGTGCTTTGCCAGATGTTTTTCGGCTATGCACCTTAAGGAGAAGATCTGATCCATACATCCCATTCCCTCTCTAAATCCTGCCTGCACATCCCATATTCTCTTCATCTCATATCTCATCTGTTATTCTTACCACTCTATTTATCAAAACCTTTGCATACAGTTTGCCGACAACACTCAAAAGACTGATGCTACGGTAGTTTTTACACTCCTGCTGAGAGTCTTTACCCTTATATAATGGTACGATTACAGCCTTGCACCAGTCATCTGGCACACGGCCATATCTCCAACACATATTAAAGATCCGGCACAACAGGTTTGCTACCACCCCGTCCCCACCCTTCAGCATTTCAGCAGACACTCTGTCATATCCTGCAGCTTTCCCAATTTTCATCCCTTTCAACGCTCTTACAATCTCATCTATTTCTATTTCATTCCACTCATCTGCATGTGAGCTTGGGTCATCAAGACTGGCTTCTGCCCAGTTACCCACTCCTTGCACACTATCCTGACAACTAAATAAACTTTCAAAGTATCCCTTCCAGCGTTCCAAGACCTTACATTCTTCGCTTAATAAACATTCATCTTCTGCTCTTATAACGTTCATACTCGATGTTCCTGTCACTCCGCGAGCCAATCTTACTTGTTTCCAAAACAGCTTAACATTGGCCCTGAAGTTATCTGAGACCTTCCTGTTATACTTTTCTTCCTTTTCATCCTTCTTCATTTTTACAATATCTTTCACTCTCGCTTTTATTTCAGAATATTTCTTCTTCACTTTTTCCAAATCATCTGCCACATTCGTTGCCTGATTCATCCTATTTTGGGCCTTATAGGCTAACATATTAAGCCAGGCCTCTTTCTTCTTCCTCACAACCTCTTTAACTTCTTCATCTACCCAAGAATCATTTGTCCGAATACCACATTTCCTCTGCGCCAGACCACATACTTTTGTGGCTACTTGCACCATACTATTTTTCGCTATATTACATACTTCTTCTAGACTGTAATCATTCGTATCATCAAATATTTTATCCGTCTTCACTTTTACTTCTCTCTTATATTCCTCTTTTACTTTCAATTCTTGCAGTCTGTCCACTTTTATTCTTTCTAGAGCAGTTACAGGAACTCAGACTCGGTGACGCCAATGCCTGAACACACCATCCATCCGACACATAACCAGATGATGATCAGTCCCTACATTAACACCCCGATATGCTCTAGTATCTGTAACTTTGCATTTTAATCTTTCATCCACAATCACAAAGTCAATCATACTTCTACAGTCTTGCCTTTCCCACGTATACCTGTGAACCTTTCTATGATTAAACATAGTGTTCATAACACACAAATTCTTCTCTACACATATCTCTAATAAATTTATCCCATTCTCATTCACTCTTATCATCCCCAAATGTACCTAATACTTTGTCGTACCCATTCCTCTTCACACCAACCCAACCATTAAAGTCTCCAAGCATAACAATCTTCTCGTTTGACCTGCATCCATTCACTAAATCCCTTATACTGCCCCAAAATTCCTCTCTCTCCGAAGGTGAGCTTCCCATATCGGGTACACGCACACTATAAAGATAGGGTTTAGGCCCACTTTGGTTCTTAGCCATAGAATCCTGGGGCTCACACAAACATAATCTTTCACACATTTCATCATCCGCTTAGAGAGGACAACCCCCACACCCTGACCCTGAACACCGGACCAGATAGCGGTCAGAGAATCGTGTTTGGATATGTCCTCTCCCTTTCTTTTCGTCTCATTCACACATAACACATCTATTATTTTACCCTTCACCATCTCACACACCTCACCCATCTTATCTTTTATACCTGCACATTCAGCGAAGCTAAGCGACACTCCGCAGCTCACTTTTTGCCCCGTGAAAACAAATGACGTGGTGTGTGGCGAGCATCACCGTCGCCTCCGAATTGATTATTATTTGCAGGACATTTCCATGAAATAACATGAGTCGTCAAAAATTCAAAACGAACCGGAAAAGGTTAAAGTGTAACTATTATCCCCGAACATGCACAAACAACTTGAAGGACAAAATATATTTAAATAACGAATTAATTAAACTCACTATCGGTTCTTCCACGGATAGGGACCAGGAATTTTTCTAACATAAATGATTTTCCACAAACCGGTTATATATTTGTTTTAAATAGTGTTATTATTACTTCAGTATCGTTAGCTGAGTCATAGCCAGTATTAGTGTTATATCCTTAGGTATTTATACCTATGTACGTTCGACGATTACTCTTTTATGGTGCATTTACATGGCATCGCGAATAAGACACGATTTATGTATAATTTAGTCAATGAGATCACGAGAAGCCAAAGGTGATTGAAGCACGATCTATATCTCTTGTTACTTGTTTCAGTAGTCAAAGACTACATAAACCATGGATGTCAGCGGCAAAAACAGATAAATATTCGATTTTCAAAAAAAGAAACAGACTAAGACGAAGTTTTTTTTGTCTCTCTTCATCCCATTTGTAGTCTCCTCCTTGTCACATCATTCATTCCGTATTCCATTATTGCCTATATCCTTTGCCAGATTTTTTTAAATAAAGTCGCACTTAAGAGCGTATACGACGTACGGCATTTCATACAAACTTTCAAGCCCTTGTTTTTCGAAATTACTAAACCGATTTTAATGAAACTTCATAAGCATAAGCAGGATACAAAGGTCTAAAATTTTAGTTACGAATATTTTTGAAAAATAGTGTTACAGCCAAATTAGACCGATTTTAAATTTTCCATAGAAACAGAGATTTCCAGTTATCTGTTTTTAAATGAGACATTTCGAAAATGTTCTTAACTAACTTTTTAGACCTTTGTATCCTGCTTATGCGTATGAAGTTTCATTAAAATCGGTTCTGTCATTTCGAAAAACAAGGGCTTAAAAGTTTGTATGAAATGCCGTACGTCGTATACGCTCTTAATGGGCCTTCCAGCCTTATATAGATTATAGAATTTATAGATACAAGTTGTTAAGTAAGTACAAGTATATAAAGTTAATCTTTCATGAGCATGTAGTCCTACTTTAGGACCAAGTCTTCCTCTTTGTTAATTTTCACCGTTCTATAATTTGTGATGAGTGAATTGATGATAAATTAGAAGTCCAGCTCATCACGCTAACTCCTGCTGATCCTGCTGCATTGTCTCTTCAAGCTATTTATTCTAACCCAACGACCATAGCTCTTCCCGCATCCGGCAGATGCAACTAACCTAGTTCCATTTTAAATTACCATCCCATACCCAGCACCTGCGATTTCTTCGCAAAACCATAAAATAATATTATAATGTAAACCTTCCTTAAGCACTTATTCACCGGAGATTAAAGTTCAATGCGTTATGATCAACAATAGTAAAATAACTGATCATTACATAAACATTTTCCATGAATATAATTATACCTACGAAGGAAACTACTTTACGGCTACATACAACGTCTATATTTTGTTTTAGACGCTAATGTTTATTTAAGAGCTAATGTTTAGGTTTATAGTATATATGTTTTCTTTTGCGTAGATACTTTTCGTTTATTTTTTGTAATTTTAACTATGAGTCCGAACTTTTTATTGGCTTCTGAGCTTCAAAGAGTAGAGAGAAAGAGTTATCAGAAGCTACCACTGCAGCCACTATTGTTTCCCACCTGGTCCTGGAATCGGCGTTTGTATTGTTTGGCACATAAATACATAAACTCACGTCTCACATACTTCAACTGAATGAGACGAAACTCAAATCTTGTATAGAACGCACACTATGCAAGCAGGCATAAGTATATAAGTTGGGGGATTACATCGCTGAAGTTCATTGGAGGTACAATGAACATCAATACAAAACGAATATAATAGAAAAAAAATACTAACCGATATTAAAAGGGCGTTGCTGATGAATATAAATTTTGATTGATGGAGAGGGAGAGGAAGGCCAAAGAAAATATGGATGGATTGTTGCGAGGAATGATTTGGAAGAGGAGGGAGTGAATGGTAGCGTTACGGTTGATGGGGAGAATGGAAAGAGAATACGTGTTGCGCCACCCCAAGTACCATGGAACAAGGTTAGAAAGATGATGATTAAAAAGGCATTGCTCTGGGCCAAACAGGAAATGTATCTTCATTTTTGCTGGGCGACACCCTAAAGAAGAAAAGAAGTAAATGGCAATCTCAGGTCAAAAAATATGACAAATACTTTCTCATATCTAGACACAATAAATATCAACAACAAATACAATTATTTATCCATAAACGACTCGAAGTAATGTAAATATCTGATTAAGATAAATAGCTGTTTACAATATGATTGACTGCCCGATCCTACATAGTAAATCAATGTCTGACAAATATCGTAAGGCAGATGATGAATACATTAAACTAAGAGTTATCATGACAACGCAAGAACTATGAGACATTATTATTATGTAATGTTTGAAGAATTTGAATGAAGCTACGTAGCTGTATATGGAAAAAAGAGTGCCTTAGGTAAATGAATTAGAATGCACTACTGGTGCGGACGCTCACGCAGGAGGCTGAGAGCCATGGAGCGTTCCATGCAGGCATAAGGCTAATGGACCGAGTTCCAAACCTCGAGATCCAAAGACGTACGAAGGTCTTCGATATCTGAAAACGTATCATGGAACTCAAATGAAGTTGGGCAGGACACCTGGCGAGATGAAGTGAGGACCGATGGAATAAGGCAGTGACCGGGTGGCGTCCAAGGACTGGAATATGAGATGTCGGTCATCCGGCAGCGAGATGGGCGGATGACATTGTTTCCATCGCAAGCAAAACCTGGATGAGACTGGCACAGGATCTTCGGCGTGGGGATTCGCACAAGACAAGAGAGGCCCAACAGTGGGTGATCATGACTGGTGTTTTTAAGAACAGTAACTGAGGACGTAAATCAATCATCTCAGAAAAAGTAAGATCAATGCTCAAAATGGTCGTTTGATCTCAGTATCAATAAACACCTTTTTAGCTCTGGCCAGACCAGCGAGGGACCTGAATTTAAGAAAACATTAAAAGTTTTTTTTTAATCCTTTTCTCCTGCCTCAGCCAAAAGCCGTCATTCTCCGAACATAAAAAAAAAAAACATAATAAATATACATTTTTATTCCGTCGGCAAATAGCCTAATAAAATTACAAAAACTTAAACGAGACATATCAATGACTTCGCATCGGTCACCCTTGACCACGAGTTCTATATATATTGGGCAATAGGTATATCAGAAATATTTAGATGTAAAATTAATGAAAAGATAAATTAAACCGATATAGTGTGCTTTAAAAGTTGTTTCTGTAATCAGTAAAAGTTGTATTGATTCAATGAATATGTTTATTTGTATGCATAGGTACTGGATTGACGCGAATAACGGTATTACCGAAATCACCAATATACCAAAATTATTATCACTTAATAATTATTATTATCATTATTAATACGTGAAGCGAAAAGTAAGGGGTAGTAGAGGAGGGGTAGAAGAGGAGTATGAAAGGCACAGTTAAAGTTTATATGGACGAGGAGTGCAGAAATCTAATATTTTTATATAATATTAGCTGCGCCTCGCGGTTTCACCCGCGTAAGTCTCGATCCCGTAAGAATATCGGGATAAAAAGTATCAAAATTGGTCCAGCCATTTGAGCGTGAAGAGGTAACAAACACACACTTACAAACTTTCGCCTTTATAATATTAGTGATGTGAAATGTGATATGATGAATTAATATAGAAATAAATAAATAAAATTAATAAAAAAAACATTAGGTACCTACACACTCTACGATGCGTTTGACACACACGCATAGTACCAGGGCCTCATGACATGAAGATAGATAGGTGACAGAAGTAACATCTTGAGCATGGTATAAGTAATTACCTACTTTTGAATAGCATGGAATTAGTAAGTACCATATAGATTGCAAGTGGGTCAAATTTCGACCAGTGGGCGACCATTAGTAGGTAGTAAGAAATGCAAAAGTGCGAAGATAAGCTAATGATAAAGATCATTTTATTTGTAAACGCGACGTTTGCGACGACGCTCATAACATAAACATCACCCCTGTATTCTTCAAATGGATAAACAGTTATAAATAGGTACTTAATATTAATTAGAAAATGATAAAATAACTATTCTAGGGCTAATTTTACCAATGTTGGATAAATATTTTATACGCGGAATTAAATTGACATCTGACAATGTTTGTATGGAAAAACTGTCACAAATTCAAAGTATTCCTCGAACAAGATATTTAGCCCTAAAATCAATTGATCAGTTTCCAATTATGATTATTTCGAACAGGAAAAAGTGCACTCAAGCTATCATTAGGATACATTAGGTATCAAAAGGATCTGGTTTTTGCATCAACTCAAATCTTGGAGCGTTTAAAATCTCAATGTCAAAAATGGCAGTACCTACCAACTTAATGGAAAAGGAATATGTCATTATATTATCGTTAGGATAATAATTATGCGATGGAAAGAAACTAAATAAAGATCAAAACTGTAGGACGTATTTAATGGCCGGATTCAAAATTTATCAAAATAAGTTCACACTAAAATCATTTTGAACAAGGTAATTGTGTGGGCAGCTGTTCAATCATGTAGCAATTCAAAAGATATTAGCTTTTTAAAACACTCTATAACACACAATATCTAAAGAGTTTATAGCCAGATTACTTATTTAAAAAAAGTATCGGCAAACCATCAGGCGATAGAAGAAATCTAAACCAAAATAAATAAGAAAAAAGGCAATATAACTAAACATATACGAACAACATTATAAACGACAGCTATGGTAACTTTAGATACAGACAATACTTACTCTATACCCCATGCTTCAAATCTGCCTAGCCTTTACCCAACGATATTGGGGTCGGCTTCCAGTCTAACTAGATGCAGCTGAATACCAGTATTTTACATGGAGCGACTGTGAATCTGACCTGCACAACCCATTTACTAGTAATTCGATATCCCTTGGCAAGACTGGTTGTCATATTTTTGGGGTTCCGACTACCCGGAACGACTGTCAAAGATCTACGAATGACAGCCTTCCGAGGCACGAAAGGCTATCGATATGTAATGGATGAATAGGTATACCCAATACTTCAAATCATAAAACGACCATAACATTCGAAATAATCACTGAATGACTGTGTCAATAATTACCTACTTCTATCTTCACGCATAAAGCCCCTCGAAGGCTAAACAAAGTAATTTAATGGACAGTCAATAAATTCTCTGTTTGTCACTCAATACTATGAATCGTGACTGTATTTACAGATGACGTTGTAAAGGTATTCTCATCTCATCGCTTGGAAAGAAGGTATTTTTAAAAGTAGCCATCCATTAAATATCAAGTCCCCTCCGAGCCTCGGAAAGCACGTTAAACCGTTGGTTCAGAATCAGGATCAGAACTCTATTTGCTATAAATGTAGGTACAGGTTTATGATGTTGTACATAAATTAATGAGATCGGCTACAGTGTAACCTTTTTTTTTTGGGTGGGAAATCATCAAATTACTTCTCCCGCTCTGGGCGGAGCGGGAGGGCGTGTCAGACATTTACTGACTCAAACGCACCCGTGTTCCTTCAGATGCCTGTGTGCGAGGGTCACGATATCCCTTTCGGACAGGCTGGTAACCCTGGTACCTTACGGCGTGCTTCCGGCTGTCATTTCTAGATCTTTGACAGTCGTTACGCGTATTTAGAAGCCCGGAAGTCCAACAACCAGTCTTACCAAGGGGTATCGTATTACTAAATAACTGGTTCGTAGAGCTGAGTTAGGCAGTCGCTCCATGTAAAATTTTGGTATTCAGCTGCATTCGGTTAGACTGGATGCCGACCCCAACATAGTTGTGAAAAGGCTAGGCAGATGATTTAGAAAAGAGATGATTTGAGATTCACCAAATGTTCTGAGCCCATAGCTTCCCGATGGAGGGTATGGCTAGGTTTCATGAAGGGCTTAATGCATTTTACCAGCATCAATGCTGCTGCTACACAGCATTTTCCTGTAAAATCCCAATACTACGCCGAATCTAAATACCTTTCGAAAGAACTCGGAAAACGGTGGATTTTTTTATATATTATAGTGATTACTGATTACACACTTACATTTTCTTTTAAATTTATTATAAATCATATTATTAATGTTAGCACGTATTGCCTTATATTCGGTCGTAACAAAACCTTCATGTTGATGGAAGCGGTCCCATACAGCGAAAGTGGCGCCTCTACTAAAACAAAATATACCTTCTTTTCTATTTTATATACAAACAAATAATCCAAATCAAACAACTACCAATTTTGGTAGCATTCTAGAGTAAACTACCAATTTTGGTAAAATTCTAGAGTATCTACACAATTTTGCTAGAATTTCCATTAAACTTTCCGGCCCTAACTGTACAAATAGTATCCCATCGCTCGATAGATGGCGTTGTACTTTGATAGCGAGAAACCTGAATCGTGCTATGGTTTCGTTACATCATCCTTCAGCTTGAATTTACGACTAGTCGAAGAAGTTACCGCTGGAAGCACATGACAACAGTGTGCCTTGTGAACCGTCTGGTGCTAGGAACTAGGGTGCACTGTGCAGTAAGTAAAAAGATATTTTTGAAAAATCATGAACGCTCACGATTTTATAAGCTCTTGGTATATTAGGACAACTAATAAATTACTTTCGTTAAAGATGGAACGGTGAAGGGTGAGCGTCGTTGCGGGTTGAAATAAAAAAATGCGCAGAATAATAAAAATATGTTTGTTGTTCATGTTTTTGTTAGTGTTTGATAAATAAATAAATAAGAAAGATATTGATTTTTTTTTGTTATGATTTATTGTGAATACATTATTAGGAGGGTGTTCGAAACCGATGGGGATGGGGTTAGTTATATAATATAGGCACCTCCTAAATACCTTCTGTTTCAACCGTTATTCTTTCCGAAGAGGGGAAAATTAAAGGCTAATTTTACTGTGTTAAACATAGAGAAATATGTGCAGTACCTAAGTGATACCAGGGTTTCCCGGGGAAAGGCAATCTTAGTATGGGTGTTATGGGGTTTAATCAGTACGATAAGGCATGGTCAATTATGAAAATAGACATATGTAAGTTTCATAGCTATACAGACTAGGTCAAACTGTCATACATTTTTGTCCGATATCCTTTCAACTCGATTGCTCATTCTCCAAGAAAACAATGTACAAAGTATCTACACAAGTATGTAAATCGACCCGTGATATACAGTCAGTAGTTACCAATCATTAAAGCTATAGGAAATGATCGATTGTATAGAATTGTAATATGTAAATATCTTATAAACACCGCGGACAGTCACGGTTTAATCTCTAAGTATTGGTGCCGACATAAGGACTTGTAAGTATAATAATAGACCATCTTGAGAGACAGCCTTCCTGACTGTGGGGTGCGTGATGATCACTAATTAATGTTTGTATTCATTAAAGAGCCTACACAAGCGATGATGGTTAAGTACATCCATTTTTCTTTTTTTTACATGCTTTTATTTAGGTACGTTCTGTTTACGTTATTTTTGCTTGAGTATGGTTTCGACGATTTTTATGTTTTTGTTTTTTTTGGTATAGTGGCGTGTGCTAGCTAACATAAGGCAAATAATTTAATTTAATGTTGTGTGATTCAAGTTTTATATCTGAACAGACAGCTGTGCTGCGGGTGGGTTAGTTACGCCACTTCTTCTTCCCAGCTAAAGCACTAGGAAGTGGTGAAGGGTGGGCGTTTTTAGGGGACTGTCTTATGTAATTTTTGACGTTCGAAAAGTGGTGATTCTCAGCCTAGTTTGAATAAATGACTTTTGATTGATTTTTTCATTTCTCATTAGCAGCCCGGAGTAAGGAAGTCGGTGGTCGGACACCCCCGCGCAGTAAGCACGAAAAGCCGTTGGTGCCTGCGCCTGATCTTGCCCCCCCGGTCATGTTGCCGATTGCCGTCCCATCAGACTATGAAACTGAGGAAAAAGGGAGTGCTATATTTGCTTATACACTTGTGTACTATAACATCTCCTGCGTACTTGGCCAGTCTCCGTTGAGACTGGCCGCCATGACCGAAATTCGGTCAGCCGGATATTATGACATCCAGTGCATTCTGTCCCTTCAGTCTACTTTCCTGTCTATCTGAACTTTTGAACATTCCCCTGGCAGTTACCTACTACACCCGGGGCCTTCATTACAACGTGCAATGCGGCACTTATTTTTAATTGTCGCGGCATCATGCTGAGCTAAAAATAGCTTCAGAAATAACAATGAAATTTCTATCAAATTCTGAAAGATAAAAACGTTTGCAGAAGAAAGTAACGAACGGTCATCCTCAGAAGAAAGACATAATATGCTATCGCGGACTTTTTTGTTGATTTTTTTAAGATGTAAAATCTTGTAGAACATAAATTTTATGTATCTCGTACGATTTACGCGGTTCACGCCAGTAAAGCTCACAGTCAGCATGATTTTTTCGACAGCTTCAACAATAATCGTCATATTTCAGCTAATTTACACAACATTTCAATGAATTATACACCTAAACTTTTCTCATGAATCACTTCGTCCATTGGTGAAAACCGTTTGAAAATCCGTTCAGTAGTTTTGAGTTTATCGCGTTCAGACAGACAGATGTGGTCGACTTTGTTTTATGATAATACTAGCTGCGCCCCGCGGTTTCAGTCGCGTAAGTCTCGATCCCGTGGGAATATCGGGATAAAAGTAGCCTATATGTTAATCCAGGGTGTCAGCTACCCACTGCCGGGAGAACACGGCGCTGGATACGCTGGCAGGGTAGGGTGTGCCGCATGGTAGGACCCTCGCCGTGCCCTAATCTCAGGAGTCCTTCTGCGAAACAGTCGTGTCGCGGAAGGAGGCTGCGGAAAGGGAGCGGGAGATCTCGTCCGCTCACCCGGCCCGCTGCAGGCGCACTGGGCGTCGGCAGAGGGCAGACAATGCCGTCTTCCGGGCCCGCTAAATGGGTCCAGGGACGGCGGACTCGGGGACGTCCGCCGCCCCCTATCACACTGGACCCGAGGTGGCGGCGCGTAGTGTTCCACGCGCGCCCCTTTCAGACGTCACGGGGGGGTAAAACACCTCACCCCTCCCCAGACTTGAGCTGATCCCCGGCACCAGCCGGGGATCACGGAAGTAATACTAGCTCCCAAGATCCCCGGTGCAAGTGTGGAAAGGGAACACTGGGGTGGTTTTTAGTCAGTAAGAGTCTGACAGACCCCTCCGCCCACCCCAGGGCGGACGACATCCATGAGGATTTTCCATCCCGGCAACAAAAAAAAGGGTGTCAGCTACCTCCATACAACATTTTATCAAAATTGGTCCAGCCGTTTGAGCGTGAAGAAGTAACATACACACACACACACACACTCACAAACTATCGCCTTTATAATATTAGTGACATGTAAAGATTTATGTGTGGAATCGCCAACCCGTCTTGAGCAAGCGTAGTGATCAATGCTCGTGTCTTCTCTGTATGAGAAGAGATATAGACCTAACTTTCGTCTAAGAAGACAACTATGACCAGGTTCTTGCAATTATTATCTAGGTTTTTATATATAGGTAAAGAAATCAGATTATAATAATTATTTAAATTCATGACGAATTTGGTCTAAATGTGAATAAGCAATGAAAAATGTACCAATCTTAAGTGACCGATTTAAATAATATATTTTTTCCAAAACGAAAAAGTTGGACACTATGTAATAAATAAGCAATGAAAAATGTATCAATCTCATGTGACAGTGACCGACTTAAAAAGTTAACCTTCAATAAATCTAAGATTTTCATTTAAATATGTAAATTATGGACTTTAAAATATATTTGTTTGGCAAAATACATTAAATATGTAACTAACTATATTATGAATCTTATTCTAATCACAATCAGATAAGAAATACTAGATTAATGAGTGACGTGGCATGGTAATGAAAAATAGATACTTACTTTATCTATCCATATCATAAATTTAAGTCGCTTTTCACATCTGTCTATGAGACCGCGTTGTTTTTCTAAACTACGCAATTGATTTTGATGCGGTTTTCACCATAATTTAGGGAATTTATTCAGGAAGGCTTGTTTATAACACGTCAACATAACTATCATCACAATTAACACACACAACCACACACACACACAAACATAACACACACAACACACACACACACCACCCACCCCCACCCACACATAATTAAAATAAAGAAATCTCAATGGTCGTAGAAGCCGTGCGAAGCAGGGTCGGGTCGCTAGTTATGCCTATAAACAGGCTTGTAAAGGCTCCCCAGGCAGGTGCGACGCGACAGCGTGACGAGACTCTAGTAGAACAATTGCCATAAAGTTTTCACAATAATTGTTCTACTAGAGACGCGTCGTGCCTGGTCTCTCTTACTCAAAATGGTCTAAAATTTGTAGGTATAATATCATTAGTTCAATTCAGAACACGTGAACCGTGAGCCAAACAAAAATAAAGATCACAGCTTAAAAAATCAAAAATATATCAAAGATTTTCTCACGAAACACCGCCGCCCGTCGCACGCGCATCTTCGAATTAAAGTTTCGTTCAACCACTATTAGATACCATTTAATCAATCGATACTAATAGAGGGAAGCATAGCAATTAAATCTTCGATTGCAAATCATTGGTTAATTATAAAAAATTACGCAAGGATAAAACCCTTTCTACATGACGCAACTTTTCATTATATTTCATAGTTGGTTAATCCTGTTTAAAACGAGAGTGTTTTTCGAGATTGCCTCACAAAGTCTATATAGGTTGACTCATTTCGTTTTAGGTACGTAAAAAGTTTGTGTGTGCGTGGTTTTAGGTACATAAGAACTTATACGCGACTGTAGACTCTAACTTTATAACAGTAAGATTGAAAGTTGCATAAAACTATGACAGGCGGTAATGTGCAATGTTGCGTGCAGGGTGAAAACTATTTTATTTTTTGTTACAATTGTCTCCGATTTTCTTATAACTGATTTCAATTAAATAGCGATTATAAACCTATGCAACATTGTAAGTAATCTTGCAGAATAATTTATGAAATTACTAGCAGCGCCCCGCGGTTTCACTCGCATAAGTCTTGATCCCGTGGATATATCGGAATAAAACGTATCTTATGTCCTAGCCCAGGTCATGGTCTGCCCATGTGCTAAATTTCATCCAAATCTGTTCCGCCGTTTTAGCGTAAATGCGTCACAAACAAACTCACTTTCGCATGATACAGAAATTATCATTTTGCACAATCATCTTCGTGAGAATTAATTGAAGGACACAAGAGACTGAAGTATTCAGTTCATAGGAAGGATGATGATCAAAGAATCTGGAGCGGCTAGAAGATGATGCAGTATATATATAATAATTTAATTAGATACCATTCGGAATAATGAATACAGAAATTTCAAAAGAGTAACGGTGGACTTTCTTGCCCATTCTTCTCCATACGAAACTACCTATTTTTTTTTTTTTTTTTGTAAATATTGACATTCAAAGGTGCCTTTTATGTGCCTATTTGAAATAAATAATTTTTCTTTGATTTTGACAGAATAAATCGATACAGATCAAAACTAGATGGGATTCGAACAATTTCGATTCGAACTTCGGAGAAAGATAAGTAGTAGTATTAAGTAAGTAAGTAAGGAGTAACTTTGGCAAGTAGTAGTATTTTTCTTATTGTTCTTTCTTTCTTTTTACACGAACTTGTAAGAGCAGCACCGTAATTGCGTAACATATTGATACACAATCTGAATGATTTTGAAGTATATTTGCTAATCCATTGCTTCCTATGTTCGAAAAATTTGTCAGCTCAACAACGTTAATAACGCGATGAATGTTGTTGACCTATCAAAATGAACCCCATTGCTACTGATAGTGTGTTCCGCAATTAGGTACCCTGCTGGTTACTCTGGGAAAGGTAACCAGTACCATGGAGTGAGCTGTAATCCAAACATCTTCATCTTTTCTCATTAAGAGGAAGCTCCCTATTTTTATGTTAATATGCATGAATATTCTGAAACAGTCACACATACAAGCAAAATTAAACTTTAGTATATGATTTATTAGATCTTTTTCTTTCCATGTTGAAGACAGTTGCGTAATTGTAATATTTTCTCTCGATACATTTTTTATTCGAAAATCATGTATTTTTTAAGGATAATTATAAAAAAACAGACAAGATTGTTTGGCTTTTTTGTCTAAAATAAATATTCACAGCAAGAAAATATAGTTTATTATCCACCCACCAGATATTTTTTCTCTAGATCAATTATTACTTTAGTTATAAACGAAATAAGAATTGAGACTTACGCTATTTAGTTTCGTGCTCGAACACGATCAAAGAGCGCACGCGATATTCAACTTTATTACTGATGTGTTAGCGTTTAGCACATAACGGAGTGGCGGGAAGCAAGGGGCGGAGTTTGCTTAGAAAATTGATTTAGACTGCTTGCTCTTAATGTATAACATCACTAACAGCAGGAGAAGACCAAATAAACGAAGTATGGACTGTGTGAAAGATGATGTGGCTAGAAAGGGGGTGACTACCGAGACGACGACTAATAGAGAAGTATGGAAGAAAGGGACATGTTGCGCAGACCCGAAATAAATTGGGATAGGGGCAGGAGAATGATGATGATGTTTATCATCACTCTGTAGGTACATACTTATGTATCTACCTATATAAATTTCTATGGTTAGTATAGTATATTTACCAAAGGTGACACCGAGTGTCTCTTTTACAACTTCGTGTATGGCAGGATATGACTCAATTCGTTGAGCAAAAAACACTGTTATACACTTTCTGTTAGGTTAGGTATACTTAGGGGTGTCCATCGTTCTTTTTCTGATCAGCTTACTTATCATTATTTCCAGGAAAAGTTTGCCAGAAACCATTCCCTTTAATTCCGACAAAGAAAGTGCCTCTTTCTACAAGACACAGGAGTCTGTCTGAAACTCTTTTTCGGGCATCTGTATCTGAAATATCAAAGATATAAATATGTCTAGATAGACAGGCAAAGCAGTAAACTTGACAGAAACTTGAGAAACGTTGGCTGCAAAATGCACGCACGCTAGAATAACACAGTGACGTGGCGCGAGTGTAAGACGTAGCTGTCACGCACACCAGCATAACAAAGTCGGCCTGTTTGTCACTATCTAGACATATAGATAATAGTCTATTCTGTAAGAATCTCACCGTGAAATCTTAGGTGGAGTGAGATCGTCATTCCACCTGATGCTACGAATCGCTAACACTATTGACAGCTCATTTCACCTAGGATTTCACAGTGAGATTTTTACAGAATAGCACTACTAGCTTATCGTCTGTGTTAATTCTTTCCATATCCGTCTTAAAATTACTAAACAATACTAGAAGGCATCTTTTTTTTTTCAAATATGTACCATATTGTCCTTAATGCCAATTCTACTCGTACTTTAAAAACGTTCAACAAACGTTCACCGTTCGGGTGACCACCGAAAATCAGCGCTGTGCTGTGGGTGGGGCATAGCACAGCATTATGATGAGTGGAAGCCTTCTTGCCACAGTCATGACGTGCAGCTGCCGACTACTTATTTTTTGTGCTCGTGATTATAATTATGTAGATCTGTTTGTTTGGATGTGTATCACATCACCTTTTCTCTCGCTTTCTGTGGGAGTGAGATGAGATCTAATTTCGACCAGTGGGCGACAACTACTAATAGTTAATTTCTGTCGCTGCTCAGTTGCTTATTACCAAGGTGAGATGTCAGAAGTTACGCATCTCATGCGACTACTGTAAGGCTCGCTCCTTGTTTTTTTTTTTTCATTTATGTTTCTGTTAAGTTTAACCCCCCCATTTGGGGGAGGCCTATGTCCAGCAGTGGACGTCTTTGGGCTGAAATTATGATGATGATGAAACTACATTCTGATGCCCAAATAATAAGATGGCAGCCCTACGTATGCATTGTAGTGGCAATATAAATAAAGGTCATTCTAATCATTACTTAGATACGAGTCGCTTTAGGGCACAATGAATTACGTCTTATTTAGTTGGTATTAGTGTTAAGTCGTTATTTTAATAGATGGTATCCAAATATTTTATTTTATATAAACCTACATGGGCACTATGCTAATAAAAAAAACGCAACATAAATTCATTAATTGTAAAATACGTAATGCATTAAAAAATGCAAAAAAAATTGGAATTTGTGTCTTGACTCCTACACAATGTATATTAAAATAATGGATACGTTTTGAATTACGTGCATATTCCCTATTGGTCGTTTCCTATGGAGAAGAGCCGGCAACAGTTTTTTTACAGTGTTTTTAAATTACAGTGTTATTAGGTACCTATGGGAGGACAGTGAGTAGGCCTGTGAATAAGTACCAGGTACTTAACAAAATAGAAAGGCTCTTACACACTCACGCGATATCGCGGCCGACAAAGACAATTCCTTTGTCGGTGCATGTCGCGCCCGCGATATCGCGTGTGTTTGAAAGAGCCTGAAAATGATCTACAAATCTACAGTCTATTAAGCCTACAAAGTTACCTTACATTCACAAAATATAAAAGAATCTTTATAAAAGATAAATAAAATAATAAAAACAAAAACCTGTTTAAACCAAATGACAAGTTGCCATTAATTTCTAAGAAGTATGTAGGTATTGCACTTCTGTAGGAAACAGCCGTTTTTTTTTTAATTACCGACAAGAAATTTCAACGCACGGGGGATGATGTACTGAACCATGGTAACAGGTTTCGCGTCGATATCCCTTCCACCCTGTGTGATAAGACAATATAATACATTTCCTGGCCAAGAAATCAAATAAAAAGGTGTCTGTTATCCTGTCCTTTTGTGTACTTTATATTTTAAGATTAGTATTCCCATACAAAATTGTGCAACTGCTAATTATTTCTGCGATTATAATTATTTAAGTTTAATATTGATTTTATATGGTCACTTTATTGCTTTTATATACATTATTAGGTATGTATATCAGTGTACCTACCTACTACTAAAAAGCTCAACAATTTTCAAAGTCGTTGAGCTATTTAGTTTACGCACTGCACTGAAACAATTACTATTTTGACACTTCCTCATACAGCCCCTAATAAACGGCGTTTGTCCACCTTAGCCGTCATCGGGACGTCACGGAGAAACGAGATTATTCGAACCGAACTTGACGTCCTGGTGATGGCGATCATTTGTCCACCGCGGTCGAACTCGGCGGTTCAGTATGATATGTATGATAGACAAAACAGGAGATCAATCTAGTCCCTAAGCACCAAATCCGTAGTTTCAGCCGAAGTTACAAAAGATTAGTTTGGGACCAGACCTAAGAATGAATGACATCACGATTTGACAGTTTTCCCTACTCCCGATGGGTTTTTGCCCATCCAAAAAAGTTAATTATTCGGCTGTAGGGTTCACTCTGAAGTTTTGAACAACTTTCGGACAGGCCCGTATCTTCGTTGACGGACTTATAGAGTAAGCCCCATAGATATAATAAAGAAGGTAGGCCCCCAGAAGCCGGGCGAACGGGGCCGGTGCGACGGCAGTGTGTGGACAAGATCAAACATGTTTTTTTTTCGGTACATCGGTATCGGCCCGTCACAATCTCGAGCCGAGTTCTAGCGGTCGCGCCGAACTACTTGAAACATTGGCGGCCGGGATGACGGCGCTCGAGTGACGGACACGCGGCCGTAGTAAATGTATGTATCGCTACTTCGGCGCCGTATTGTCATTCTCTGTGACGTGTCGGTGACGGGTGAGGTGGACAAACGCACTCATACTTAGGCATTTGCTCATGATAAAATCACTAGACTAAAATCGACAAGATACGATTCAGAATCCAAAGGTATAGGTATAGGTAGGTATATACCTACCTATATTATAAAGATATATTTAATTGCAAGCTTGCACTCTGTCGCTACATACACACGATTGGAATCTTTTGAGCTATAAAGCAACAGGTTACTGTTACGAATAGCTTAGTTTATAGCACCACATTTTATCCTTCATAATGTTGATATCTATCTTGAGGAGCTCGTGGCTAAGTAATAACTGCCGCACGGGTCAACCCATCAGGTTAAGCTACGCTTGCCGGGGTTGGTCCGTGGATGGGTGACCATATTTACATACCGAGACTCCTCTGTGCCTCGGAGAGGTTAAGCCGTTGGTTCCGGCTGCCATTCGTAGACCTTTGACAGTCGTTACTGGACGCCAGAACCCCGAAAGTCTGACAACCAGTCTTACCAAGGGGTATCGTATTACCCAGTTACTGGGTTGTGTAGGTCAGATAGGCAGTCGCTCCATGTAAAATACTGGTATTCAGCTGCATCAGGTTAGACTGGAAGCCGACCCCAACATAGTTGGGTAAAAGCTAGATAGACAGAATGTTCAACAATCAGTCTCTCTATGCACGCTCATTATATGCCATATATTTTAATAGAGCTATATAGTAAAGCCGCCTCGTTTTCCACCTTTGGCGGTAAGTTAAAATTTAGTTACGCCGCAAATAGCAGTACAATATTTCGCTGTTTTGATTAATTATTATTTTAGTGCACTTACACAGTGATATTTCATAATTTAATCAAGTAATTTTCTTGTTAGCTCGTCACTTAATAAAATCATTGTATGCATTTATTTATTTTTTCTTTATTTTTTTTTTTGTTGTGAAAGATCATTTATTTTATGAATAATATTTACATACGCTAACAGACTTAAAACAATAAAATGTAAACGTACTTATATAAAAAAAGTAATTATATTGACAAATTAATCAAAACATTCAAACTTTTAGCTTTTATAGGTTTTGAATACTAGGCTTTTGGCTATTTTTTTCTTATTTTAATTTCTGGATAATATTTACATCATTTAAAAGCTAATAGTCATAAAATTATGTAGTATTACTACTTAATGTAATATTTTTGGCTTCTTTGTATTAGAGATTGTATTTTGTCAATTTTTTTTTAAAGCTTTTGTGTGTCTTGTTTGTACAGAACAAACAATTTTTCTTTCTTACTTTTCTTTCTAAAACAGCGAAATGTTTGACAGCGATTTGCGACGCTCCCTCTTGCAGCAATGTTATTCCAAACTTCTACTTCTGAATTCAAGACATGGCTTCCAATGACCGCTACGATGCTATGGCATAATTAACAGTAAGTAAGTACGAATGCAAGAAAGGAAATTATGGAGCAAATCTGAAGAAGAAGAATAAATAAATGTATGAATTTTTGTTTTTCTTAGCATCAATTACTATTACATCACACGTTCCCAAACTACAAACCAAATTGCTGCTCCAATTATGAGCCAAATGCTTTTTTCCCAATTTATTGAACCAGTACCTTTGGGTCATAAAATCGACGCCTACGCGCTTAGCACCGGCCTAAGCCCACTGATTGCCCAATAAAAGATAGTTCGAATACTTCCACTCGAACAAGTTAGCTGGTTTGACACGGGGGAGGTCCAATAGACGGGCAACTTTAAAGCCCAAAATAACCAATCAATTAATCACAGCTCTCAAATGCCATATTTGAGAGCAATTAAAATTAAATTTCGATACAATGTAAAAATTGTTAATGAAATAAATATAATATAGTTCTAGAACAACTGACCGTCAAAATATACAACCAACTGTCAAAATATAGGTACGTAAAGGAGTTCCTGGAAGGACTTGGGGATGCCTTTGCCCAGTAGTAAAGGCTAAAAAAAAATCTTTTGTAAAAGTCATACACAAAAAGAACTCAATTCTCAAAAACAACAATTAATCTCAAAATTGGAACAAGGGAAGCACCTTATGTTTAGAGAATCCCTCTAAACATAAAACAGTGCATCATTCGAGACTACTTAGTCCAAGAAAATGATAACAACAAGCTATGTAGCTATAAGTGTTTACTATTTATGTAATGTTGTATATATTATCACAAACATGCACCGTTTTTATCGATACGTGTACTGCTGAACGTAATGCCATTCAATTATTTGATTAATTAAGCACTGCTGCTAATTGCGAGTATTTAAAATGCCATATTTGTTTATATTTCAAAAAGTAAAATTAATTGATTTTACTTCATCATTAATAAACTATTTATATCGCTTACCTTTGCAGATAAATGAGGTAGGATCATTAATTTTATCATACCTACTTATTTAAATAATACCTAAAGGTTATTTATTTTAAGGAGTATTAAACTTTAATTTTCCATCTCAATACTCCAAAATTGTAACAGTAACACAGAATCACTATGTAACCTTTACATCATTATACCTTAGGGGACCGGACAGCTTCTCCTTAACACAGGTTTTCATAACCTATCTAGGAGAGCAGTGGTCACCCACACGTTTGTAGATATAGTACTTACTTTGTAAAACTGTATTTTTAAAATAAACATTTATTTATTTATTAAAAGCCTCATAAAAGTTGCGAGAAAGTTGCTGGTCTGCATCCCCCGTGCTGACACAAGTGAGTTAGATTTATTTGTGGTACAAATGGAACAACCTGCTAATGAGGCCCTAGTTATCCGTTACATTTGCAACAATTAATAATAAGTTTAAATTTAATAAACTAGTCTTGTTGCATATTGTTACAATTCATATTGTCTCAGATTGCAATCTTTTGTACCTACTTGTAATTATTGCGGAACCACGGTACTTAATATTAATATATTCTGTAGCTGCACACGATGATAAAAATGCTTTTAATCATGTCGTGATTTTATTGCAGCGATCTTTGAGCAATTCATCTCAAATTGTATACCTACATCCACCTGTTTACTTATTACGTCATCCAGTAGAACTAGATTTTTGAGAAACATTTGTTGCTCTGTGGTTTCTTTTGGATGAATACCGCAACTTGGGTAGTTGAGGACACGAGTGGAACTGCCCAGAATTTTTTCCTAGTAACTGACCAGAAAATAGTTAGGCAGAGTTGAATGGAACATTATCAACACAACCTTTGCCCTGCTGTTGAACAAACACGATTCAGGAAAATTTAATGCATCGGTGGCAATTCTGTCAAGGTCAAAAAGCTATGTTAGAAAACAGGATTAACCCAGGAAAATAACCAGAGATGACCTCATTATAAAATTTTGCAGAATGACTTCAGAATCATTGTGTAAATTGTGATTGCTGATAATAATAAAATTATAATTAAAGATGTAGTTGAAATTATTCAACGAGACGCGTGAGGGCTTGCTTAAGATCGATCTCATTCAAGATTCCAATCAGGAGTAATTAAATTAAAGGTAGGTGGGTGCAATCTCAGATTACATACATTTATAATGTGGTGTAACTTTACATAACAATTGATAAACTATGTGATATAATGAACTACTGACTAGCTGGTAGGTGCTATGAGAAAGATGTTCAAAAATATACTTTGGTAGATGAATGCTGCTATAAATATAGATCGATGCTTTGATCAAAGAAGACCAAAAAATATTTTCAAACGTAATAGGTATTTGTTAACAGAAACAGTTGAATAACGATGAAAAAGTAATATCTATATTATATTATTTTTTTAGATGTATGTAATTACAGAGATTGTTCGTTTGTTCAGATCAAACAGTTTCGTAGAAACGAAACCAACCACTTCAACAATAACCGCAAAGATTGAGCTACCTAATTTCAGGTGGGTGTTACAAAACCAAACAAGTGACCAAATAGTTTTCAATAAAAACGCTATTCATAAAGTAAAGAAACAAAAAACCTTACACTAAACTAATAAAAAAACAGATGATGCAACGTCTTATGATACTAATTTTCTCTTTCAGAAGGCTGATCTCACAACAGTTTGGAAGAAAGAAGTCATCATCATGCTGCCCTTATCCCAATTGATTGGGGGTTGACACAGCATATTTTCGTCATATATTACAAGCATATTAAAGATCAAAAGTTCAAAAAAGACATAACAAAAGTCGGAGGCATCTTCTTAACAATAACAACCTATTGCGTCCGACTGCATGAGATTGTTTATAGTATTAATTTATATAAATCTTGTTTCGATCTTTTTTTAAGTTCACTTTTTACGCAGTCGGGTTTTGTTGATTTTTTTAATTTACTTTTGTTTATCTGTTATCTTTTATGGTTATTCTATTTTCTTCTTATTCGTTTATATTTATTTTATTATTCATTGGTTATGAATTCACTTTTTTTTCCTTTGTGTGATTTTCTTGTTATGTATTTTGATTTATTTTAATGTTTTTACCTTGTCAAACTTAATGTACCTAGATTCTATGTAAATGATGTGGTCTCCTATAATTGGAAGCGCACACTTGTATATGTCCCTGTTCTATGTATACTTGCATGTAGCTGTGTAGCCTCTGCTGGACATCCAATAAATAAATAAATATATACCACCTGTCACCTCTATCGTCTTTATTAGCTGACACCTCTCTCATATCTGTTTCAAATTCCAACCATCTTTTTTTGGGTCGGTCTCTTTAATTATAGCCATCATCACATTCATACTTACAACTCTTCGGGAGACAGAAGTTACTTTATAAAGGGGTCTGCCCACTACACCGTACCATACCATGACCGTGCTACGAACGTATCAGGCGGTCTACTCCCTAAGCACGAAATCCGTAGTTTTGGCCGAAGTTACGGGCATTTCACTACTCCATTCCACTCCTTTATCATCTACGGATATTTAAGATTAGTTTGGACGGACCAAGAATTAATGACAACACGATTTGACAGTAGTCTAATCCTTATCCTCGATGTATTTTTGCCTGTCAAAAAAAGTTAATTTAAAATCGGGAGTAGGGTTCACTCCGAAATATCGAATTACTTACGGACTGGCCCATATCTACGGTGACGGACTAAGAGAGTAGACCTCCAGCCATGCAAAGAAACATGACACGGACTACTATGCCTACTAGAATGGATCGACAGCGTATCATACCCGCTCGCTATAAATATTCTCGCCGACAATTGTTGACGCTCCGTCAATGGCACGCGACGGTGTTGCTCGGTGATGGAACGGTCTAGTGGGCATAGTCTTACTTTTCAATACAAAGACAAACAAATTGGCTGAAACAGTCCTAGCACGGTCATGGTATGATACGGTGTAGTCGTCAGTACTCCTTTAATATTGTTCTTGTTTCAAACACTAGTTACACAAAGTGTTAACACAAAAACTGACTCACACGTTGTACCTATTCGCGAAATGGACCACGATTTCTTCGTTAAATTCTGAGTCATCCAATTACTGCCTCAGATCATTACTGTATCAGTCAGATGCGCCGGAATTTCTCTTAAACTCTTATGAATGAACGATAACTATAATATTTGTACACAATGTTTATATTGATGGTGGTTATTCTTAGAAAAATTGTGTGGGATTTGTCGTTTTATTGTAATTTGTATGGAAAATATTCTTGTTGAATGAATAAGTGGTCGACAGTGGACGTAATACATTTTTCTTTTACGTCAATTTATGAGCTGTGGTTTCGTTCTAAGGAGACGATGTGGTTCTTTCTTGAGAAAAACGACTGGAAATTTTAAAATGGCTACCGAAGTAACTATGCATAGAGATCGTAACTACGAAACGTAAGAATTTATTAGAGACCGCTTGCCATGCTAGGCTACCGCACCATGCCCCACATGTAAGGACAATATTGTTAACTGTCATGCTTATGCCTATTTAATTTTTATTCTGCCAGAATATTCTTCAAGGACAGTTCAAAGTCCAAATGAATGTAAGGGCCTTTTCACACTGGCGATTTGCTAGCGTGTTTCCAGCGAAGCGATTATTTAACGCTCTCGCCGCGTTTGCAGAACGAGAGCGGTTGACGTGAGTGTACAAGAGAGACCGAGCCTAGCAAGTTTGCGTATAAGCGGCTATTTGTGTATGTAAGTTTAAATGTTTGTAAACGCACCCACAATAAAGGAGAAATTCCTAGTGTGGGGCAACGTTTAAAACAAAAAAAGCGAGTGTAAAATATTGTGAACCCGCGGAGAGCACGTTCCCAAATCACCTCGCTGCAAACACGAGCAATTGCACCCACGGAGAGCACGTTCCCAAATCACCTCGCTGCAAACACGAGCAATTGCACCCGCGGAGAGCACGTTCCCAAATCACCTCGCTGCAAACACGAGCAATTGCACCCGCGGAGAGCACGTTCCCAAATCACCTCGCTGCAAATACGAGCAAATCGTCAGTGTGATAACACGCTAAGTATAAGATCGACACAGAGCAATATTTTAATGCTTTTACCTAAATTTTTTTTTTTTTTACCTTAACTGTCGAAGGGTGTAAAAGTGTATCTAAAAATACCCACAAAAATTAACTAACAATAACAAGTTCAATGCACTTCCGACCGCGTCGCTCAGACCTCGAAAAAACACTTACCAGTTACTGTGAACATTCACCGGAAAATAAACGTGCCAATGATAAAATAATTAAAACTGGAGCATTTTTCCAATTTGGCGTAATTTCGACAATAACCTTTTTCTTAATAGTGTGACTAATAGTAATGTTGTATTTCCTTATTCTGTGACGTCACAATGGTAGTATGTGAAACTTGGTTAGACAAAGTTGGCGAATGATGCAAGGTTTACCACTTTTTTAGTACCATGTGATACTGTATTCAAACAAGTGGACTAAGATTTGCATATTGATTGATATATGTACTGTTAATACAAGATCATATGTAATAAAATAATGTCCTTGCATCTTTATAAATGACTATAATTAAATACAGCAGAGCAGTTATGGCCCAGTGGTAATGGCCCTGACTTACGAGTTGTACGTCGCGGGTTCGAACCCAGTCAGGCGCTTTACTTTTTGTAAATAATTTCATCACGACCAGAGCGGTCGTGATGAAATTAAAAAACATCATGAGGAAGCCATGTCCTAGAACCTAAAATTCGAAGACATGTGACATCTACCAACCCGCACTGGGCCCGCGTGGTGAATTACAGCCCACTCCCTCTCACGGAGAGGAAGCCAGCGCGGTGCCGGACGTAAAGAATAGCTCCATCCTATTTCTTCCCGTGGTGGGTGTCGTAAAAGGCGACTAAGGGACTTACTAGAGAATGGACAGCAGACGTCTTTCGGCTGAAATGATGCTGATGATGATAAAATAATATAAATACATAATATGCAACTATTACAAAGTGGAAAGATAGTGTACTTTCACTCCTCTTTTAAAAACAAATATATATATTATATTTATATAATATTATGTAAATATTATCTATATATCTTAAATAGAATGGGAAAAACACAATATATATCCAACAAATAAACATCCAACTAATACTATTAAAGTAAATTGTGCCTCAACAGCATGGATCAATCAAACTTACCTCACAAAACGCCACTCATAATTAAAACCTTATTCCCGACTATTCAATAAATACTAGAATCAAATCGTGGCCCATCTAAACCCTGAGTGTAAACGGTTACTTGCCCAGCGGGTGGTACCAGCCACTACCCACAGCGTGTCGCAAGCGCCGACAATTTCGTTACATTGGCCAACGTTACCTCATTTCACGTAGATTGTGTAGCCTATGCCTTCGTTCGCTGAGAAAACATGTTGTATTTTGAACTAGGTTTTGGTTTTGAGCGTTGTCAAGAAAATAAGTCTATTTTTGTCTTTATCATATATACATCACTACACCCAAATTTTGCCAGTTATGTTTGAGTCTCATGTAATAGGAGGCAAGCCTATTGCCATCAACCGGGCACATATCCAGACTCCGGGCTGCTCCAGAGAAATTCCTGATGGAAAAACCCAATACAACTTTTCTCGACCCGGGAATCGATCCCAAGACCTCACGCTCAGTAGTAGCGTTGGCGACCACCCAGACCAACAAAGCAGATTGTCTTTATCCTTGTAAGATGTTCAGAAAAAGAACAGAAAGTCAATCCTCAAGATTGCATCCAAGTTTTTGACTATCAATGTCAAAAATGTAAAGAAAGATAATAAAGAAAGAAGAAAGTATGAGGGCGAGACCTTTGTCCAGCAGTGGGCGAAAAAACGCTGCAAAAAAAAACAGCGGCGAAAACAGTATTTCGCATTGACATTGACAACGGAGAAATGAACTCGGTAAGATTCACAGATAGAGCTGGAAGTTAGTTCAATTAATTCTTGTAATGAATAGCTTTTTAACTTCTTATACAAGATTCATAAGTTTTACTGTACGTGTTCTAAGTTCTAACACTCTATGGATTGCAGTCTGAATTAAAAAAATATATATATATTTATTATATAGGTCTTCTCACTTTCATGCCTAACATTTCTGACTTTGTATTCCGAATTTGTTCATCAATTACGAAATGAATATCCACCAAAACACCATTAACTTTAGATAATTATACTGTCAGGTTTTCTATGGTAAAACTGAGAAGAATAACATAGAAACACTGAATACACCAACTTCTCAGGGAAGCGGGAAGTAACATTGTGAGAAATTGATCACTGTAGCTCATTAACAATACTTAGTCGCTCACGGTGACGTAATTAAAATAACCATAATTATCTTTCCCGTTATAATAATGCATGGAAACGGTATTTAATAAATGATTTCAGTGTCAATGGGATTCCCGATGAGAAATATATCCAGGAAGGAAATCTTTAAGTCCATCGAAAAGGGGATTTTGCCGTCATATTTGGGATAACCATGATAGTGTGAAATGTATAATTTCCATGATACTGAAAATATATAATTTCCCTGATTGGGTTGATGCTAACTAGGTGAATTTCTACGTCACTAAGTCTTTTATGTGTGTCTACAAGTTTTAAGTCTTACATGATTTGTCAATGTACGATTTTTGATGTGTAACATTTTTCTCTCGGTTTCTGTGGGAGTGATTTCGTGAAATGGGACGGAAATGTGTAACAGGAAGTGACCGCTTGAGCATGGAATAAGTAAGTACTTTTTAATAGCATGGAATTAGTAAATACTTTATAATAGCATGGAATTAGTAAGTACTTTATAATATCATGGAATTAGTGTACCTACTCGTGGAATTAGTAAGTACTATATAGATTGTTAGTAGAGTGGGGTCTTATTTCCAGTGGGCGACCACTAGTAATTAATAATTATTCGAATAAATATTTCAGTATAGCTAGTAGCAGTAGCTTTTTAAATTTTGAGGTTAATTTCTGTCGCTGCCCAGTTGCTTATTACCAAGGTGAGATGTCAGACAACACATCTTATGCGACAACTGTAAGGCTCGCTCGTTTTTTCAATAAGTTTCTTGGCGTAATTTTATCTTCTACTCTTAACTTATCTCAGCTGTTTAAAAATAGTAACGGACCAAAATAATGTATTGAGGGCGAGGGCGATTGATTGAATCCAGAGCGAAGGGAAGGATTCTAGAGTAGAATCCTAAGCGTAGCGAGGGATTCAAAGTACGTCGCTCGAGGTTAAATAATTTTGTTGCCGTGTGGCATACTCTGCTTTTCATCCCCCTCAATGAGAAAAATAAATAAGAGATGCTTTAAGTAGTGACAAATATTTATATTTCTCCCAATTTGTTTGGTAGTAAATTGTTTATGACAGTTTCTGCGTTTAATTTTACACTTTCTGGTGTTAATATTTCAATTTCACTGCTAGAACTCATCTTTTATTCAATTTGTGTGAATCAAATTATAATGTCTGTAATACTTTGCTAAAAAGTACTTAATAAAAATCAAACAAGAAGTTATCGCATTTTTTTTTTAATTTGGTTAACCAGTGCCGCGTCGGCAGGCGCGCTTTTATTTATTACCGGCCAGGACTTTATCGAAGCGAATTGCGTTCAAACTTCTTAATTAAATAGTGTTCCAAATTCAAAAGTCATTTCGTCACTGTTATTAAGTGCGCCAGAATGCACCCATTTTGCTCGCACTTATCGAGGAACCCTTCGGCTCTTTTGGAATAGATGGGATAGAAAGAAAAGAAAAGAGAGAAAATAGGTTCCGAAAACAATGTTCCGCAATCCTAACTAATATTATAAATGCGAAAGTGAGTTTGTTTGTTACGCTTTCACACCAAAACGGCTGAACGGATTTGAATGAAATTTGGCACACGGGTAGACCATGACCTGGATTATGACTAAGGATAATTTTTATCCCGATATTCCTACGGGATCGAGACTTATGCGGATAAAACCGCGGGGCGCTGCTAGTAAATGAAAAAGGCTTAATGAGATAAATGTCAAAACAGTGTCTAATTAGGTAGGTATAACGAAAATCGAAATCACTGGAATCTTCATGGGGCGAAGCATCCTAGTATACGTTTCTTATAAGCATCCAGATGTCCCCTTACCCATATTTAGTTCCTGCCAGGGTTACGAGCTTGTCCGAAAGGGATATCGTGGCCCTGGCACACAGGCATCTGAAGGAACACGGGTGGGTTTTAGTCAGTAAAAGTCTGACACTCCCTCCCGCTCCACCCAGAGCGGGAGAAGTTATTTGATAATTTCCCACCCAAAAAAAAAAAAAAAAAAAACCATATTTAGTTCCATCCGTACTTATAGCCAAACCACAGTAAATCGATTGAAATCGCTTTTCATAGCGTTCCTGCTCTTATCACTATACACTTATTTGGCTAAATTATATTTAGTTTGACGTATTTTAAGGAAAAAATATTATACATTAATTTTGTTTGTACATACCTACATAACTAGGTACCATACGGTTATGAACTCATGACTTAAAATAGATGTTTATTGAAATAATTATAATTATTACTGTTTCTACCTCTTTGTGCGTTCGGAAAAGAGGAAAAACCTTGTACATGCGGTCGCAATACACTCCACACGGCAGATATCGTATTTATTTTAATTTTATTCTTATTTAAATAACATCTAAATATTTTGCTACTTTGCAGAGAGAAAGTCGAACATTTGGTCTTCGCTTTTATCAACTATACTCCGTCGGTTTAGATAGTTAAATAAAGGTAAACAAAAAAAAACCATGTGACGAGAGAGATGCTATGTAACCGACTAAACGTAATACCTGTCACTTCTGTTGTCATAATACGTTATAATTGTACTCTTCCATTTAGCAACGTTTTATTTCGTTGACGTTTAGAGAACCTGTCTTTTTGGGCTCTTTACAATAGACAGATTACAAAATATTATAGTATTATTATAAATCCAACAAAAAAATTGCGCTCAAGCAATTACATCTACGAAGAGTAGTTTAAGAATAAATGATAAAGTTTAATACAGTAATAAAAGAAGAAACTATCGTAAAAATCAAAAATAAATTTAATTTGCTTATAAGTTACAACGTATTTATAACAAGAAAGTGTCATGTATAAAAGCCCTTTTTATGATTTGTTTACCTTTATTTAACTACCTAAACCAATGGAGTATAGGTATTTATCACTGCTACGAGTTATCTTCTTCTTCTCTCGTATTGACACGAACAAGCGAACACAAGATCGGAATCATGCTTAAAATGAAAATGCACTCCAATTTTAAATTAGGAGCACCCTAATTTAAAATTAGAAGACGAAGATTTAAAGTCATCGGAAAGTTAAATGGTTTCTCGAACGAAAATTAAATGTGACAAATGGTCAAGCGCGCGTAAACTGCTGTAATTGGCTATTGGTAATTCATTCAACCAATCACAGCAGTTTACGTGTGCTTAACGAGACTTCGAGAAACTGGCCGTTAAGGTTAAGTAAGGTTGAATTTCGCGGGTTACCACTGCGGATGCACAGTGGTAACCCGCGAAATTCAACCTTACTTACTTTACAACAAAGATTTGACATCAAGAGAGATGATTTTAATGATTATAATTTTGTAAACACATATTTGTTACGGTCGCGAATCATATTTCGATCAAGATACCACCCGACACAGACCTGCAAATTATTTCACAAAACGTAAGGAAATTTTAATTTCACGGGCTACCACTGTAAATCCACTTTAATCTCGGAAAAGGCACAGCCAGTAGGTAATAAACACCGGCAAGTCGAAGACATTGTGATATCTACCAACCCGCACTGGGCCCGCGTGGTAGATTATAGCCCACTCCCTCTCGAAGAGAGACCTGTGTCTCAGCAGTGGGAACGTTAGGTATAGGCTGATTATGCAAATGCAGGCCGCTCGCATAATCACAGTCTCACTCGTACTAACAGCCATTGTTACTGCTGGGCACCTGTTTCTGCTGGGGAGTTTGTTGCGCCACTTCTTCTTCCCAGCTAAAGCACTAGGAAGTGGTGAAGGGTGGGCGTTTTTGGGGGACTGTCTAATGTAATTTTTGACGTTCGAAAAGTGCTGATTATCAGCCTAGTTTGAATAAATGACTTTTGATTTGAGCCGAATATACGAACGCTCGGCCTTTCGTAAATCTTCCTCCGTAATCCGCCGGCGACGCGTTGCGGCGGATGGCGATCGAGCCTCGTCGTCAGACTTTTAATTAGCTCCAGAAAAATGACACTTCTTACTGTCATTTCGTTTAACAGCGCAGGATAGCCTTTACCAGAAGTGATCATCGTATTAGTGGTTCAGCAGGTTTAATATCATCAGGATGGTGCCGGAATATAGCAGTTCGTCGTGGACGTGGTACGACAGCGGCTTCCCTGACATCATCCTTCTGTCATCAGATTTTAATTGTAAAGTCTTAAAGTGACTCTAAAATATTTATTATCGACAACAGTAGGTACTTAGGCATACATAATCCAGGGGGGGGCATGTGAGTCTTTGGTCAACTGGACCCATTCGAACTGGTCCCGCGGGATCAGTCAACCCAATCACATTTCAGACTAGGTCGACTGGACCCACTGCCCAATTTCATTATAAGTACAGTCACTGAATAAAGCCGAATCTTTTAGTTTTATTTTGATGACTTCCAATATACTAATATTATTCAATTAGATATTTACACTTACGCACCACACTTATTCACAAACAAAATATTTTTTAACTGTAATAATACCTAAATTAAATTCACGAGCACCGCTAATAGTTGATTTATGCAACTACTACGTTGTTTTTTTTTACAAAATTGACGATATCTTTTTCTATCCCTGACCAAAAATAATATTTTTTGATTTTGTCGTGCATACGTCTAATGCCCGGATGCCCACTTGTGGGCAATAGATGGAAGTCATTTAGGATGACTTTCCTGTCGTCTTTATTTTCAACTCTCTCTACATCCTATACAAATAAGTGGAACTTTCTAGTTTTTTTTCATTGCCATAAGAGGTGTGGTGTATAGTATGTAAGCATGTTATAGTAAGGGTGTGTGTTTATATTGTCAATGAATGGACCAATTTACGCAGTGTTTAATCAGCAATCGAGATGTTTCATTGTGTTTAATACCCGTCCTTATACATGAATGTTCTTTTATCTGTCTGTGATTTTAAAATATATATATTTTTTCCGTATTATATTTGAGTATTATATTATTTAGTCAATATTCTCGTTATAAAAAGGTTTGTCTTGATTTTACATACATGTACCTAATTAAACATTTTAGGTTTTGATTGAGAATAAACGTTTAAACCTATTTGAATTGTGTTTTATTATATTTTGACTAAACAATTTTGCGTTCGACTGTATCCACTAGTAGCTTTAAACAATAGATTTTTTTGTGTGGGTCCAGTTAACCAATAAAAATATATAAAATAAATTATGTGGTCAAGTGGACCCGCGGGTCCAGTAGCGAGTGGGCCCAGCTGACCGAAGACTCATGTGGTGGCCTACCCCCCCCCCCTCCCCCCAGGTACGCCCATGAAACACGGGATTGGGTATTAAATTAACCTAGACTGTAACAATCAATAGTCGGGATATCCGTTGGTATGATTACAGTAGGTTATAGCCAATACTAATGATACCTATAGCTTTATCCTCCTGTTTGGAAATGTATTGAGAAAAACAAATGACTATAATAATTTCCGTATATTATTTGGCTTGGTAATTCATATTATTATGTTTTTGTTGAACAAGTAAATAGGTATGTGCAAGTATTCACAGCTGGAAAAGCTAAAATAGCTAAAATTAAACTGTAAGTGCGGATTTCACCAATGAAACTGAACGCGATCAGCACTTTTAAACCGCGTTCAAGAGCTGTCAATGCCAATATTCCATAACAGTTTTGACACTGTCCTAGGTAATTTAAATTAAAAGGAATGTTTTAAAATAAAACCAGTTTTACAATTCTTACATTTTGAAACGACAAAATCATAATCAAAGGTCATTGATTCAAACTAGGCTGAACATTAGGACAATTTGAACGTCAAAATTCGCCTCTCCTTCACCACCTGCTAGTACTTTAGCTAGAAAGAAAAAGTGGCGCAACAAACTCCCCAGCAGACAAACAACGCACTACAATCAAGGCAATGTAGTTACTAGTTACAAGTATAGCCTTTTCAATACTAATAAAAAGAACACTTTCTCAAAGCTAATCTTATCTCCTAAACTATAACTCAAAAGCTCTTAGCGTATTATTAATAAATATAATAGTTAATATATAACTACAAGTTCGCACCCCGCTTGATGCAAGATCACTGATAGACTTACTGATATAATTCTCACTTTCACGCCTTCAGTTCTTGCTTTAACTATGCAAAGAAACCTTTCGCTTTTAAGGTGACCATGTCGATGTTTGAATTTTGTTTTATTGTTATATATGGCATCTCGCAAGTCAACCTAGGAAGTTGTCGGCTGCTTAACCGGGCTTGCCTGTGGGTGCCTCAATTAAGGCCTCCAGCCAGGGCATAAAACTTAAAAACTAAGCAACTACACGGTAAGAACACCCCCTGTGGTGTGTGTGTGGGGTACGGACCTCGGCTTAGGGCGTCGCGGCTTAGGGACAGGCTTTTTGTTTTTTGGTTGAGACATTATCAAATAACTTCTCCCGCTCTGGGCGGAGCTGGCGTGTCAGACTTTTACTGACTAAAACCCACCCGTGTTTCTTCACTTGCCTATGTGCCAGGGCCATGATATCCCTTTCGGATACACCCGTAACTCTGGCAGGCATTGGCCCTGAGGCACCCTGTCAGTTTGTGCTGACATCTCTTTGAGGCGCAGGACAGGCTGGATCGGAATTTGTAAGGGAATTAATCTTTTTATATATACCGGCCGGGCCGAACTTTGCGCAGAAAGCTTCGCATTAACATTTTTTAGGAATAAGATGGTGACACAAGTACAGTGTGAGTGAGAGTTCCGAGAGCCTATGTTCGGACCAGCCATGATTCATCAGCCGTATTGTAAATTGAACAACGCACATTCATATGTATCGACGTAATTATGTTATTTACGTCTAAGTATACACTGTGTATTTATTTAGGTAGTTATTCACTAATCCACCAACCCTTTTCAGATATTATCACCTCTTAGCCTGATGGTCGAGATAATCTTAAGCCGAATTTACATTACGAAACTAAAACAAGATACCAACAGCGGTCGCGATAGCGATAGCGTGTGCGATACAGGGTGTCTACTCCGAAACGATAATCCGAAGTATCGGCCGAATGTTCGGTCTTCAAGTCATGTTTTTAGGGTTCAGTACCCAAAGGGTAAAACGGGAACCCTATTACTAAGGCTCGGCCGTCTGTCTGTCTGTCTGTCCGTCTGTCACCAGGCTGTATCTCATGAACCGTGATAGTTAGACACTTGAAATTTTCACAGATGATGTATTTCTGTAACATCTATAACAACAAATACAAAAAAACAGAATAATTTAATATTTAAGAGGGCTCCCATACAACAAACATGATTTTTTTGCTCGGATTTGCTCAATATTGATAACGGAAACAGGTTGACGCTTGAAATATTCACAGAATATCTAGTTATATATTTACTTTTTAAAATAAATAATTAAATTAAAATAAAACAAATATTTAAGGGGGGCTCCCATACCAAAAACGTGTTTATAGATAATGGTACGGAACCCTTCGTGCGCGAGTCCGACTCGCACTTGGCCGGTTTTTCACTTTGTCTCTTTGACTGTCGTTTTTTTTTCTTTCGCTGTTGTCAGCCATAGTCAGCCGTAGTCAGGAAACGGCCAAACATTCGGCTGATACTTCGAATTTATCTTCGTAGTCGACCCCTTGATAGTCATGGATACGAAACGGAATTTAAAAGTAAGCACTGCCAAATTATACGGTTACGACTTTAGTTACTCTCAGATGTGAATAAATCCTAACTAATTCGGTGTATTTGTGCTATCCCATGTAATCATAAACATTTCTTAGGAAAAAGTTATTAAAATTAATAGTGAGAACTTTAAAACGTATGACGAAATCGTAACACTCTCGCGTCCACAGCATATTCTGAGAAATTGATTATTTTCGTACAAAAATAGGGCATGGCAATTTACGCAACGAGTAAAAATAAATAAATGAACCATCTGCTGTACTTCTAGATGCACTTACGTCATTATACATGAAAAATGTTTGGAGAAGAATGTATCAAATGATTGTGACAGATTTCAGAATTTATGAGTGGTGGTGGTGTCAATTTTACCGTTAACTCTTCCAAATTAGTTGTTCCATTGAAACTGCAACTCTACAAATAAACCTAACTAGCTTCTGCCCGCGACTTCATTCGCGTGGAATGGCTTGTTCCCCTGACCCACTGTGTTGTATTGCATCGCCCGGCCGCGCTATAACTTTGTTTTCGCTTATAATTGTTTCTGACTTTGTTTTATTTTTGCTCGGCTGCTAAGGGTCGTACCATAATGTTAAGTAGCCTATAACCTTCCTCAAGCATTGGGCTACCAAATGCGAAAAAGATTTTTCAATTCCGACTGGTTCCACAGATTACTAGGGAAATCTCTGGAACTATCTATAATATTTATTTTTATTTTATATTATTTATCTATACTAATATTATGAAGATGTAAGATTTGTTTGTAAGTAGGGGGTAATCTCCGGAACTAGCGAAACAATTAAAAAAAAATTCACTAGTTTTTTTTTGTTTGTAACTTTGTATGTGGGGGGGGGGGGTACACACAAAGTTACAAACAAACAACTTTTACCTCTTTATAATTAATATAATAAGTATAGATTAAGGTTCCGTGTGGTGCCGGACGTAAAGAATAGCAGCATCCTATTTCTTCCCGTGGGTGTCGTAAAAGGCGACTAAAGGAGTTACTAGAGAATGGGCAGCAGCGTTCTCTATGCATTTTAACACCATACTGCGATCAAAGTTACATGCTCTGTGCTGCGATCACCAACCCGCCTGCCTAGCGTAGCGATTATGGCAAACCCCCTCCTTTGGGGGAGGCCTATATCCAGCAGTGGACGTCTTTCGACTTACATGATGATAGATTAAGGGTCCATATACCACATGCACTGGAGAGGACCCAGGATACCCAGTTGGATCTTAAACTCAAACGCAAAGAACTGCACATAACTTTGTAGCTAATTACTTACCGTTTTGCCTACAAATCAGACATTCTTTGCCCATTACCTGGTTAGGCAAAAATCTGACCCAACCTTGTCTATGATGTGAACATCATGCACCTTCCTAAGTTTTGAAGAAAATTAAGGCTTTTCATCGTTTCGAAGCGTTTCCTCCTTGAACAGTTACCCATCTTCAACGGTATGACGAGCTATACGTATTTGGTACGTGAAACTACCAAATAAATCCTAACTTCGAAATTAAAATAGTGATTTTTACAAACATACTCTATACTAAATATTTTCCGATCAGTCGACTAGCAATGGTGACTTAGATATTATTGATTGAATTTTCGTATGCAGTCTGGTTATGTCATTAGATATCCATCAATGTGCTTAGCCATTTCCCAATTATGCTGGGGTCGGCTTCCAGTCTAACCGGATGGAGCTGTATTTTACATTCACCGACTGCCTATCTGGGGGCCTAAAATGGACGCTTTGGCAGAATCATAATATGATCTGCGTACAATTCATACATCTTGCAATTCATCTCTTTGATAGCTGTTATTTGACATTAGACTTCACTATAGCAATTCATAATTTGTGGACCATTTTACGAAACTCCATACAAAACTGTCAAACAGATGAATTGCGGAATATGAATTGTACGCAAATCAATTATTATGATTCTGCCAAAGCGTCCATTTTAGGCCCCCTGACCTCCACAACCCAGTTACTGGTTATTACGATACCCCTTGGTAAGACTGGTTGTCAGACTTTTGGGCTTCTGACTACTCGTAACGACTGTCAAAGATTTACGAATGACAGCCGGGACCAACAGTATAACGTGCTTTCCGAGGCTCGGAGAGACCTTGATATGTAATGGACGGTCACCCATCCACGAACTGACCGCGGCAAGGGTAGCTTAACCTTCTAACAACCCGTGCTGCTGTTACGAAATGTCATTAAATAGGAATACAAAGTTTAATTTATTGTCATATTGCGTCTCCACTTTGTATATGTTTTATATTTTGCAACAAACGAGAAACTCCAATGTGAATCCCTTAGTTCCCAAGATGCACATCTAATAAACAAAACATTAAATTTCTTTTAATAGTGATGATTTCATAATTCTACATACTGGTCTATCGGAGCAAAGTCGTAACCTTGTGTGGTGACCACATGTTGTCGAAATAGCTCGTTTTTTGTGACATTGTACATAATGTGGGAACTAAAAGTATGTAGGTACCTAAGGAAGTCATGCATCAACAAACTAAGGTCATTATTATCTAACCACAATTGTTAGATATCATTTGTTTGTAAAAAATGCTTTATATTAATCATTTGATATCGCCTTGGGCGGCGGAAAAGCGTTGGGGAACCCTGGCATAGATTTGCGCTTTCTTGTTAGTGGTATTGGTCAATTTTTGGCAAGTTTCGGGGTTTTAATCATAAACAAACGTAAGTTATTACTTCACACTCTATGGAAATGTTCCCTTAGTCATGATTACGCTTATAGATTTATAATAAATTGCTGAAATTAGGTACCAATCGTATGACATTATGTTCGTTCTATTATGGAAATTCACGACTTAATAAAATAGCGATATTATTGGATACTAATATTAGAACACCAAACAAAGGACTAAGTTTAACTTCACGACGATCGTTTTAAAATCATGCTATGTTCTCATCTTAAGGCGCTGACAAGAGGCAAAAGATAAAAGTAGGCTTGTCTTAAACAAAAAAATTGCCAAATCTATATAGTTTGTGGTAGCGGAAAAATATATAATTATGTTATTTTTGAACATATTTCTTAGAACTTGGTTGTTACCAAAACACGCTTAGAAAAAAACATCTCAATACAAATTAACGGTAAACTAACGCTTTACTTTGAGTTTCAATCCAAAATATCTGTATTAAATATCAACGTACGGTTGGTATTTAATTGATAACAAGAACTTCTTATTTGTATGCAGAACTTGGTTGTTTTTTTATTTTCGATTACTCAACTCATTTTTGAGTAAATAGATAATTGCTTCATATTTTGCAATAAATTACAAGCGTTGTATCATCGCGCTTCTCTTTCTTTTGTATGCAGTCTGACAGTGACCGCGGTTTAGCTGTTGTCAGCGTCTTAAGAGATTTGTTCCCCAATGTCATGATTTCATGAAAAAGTCATTCAATGGAACAAATGTAATTTAGAAAGATGTATTAACGATTCTAATGATAATAATTCCGTAAATACATGTTTGATATAGTCTGATATAGTATTTTGATCAAGATACAACCTGACACTGAACTGAAAATTGCAAAAAACGTAAGAAAATTTGAATTTCGCGGGCTACAATTGCGGATTCCCCTTAACAAGATAGCTGGACCATTTACCGATCTCTTTCTTGTCGTTATTGAAATTTAATTGAAAACTAAAAGTAATAAATGTATGTGCTTCAATGTATGTCACATTATGGGTACTGAGACCATGACCAGGGCCTCAAGTCTGCTATTACAATAGTGTCAGAATGGTCGATCATTGATTTCATAATTGTTGATTTTGACAAGTTTGGTAATCTACTATTATAATGGCGTCATTATGACATTCCAATGGTCGGCCACTGACACTACATTGAAAGAAATTGCAAAGAGAATGATCGACCATTATGAATTTACCAGATTACGAACTTTTAGCAAAATGACAATGGCATGACAATGGGATCGTGTTGGAATGACTGAATTTATAAAAATAGCAGACTTGGGCCCCTGGCCACTAACAAAGATGTTTGCCATCCAAACTTATCTCACACTATCCGTTTATATATTACGATGTCGCGTCCAATATGACGTGTGAAATGTTATGTTGTATCAATAATCAATAGTGTTTACATTATTGTTTGTATCCGACATCTACGGTGGCCTGTTCCCACCGGAGTGTGCGATCAAACACGACATAACAAAATAAATATTCAACAGTTTGTGACTATAAACAAAGTGCGCGCAGTTGTTCCTGAGCGCGGTAGCGTTGGCAAAGAAATCGTGAGATAAGGGATTCATGTCTTCGGGAAAAATCGGGGTTGATCGGGAAGAATCGGGCTTCGTGACGATGTTTGTATTTTTATGAATGATGCAAAGGAATTGAGCGGTATGTAGGTACTTGTTAATTTCATAAAATAGAATCAGATTAGGTACGAATATACGCATTATTTTATTTATGCAAAAAGAGTAATTTGGAAGCGTGTACCTACTAATAAAGACTTATTTGTGTAGGTTTTAATTGGCGAATAATCAAGGCTATAAGAATTAAAATTAATTAACATCAAAAGCAATCATAAATCTACAGATTCTCGGTTTAAAACCAAGATTTTCTGTTGGTTACCTCTTCACAATTAGTTACATTTACGTTGCTTATGAAATAACTTATATTTATACCTTTTATGTACACGTATTTAAATTTTTCCTTATTCAGTGTTTTCAACGACTGCGTTATTATTTCCTTTACTTATGGGTTATTTTTAGTGATTCTGAAATTTTGTCCTCTCAGACAATAATTTGTGCTACTTGCTAACCACATTGTTTTATCAATTTAATTTAATGAGTGTTTACTCACGGTTTCGACAGAGTTTTCGAGGAAATATGGTATGTTTTCCTATCCCAATTAAAGTAAATTCCATGTTAAAAACAAGAAGGATAAATGTCCATCGAAAAGCGGGTAGCGGTGCTGTGTCTGCCAATATAATTGAATATAAAAAATAATAAGTGAAGATAGGAAAGTTTCTATAAGTCTATTTTAATTATTTTACATACTTTCTGGGTTAAACCCATGTTTAGGTTAAAGCTTTCATTGTGTTCATGATTTCTAACACGTACGTTTATTTAGGAAAAACACAACCTGTTTTGATAACATCAAAAAATTAAAATTTTTAACCGACTTCCAAAAAGGAGGAGGTTATATGTTCGGCTGTATGTTTTTTTTTATGTATGTTCACCGATTACTTCGTCAATTGTGGACGGATTTTGAAAATTCATTTTTTGGATGGAAGGGTATGCTCCCGAGGTGGTCCCATTGCCACCAAATCAGAATCTGATGAGGGGATCTCATGGAAATCGAGGGAAATCCTCAAATTTTGTAGGCATATCTATAGCGATTTGAGTAGTTTTCATAATAACTCGTGCATTTGCACTGTAAAAGCACCATTTGATGAAGTGGAACTGATGATGAAGACCACAGATGGCCACCGGAGCTACTTAATAATAAGTATTTCACTGTTGCGATTAGGCACTTTAATATGGTTGCTAAGCAATTTATGCTCGTCAAAATGCATATGGTGAAGTCACCATCAGTTCTCCTGGTTCTTACCAGGAGAACTCCTCAACAATTAACGCCCCTGCATCGGGAAAAGCAATATTTTATAAAGGTGATGAGCATTTGACATTAGGCTATTGTAAATTAGATAAATTACAAACTGACCCACTAAAAAGTGAAAAATAAAAAACTTTTTACAAAAAAAAACAACCGACTTCCAAAAAAAAAAACACTACAAAGTGAAAAATAACTTTAATTTCGTAAGTCGGTGGCAAAAAAACTAAAATACAGATCCAAAGACACCGACTTCCGAAATTAAAGTTATTTTTCACTTTGTAGTGTTTTTTTTTGGAAGTCGGTTGTTTTTTTATTTCTATGTACCTATATTTTTTTTGCTATCGCTACGAATGCGTTGTCTACGTCGCTAGCAGGGACATGTTATGTAGAACGTAAGTGATCTGTCAGTACAAGATTATTAATTATTTTTACAAGCATCCAATTGTCCTGTTCGAGCTTGTAGAGTAAAATTAATTGGTAAGAAAATGTAGGACGGTCTCACACAGCGGAGTATGTATTTAATGGCTTTCAATTTGTTGTGAAATATTTTCTATGCAATCTAAAAATAGATGTAGAACCATATACAGGGCGGAAGGGACATCGACGCGCATCCTGTTACCATGGATTCAGTAAATAATAATTAGAAAATTTCATTGGTTATTTTTTTTTAAATTCGCTATTCCATACATTTTGACCCAGTAGGTATTGCACTTCTGTAGAAAACAGCTGTTTTTTATTAAATTACCGACGTAATTTTTTAAAGCAAGGCAAGTATATAAAGGCAAGTATGATGTACTGAATGGTAACAGGTTGCACGTCGATGTCCCTGTCACCCTGTACAGCACCCTAATTGCGTAACACAGTTTGAATCGGAATGATTTTGAAGTATATTGCTAATCCATTGCTTCATAAGTTAGAAAAAAAATTCTGCTCAACGACGTAATCAACGTAATGAATGTTGTTGAACTGTCAAATTGAAATCGATTCCTACTGATAGTGCGTTACGCAATTAGCCCACAGGTTGACAGCGACATTGACGCGCAACCTGCCTGGAGGCAAAAGTCCTCACGCACATTTGGGAGTAGCGCGAGGAGGCGAAACTCCGCTGCCGCGAGAAATCACGGCACAGCGGACGGAGCTCCGGCGGGATCTCATGGCCACATGGAGATGCGATTGCGATGCGATTGTCGCAACCCAGCGCTGGGCACGCCACAATTGTGGCGATTAGTCCCCTCTTTGAGGAGTGGCTGGAGACGCGCCACGGCGTCTTCACCTTCCGCCTTACGCAGGTCCTCACCGGACACGGTTGTTTCGGGAGTTCCTGTTTAGGATAAAGCGGGAGGAAACGCCCGTGTGTAACAACTGTGTGGATCACTCGAAGAACACGGTGGAGCATACAGTGGAGGTCTGTCCGGCTTGGGCGCAGCACCGCCGTGTCTTCACGGAGGCGAACGGCGGCGGCAATCTCTCGCGTCCAGCCCTGGTTCAGGCCATGGGTCGGAGTGAGAGTGCATGGGAGGCCGTCACCTCCTTTGCTCGCGAAGGAGGTGGCGGAACGTGTGAGGGAGAGGCAAAATTCGCGCCCTCGCACCCCTAATCGCCGCAGGAGACGCCCCGGGCGTCGGGAATCGCAGGCCGATTCCCAGCCACCGTAGGCGCGGGCTTGTGAACGGTGAACGACGGGTAGCTCTCCATACGATAAGGGCCAGGTCTGAGTCGATGGCGCGTTGTGTTCCACGCGCGCCTCAAAGAGAAGTCAGCACCAACTGACGGGGTCCGTTAGAGCCAATGCCTGCCAGGGTTGCGAGTTTGTCCGAAAGGGATATGGTGGCCCTGGCACACAGGCAACGGAAGGAACACGGGTGGGTTTAAGTCGGTAAAAGTCTGACACCCTCCCCTCCCGCTCCGCCCAGAGCGGGAGAAGTTATTTGATAATTTCCCACCCAAAAAAAAGGGCATCTAGCTATGGTGTAGGAACAATAATCCTAACTAATATGTATTATGAATGCGAAATTGAGTTTGTTTGTTACTCTTTCACGCTAAAAGGGCTGAACGGATTTAGATGAAATTTGGCACATGGGTATACCATGACCTGGGCTAGGACATAAGCTACTTTTTATCCTGGATCGCAGATGAAATCGCGGGCAACAACTAGTAAAGAATAAAAAAAAAAATCTAACATCGATAGGAAACTTAAACTATGTACAGACGCCAGCACAAAAAGCTACTACAATCTGTCAAATTGCTTTAAAAGATTTTCAACTTTATCGTTATAGCATAAGGTTCAAGGTTGATTGGGAAAATTTTACAGTTTCGGGTAGCTTGACCTGCTGTGGCGTCTGTACAATACAACAAACAAGAAAGAACGTAGGTAAAAGTATTTGTAGTCGTCTATCCGTAATTTTAATGCGTCTACGCAAAATCGAGCCCTAACTCATACTAACCTACATTCCCTAAGAGAACTATGACATGGTTCACATACATATTTCATTCAGAATATTCTCCGTACTGAACCTTATAAACAAACCTGGCCTATTTATCGGTATGTAGACTAAACTCGAACATCTGCGTAGGGTTAAACAAAGCAACTGTTCGGTGATTAGACAATGAATCGGTTGTGGGTTAATTATTAATCTTGAGTGTTATCTAGGGCAAGGGAACTAGGATATTTATGATGGATGGGTGTGAAAGTTACCCACTGTTTTTTTTTTTGATAATTTTAAAGCTGCTCAAGGGACTTGATCATTAACTGTGTAGTATAAAAAACGTTTAGTAAAAAAAATTAAAATAAGTTAGTGTCAAATTGCTTATTAGTCTGTTAGGCTAGATTGTAATAAATTATGAAGAACTTTAATTCTTATTAATGAAGGAAAAATATATTTTTTTTTTTACTTGTACAAATTCCTGACACAATTAGGAACACCATAACGCAGGGTAGGCAGATAGGTTCTTAAATACACGTAAATACGTATTTGGCATTTCTTTAATAGATTTAAAATATTAAACGTAATATTTTGTGGCTGCACGTATTATCTTACGAGTTATGTAGGTAATTTATCATAAATAATAAAAAACCGGCCAAGTGCGAGTCGGACTCGCGCACGAAGGGTTCCGTACCATTATCTATAAAAATGGCAAAAAATCACCTTTGTTGTATGGGAGCCCCCCTTAAATTTTTGTTTTATTTTAAATAAAAATTATTTATTTTTAAAGTGAATATACAACTAAATATTCTGTGAATATTTCTACCTGTTGCCGTTGTCAATATCGAGCAAAAACGAGCAAAAACATCACGTTTGGTGTATGGGAGCCCCCTTAAACGTTTATTTTATTCTGTTTTTTTATATTTGTTGTTATAGCAGCAACAGAAATACATCATCTGTGAAGATTTCAACTGTCTAACTATCACGGTTCATGAGATACAGCCTGGTGACAGACGGACAGACAGACAGATAGACAGTCAGACGGACAGACAGACGGCCGCGGCGGAGCCTTAGTAATAGGGTTCCCGTTTTACCCTTTGGGTACGGAACCCTAAAAACGAGTGAGCCTTACAGTAGTCGCATATGATGTGTAACATCTGTAACACCATATTAACCTCAAAATTTAAATAAATACTGAAATATTTATTCAAATAATTATTGATTACTGTGAAATTCGACTCTCTCTATAAAATCCATATAGTGCTTACTAGTTCCATGAGTATTATAAAGTTATTATAAAGTACTTACTAACTCCATGATATTAAAAAGTACTTACTTATTCCATGCTCAAGCCTGTTACACACTTCCGTCCCTTTTCATTAAATCACTCGCACAAGAAGCGAGAGGAAAGATCTTACGGACACATCAAAAACTATACTTACCCATGTAGAGATTAACTACGATAATATGGCCCGCCCCTCCAAAATTCAAAACGTTTGAAAGTAGTTGTAAGCGTGTGTGCGTAATGAGACCAATTACAAAACAAGAACAAATCACGGATTTTTTGCTCGACTAGTGGCGTCATTAATCGCTCATTATTATTAGTATGGCGCTGCACTGACGTGCTCTATGAAAACGACACGTGCGTTGTCTTGCGCGATCGGCTAGTTATGATTAGTTGACCAACAAATCTGGTAATAAGTGAGATATTACGAGTACTTACAACTACATACAAACTCTCGTAAGGATGTGACTACACACCAGTAGCGAAGCTACAACTTACATTAGAGGGAAGCCGAAGAAAAAGTTGTTCAGTTCACATAAATTCAAGATAACATCAAAATTACCTCAAAAATGTTTGTCATTCCTTTACTTTTCTTAATTTAACGCCATATAAATTTGTCGGAATTCTTAGTTAAAACAGAAAATGTAAACTGCGTTCGCGATTTAGGATACCTATAGTCTATCCTAAAAACGCTTTCGGCGTTTTATCTTATAATTTACTTATTAAATACCTGTAATGTGACTATGTACTACCTATATTATTTAGTAATAGTAAACTCAGATAGTCTTTGTTCCGAAGGGAAGCCGGTAGGAATGGGGTTGTATGAAGCCGTCGCCCCTGCTACACACATTGAAACAGTAATTTGGAGGGGCGAGCCATATTATCGTAGTTTATCTCTAACGCTGGATAGTTTATAATTCACTACCAACTAATATAGTTTCAGGAATCTCGAAAATGACAGTGCTCTTGCGAATGCCTTCTAGATTATCGACAGGCGAGGGGTTCGGTTCTTACAAATATTTGGATTCCTGTATGTTTAGTTACTTTTTGATTGCCTCGTTGTTCAAGTGGTCGCGCTACTTCTGAGCATAAGATCCTGGGTTCGCATCCCAGGTCGGGCAAAGTGTTTTTCTATCTGGAATTTCTCAGTAGCACCCCGGAGTCTGGATTTGTGCCCGGTTGGTGGCAATAGACTCGCCCCCAATTACATGAGACCTAAAATAACTGGCGTACTGTGAGTGTACTATAGGTAAATACACGTCTGTCTGACCCTTCGGGGAAAATAGGCGTGATGATATATTTGATGTATTTATTTTGAAAAATATAATATCATTCCAAAAATAGTTTCCAATAATATTTATATATCTGACTTCTTACAAAACATCTTGAAACAAAAACAAAACACCTTAAGGCTCCCGCAGACAGCGTGACGTGACACTAGTAGCACATTTTCTATGAAAACTTCATGGAAAATGTCGCGCTGCCTGTCACCACCGCGATGTCGCGCCAGTCTGCACGAGCCTTTATACTCTTTATCGTTACTACGATGTTTACTATAACGTATCGCGCGATAAGATAATATGTATAACCTACCTAAGTATTGTGAAAGTACATAGAGTACATGCGCGTTTCACTTTTATGCCAGAGATAAGACAATGGAACGCAATATCGAAGATTTCGGCTGTTTGATACTTAACAGTTAAGGCATACTTACGATAAATATTTACGTTATTTTTAATTCAATAAGATAAATCAAAATCAGCCTATGACGTTCCCACTGATGAGACACAGGCCTCTTCTCTGAGAAGGAGTGGCCTTTAGGTGAATCCGCAGCTGTAGTCCGCGAAATCCGAATTTTCTTACGTTTTTTTTGCAATTTGCAGATCAGTGTCAGGTTGTATCTTGGATTCACTACTATAACAGTTAAGTATTTATAGAATTACTAGCAACCCGCCCCGGCTTCGCACGGGTGAAATGCTGATTTTCTCTACTATATTATGCATGTATTGTACATATAAACCTTCCTCTTGAATCACTATCTATTTAAAAAAACCGCATCAAAATCCATTTCGTAGTTTTAAAGATCTCAGCATACATAGGGACAGACAGACAGCGGGAAGCGACTTTGTTTTATACTATGTAGTGATAATCATTAGAGTCTCTCTAAGTTAGATTTGTTTCCCAATGTAATGATTGCATGAAAAAGTCAAACAATGGAACAAATCTAACTTAGAGAGATATATGAATGATTCTTTTGATTATAATTATATTAATTAATAACTATTATAGTCGCGAATCATATTTTGATCAAGATACAACCTGACACTGACCTGCAAATAGCCAAAAACGTAAGAAAATTTGAATTTTGCGGGCTACAGCTGCGGACCTTTGGTGGATGTCACATCTCTTAAAATTTTTGGTTCTAGAACATGGCGGTATCCTCACGACGTTTTGTTTCAAAGTTTTGAGAGCAGTGGTGATGAAATAAATTACACAAAGTAATGTGCCTGGCTAGCTTCGAACCCGCGCTCTTAAATTTACCTACGATATTTTATTAATATCGGAGTCTTTTATATAAAGACAATTTTTGTTGACAAATCTAAATTATTGTTGGAAATTTACAATGAGTAATCCATACGTAACGTGGAATTTTTTTTGAATGATAGATAAGTTTATAAATAGGTAGTATCTGCTGGAATGGGGAAGGAAATTTTTAATATGTGCCAAACAAATGTAGGTAACAACAAATGACTTCAATGTAGGTTTATTTTTATCAAATAAAAGTACCTAGCTATTGTATACAAACAATAACTGTATTATTTTTATTTACCCATTGAAAGCTGAATAATATTAATATTATTTTTGTTAAGGAAACAAATTATTAATTAAATTCGAAATATAGGTCGAATAATAGGTAGGTAGATAATCTAATTATAACTCCTGACTCCTAAAATTGTGGTTGTAAAGTGGTTTTTTGGAGTTCCATGAGGATAGGCGTTGAATACCTACGTGAGGTCTAATGCCTATACATAAGCAATATAGGTCTTTAACTTGACTCAGTGGGATGTTTGGAGTGACGAGAGCGGATAAATTAAGAAATGAGTATACAGGGGCAAATTAAATTAGCTAGCGCAACTACGCCAACGTAATGGTAGCGATATCTAAACATGTTAAAACAAAATAGTACATTACTGCAGCGACCTGCAAAAGGGGCATTGATGGACAAATGGGAAAATGTGAGCCGAGGCGAAGCCGAGGCACTCATACGTGAGTCCATCAATGCCTGGTTGCGGCCAAGGCTTGTATAGTGCTTTTCTTAAATAATGCGCGAAAATTCAAACTTAGTTAATTTTTTATAAATTCCAGATTCAATGACGAACAACGATATTTTTTTACGCGCCAATAATATGTTCATTTGTTTATTTTTTACTTTTAAATACAGCTTTATTTGCAAACCAGTTCGAAATTTAAACAAAACCTTTGATAAGTTACCTCCTTGGTTGCCATTTAAGGAAGTAAAAAGTTCGTTCCATTTAAAATTACACGACAGATATGAGTTTTCATAGTAATTTATTCGGCCGCTAAACACGACAGTTATGGATTTTCATACCAACATTGCCGGCCGCTGCTCACATGTATTTGACCAGTACAGCATTTTCGATTTATCTCGAAGAAGGTTGTCATAATAATGCTCGAATTTCCAAACATTTTTGAGAAAAAGGTATTAATTTGATGTTAGTTTTTTTTTTGTGTAAACATCACAGACGTAATGGATATTGATAAATAAAATACGATACAATAAAATGTCTCAACTCATAAGTCCAGTAACAACAATAACCCGAGAAAAAATGATCAAATATTTTTCATTTTAATTTTTTCGTGTTAAGATAGCGATACCCATCACGTCTGCGGAGTTTCGCTAGCTAATTTAATTTGACCCTGTTTAAGGAGAAGTTTAAAAGAAATAAAATACTTTTATTTCAGACCTAAGAAGTCCATAAGTTGTTAATGGTTAGCAATAGATCGTGCTTAAATGCTATAGAATATACTAGAATACAATACTCTTTATAAAAATTACAGATGTAAATGTTGAAATTTTACATAGGGTGACACAATGGGCGATCTTCTCGGGAGAAGGAGAGACAATAGATACTGCAGGTAGTCAGTGCAATGGTATACCATTTATACAATATTATTCGTTTTAGTATATGCAAAACCCGAAACACGTGTCTAGTATTTTTATGTAAAGAATCTATGTACAAAATTTCAAAACTGTATAATGAAAAATCACAAAGTTATAAGGTTTTTATGTTACCGGGTTGTCCGTACAAAAACATGCTAACGGCGCGGCCGGCGGCGGCGCCCCCGCGCCTCCAGGGTCGTCTTGCGCTCATTGATAATAATTTGGCAGTAGATTGATGCCCATTTTCACCGACATCCCCTAAGTTTAAGAGATCCCCTAAGAAGGGTTAGGGGGCTGTTAGATGGTGGTTTCCGTTTCGCCAACAGTAAAGGGTCAGTTAAACGTTAAAAGGTCCCCTAAATTTAGGTGGTCGAAATGTGGGCTCATAAACCATACGTAAGTGATCTTTTAAGCAACGAAGATGGATAGTGATTTATTTGAATTTCTTGAAGATTTAGAAACTGTTTCTACTATATTCGACGTAAATAATAGCCTTAGACCAAAAATATATCGGAAACGACCAAACTACTTCGAAAGTTTTCATGAAACTAACTTTTTTCGGAGATATAGGTTATGCAAATCTTCAGTGTTATATTTTATTGGATAAGATTGAACACACCTTAGAATTTCATGATAATAAGTGAGTACTTAACATATATTAAAGTTTTTCTAAGAAGCATATAAAATAACAAAAACTAAAAAAAAATTAAGCCCACCAATGATATTATTATTATTTTTCATAGTCGACGATACTTACGTCGATACCTAACTAACAATGTAAACCTTAAGTATACTTGTCAGGTAGGAACTGCTGTCCTTATTGTATTCGCATAATTACAATTCTACATAAAATAAAAAAAAACTGATTCAAATTTTTTTGATAAATCAGTTAAAATATCACAAAAAGTTGGTGAAATAACACGCAACGCACAAGTCACAGCAAACAATGAAACAAAAAATCAAATCTCCTGTCAGTACTTCACAAAGGAAAGAACTGTTAAATACAAATAAGACCACAGATACAACTCGATGTTTCGTAATGTAAATAAGCAAGAAAATATGAAATTAATTAAAAATATGAATGAAATAATATTTATTATTGCTATCAAAACATAACTTATTAATAACTGTATCCATATATGTGTATACTTTATAGAATTTCACAAAAAACTATCTTGTTTCCAAGTGTCGATAAGTTCAAAGACGAATCAGTCATAATAGTGACTGATTCGTCTTTGAACTTTTTTTCGAAAACAAAACGTCACTTAACTATGTGTCCCATAGTTATGTGATAAAAACGATGGTGAAACTAAATTTAATTTAGGGGCTAGTTTGGGGGAGCTTTTAAGCTATGGGTCCCATACGTAGGTGGTAGTATAGGGGATGTCGGTGAAAACGGGCATGAGAGATCAGTAGAGGCGATTGTATTGTAAGTAATGAAATGGTGATAACATTTTCCATCATACTTAAATATTGTTGGGACAAAATATAAAATGGTGTAAAAATTATTGAAATCGATTCAGTTCTTATTCTGAACAGACTATATTCAGGTTTCGCTTAATTATGCTAAAAATAATGTTATATACAATTAATACATACATGCATAAAGCATACACCTATCTATATAAATATATATACAATAATAAACATGAAACAAGAGCAAGGAACTGTGTTATTATGTAATAGATGTACGTGTATGTTGATGATGTGTGTGCTATTTAGTTTTATTATTATTTTGGTTTCTAAATTAAATTTTCTCAGGTTATTACCTGGTATTTTCAGAATCTCACGGGTGTGAACCATGGTGAGATTCTAGTTATTATTCTAAGAAGGTAAATTGCTCTGTACTGCAGTGAAATTATTATTATATCGTTTAATTCAGGTATTAAACCCATAGTAAAATTACAAAAAAAAATATATAATCCATTATTTTAAATTAAATTACATGCATCAAAATTTAAAAAAAAATTGTTATATTAGTACTTAATTTCATTCCTTTAGTTTAACATGATATATATAACTACCTTTACCCAGTGACTTTTCATGGGGCAGTCCGCTCAGCCAGCAATAATTTAATTTAATTAATTATTATTGTGTTGTTGTTTGTTTATTGTTTATTTTATTATTTTGATAGACAAGGAGAAGGCGAAATAAACAGTTTTCTAGTGCTAAGTTATGGAATCAAGTCCCTTAGGTAGGTAATGACTAAAGATTAAAAAAAAAATCCTACTATTTTTCCCATTGACAAAATACTTTTACGCTTTCTTCTGTAAACACATAAATAAATATCTATAGTTATCACTAACAAGATTCATCATCATCTGCCCCCTTTCCCAACTATGTTGGGGTCGGCTTCCAGTCTTACCGTATGCAGCTGAATACTGTAATACAGTATTTTACATGGAGCGACTGCCTATCTGACCTCCACAACTCAACTACTGGGTAACAGGATATCCATTGGTAAGACTGGTTGTCAGACGTTCGGGCTTCTGAAAACCCGTAACAACTGTCAAAGATCTAGAAATGACAGCCGGTATCAACGGCATAACTTGCTTTCTGAGGCACGGAGGGGTTTTGGTATGTAAAGATGGTTACCCATCCACGGACCCACGCAGCAAGCGTAGCTTAACCTGATCGATCGACCCGTGCGGCTGTTATTAATTAGAACTAACACTATTAACGTTGGCTAATTTGACCGACCGCTGAAACGCAATAATTTCATAGCTTCAATTTTTATTTCCGCTTTAGATAACTCGGCGTCAAAATAAAAAAGTATTCAGATTTCTTATCTAACATAATCATGTTGACGTTTTGTTATGAAACTTCAATCCATTTTAATGTTTAGGTATAAACGTACATTTGCAATTAAATTCAATTCTGACAAATACCTCAGCAGAACTTCTGTGGTGTGTGGTTTCTTGGTATATATTTTGGTACCTATATGTTTGTGTGTACTATCAACTGTGACCATAACATTACATAACAGAAAAATAATCATGACTAGCAAAACATTATCAGCAAGTTGCTCTTTTCAAAAAGAAAATAAGTAATTGATTCATCTCACTTGTATGGCGGATGTACTAAAATGCATTAGATAGAATGGTTTGAATGGAGATTAGGGTTAAACTCAGCTGCTGCGGGTTGTACACACACTAAGATACGAAAAAAACCGGCCAAGTATGTGTCGGACCACGCACAATGAAGGGTGCCGTAGTCGGGGTGAATTTATCCCAAAAACAAATTTAACATTGTAGTTGAAAAACATGTTCTCCCATACATCGTTATACGTCACGGTCGATTCTCTAACTGCAAATGGTAGTTGGTCCACTATTACTCGTTAACTTGTAAAGCCTACTTAGCTGTGATAGTTTACCTTTTAATTTCGTTATATATGCTACTGCCATGATTTTTTTCACATACCCAAAAACAATCATTTAGCTGGCAGGGACTCTAACAAAATATAGCACTTCAAAGCTTAGTATTACGCAAACGGATCCCTTAATTGAATTTTTTTTTTGACAAACTCGCAATATTTTTGAACGGCCTATGCAACGATACCCCACATCAAGAGATAGATGAGATTTTTTTTTTTTCATCCCCACTGTTCGAGCAAGGAAGGTGGTTAAAGAAAACATATTTTCATAATTTTATTTTACCACTATGTCGGCGTGAATAATATATGTATATTATATACCCATGCCAAATTACAGCTCTCTAGTACAAAGCGTCTCTGAGCTAAGCCGGGAACGGACAGACAGACAGACTGACATGGCGAAATTATAAGGGTTCCTTGTTGACTACGAAACCCTAAAAAACTTTCAAAATTCGATGACAAGACAATATTGTAGTGTTTCCCTTTTTATGAGCAGGAACCTACCAAAAATACGTAAATATAGATAGATAGATACTCTTTATTATGTACAACATAAAAATTACATTCAATTTTACATAGGGTGACATAATGGGCGGTCATATCGTTAAAAGCGATCTTTTAAAGACAACCTTTGGATGGATTAAGCAGGACAGAGAGACGTTACTGCAAGTAGTCTGTGGTGTACTATTTACATATAATCTACATTAAATACATACATAGGTATGTTAATATCCTATTTCTTCCCGTGGGTGTCGTAAAAGGCGACTAAGGGACTTACTAGAGAATGGGCAGCAGCGTTCTGTATGCATTATAACACCATACTGCGAACGCCATCCCGCCTGCCAACCGTGGTGATTATGGCAAACCCCCTTGGGGGAGGCCTATGTCCAGCAGTGGACGTCTTTCGGCTGAAATGATGAGGTATATAAAACATATTAAACTTATCTATATTATAAATATATCATGAAACAAGTGCAAAGAACAAACAAAATATTGTGTTTAGGGAGAGAGATAGTATGTTTTTACCATAATTTTAAAACTGGACAAAGATTGAGCACGCCATATCGTCACGGGCAGGACATTCCGTAACAGTACCTACTGCTTGAACAGTGAAAGATTTATTATAGAGACTGTGGAATGCATCTCTAGTCTCAAGTTTTCCGATGACCTCAGGTATATATTATTTTCATGATATTATAATTAGAGCCCTAAACCGCTGCTCCTCGATCTCATAACAAACTAAAGTAGGTAGTAGGTACATCTAGCATATGTCTGGTGTAATAACAAAGTCGACCATGAGTCGTCCTCAAAACGCCTCCTCAGGCGCCCGAATGTGACGCCGACAAAAAACCGCACCACAAAAAACATATAAACAATAAAAAAGTGCTACAAATGTATGAAATATTCAAAGATGGTGGGATTGGTTACAATGGACGGCGTGCGAGTTTGTGAACGATAGGTAACCCGGCTATGTGAAAACGTCACTACATTTCCCCTTTTCCTATAAAATCCCATAGAATTTCGGTACATCGTAAAATGGTAGTGTAATAATGGTGTAGAAAAAATGGTCGGTGAGATCAGCGGTTCGACCTTGAATATGCACGCGGACTACGCGCGAATTGAATTGGCCGTTGATAAATTAGTTTAGGTATCTAGTCGTAAGAAACACATTGCAATATTTGCATTGCTATTATTCTCCAATAGTAAATGTTCATTAATTAGTGACGCCAATCTTCTTAATGTTGACTACAGAAAAGAAGGCTTAATTATAACGTCAATCCTTTTATTGTAAATAAACACGTTTGTTTTTAAATACGTAATTAACAATATAGGGATAGGTTGGTAACAATTAATTAACTGCGCACTTGATAACTTTCATAACAATATGAAACTTTCTATACTTAAATCACTTCAATTTCCTCAAATATACCTAATAAATATATACAATTATATAAGTAATACAAAAACAAATACATTAATAACAAAACACCGCAATCTATGAAAGGAAAACCAAAACCACATTTCTTTTATAAATTCTCAATTCGTTATGGACAATAACGGAAAATTATTAGGTATCATTAGGTACGAGAATTAAGCTGTGAAGTTATTAATTATAACTTCACATACTTAATAACTTGTTATTTTACCTCGTACCTTCAAAGGTAGGTACTTAACATTGCGTTTTAATTACATACACAATTATTTACTTGTTCACAACAATATCATCAAGAATCGATATTGCAAGAATTACATTACAGATTCAGGAAATAAAAACAACATTGAGTAACCTACCTACGGCTACTTTTATTTTCTCAAAAATCATAAACGTTTCACAATCTTCCTCTCTATCAAAATTAATAATTTATAGGTAAGGAAAAAGTAGCAATTAATCATCTTATAAATAAAACACACAATGACAAATGCCCGACAAGATGCAGTATTCTATAATCAGTGGCCAATACTCGTCAACCGTAGTGAGAACGAAATTCGCGATAGCGTCTCGACTCGTTTCCTGCTTTGCGAACATACATACATACAAACAAACATGTAGCGATTAGTACGCAAAAACACTAATTAACTGAGTATCGTGGCGGTATTCGCTTTGCTTGGAGGTACCGGTTCGCTTGAGGCACTTTTGTTTTCGATGCAGATGGTAAGAAGCTTCGAAAGATGACTCAGGTTGTCTGTAGGTACTATATCTAATAAATCTATAGGCAGTATCTTGCATTAGAAGTGAAATCGGTCAAGAATTTGAAGCAGTTTTATGGAACAAACGACATAAATGCAAAACTTGTCGATAGAGGCGCCCCCTATTACATGGGTCTAAAACATAACTGGCGTAACGTGGGTGTATATTATTTATTTATTTATAGTTAAAACGGTACAACTCCAACTTCAGCACTATAGGTACACCTCTGCCTAACCCTTCGGGGAATACTGGGCGTGATGTTTTGTTATGTGGCAATGAAAATTCTTATAGAGATACAAACAAGACACGGAATTCTGCAAGCCTAATTTCAATCAATCTGCCTATCCTTTTTCCAACTACGTTGGGGTCGGCTTCCAGTCTAGCAGTTGAATACTTACCAGTATTTTACATGGAGCGATTGCCTATCTGACCTTCACAACCCAGTTACAGGGTAACACGAAACCCGCGTCAGACTTTTGGGTTTCTGACTATCCGTAATGACAGTCGGGACCACCTAAACGTACTTTCCGAGGCACGGAGGGTCTCAATATGTAATAGATGGTCACCCATCCACGGACTCGACCTCGCCAAGCGTAGGTTAACCTTCAATCGACCCGCGCGGCTGTTATTACAAAGAAAGAAAATACGTTTATTTGCTGTAAACATGACGCAAAAAAGAATATAAACACAAAAATAAAAAAAGTTGGGGGAAACATGTGTCACATCCACGCAAAACGGCTATGGCTTAGCATTATGCTGCGACCCTATGCAAGACAGAGCCCCCGCGCTGGTTTTCAGCGACAGCCGGCGCTTACGTAATGACGTCGTCCGATGCAGCAAACAATTATTATAGGACGCTGTGCCGGTACAGCATATACATCGAGGCATTTTAGTCGTCTTACAATGGCAGCCCACTTCATGTATCCACTGACTACTAATCATTCATAAAAGAAAAAAATTTTTTTTTTTTTGAATCAAAAAAAAATCAAAAGTCATTTATTCAAACTAGGCTGAGAATCAGCACTTTTCGAACGTCAAAAATTACATAAGACAGTCCCCCAAAAACGCCCACCCTTCACCACTTCCTAGTGCTTTAGCTGGGAAGAAGAAGTGGCGCAACAAACTCCCCAGCAGCACAGCTGTCTGTTCAGATATAAAACTTGAATCTATACAATAAAATGAAAAGAATTTGCATTACGCAACACAACATTAGATTATTTGCCTTATGTTAGCTAGCACACGCCACTATACCAAAAAAAAACATAAAAATCGTTGAAAACTATACTCAAGCAGAAATAACGTAAACAGAACGTACCTAAATAAAAGCCTCCAGGCATAATGGGCGTGCCCGCCCACACAAAGCTATAGCTGCAACTCGAAGTCAAAAATGATAAACTAGCACCATCGTAGTAAAATAAAAAACAGTTAATCATTAATAACAATAATAAAACCCTGGTCAGCAAGACGACCAGTCACCACAAGCAGCACCCGTTCACGAGCATAACGCAAAGATCAGCCATCACCCCCCTCGCCATATTTGAGGGAAGGAGGCAACCCGACCCCCGACGCTACCGCAAGCAGTGACATCTAAGGGAGCATGACGAACTTGCTGCCGGTTGCTCAGGCAAGAATAATATAATCAATTGTCTAGGTCGCTAGCTAACCACTTATTGCAATACAACTCATAAAAAAAACATTTTCATGAGTATATTATGTCACTAATAAATAAAAATAAATTGACTTAGACAGTCAAATAAAAATAAACAATTATATGAACTCATATAACCTGTCAGTAGGTACGCTAATTCTGGAGAAAGAACATGAACATTGTCTTGAGTTAATCACAGCGACCAACTATTCTTATCGTCTAAGTAGTCATTGATAGAATAGTATGCCTTTGAACAAAGATTGGATTTAACTTTAACTTTAAACGCATTAAAAGGCAAATCTACCAAAGAAGAGGGTAGCTTGTTATAAAAAGTTATACCAAGTCCAACAAATGAGTTATGAACCTTATGAAGCCGGTGAAAAGGAGCACGTAATTTATCCTTATTTCTGGTGTTAATATTGTGAATATCACTGTTTTTAGTGTATAAGTGTATATTTTGCCTAACATATAAGATGTTGGCGAAGATGAATTGTGATGCCGCCGTGAGTATACCAATATCCTTAAAAAAATCTCTTAGAGAAACTCTGGCACCCAGCTGGTAAATTGCTCGAACAGCTCGTTTTTGGAGTACAAAAATATTTTGAATGTCAGCTGCTTTACCCCACAGCAGAATACAGTAGGACATAACGCTATGAAAATAACTAAAATAGACTAATCGAGCTGTATCAACGTCAGTGTATTGTCTTACTTTCCTGACGGCGTATGCGGCCGAACTGAGCCTTCCCGCTAGGCTTGATATATGAGGTCCCCACTGAAGTTTGGCATCTACTGTTATACCCAGAAACACTGCCGAGTCTACAGTTTCAAGCACCTCTTTATCTAAAACGATGTTGGGACCTAAATTTCTAACATTCGGTAAGGCAAACTTATATTAAAAAAAATAAAATTAAATAAATAGAATATTTAAAAAAAAAACATGATGCATGACGTAGTTTAAAACACCCTGTTACGAGCCTTGCGTTTCAAGGGTGACGCGGAATGGAGTCGAAGGCTCGCACCGCGCTCAAAACAGGGTGTTTCAAACTACATCATGTGTCATAATGAGAAATATTTTTTTTTTTAATTAATTTTCAAAAGTTTATAAATATTTTTTTTACCATCATGAATGATTAGTAGTCATTGGATACATGAAGTGGGCTGCCGTTGTAAGACGATTAAAATGTATAAAGAAAAATAAAGTAATTTAATTTAAATGTGATAGAATAAACTAAACAGGAATATTGTAAATAGACAAACATGCTGTTAGAATATCTTTATTAGTTACCCACGAGCCCCAACTACCTTTTAGTATTTGTAAATTGAAATACATCACAGTATTATGTGAAAATTACATATATTACATTAGGTCAAGGCCTACCGGCTACAATGAAGGTAAAATCTTGGTAAAAACTAGACAATGTTTGCAAGATTTCACAATATTTGTAAAATCGAAAACAACAAACTAGACTTTTTGCAGCCTTGTACTCATGTTACCTTGTAAATTTCCATCACCATCATCGTACTGCTGGGTACGGGTACGGCGGATTATAGCAGAAAGGGCCTTCCTTTCTGCAATACTTCGCGGTTCTGTGTGTTCCTCATCTTAGGAGTTTCCCATGGCTTTAGCAATATCGTTGGCTCAACGGGCCATTTTCTCCCAACGGGCAATTACCATAGTTCACATAAATTATCCCATCAAACCGCAGATGTATTAGCGATCGTAGCTAGCTTGCAGTTATTATGAGAGAGACGAACGTAGTTGCTCATTTCACCTTGTAGAAAATCCTAAGCTGTCTTAAACGTTACAAACTAGAGTTCAAAAGCCTTTTTTAAAACAGAAATGGGTTTAGTTAATCGTCATGATGGTCTCCAGAATGTTACTAGAGCTTACTAATACCATGACTACATTAATTCCATGCTATGATAAAGTACTTACTAATTCCATGCTATTAAAAAGTACTTACTTATCCATGCTCAAGCTGTCACTTCCTGTTACATAATTCCGTCCCTTTTCACGAAATCACTCCCACAGAAACTAAGTGAAAAGATGTTACGCATCAAAATAAACTAACACTTATGAAGAACATTCGCGAACCCAGCGTATTAAGTTCCTGACAACCAAAGATTTAAATAGTGAGCTCATTCGTCAAAAAAAAAAAGACTTTTATAGATCACAAAAACATTTTCCATGTAATAGAACCCAGTTATGTCACGTTTTGCGTACCACGTGAGTCAGGATTATGTACTACATAGTCGATAATGGCTTCCTCTTGACTCTTTTAAATCGTGGAACTTTCCTACAGTGTGCATTTTATTCGCATTTTGATATAACATATCCTGTAAGTTGTGATAAGTCGACATGATTATGTTAAACAAGGATAGTTTACCATAATCGACAAATTACTAAACTTTATGGTTATATTTGATGTTTCACTTACCGTCTTCCTGGGTTTAGGCAAGCAGGAGTGTGGATCGGTGGATAATCGATGGATTTTCGATTCTCAGATCGATAAAAAACACTACGTCATAAATAGTAGTATATTGTCAGTTCACGTGGTCGCGCAGAGCCAGAATAGGCAATATGTAAAGACTTTCAGCAAAAGAAAGCCTTGGACATAGCGTAGACTGTCAGTCTATGTCATGTCCATGACGTGTTGTCTTCTGTATTGTGAGTGCTATTAAAATAATTGGGTCATTGACATACTCATCATTAAAATCAACTCTTACAATGAGACGAAACATGAATTCGCCAAATACAATCAGCTGTTCCCTACATTTTTCAAGTTTTGCGATCATAAATGTATAGAGCATCTGATTGTTTTTCGCGATTTCACAGGCTTTTGAATCGGACAAATCTTTATTGACCTGCAAATATTATTAACAACCAATCGCTAAGCCAAGGCGCTTATCAGGTTGCCGTATTAGAACTGTTATGTCTACTATATAAAATCAATACAAAAACAAAGTCTTATCGACATCAAACTCATTTTATCACAGTTCACTCGTTACTATTTTAGCTGTAAACTAGAAATTAATTGATTATACGAGTATGACATGCCTATTTAGGAATGATAGCACAAGCGATAAAAGTGCGATCATAATACACTATCGCTTATTTAATAGTAAGTCGGTACTATTAACAATAATAGGTATCGATGCAGGAAAAATAGCGGTAATATCCACATTCATATTTACATGGTTATTACTTTGTGTATTTAGCGGAAAAAAGGAGGCGGTTATTGGTATTAGTCATAGTAATGGATCGTACTTGTATGCTTTTATCTTTACTAAAGAACTAGCTCCTGCCGTAGTTACTCTTTATAACATGAGCTATCTTCCAGTGCATGTCTCATCAAAATCTGTCCAGCCGTTTCGGAGATTTGCCGGAGCAAAAAGACAGACAGACAGACAAAATTCTTTTAAATTGGTTTTTGTTATAAGTACCGCATATACTTTTATATGGTGTTATTTTGACATTACAAACAAAAACTTCAATTTTATTTATTTTTATAGACTAGCTCCAACAGTGGATACTGTTGGAGCTAGTCTATAAAAATAAATAATAAAAAGTTAAACCCTGAAAATTTCGAAAAAATCCCATTATGGTGTGCGTCTTTGGTTTCCACAGTTAAAATAGTACAACAAATAGACTACAACAATATTATAGTTTGGCTTAACTACCTACATGTACGTACAGATATGTTGCACTATTAACACAGATAAATGGTCTACTCTACTTCTGTCTTCACTGCATCCGATCTCAATCCGAGTAGATAAATAGGACAACAAACGTACAAAGATTCAATTGAAATCTATCGTAGTGCGCAAGCGCATATACCTAGGTATATGCGTGGCTTGTGCGCTTACATAATAATGAAATGGTCTTTTGGAATCGAAATACGTTAGCACAAAAACAGTTAACAATAGAGTCTGTTATTGTATGCCGTTTTATGGGGTACTGTGTTAAATGTTACAACAAAATACCTTGTGATATATTGAAATTAAATGGGAGAAATTTTAAAACACATATTAAAAGTACACTTTTTAAACAAGCATATTACAAGTTAGAGGATTATATCCAGGACAGGAATGCTTGGAAACATGCTGGTCCAGCTCCATAGGACAATCTAGAGTCTAGACAAAATCAAACTGGTTGCTATTTTTATGGTAAAATCTGTTATTTTTATGATATTGATTTTACATTCTGTGATAACCTATACTCACACACTGACTTATTTTTTATTTTTTTAGAAAAACATACTTGTATGATGTTTGTAAATATGTGAACACCACGTATCTATCTAATAATTAAGTTATTTTTCATTGCTTAGTTTTTAATTCGTTTTACCTATTATGGTATAGTAATTTTATTCTAGGTGCATCGTCTTCACATATAATCATATAATTAATGTAATCAAACAAAATATTGTAAAACATTTTTAAAAGAGTACCGGTGGAGTTTCTTGCCCATTCTTCTCCATACGAAACTACCTTTTGGAAGGGGCAACTAGAATCAATTCAATTTTTTTTGTAAATTTTGACGTTCAAAAGTGCCTCTTATGTGCCTATTTGAAATAAATGGTTTGACTTTGACTTTGACTTTGACTTTGACTTTGACCTCTTTCATATCGAAGATTTGTGTATTTACTCAAATCGATGGAAAGAAGTGGACCCAGGGGATGTAGCCGTATTATGATGGTCTGACCAAGTGAAACAACACCTGGACACCGAGATCTCTGACGCACAACCTCAGGCTAATGATCGTCACAAATGGATGGAGATCGTCAAAAAGTTTAGACGAGCACAAGGCTTATATATATGTATGGAATCGCGCGCAGGGCCACCTATGGGGTTTTCGGCCGCTTAACAGGGCTATCCTGTGGATGCCTTAATAAATTAAGGCCTCCAGCTAAGGCATAAAACTTATACCATAAGCGACTGCACGTTAAGGGCACTGTGGGGTACGGACCTCGGCTTAAGGCGTTCAAAATGCTCAGCAGTGAGCAAACGAGTGAACAAATCGACACAGACCACTGCACACTTGATGAAGAACGTGAGCTTTGTGCTTCTACATACATAAACTCACGCCTTTTTCCATGGGGGTAGGCAGAAACTCACAGAACACCACCTGCTAAGATTCTTACATAGTACTCTATTTGTTTCGTTTACGTTCCAAAGATAGGTCAGACCATATTAGATCCGGCTTCCGACCTACTAGACAAAGTCTTCAAGATTCGAATAGAACAGTTCAAGTTCTTTTTATCTCGTGCCGAGGCCGAAATCCGAGGACGAGTTAGACAAGATAAATAGTAGCACCAAAACAAAGCACATTACGACATCCGCTGCCTTATCTGTGAAGACACTGTTATTATATTCAAGCTTAGTCAATCCATTCAGACTGAATAGTAAAGTAAGGAGACTATTAATTTAAAATATGGTCGTACATAGTTTACAGAGTAAATAAGGACCTGAGAGTCTAGACAAGTATCAAGTCGCTTACAAAGCGTTTCGTATTTCTGTATGGATTTTTCGGTAGCTTATGTCAGTCTCATAGATTTTTGACTTCTACTATTATCTTTGTGTATGCCCATTGAATACACATCTTTTTTCGCTGATATTAATAAAAAATGCTACAATTGAAAATGACTAATGGAAATTTAATGAACATACTGCATGAAATGTGCTGTGAGAAAGAAGAAACGAGTCCTAGAGTAGCGATAGGGAATCGGTAAGATTATTAAGGACTACATCTTACGCTACGTAGTGTCGCCCTACTTAATAGTACAGGCCGACACTTTCCACAGGCTGTTTTAATGTTGCAAAAAATGCTTACAATTAATACACACAACAATCGTGATAAACCCTTTTCTATTTTTACTTAGACTCGCTTTATAGCAAATGTGAATAAATCAAACCACAAAAGGCAGTTTTTCCGAATAAACTGATTTTCTCAGCCTATATTTCCAGTAGCAACACTACCAGCGGGCGTCGTTGACTCCAAAAAAAACAGTATTCTTATTCTTTCGTGTTTGGAATTTGGATATCGAGACACATCACGTCTTTAATTTGACCCTGTATATAAATTTCTCGCTGCCGCTTCTCTCGAGGTCGCCACAAGCGGCCATAAACCGCTAAATTGACTCGATCACGTGGCCAATGGGAAATACTGTTTTAATAGTACCTATCATTTACAACTAAGTCAATTAACGCCCGTAACCGTACCCAAGGCAATGTGTGGGGAATTCTAAAGTTTTTAATGAACTATGTTTGATTAAACATTGTTTTAGTTCTAACGGGAAACACAGGAACAGTGGATGTGGGAGGCATATCGCCAACTGTAGACGTCTTTCAGCTGACTGATGAAGATGGTGTGATAATCTGAACAAGTTTATTCCTGTGGTGATCCTATTAAAAATTGATTTCGGAAAATGATAACTAGGTACCTCAGAGGATATCCAGTATGACAGAAATGTTGTTACCAGCACTGATCGATCAACGATCCATCTGCCAAGTGTGTAGCTGTAGAATACGAAAATAATTTCTCCTTTGACTGTTCTTTGTAACGGTTTATTTTTCTGACAATAAGATGAAAGCAAAATATTGTATGCCATGCTGAAAAACAGTTGTTCCAGAGACTTTTTATGAAAAAAAAAAAGTCGCTGTTTAAGGGTCAGATAGCCGCCGTTGACCTTGGCCATACAAATGCGCGTCGCGCTCACGCCGCGCAACCATTAATTTTCATAGGGAATATTTATTTTTAGTAACGAAAATATGAATTATTGAAAAAAATCACAGATAGAATTATAGATAATAAAACAGTCTATTCATATAAAAAAACATGAAAATATCTTAAATAGTTTGAAAGTAATATCGTTTTTTATGCTTTGGGTAGACATTACTTCCTGAATTTATTTCGTAAAGTATTTTACTACAATACTTAAATATTCACATATAGAATTGATGTGTATGCGTTCTAGTTTAACATACATTTTGCATTGCATAACATACTTGCATTATAAGAAGGCGTAATAACAGATTTAAAAGTCACTAAAATCATATATCTGCGCCTTAAAGTGGTTTTATGAAAAAAAACAAAAACGTAAAGTTTACAAAATACAATAATGTCAGTACATACCATATAATACGGTTTCCGCTTGCGTAACAGCCGAATCTGAATGATAGCCGATACGAATTCCCGACGGGGTTATCAGTTTTGTATCATAATATCGTACAAATCAAGGTTGTGACACATTTTCTTTTAACTATGTTATCGTCGAGTGTTTCTTAGTAGGTATTATAGTGTATGGAACGCTATTTACTGATTATTTTTAGAATTTTATTTGTGTTTACGACAGTCAATTTGATGATAAAAAATCAAAGTTTTTCTTTATGTAGTTTTCTCAGATGTCCTTTTCATTACAAAAAAATATATAATATATATATATTCTTTGTTTTTTTTTTTAATGAAAATCACGCGTTGACTTCATTAACCATAACAAGTGTCTACCTATGTGTGTAACTATACTATTTGTATACCTATAATTTTTTAATGGATTTAATTAATAAACTGTTATATTATCAAGGCTGTGATAAAAAATACCTACAAGCTTTATAATCTTAACTAACGATTTTAATTATAATTTAAAATTTTATTATCATTCGTTAATCCTAAAAAAATATCCGTAACGACCAATTTCTGGTTATATTTGGAGCGGAGATATCTGTCCTACCTGGCCTCTGTCAACACCAAATACAGCTTTTTCACAATTATGGTGAAAAAGCCGCACTTTTTCCTCTAAAACAAATGTACCTTATAATGTTATAATGCATCAACCGGATAATTTGTACATCACTATAAAATTAAAATAAAAATATGTATGTTTAGGTTAAGGAATTTGTCTGTGGGCCTGCGCCTGCGTCGCCTGAATTAAATGGATTATTATTATAATTATATTGAGTTCTTTATTTTTCTTCTCATTTGAGAGAGTTTCCGACCTTACACGCGGGCCGGTACTATGTGTGTAAGGGGAAATTTAACTGACGGAATACCTAATAAAACGGTATCTATTATTATTATTATTTTTTTTTTTAATGTTGCCCCACACTAGGAATTTCTCCTGTATCGTGGGTGCGTTTACAAACATTTAAACTCACATACACAAACAGCCAGACCCGGAACAACTACTTGTAGGTCATACAAATATTTGTTCCGTGCGGGAATCGAACCCGCGACACGCAGCGCAGCAGTCAATCGCTTAACCACTGTGCCAACCGTGCCGTCCATTATAATATGTATCCGAAAAGGATACAGTGGGACGTTGCGGGTTAAATTGAAAAAGTGGATGTTACTGTAGAAGTCAGGAACTTTTGAGTGATGCGACAGTTGTTGAGAATGGTAGTTTTTTGGAGCATGTCTGAGAAGGCATATATTAAATAGTGTTTAATATTATTATTAGTTAAAAGTCACCTTCTTCCTCAATGGACGATACAGTTACCTACTAACGTGTTAGTGAACACTTTGTAAATTGTCTTTGGTCCCTGACATCAACCAATGGACAAGATTGTCAGAATGCTTAAAGTATTGGATGCGAGGCTTTTGGCTACTTTGAATGTTTTTTTTTTTGACTTATTTTGTTGTACTGTGCGTTTTGTTTGTGCAGAATAAATAATTTATCTTTCTTTTTCTTTCTTTCTTACTAGACAAATGGTCTAATGATGTCACCTCTACGCGTACTCGTATACACGGCGATTGCGCTGCGCCAACGATGCCTACGCCGAGTCTACGCGGCCTACGCCGAGTCTACGCGGCCTACGCTGCGTCTTACGCACTAGCATGAACGCGTGATGTCAACGTAACGTGAATTCGGACGGTTATTTAATCGAAAATACAACTAAACAATGGCATTTTTATAAAAAAAAATTACGACATGCTACCCAGATAATAAATAGTGTTAAAACTAAGTAAATATTATGTGCGAAAAAGTATTTTCAATTTTAAAATCGTTGGATTTACAATTACGTTTACTCCGCATGATCGTGCTAGGCCCACTGAACTGCCTACGCCGCGTCTACGATGCCTACGCAGCCTACGCTGCGACAATGCCTACGTCAGACAAACGCCCAGTGCGAAGACACTCCCAAGGTATTCAAACAGGCACGAAGACCACACAATCAACCGCGAACCGACAAACTAATTAACAAAACAACATCGGAGCTTATCCGCGCCAATTATAATCATCCGAAATTGGGCCATATGCATTAGAGAGAGAGAGAATCTCTTGATAAGCAAAGGGGTTATCATATATTAAACTGACTGCTCTATTTTATGTAGAAATGCGAGGAAACACCGCTATTGAGATTATAAACAAAATACGTCTTTGTATTACTTGTAGTGCAGATAGCAACACGATTACCTAATAGGTAAGTACAGTTACGTAGTGTAATACAACCTTCCATAATTACCCAGTAACCAAAGGTATGTTAGATACCAAAACTTTCAAATACGTACTGATATCATAATTCTGTAAAATATGCGACTCCTTCATTTGGAAGGTTAATGACCCACGACTACTTTCGTTTTTTTCGTTGGCTAAGCAACTGTTTTTTTTTATTATTACAAACCTTATTAAACATAACTTTGTCCTAACGGGTTCTGCTGTAAATTCTATACCAGATGAATCGGTCATCGCTTCTGAAGCTTTAAATTCAGATTTCTTCTCTTTTTTCTTTCTTCTCTTTCTCAAAAATAGTACACTATACTGCAGCGGCCTACGAAAGGGGCATTGATGGATGAACGTGAAAATGTGGGCCGAGGCGAAGCCAAGGCACTCATAGGTGAGTCCATCAATACCTGGTTGCAACCATGTATAGTGCTTTTCTCAAATAATGCGCGAGAATTCAAACTAAGTAAATTATTTATAAACTCCAGATTCAATGACGAACAACGATAAGTTTTCACGCGCCAATGTGTTCATTTGTTTTTTTTTTTTCAATAAACAGCTTTCTTGCAATAAATCAAATTTAAATAAAACCTTTGATAAGTTTCCTCCTTGGTTCCCATGTTTCGGAGTAAAAGATCGTTCCATTTTTAAATTACACGATAGATATGAATTAACTATAGCCGCTAAACCACGACACATGGATTTTCATACTACTTTTGGCGGCCGCTGCTCGCATGTATTTGGCGAGTACAACATTTTCGATTTATCTCGAAGAAGGTTGTCAAAATGATGCCCAAATTTCCAAGCATGTTCGAGAAAATTACTTTTTTTGCTTCTTTTGTAATACGAATGGCGTGAGCTGAAGATACATATCAATATAAAGCAACTGAGGAATTACTTACTCATCCAAAATACTCCGTCCCGCTAATTTCCCCACTCATAATATTTCACTCACTGCTATACAGGTCTTCCTAGTGCAGACACCTGTCTCTCACAAACTTTGTCACGAAGGTTTTAAGCTTGTTTAAATATTTAAAAACGAAAGAAAATACATTTATTTAGCACAGACTAAAAGTCACACAATATATTAAAACTACAAGTAAAACAAAGGAAACAAATATAAAGTGCAAAAAAAAATTGTAAGAAAGTATGCCTCACGGCTGCGCCAAAAAGGCCCAGTTCAGCAAAAATGCCAGACAACTAGTGCCTTTTTTTTTTGGGGTGGGAAATTATCAAATAACTTCTCCCGCTCTGGGCGGAGCGGGAGGGCGTATCAGACTTTTACTGACTAAAACCCACCCGTGTTCCTTCAGATGCCTGTGTGCTAGGGCCACGATATCCCTTTCGGACAGGCTCGTAATCCTGGCAGGAGTGAGTACCTACATGGGTACATCATCGGCCGGCCACGTGCGTCGAATGATATTCAATACTTGTGCCCGCCGTTTCTAGAGTTACGTAACTCAACGCCTACTTTCAATGTCGAGCTGTTGAGCATTAAATGCATTATTATTTGTTTTCTTCAATAATAGCAATTATTTGCACAAGTGTTGCAAAACCTTTGTTGGGTTAAACGTACGACTGTTATATATACCGACAAATTTCACGCTATTTTAGAGTTTAAACATCGGTTAGAGGGGTCAGTATTGCATAAAAAAATTTGGAAGTATGTCTAACTTTTGGGTTGTATGGTTGTAATTAAATAAACTACTTACAGACTTTATTTAAATATCTGGTGATGAAATGTGTGTTTTGAGAAGCATTTTTTGAATATGTTATCAATGGTCACTATTACATTGAGCTATCAAAAATAGAGTTTGATATTTCCTGCAAAGGAACAGCTAGGTCAAGGAAATTAAAAATAGGGACAAATTAACCAACAAATTTGAAAAACTGCACACACACATACATAAACTCACGCCTTCTTCCCATGGGGGTAGGCAGAAACTATAGAATGCCACCTGCTACGCTCCTTACATACTCCTTTTGCTTCGCCTACGTTCATACATCTGGTCATACACGCACGCCGATTGCGAGTCTTACGCACCTGACCTTTCTGAAGAACATCACCAATTCGGTCACTATATGTCCTCCTAGGGCGTCCCCTCCCGGCGTTTCCACTCACCTCTGCTTTATAAATACCTTTTGTTAGTCGCGTTCCACTCATCCTCTCAACATGACCAAACCATCTAAGCATACTCTTTTCAATTTTTGTTACTACATCTTCTTTTAAACTGCACCGTTGCCTTATCACCTCATTTTTCAGCCTATCATTCATAGTCACGCCAGACATGCTTCGCAAGGAACGCATTTACTGCAAAATCAAAAAAATATATAGTTATAAATATCAAACAGTACTTTAATGACTAAATATACATCACATAACATCACGCTTGTATTCCCCGAAGGAATAGGCAGAGGGGCACCCACATTTCGTCAGTCATGTTTAAGTCCCATGTAAGAAGGGCGAGCCTATTGCCATCAACCGGGCACAAATCTAGCTTCCGGGTTGCTAATGAGAAATTCCTGATTGAAAAAACCAAAATCACTTTGCCCGACCTGGGATTCGAACCCAGGATCTTATGCTCAGCAGTAGCGCTTGCGACCACTAGACCAACAAATACAGGAATCCAAGTATTTTGTAAGAACCGAACCCCTCGCCTGTCAATAATCTAGAAGGCATTCGCAAGAGTACTGGAGTCTTCGGTCAGCTGGACCCGCTCGCCACTGGACCCGTGGGTCACTTAATTCATTTTCTGTATTTTTATTGGTTAACTGGACCCACATTCAAACTAAAAAAAAAACATATTTAATATCGTTTAAACCTACCAGTGGATTCAGTCGAGCGCAAAATTGGTTAGTCAAAATATAATAAAACGCAATTCAATTAGGTTTAAACGTTTATTCTCAATCAAAATCTAAAATATTTTTAAATTAGGTACATGTAAGTAAAACCAAGACAAACCTTATTATAACGAGAATATTAACTAAAAGCAATACTCAAATATAACACAGAAAAAATAAGTACCATTTAAAAATCACAGACAGATTTAAAGTCATAAAAATAAAACTACAAGATTGGGCTTTACTCCGTGACTGCACTCATAATGAAATTGGGCCGTGCGTCCAGCCGACCTATTCAAAATGTGATGGGGGTTGAGTGATCCCGCGGGTCCATTTCTAGTGGGTCCAGTTGATTAAAGACTCCACTGTCACATTTGAGATTCCTGGAACATACAATAGTTGGTATTGAATTATAAACTATCCAGCCAATGTCATACGTTTCTCCTATGAAAGAGGTTTCAATTAAGACTATTACAACCAGTTAAGGCCTCATTAATAATCATCAGCCAATTGCCTATTACTCATAGACACAGCTGATGACTTTCAAGGTGTAGGTTAAATTGGTATTCTACTAGCTACGCTCGTGTGGAACAACACCCACCTAGCGAATTAAATTGGTATTCTACTAGCTACGCTCGTGTAGAACAACACCCACCTAGCGAATTAAATTGGTATTCTACTAGCTACGCTCGTGTGGAACAACACCCACCTAGCGAATTAAATTGGTATTCTACTAGCTACGCTCGTGTGGAACAACACCCACCTAGCGAATTAAATTGGTATTCTACTAGCTACGCTCGTGTGGAACAACACCCACCTAGCGAATTAAATTGGTATTCTACTAGCTACGCTCGTGTGGAACAACACCCACCTAGCGAATTAAATTGGTATTCTACTAGCTACGCTCGTGTGGAACAACACCCACCTAGCGAATTAAATTGGTATTCTACTAGCTACGCTCGTGTGGAACAACACCCACCTAGCGAATTAAATTGGTATTCTACTAGCTACGCTCGTGTGGAACAACACCCACCTAGCGAATTAAATTGGTATTCTACTAGCTACGCTCGTGTGGAACAACACCCACCTAGCGAATTAATTTGGTATTCTACTAGCTACGCTCGTGTGGAACAACACCCACCTAGCGAATTAATTTGGTATTCTACTAGCTACGCTCGTGTGGAACAACACCCACCTAGCGAATTAAATTGGTATTCTACTAGCTACGCTCGTGTGGAACAACACCCACCTAGCGAATTAATTTGGTATTCTACTAGCTACGCTCGTGTGGAACAACACCCACCTAGCGAATTAATTTGGTATTCTACTAGCTACGCTCGTGTGGAACAACACCCACCTAGCGAATTAATTTGGTATTCTACTAGCTACGCTCGTGTGGAACAACACCCACCTAGCGAATTAATTTGGTATTCTACTAGCTACGCTCGTGTGGAAAAACACCCACCTAGCGAATTAATTTGGTATTCTACTAGCTACGCTCGTGTGGAACAACACCCACCTAGCGAATTAATTTGGTATTCTACTAGCTACGCTCGCGTGGAACAACACCCACCTAGCGAATTAAATTGGTATTCTACTAGCTACGCTCGTGTGGAACAACACCCACCTAGCGAATTAAATTGGTATTCCACTAGCTACGCTCGTGTGGAACAACACCCACCTAGCGAATTAAATTGGTATTCTACTAGCTACGCTCGTGTGGAACAACACCCACCTAGCGAATTAAATTGGTATTCTACTAGCTACGCTCGTGTGGAACAACACCCACCTAGCGAATTAATTTGGTATTCTACTAGCTACGCTCGTGTGGAACAACACCCACCTAGCGAATTAAATTGGTATTCTACTAGCTACGCTCGTGTGGAACAACACCCACCTAGCGAATTAATTTGGTATTCTACTAGCTACGCTCGTGTGGAACAACACCCACCTAGCGAATTAATTTGGTATTCTACTAGCTACGCTCGTGTGGAACAACACCCACCTAGCGAATTAATTTGGTATTCTACTAGCTACGCTCGTGTGGAACAACACCCACCTAGCGAATTAATTTGGTATTCTACTAGCTACGCTCGTGTGGAACAACACCCACCTAGCGAATTAATTTGGTATTCTACTAGCTACGCTCGTGTGGAACAACACCCACCTAGCGAATTAATTTGGTATTCTACTAGCTACGCTCGTGTGGAACAACACCCACCTAGCGAATTAAAAATACGTACTGCCTCGTTGGTCTAGTGGTCGCAAACGCTACTGCTGAGCAAGCGATCCGGGGTTCGATTCTCAGGTCGGGCAAAGTGATTATTGGGGTTTTCTATGCAGGAATTTCTCATCAGCAGCCCGGTGTCTGGATTTGTGCCCAGCAGACTCGCCCCCCCCAATTACATGAGACATAAACATAACTGGCGAAATGTGGGTGTAGGTACTATAGGCACACCTCTGCCTAACAATTAATGAATTTATTCTATTATTTATTTTTCAGTCAAAGGCCATTACATTAAATTAAATTAAATCACAAAATTTATATAAAAATTACACATACACAATAATTAACAATTATATTAAAACATTCAAATCAAATAAAATTAAAATACATACACTTGTCATTCAAATCAAATTTAAAATACATACAAATGTCATTCAATATCTGAGAGAAAATAAAATATATAAAAAGTCATCAATAAAAACAATATAAATTACAATTTTACGATAAAACATTATAAAGATTAAATTATTAAATATGAATTTAGACTAAGATGAAGTTTAATGTAAACTTCATCTGAGTCTAAATTTAGATAAGAATCCGGAATGCTCAATATGCAGCCTGGTCCAGTACCGCATTATTGGGCAATCCAGATCCAGATCCATCCTCCATCCGAACAGCTGAAGGTAGCTGTTGGAACTGCCTCGTAATGAATCACTGCGTTCTGCTGCTACATACTTTTTGCGCGCAAAACGGTCAACTCCTTTTAATTCTAAAATACACACACATACATATATAAACTCACGCCTTCTTCCCATGGGGGTAGGCAGAAACTATAGAACGCCACGTGCTACGCTCCTTACATATTCCTTTTGCTTCGCCTACGTTCATACATCCAATTCTAAGATGTTTATACATTATATTCAAAATATGATCGTTTTTCCAAACAACATTGTCAACATTTTTATATGAGCTTATCAGTCGTTGGAAATGACTTTGAAAAGACATATTAAAATTTTATAATAAGAGATAAAATAAATGAAAACTATATTATATAGCTCAGTAATAATGTATTTTTTGAATGAAGTGTACTATATTGTGATGAAGTAAGTAATCAGTGTAAATCGTTTAATTAGCCGTCTCTGGTATTGCTTTCCTTATAACATAACACACACACATAACATAACATCACGCCTGTAATCCCCGAAGGGTTAGGCAGAGGTGTACCTATAGCACACCCACGTTTCGCCAGTTATGTTTAAGGCCCATGTAATAAATAGGTGACCTATTGCCATCAACCGGGCGCAAATCCAGACTCCGGGCTGCTACTGAGAAATTCCTGGTGGAAAAGCCCAATAACACTTTGCCCGACCTGGGAATCGAACCCAGGACCTCGTGCTCGGCAGTAGCGCTTGCAACCACTAGACCAACAAGGCAGCTTACCTTATATTGGCGATATATTTATCAAAAGGTTTGTATTACGCTCAACGATCCGATACTACTTCATACCTAATTTTTGCCTTTTTGCTGGTCTAAAAAGAACCTTTATTTGTCATAGGTACTCGTATAAGACCAAAAAGGGCTAAATAAGCAACGCTCCTTCATAATAACGCCCATAATAATCTCATATTAAACATTTTAATTAATTAATTTGAAATATACACACACAAGCAGTGGTGACCCCTGGGTAACGGTCCTGACTTACGAGTTTGTAAGTCGTGGGTTCGAACCCAGGCAGGCGCTTTACTTTGTGTAAATAATTTCGTCATCATTGCTCTCAAAACGGCGACGGAAAACATCGTGAGGAAACCAGATGTCCTAGAACCAAAAATTCGAAGACATGTTGCATCTACCAACCCGCACTGGGCCCGCGTGGTGGATTACGGCCCACTTCCTCTCTGTCCCAACAGTGGGAATATTATAGGCAGATTATGTTAAACACACACAAAAATGTCACAGTTTACTATTCCACACTGGTAGCGTCAGGATCCCAGCTCCCGCTAATGTAGCGTGTTGCGGAAACGTCAAAATAGCGCTTACGTTTGACAAAAGTGGCACTTGTCTACTATTTTGATGAATATTGTTAGCGATTAGATGTCACCTCAGAATTGTTCTGAGGATGTCGCACTCGCTTCGACGTTCCACATGAGGAATAATCACCTAAAGCTATTGTAAACTCCATTCTATTTAAACTTTCCGTTGGCGTTAACGCTTACAGAAAATGAATTTTGTCTAGGCTCCCAGGCGATTTACGCCTCCGGATCCAGATGACGTTACTACGCGCCGTCCTTCGTAAGTCCAGGCCCGGAATACTCCTTCGACAGGAGTGGTTTTTCTTCCTAAGCTTTCCCTACATTAGACTATCGTAACTTTAAACATTTATTTAACAATTTAACGTAAATCCTCTATCTATCATTTTAAAATACCTACTCAACAAGTCAACATTTTGTACTGGAAAACTTTAGTCTATTCCTTTTTAGGGTTCCGTACCCAATGGGTAAAACGGGTACCCTATAACTAAGACTCCGCTGTCCGTCCGTCTGTCTGTCTGTCCGTCTCACCAGGCTGTATCTCATGAACCGTGATAGTTAGACAGTTGAAATTTTCACAGACGATGTGTTTCTGTTGCCGCTATAACATCAAATACCTACTAAAAAACAGAATGAAATAAATATTTAAGGGTGCTCCCATACAAGAAACGTGATTTTTTTGCTCGGTATTGATAACGGCAACAGGTAGACGCTTGAAATATTCACAGAATATTTAGTTATTGAATGATATATTCACTTTAAAAATAAATAATTAATTTAAAATAAAACAAATATTTAATATTTAATTTTATCCCATACAACAAACGTGATTTTTTGCCGTTTTTATAGATAACTAGCTGCGCCCCGCGGTTTCACCCCCGTAAGACTCGATTCCGTAGGAATATCGGGATAAAAAGTAGCCTATGTCTTAATCCAGGGTGTCAGCTACCTCATTACAAAATATTATCAAAATTGGTCCAGCCGTTTGAGCGTGAAGAAGTAACAAACACACACACACACACACAAACTTTCGCCATTATAATATTAGTGTGATGTAATGATGGTACGCAGAACCCTTCGTGCGCGAGTCCGACTCGCACTTGGCCGGTTTTTTTTAATAACTACATAAATAGCGACGCGAATTAACGGGTGATTGCAATCGAACTATAAACTTCCCGAAGCAGCAGTGCAAGTACGTACTTTGCATCGATAAGACATCGAGATCGCTAAAGTTTGCATTTTGATCGATCTTGTTAACGAATTTGGAAGTACGTAACACGCGACGATAAGATTTATCGTGGGATCGTTTGTCAAATGGCAAGACTGAGGACGACCACAGACAAAACATCTAAGGTGGGATTTTTGTGGCAAGACTATGTCCGAGATATTTAGAAAATCCTTTATTTTCATACATTTTTGGCGTTGTAAACAATATTTATGGGTATAATTCAGAGAAACTACCAGTACGAGTATTTACCAAAATTTCCGTTTGTTTTAGTAAAAATACAGAAAATATGCCATCTTCCTAAAGCGTCGTTGTGTTTCCTTTGCCAAAAAAAAAGTTTATTGTTGACATTACTTTGTTGAAGCTTGAGAAAAAACATACCTATACGTAAACCTAGAAAATGTAAGTACTTAATCGTACTATTAACTTGAGTTTAATCAAAAGGTTAGGTATGTTTTATCTAGATCTCGAATGAAGTAGGTAACTATAGTAAAAAAAATAGTAGGTACTTACCACGATATGGACAGGGAGTCCAGTGGATCGTATCCTCCGCACATCTACCTCTATCCCTTCTATTAAAATAACTGCCACTTCAAGAGACGAACAAAATCTTCTTCTGGAAGTTCCAGAGGATTGTTTGTGTCTCTGAGATGCCGCCTCCGAACACGCATAACATTGCGACGCTGGTGCCGTTCTTCCTCATCACCCAGCAATAAAGTCATGAGTCCTAAATCCATTATTAGTAATGATCGCTGCTTATCGGGCTTCTACAAGGTGTCGATAAATTACCGAGCTTGACAGCGTAAGCTGACAATCTTAACTGTCAAAATGTCGTTTCGTACCATTTCGTACTTGCATTTTCATTAAGCTGAGTACTGAACGACGTTACGGGGTACCTATGGGTTTCTTAGTAAAAAAAAAGCAGCAGTAAAGGGGGCGGGGGTCTTAATGGCCGCTGGCAGACATTCCAAAACATATACGTACGAGTAACAGTCAAAGGATTCGCCAAAAAACCGACGACCGGGTGGAGCACTCAAAGCGAGCATCGAACAGCTCGTTGCTCGCTGGTTTCCCCGTAACACTACGTACTGACTGCATGAATGCTCGCCTTGTAACATGTTACATTACACCTCGTCACGTCGGTCAGTACCCAGCTTAAAATTCGTTAAAATTTTAGAGCTTATCTACCGATCGTTAAAGTAGAAGTTACGTACTTGCGACATCGATTCGATTCGATAAAAACTCATTTTATCGAGAATAATTGTCAAATGTATCGAATCGAGTCCGACGTACTTGCACTGCTGACTTGCAAAAATTTTACATTTAAACCTACTATAAGTTTTCTTCTAATCCCTCGACTCGATTTTTTGTATTTTTGTATTACACCTTTTCTTACTTCATTTTCTTTTGTATACCTTTTTTGTGTACTAGTTTTTACCTATTCAAAATGAATATACGTGAAGAAAGTGTTCAATTTTTTCCTGCGATATGGCGTTAAGGCGTTCGGGGTTCGATTCCCAGCAGCAGCCGCAACATTTTCTCTACAGTATGTATAATATAAAATACGGATATCTGTGAGTAGGTTTCGTATTATAAACTCAGAATAACCGCCTGACAGAGAGACATTCATAATATTTGTAAGAAACGGAAAGAAATGTATAAATGTGTACCTACTGTGTGATACAAGAAAAGAGGCAGGCCAAAGATAAGATGAATGAATTGTGTAAAAGAAGATATGGCAAGGAAGGTAGAAAACACTGAGATAACGGCTGATAAAGTGATTGATGAAATGTTTGAAGTTGAAGTTGAAGTTGATGAGAAAGTCATATTTCACCGACTCCAACCAAATTGAGATAAGGGCATTATGATGATAAAGAGGATGATGATGATGATGAACATGCTTGGCAGACGGATTCACAACCAGAATCCGCTGTTATTAGCAGCCAGGAGGACGCTGTCGATCATCAAAATCTAAATATTTTATTTCACATAAACCTATACCTATGGCAAACGTCACTTATGGAACGTCAGAAGCTAGGTACACGGTTCCAATTGGTTGTTTCCTAAGGAGAAGCTCCACGGTTACTCTTTTAAAAATAATTGGCTTTTACAATGTTATCAAATTACAGTGTTAATAGGTATGGGAGGACTGTGTAGGCCCGTCAACAAGTACCAGCACCCTATTTGCGTAACACAGTTTGAATCACAATCGGAATGATTTTGAAGTATATTGCAAATCCATTGCTGCATATGTTTAAAAAAATTGTCTGCTCAACAACGTAAATAACGCAATGAATGTTATTGAACTGTCAAATTGAAACCGATTCCTATTCATAGTGCGTTACTAAATACAATGTACAAATCTACAGTCTATTAAGCCTACAACGTTCTCACATTCACAAAATATAAAATAAAAAACTATATAAAATATTATTAAAATAATAAAAGTTACCTTGTTGAAATTAAAATTGTAGGTATATAATGTCAAATAATGAAACGATTATGTCAAAGAAGTATGTATTTTTTTTTTTTAATAAACATCGTAATTTTGGAGCAGTTAGTAGACATTTACATAGTTTTGCCGTTAATGAGGTACAAGGGACGCCACATGTATAGAAAAAGTTATTGCCAAACTTCCTTGTCTTCAACGTGGTCTTTAATCTTATAAAATACTTTTTTGATAAGATCTCGTTTGATGTGGGTTTTGAACTTTCCAACGCTAAGTTAAGTTAAGTTCTGTAACCGACATTGGCATCGTGTTATAAAAGCGGATACTGTAAGCAAAACATTTATCTTAGGATCCATAAACAAAGGGGATCGGTCCATTCTTTCTCGAGAATCGCATAAATTAAACTTATGCAGTTAAGTTAGTTGGCTTAAGTTTCACGATAAGTAGCAGGTACTAGTAGCCTGCTGCACTAGTGAGTGCCCCGTTGGTCTCGTGGTCGCAAGTGCGACTGCTGAACGTAGGGTCCTGGGTTCGATTCCCGGGGCGAGCAAAGTATCATTGGGTTTTTCCATTAGGAATTTCTTAGTAACAGCCCGGGGTTTGGATGTTGATGGTGTGATACCCCCATGCCTCAGAAAGTACGTTAATCCGTTGGCCCTACGCCAGGGGGCCGATCGCGCTAATTTTGAACGTTAATACCACAACCAAAAACGTTACATTAGACACATTTCGTATCGCGCTAATCATTTCAACGGAAACGATTGAGCTTTAGTTTGGAAGTTACGTTGGAGGAACGATCGATCCAACAATACTCTCACAAAAAATAGCGCGATACCGCTTCTTACATCAGCTAAACCAAAACTAAACCAAAACCAAAAACGTGCCGTTCGAACGGTAATTACGTTGAGAAATAGCGCGATCGGCCCCCAGATCTATCTCCGGTCGTCTCGGATTGCCGTCCCATCGGACTATGAGAGTGAGGGAAGAGAGAGAGCACCTGTGTCTGCGCACACGCTTGTGCACTATAATATCTCCCGCGCCTAAGGCTGGTCTTCGCTGAGATTGGTCGCCATGGCCGAAATTCGGTCTGGAGGACTATTATTATTATTAGTGTCTGCTAAATTCCAGTACCCAAAAAAGCATATCACCACTTGCAGCGATTATCCCTTTTTAAAAGAGACTTGTTTTCAGCACTCAACAGCGATAAGCTTATTAGGGGAGGTGCTCTGATAAAAAGGAAGCTGTGATTGGCGGTCACAGTTTCCTATTATTATTCATAGCCGTGTGATAGGTCGTTATCGCTTAAAGGAAAAGTAGTAAAAAACAAAAATGTTATCGTTCAATTTGTATGTGAACGTGATATGTACTCAGTATATTTGGTGAGCGTTTTATTATACGGCAGATTAAACTCATTTCAAGGTTAAAAGGAAATGGAAAAGAACAGAAAATCAAGTACTAGACACAGATTTCATCTTACTGATAGGTATAGAAACTGTGATCCCAATGAGCATAATTGACTTTACATATTATACAGAATGATTCCAAAAACTCAGCCTGTATACAATTGTAACGAAAAAAAAAAAACGCAAATACCGTAGTTCGACACTGAAGCTTACAACTCAATATAAATAGCGAACAATCTATTAATATCTACATTTTAATTAAAACGAGTACAATTATCACTATCATATCTCTTGGGATCTTTTACATCTGACAGAGCTGAGTTGTCCTGTCAGAGAGACTTCAGGAACTGTCACTTTGACAGCAAAAACAAATACGCGTTGACAACGCCTAAATGTAATGCAACTTCATCTCAATTCAGCTATAGATACGGTAAACCAGTTAATTCCAGATCCTTTCGTCGATAATATAATTAAATTGAGTCATTTAAATTGGACACGCTATTGCGAGAATATTTTTAAATAACTTTACACATTTAACGCTATGTTACTAGAGAACACAATGATAGTTTTGCATGGAATATCGATAATTTATTTGTGATACCAGTGATCTGTCACGCGTACAACCAAGTAAGGATCGCAACACTAACTATGTATGTCACCCGGAACTCAAACATGTAGTTCAGGATACAACTCGGTAGAAACTCTTATCCATCTTGTATCGTGTTGTGGGGCAATTATATGGCACTAGATCGATATAAACAGATCGACAATGATATATCGATGAATCTTTTTCTTTTATTTATTTTTTTTTGTTAAAAACGTTGCCCCACACTAGGAATTTCTCCTGTATCGTGGGTGCGATTGCAAACATTTAAAACTCACATACACAAACAGCCAGACCCGGAACAACTACTTGTAGGTCATACAAATATTTGTTCCGTGCGGGAATCGAACCCGCGACACGCAGCGCAGCAGTCAATCGCTTAACCACTGCGCCAACCGTGCCGTCACCGAAAAGCCGAATAAAAGGCAACTGCATGTAGCTGAGATGAGAATGCTAAGAGGCATGTGTGGTGTGACACGAATGGATAGAATAAGAAATGAGTACAGGAGAGGAAGTCTGAAAGTGGCACCGGTGACTGAAAAAATTTGCGGAAATCGTTTGTCATGATATGGGCATGTGATGCGGAGAAATGAAGAAAATGTCGTGAGGAAAGTTTTGAGTATGAATATCAACGGCTATAAGAGTAGGGGGTGACTACCGAGATGACGACTTATAGAGAAGTATGGAAGAAAGGGACATGTTGCGCCGACCCCAAATAAATTGGGATAGGGGGGGCTGGATAGTGATGATAAGATGAGAGATCGACTCCCATCACTAAAATATTTAGCTACTTTATCAAACTACTAATACAGTCAGATAAATTAAGTTTTTGAGGCTTGTGGCTAAGGAATAACAGCCGCACGGGTCGATCCATCAGGTTAAGCTACGCTTGCTGCGGTTGGTCAGTGGATGGGTAACATACCAAGCCCCCCCCCCCCCCCCCCCCTCCGTGCCTCGGAAAGCACGTTAAGCCCGGCTGTCATTCGTGGATCTTTGGAAGCCGTTACGAGGCGTCAGAAGCCCGAAAGTCTGACGACCAATCTTACCAAGGGGTATCGTATTACCCTGTAAATGGGTTGTGGAGGTCAGATTATATTGGTATTCAGCTGCATCCGGTTAGACTGGAAGCCAACCCGGGAAAAGGCTAGGCAGATGATGATGAAACTACTAATACAGTCAGGGAAGTTAATTGTTTAGCAATTCACACACTACGTCAATTTGCTGAGTTATAGCTTTTTCACACGACTGTCATTGGATGGCAGTTGTCTTAAGTTGATATTCAATTTGATAAGCAATCATTTTCCCTGACTTTAAATTCAATGGATCAGGCTATCCTTTTTGAATGTCATTTGTTTTTTTTTTGGTTCCGTACCTCAAAAGGAAAAAACGGAACCCTTATAGGACCACGTCTTTCTGTCTGTCAGTCTCTCAAAACCCTAGGTCCCTTAGAGCTCTAAAAAAATCAAACTTCTAAATCTAAGTCAACGCTATAAAAAAATACAGCCATTTATGCGACAGATTTTGATACTTGCAAATAAATCAAAACCTATAGGGTACTTTCTGTAGACCTAGAATCATGAAATTTACGAAGCAAGGTTTCACAGCACAAGTAAAGAAAAAACCCAAAAAATCGTTAATTTATAGTGTTATCAAATAAAAAACTGACTAACTTAAGTACATTTGCAGTTGGAAAATTGATCGTGACGTATATCGATGTATGGGAAAACATATTTTTCAACTACAATGTTAAGTTTGACTTTGGGATAAATTCATCCCAACTACGGAACCCTTTATTGTGCGTGGTCCGATACTCACTTGGCCAGTTTCTTTTTTCATATACATATTTCAAGTTCGCTATGTTTTTCACCCTCAAAGAAACAGAAATAGAAACACGACAAAACGGCAATGCAAATACACACTATCTAAGCACGTACCAAAATAGACACATTAACATTGCAATAAAACTAATAATCATACAAAACCGTAAAACATTACTGTCTGTGACCCACATAAACTGTTACCAAATCCAAGTAACAATGAAGGATCAATCATCAACCAGCGTCTCATAACGACAACAAAATAATACGGGGGACTGGCAGCGATCCAAATATTGTATTGTGAACAATCGATTTGTTTAAATTAATGTTTGTTGATATGCTAACGTTGCTGACTTGTTCGAGTCACGTAGAAAGTGAACGGAATTCATTGGTTACTCTTTGACATGAGTTGCTTAAACTTTCTGTTGGGTTACACGTTGCAACATTTAATTGGCAATTGATAGGTGAGATGTTACTTGTAAAGATGGAATTAACTAATCCACTTTTTTAAATTGTAGGCTACTATACAACATTATTTTTAGTATATGTGAAACCGGAATATAGTTGGTTCAGAATAAGGAACTGAATCGATTTCAATAATTTTTATACCATGTTATATTTAGTCCCAAAAATATTTAAGTGTGATGGAAAATGTTATCACCATTTAATTACTTACAATACAATCGCTGTACGGTTAGGTACCTACTGCCAAATTATTATCAATGAGCGCAAGACGACCCTGGAGGCGCGGGGGCGCCGCTATGGAAAATGGTAGAACAAGCGCATATCAAAAATGCTTTTTACGAATATCATAATTTGGCTAATATGGCTATTCTTTTAGGTTTTCTAATAGTCAAATTATAATATTCATTACGATTTTTTTTTCTTAATACGCGAAATTATTTTTTTTTTCTTAGATAGAAATACATAGAAGACAGAAGTGCCAAACTCAAGTCTTTGCGTATACATGTTTCAATACCATATTGTGAAAAAAATACTTGGTACAGATATGCAGTATTATACATTTTTAGAAAGGTTATTTTATGCTTTTTGCGATACAGCTTAATGATTTTAAAAGTAAAGAAAAATATTTCAGTAATTACTTAAAAAGTGACATACCTTTTTTTTCACTTGTATGTTTTTTCGTCGAAGGTTTTCAGTATTACCCACGTTTGCCCAAGCGCTACTTTTTGTGTCGACTAGTAGTCTAACTATTCATAAATAGAATGCAAAAAAAATCAGCTGCGGATATTTGCGGTTTTAGAAGATATGAGAAAAAAACTGATAAAAGTCAGAACCCGAAAATTAGTATCTTTTGCGGTTTACCACTGACACCATTCACATGAACAATATAGAACTTTTTGGATATTTTCTTCATTATTTCGTGATAACAAAGGGACCTTATCAAATTTGCACTCGGTTTGCGTGGGAAATTACAAGATAATAATGATGTAGGTACCAATTCGATATTGTAAAATGAGTATTTAAAGGGAAGCAAAAACTATTCGAACCATCTACATCAGTGTAACTTCAAGTGAAGCAAATCTCATCTACGCCTATTATTTCTGCAGATTGTGAAGTGTTAAAATGTCTTCCTTCAGCTGTACCAAACGAGACTTCATAATCCCCTATATAGAGGGCTGCAAGATAATGGAATCATTATCCAAAGTTTTAGTGGAAAAGCTGAATGTTTCTGAAAACAACTTGTGTTTTATAATTAGTGACATACAAAGGCACATTCTTCCTATTTTCAACAAACGCTGGGCCCTGGCATCTCGGAAAAAAGAAACATTTTTACAGAAGTATTGTACTTGGTTGGACTCAAGGTATTCGTTAAATTTACCGGATTCTGAACAATATTCTACGCCATCAACATCTGGCCAACGAGGACGAGCATGCGTGGCTTATGGAGACTCCTCAGAATCTACCAAGAAGAGGAAAAACACTCTTCTACTCCAAGACTATGGCTTCGAGCATATAAAAAACGCCTATCTGCAGGGACTACGGGCTTTACGTGAGTACACAGAAGCTCATCTTGTCGAAGAATTAAGAACCGCTGACACTCAAAAGAAATTAGATATCTCAAGTAAGTGGAACGACTCAGACCAGATGAAGATTCTTTCCGATACGGAAGCATTGAGTGCTTTTATAGATTTAGATCTAACAAAAGCACAATATATGTACCTGAAAAACTTAACCAACGAACGAAAGTGTTGTATATTCCCGCCTTACTACAAAATACAAGAAATAAAAAGATCCTGTTATCCACCATCTTCTACAATCGAAATCACGAATACTTATGCTAAAGTGATTAATATACAAGATTTATTGGATCATACTGCTGCTAGAATTTTAAAAATCGATTCTGTTTTCCAAAAACAACATAGAACATTGATCCTTTATTCTAAATGGGGATGTGATGGTTCATCTGGTCAAAGCCAATACAAGCAAATACTTGCAGAAGAGTCAGAAACAATTTCAGATGCCAATTTGTTCATCACTTCATTAGTCCCCATCAGATTAGTTGATGTGCAATCGGGATCCGTTGTTTGGCAAAATCCGGTACCTTCATCTGTCCGTTTTTGCAGACCCATTTCTATTGAGTTTTGTAAGGAAACTCCAGAAAAAACCAAGGCAGTTGTTGATGATATTAAAAAACAAATTAGGGCTGCACAAGCATCACTTATAAACAAAGATGGTGTTGTAGTAAATGTGAAGCATGAACTATTTCTAACGATGATCGATGGAAAGGTGGCTCAGGTCTTTACAGATACTCCATCTGGTTCCACATGCACGATATGTGGGGCTACTCCACGGCTAATGAATGACCTATCGAAAGTAACTGCCAGACCCGAAAACGAAAACGCCTACCAATACGGATTGTCCACCTTACACGCCTGGATTCGCTGCATGGAAATGATATTGCATATTTCCTATAATCTTTCGTTTAAGACTTGGTCTGCTTCAACTGAGGAAAATAAGAGATTAAAAAAAGAAAAGAAAGAAGTTGTTCAAAAACGTTTCAGGGAGGAGTTGGGATTAATCGTCGACAAACCTCGGCAAGTTAGCGGGAATACGAACGATGGCAATACCGCACGAAGATTCTTCTATAATAGCACTTGCTCATCGGAAATAACAGGTGTAGATGAGGCATTGATTAAACGCCTATACATTATCTAGCAAGTTCTTTCTTCTGGAATGATGATCGACCCTGAAAAATTTGGGGAATATGCAATAGAAACTGCAAGAATCTATGTAAGTAATTACGATTGGTATTATATGCCATCCTCCGTTCATAAAATACTCATACACGGGCAAAACGTTATCAAACATTTTGCGGTGCTTCCTATTGGACAGCTATCGGAAGACGCACAAGAGTCTCGCAACAAAGACTACAGAAACATACGACTTCATCATGCCAGAAAATGTTCCCGATCTGCTACAAATGAAGATGTCTTTAAAACGCTTTTATACACGTCAGATCCATATATAACAAGTTTGAGAAAACCGTACGTAAGAAATGTGAAAGAACTTGAAGAAGAGGCACTAAGTCTTTTAAACGTGGCACCTGAAAGTGAACCCACATTTACTGACCCTGATCCTGAAGTGGTATAAGTTAAAAATAATATTTATATTTAGTTATTACTTATATTTGTACCTAGCTACATCATTTCCTGAAGCCAGAGTATAGGATGTACCTATTAGTAATATGATTTTAATTTAGTATTTTTTTTTCATATATATATATTTTGTTTACTTTGCTTGTTGTAATTAACCATGGTTTAATCTTTTTAGTCATTATAAACTTGTATTCCACTTGAAAAAAATTTTTAACTATTTTTTTCGTGATTTTTTCCCATTTCTTTCATTCTATGCAAAAAAACATACATAGATATACAAGAAAACCCTATAAACTACACATCGTTCGAATCTCCGAACCTTGCTGCATATTTGTGCCAAATTTCATCACGATACAACAAAAATTCATGAAGTTACAGATTTTTGATCCGATACCGACCTATATTTTCCATAGTGGCCGTTAGCATGTTTTTGTACGGACAACCCGGTAACATAACAACCTTATAACTTTGTGATTTTTCATGATACAGTTTTGAATTTTTGTACATAGATTCTTTACATAAAAATACTTGACATGTGTTTCGGGTTTCGCATATACTAAAACTAATATTGTATAAATGGTAACCTACAATTTTAAAAAGTGGATACATGAAGATGTTTAGTTACAACGATTTGCTTCTAAAAAAAACTTATTACAAAGAAAATACCAACCGACTTTCAAAAAACACTACAAAGTGAAAAATTACTTTAATTCCGAAGTTGGTTGCAATTATTTCATAAAAAGTTTTTTTGTTTTTCATTTTATCGTGGGTCAGTTAGTAAATTTATCTAAGTTACAACAGCCTAATGTCAACTTCTTATCACCCTTTACAAAATATTGCTTTTCCCGATGCAGGGACGTTAATTGTTGAGGAGTTCTCCTGGTAAGAACCATCAGCTCCACTTCACCATATGCATTGTGACGAGCATAAATTACTTAACAATCATTTTAAGTACCTAATCGAATCGCAACCCATGAAATACTTATTATTAAGTAGTTCCGATGGCCATCTGTGGTCATCATCATCAGTTCCACTTCACCAAATGGTACTTTACGAGAGCAAATGAAATGCATGAGTAACTGTAAAACATACCCAAATCGCTATAGATGTGCCTATAAAATTTGAGGATTTCCCTCGATTTCCGTGGGATCCCTCATCAGACTCTGACTTGGTGACAATGGAACCACCTCGAGAGCCTTTCAAACAAAAAAAGTGTTTTCAAAATCGGTCCAAAATTGACGGAGCAACCGGCGTAAATTAAAAAAAAAATTACAAGCATTCAGACGAACATAATTATAACCCTCATCCTTTTTGGAAGTCAGTTAAAAAGTAATCCTTCCTGTCATCGTCGTAGTCATTCAATCTTCCATAACATCTAAGTACACACGGTACGGGTTTTGACCAAAACAGAGGAGACCAGTCAGTTCTTCAGAGAGACAGATGATACTTCTTGAAGTATCATCTTGCACCATTGTGTCATATATCCCCGTTGCTGCTAAACCATCTTTCACTTTTCTCTTCAGATTATTTGTATGAAGATCAAACCTGAAATACTCTATTTTGTAAAAGAAAGTGAGAAGTTATTAAAAACTACAAAACCTACATTGGTGTTTAACACTTACATTGAAAGTACTTTTACTAATCACTCACATCACACTCGCAAATTGCACTAATCAACGTTGGCAGACAAACTTTCCATTTTGAAATATTTTGGCAATTTTATACAACAGCTCGAGCTGCGCTTGCGCGAGCAGTGCTGGCCCAGTAGTAACGGTCACGACTTACAAGTTGTAGGTCGTAGGAGTGAACCCAGACAGGCGTTTTACTTTTTGTTAATTATTTCATCAGCACTGCTCTCAAAACCGTGAAGGAAAACATCATGAAGAAACCAGCATGTCCTAGAACCAAAAATCCGAAGACAGCTGACATCACCAACCCGCACTGGGCTCGCGTGGTAGATTTATAGCCCACTCCCTCTTAAAGAGAGGAGGCCTGTGTCCCAGCAGTGGGAATATTATATGCTGATTATGTGCGTACATATAAAATATTTCATTGTATAGTTTGATGTTGAGATAGACTCATGATAGCACAAATTTAAACCTTAGTGGTTTTTTGGTTGCTTTTTAATATGTAATCCTAATAATGCTAATTATTCTTATGCTATACAACAGCTCCTAGATATTATTTTCGACATATTATCGCGTTGTTGTTCACAGTTCCACATTGGCCCGAAAATAGATTTCTGCACTTCTTACGATTCTGACCGTTGAATGAATTTTGTATTTTGGTTGTCCACGGATACTACTGCCCAAGCTCTATGGTAATCCCTTATTTAGTTCATCAACCATCGTAAAAAGAATGCCTATATGCTTCCAAACATGTACGATGTACTTTTATGGTGTACATAATAAAGAGTATTCTATTCTATTCTATTCTACGATAATACATACTTACATCTTTACTTAAAATCTGTTAGCTGGCCACGTTTGTTTTTCATTCAACATCGAATTCTAATCACATAAATTGTATTGGTAGGCTGCTATGATTTTTCCAATCAGCTTTTGAAACTTACTCCGTGGAGAAAGTGGCTACCTATGTAGCTACCTACATTGTTTCTACTGTCTTTCTTTCATTTTCCGTTTGCGATAGAAAAGCGAAAGCATCACAGGAAACTTTGCAGTAGCAAAACGTGTTACGGTTGAGCGAGGCTCGATTCAAGGCATGGAAATGTTATAGCGCCAGTCTGTACGAGCTTTTACGTCGTGCGCCATCTGAACGTGTTGGTATCTAGACTCAACCATATTGGCCGAAATGCAAAATGAAAAAACAAATACCTTCTTTTCCTTCAAGTTACCGAAAAACAAATGCCCAATGACGCAGAAAGCAAAATTATTCCGTCTTTGAATGTAATTCATGTACATAATATAACCACCTTCATACAAAGTAAGTAGAAATATAGGTAAGTATTGTATGCTATAAAACACGACTCACATACATAGGTGCTTTGAGCAAAAGTGATACTAAATGGAAACGTATTTGTAAACTTTTCACGAATCATGATGAAAATAATGAAATCTAATTAACAAATTTTTATTTTTTATTTAAGATATACAGGGTTACTGGTAACTCGACGTATTCCTTGCAGGACGTTATATTAGGGTTCAAATGAAACAAATTAAGCCACCAAATGTTCTACCGAGAATCAGTAGTATTTGAGTTTTTTTTTATAAAGTAATGACAAAAATTACGAAAAATATAATATTTAATTAGTGATCACTGCCAAACTTTTAGGTATTTTTGTACTTTTAATTAACAACAAAGACCAGCTACGGTATCAGCTATGATAGTAACTAAAATTCCAGTACAGTCGCGTCGTAAACCATTTTTAAATTGGGTTTTTCATAAAACAACTAAAAACCTAATTAACTCAAAAAGTTCTGAATTTCGGTAGAACATTTGGTGGCTTAATTTGTTGCATTTTAACCCTAATATGACGTCCTGCAAGGAATACGTCGAGTTACCAGTAACCCTGTATATGTGTATCTCAGAAAGTTCAAAATAACATAAATAAACATACCTGCCTTTCACGAAGGGTTAAGTAATAAAATAAGTACCGTTATTTCGCCAGTAAAAATTAATTGTTTACTTATTAAAAATAAATATTTTATTATTTATTTTTCATACTAACAATGCGGATTTCACTTTGACTCAAGTTTTCGTGTGGCCTCCGAGGGCGGAAGAGTTGTGTACAGCCGTTTGTGTTATTTTCTCACGCACACTTTTTGTGCCTTAGTCATGTCTGCTAAAATATTATTGTTGAAAGAACCTCTTCTTAAGGTGAATCTGCAGCTGTAGCCAGCAAAACTAAAATTTTATTAAGTTTTTTGCTATTTGCAGGTCAGTGCCAGGTTGTATATTGATAAAAATATGATACGCCACTATAACAGATATCTATTTACAGATTTATAATCATTAGAATCATTACATCTTTCTAAGTTAGATTTGTTCCATTTAATGACTTTTTATGAAATCATGACACATTGTGGAACAAATCTAACTCAGAGAGATCTATTAATGATTCTAATGATTATAAATCTGTAAATAGATATCTGTTATAGTGGCGAATCATATTTTTATCAAGATATAACCTGGCACTGACCTGCAAATTGCAAAAACCGTAAGAATATTTGAATTTCGCGGGCTAAAGCTGCGGATTTACTTGAGTTACCTTGTTTCATGAAGAATAGAAAAGACTTGAATTTAGTGGTTCCCCTTTTGTTTTTTATTTCTATGAGCTGTGGAGTGTGTATTGAAAGTGCGCTATTGTACTTTCAACGCTCGGCTCAGCACTGAAAGTTGAAAAACAGCGCACTTTTATTAAAACATTCATTTAGTTGTTGACAAGTGTTAGTGGATTACAACTTATTATGATGTTTTGTTAAGCTGCGTAGAAATATTAATAATCTCCGAGGGTAACCCCTCGGAGATTACTGGCTAACGGCAGAGGTGAAACTTAACAACATTCTACTTAATTCTCTTTAACTATGTATTTAGGTTTTAGCTAATTGTATCATTAGGTAGCCAGTTTTCGTCTTACAGCTTGTCCTTCGACAAAACCCTCCTCTAAAGCTTTCCATTTTGTCCTGTCCTTTGCAGTGCGTGTCTGGACCAGCTATCTTTTTCATATCGTCTTCCCAACGTTTAGTTTGTCAACCTTTGTTCCTTTTAATATCACACGGATACGAATTCCTTTATTAGTCTCGTCCACTTCTGTTTCTCTTTCCTTAGCATTTGTCTTGTCCATCTCAGAACTTCGAACGATTATCTAACGTATTTGAAATAAAAAATACAACCATCCTATAGCATTTTGGTTTAAAATACGACAAGCATACATCACTAGTATCACCCGTAGGTCACAATAAAGACATAAGAAAAGAAGAGAAAATTCGTTTGAAACGAACTAATGTGAGAAATGAGTATATCAATAAAAAATCGTCCGATTTTACGTTAAGGCTCGTACAGACTCGCGCGATATCGCGGGCGCGACAGGCACCGACAAGAAGTTGTGCTACAGTGTCGCGTCGCGCCAGCGATATCGCACTAGTCTGTACGAGCGTTTACGTTCAATTCCTGCGTTCGTGCTAAAGCTAGAATAGCGGTATAAAGAAGAGCGGTTGCCGCCACATAACGGCAGTCGGATGTCATGAAAATGACGGCAGCCGGGTTTGACTTTACGGTGCCAAAAAACGCTCTCTAGAAAAACACACTGACTTAATTTCATCGGTGGCAGTTTTCGCTGGAAAATCGCAGTGACAACATAATAAATATGAAAAAAATATTACTAACCTTACCTAACCGTAAGAATTTACAAACGTTATTGTATGTTGCACTACGTTTATTCGTGTTGTGTATTTGTAGTGCTACCTACTGGGCAAAATTCCAAGTTGTAAAAACAAAACTACTCCTTATTGTTGTTCAGTTTTAAAGATATATAGCGCTATCGTAAATATTGTTGTGCTTAACTATTTCTAGGCAAGGCCTTCGATGCGTCTATAAATAGTTTTAAAAGCTGGTTTAATAGTTAGATGAGAAAATCTTGCTCTGATTATCTGCAGGATTGTTAGTCATCTGGTTCTTCCCTAAGTTGCATCCAGGGGCCCAAGTCTGCTATTTTTATAAATTCAGTCATTCCAACACGATCCCCTTGTCATGCCATTGTCATTTTGCTAAAAGTTCGTAATCTGGTAAATTCATAATGGTCGACCATTGGTCGGTCAATGTTCTCGTAATATAATTGTGTTATTATAATGGCATGGTCCTATTGCCATTATTATAAAACCCATTAGTAGAAATGTCATTAATTTGTCATTATGTTGCAGATTACCAATATATGCAATTTCTTTCAATGTAAAGTCATTGGAAAGTCATAATGACGCCATTATAATAGTAGATTACCAAACTTGTCAAAATCAACAATTATGAAATCAATTATCGACCATTCTGACACTATTGTAATAGCAGACTTGAGACCCAGGTTAGGTGTAGCGACTATGTCCTGAGGGTTGCTGATAACAGCTGCCTCAAATCAAAATGGAAACAAAAAAATCCAGGCATGATAAAGAAAAGTTAAAAAAATAATTTGTAATAAATCTGTTTGGTGTTATTACGTAACGCAACGTAAGAATATCTATCTATTATATTAATATTTGTTCGTGACAAATATAAAGAACTACCTTTACTCTACTGTAAAATTCCTTAAACATCCACTCAACGACTAAAAGCCTGTTACTAATAGTGGTCACTATAGGCCAAAGGTCTTCAATCCGCGGGCCCTGGGCTGCTTGCGGCCGGCGGTGGCTTCTTTGCCGGCCCGGCAACAGCTTGGCAAAATTAAATTTACTTATTCCTAAGTATTCATGTCTAGAAATTAAAAAAAAAATATTCAGGTATTTACAGTAACGTGCGAAAACAGTTTGAGAATTGCAACAACCACTATTGGGGCAGATATTGATAAATTAGTTAAGAGTAAACAATGTCAAATATCTCATTGATTGAATTTTATTAGTAGATTGTTGTTTTTTAAATTAATAACCTACTTTGTATAAGTTTAAAGTGGAATACAATCAATTTCCCTTGTGTTGCGGCCCGCTGAACCAAAATCAAAGTATTCTCGGCCGTTGACTTCAAAAAGGTTGAAGACCCTGCTATAGGCCAAAGATAGGCAAGAACATTGCTAAAAATAACATTTACCCATAAATATGCAAGCAAAGGTAGGTAAATAAATAAATAAGTTCGTGTCGACAGACAGACAAGTTTTATGTAGCGAGACGCGTCACACTTGAACACACTGCACATCAGCAATAAATTATGCTTTGATTGCAAGCGCCAAATTAATAGCTTTTAAATGAACACGATTTTCATAAACATCGCATATTGCAGACACTTTTTTAAACTCACTACCATTTTAACTCGTAAACATTTACTGACCAAGGGCCTTCCAATCGCTGCTTTGACTGTTTTTATGTTGCAATTTAGCAAACTGGCCGGGTCACACTCATAGGGTGCTTGATGATAGATGGCGTAGGATCGGCACTCAGTGTGTGCCTGAGGATGGGCGTCGTCACCGAGGCAGGCCTCTGTAACGCTGTCGTGACGATCTGAACTTGTTCTTTCCAGATTGGCCGGAAAAGGCAAAACTTAAAGAGAACTGGAAATATATAGAGGAGACTTTTGCCCAGCATAATCTGCCTATAATGTTCGCACTGCTGGGACACTGGCCTCCCCTCTTCGAGAGTGAGTGGGTTGTAATCTTCCACGCAGTGCCAGCGCGGGTTGGAATTTTTGGTTCTAGGACATTCCGGTTTCCACACAATTTTTTCCTTCACCGTTTTGTGAGCAGTGGTGAGGAAATTCTTTACACAAATTAAAGCACCTGTCTGGGTTCGAACCCACGAACCATCTCATAAGTCAGGGCCATTACCACTGGGCCACCACTGCTCCTTTACCCAGTAGTAGGATAATATAGGTTACATACATACATAAAACTCACGCCTTCTTCTCATGGAGGTAGGCAGAAACTATAGAACGCAACCTGCTACGCTCCTGACATACTCCTTTTGCTTCGTTTTCGATCATACATCTGGTCATACACGCACGCGAGTACTACGCACCTGACTTTTCTGAAGAACATCACCAATTAGGTCACTGTATTATATCTTTATAGAGCGGTCCCAGCGTTTCCACTCACTTCTGCCTTGTAAATACCTCTTTTAGTCTCCTTTCATTCATCCTCTCAACATGACCAAACCGTCTAAGCATATTCTTTTCTCATAACATAGGTTAATAAATAAAAATAAAGGTTGGTAAACAAGCAGATGGCCTACTGGATGAAAAAGATTACTTTAGCATTTCCTTGCCTGCATCACCCAGAGCATTGCTGAAAGGTTTTGAAGCTTAGAAACAAAGTTTAAAAGTCCCTTATGTCAAATTCAGTCAGCCTTTGACCATCATCATCACCCATAGCCCAATCCTAATGCAAGCCAACTAATGAGGGTTTTAATGAAAATTCACCCCACTGGCGCCACTTTAACAAAAGGTGTTCTATTTCTACAGTGAATATAAAGTATATGACGACGTTCATCATTCGTTTCATTCATTTAGTTATAACTAAAGAAAATATAGGCGCTTTGACACTTTTGACAGGAGCCCGGACCTGACGTCTCAATGCTGCGACGTAGTGAACATTTCAGAAAACCCTCATTACAACCAGAGGTCCTAGACAAAGTAACATTCTATCAGCGGTTACGTTGATGGGAAAGTCAAAAATGTATTGAATTGACTTATTATTATGCTACCGAAATCAGTTCATCAGTTGGGCCAACTGTAATGGTCTTTGCTCGAAGTGAAAGAAAATTTTAGCGAATGCGAATAAACAAACTTAATTAACAAAATAACGGAAAAATATAATACATTGGGCTTTCAACGACGGTGACAGAACAAGAATGTACATTATTTTATCGTCCGATATTGGTGTTAGGGTACTTATGTATACATAAAAAAATTAAAGGCAATAATTACTCATGAGAAGAACAACTAAAAGGAAAATTGAAAATCTGTCGTTTCTTTAAAATCTGCCATCCGCCATTTCACTTTTGGACGTAACTACGTCCAAAAGTGAAATGGCGGATGGCAGATTTTGACATAAAAAAATTAAAGGCAATAATTACTCATGAGAAGAACAACTAAAAGGAAAATTGAAAATCTGTCGTTTCTTTAAAATCTGCCATCCGCCATTTCACTTTTGGACGTAGTTCAAGAAAGAAATAAGCTTTGTTAATTTAGCAATGATCGTCAATCGTATAGTCATAGAATTCTCAGAACAGTGGACGGAGACTACATTTGACACGACAATAGTAGGGAATAAAAATAAACACACACTGTCAGGCTGCGGCTGAAAATGCATGAAGTAGCTTCTCAATGATGATCACTGAATGACCAAAAAGAAAATTTCCACATTTTCTTTGTCAGATTTACTTCAATTTTTCTTGGCGGAGCTTGTGGCTAAGTAATAACTGCCGCACGGGTCGATCGATCAGGTTAAGCTACGCTTGCCGCGGTTGGTCCGTGGATGGGTGACCATCTGTTCATACCAAGATTCCTCCGTACCTCGGAAAGCACGTTAAGCCGTTGGTCCCGACTGTCATTTGTAGATCTTTAACAGTTGTTACGGGTCATCAAAAGCCCAAAAGTCTGACAACCAGTCTTGCCATGGTATATCATGTTACCCAGTAACTGGGTTGTGGAGGTCAGATAGGCAGTCGCTCCATGTAAAATACTGGTATTCAACTGCATCCGGTTAGACTGGAAGCCGACCCCAACATAGTTGGGAAAAGGCTAGGCAGATGATGATTTGCTTAAATTTTTCTCTTTTGCAAGTTTGCAATTCTAAGCTGATTATTTTAGCAAGCCCTTGTTAATATTTTTCTTATGCTATTCTTTGCCTTCTAATTTTATTTGCATTTTCTCAAATTTGCCTTCTCAAAGTTCCTTTACCGCATCAATTATGATTAACTACACCCCGCCGCCGCGCCGTAAGCAACTAGAATAGATGAAATATAATATCGCTAACTTCAACATAAAGAAAATTGCTTATCACTTACAAGTTAGGCGGCGTCAAGTTTCTAAGCATAAGCGACTGACTAGCAAGCAACAGTTCGGTATTATGCAATGTTGTTTTATTTTCACTTGATAAGTATACCTACTTCTGCTATGTAAATTGATATGTAATGCGTTTTATGGTGAGAGCAGTGGTGGCCCAGTGGTAACGTCCCTGACTTACGAGTTGTAGGTCGTGGGTTCGAACCTAGACAGGCGCTTTACTTTGTGTAAATAATTTCATCACCACTGCTCTCAAAACAGTGAAGGAAAACATCGTGAGGAAACCGGCATGTCCTAGAACGAAAAATTCAAAGACATGTGACATCTACCAACCCGCACTGGGCCCGCGTGATGGATTTACAGCCCACTCCCTCTCGGAGAGAGGAGGTATGTGTCCCAGCAGTCGGAACATTATAGGCTGATTATGTGTGCGTTTTATGGTATACTAGCTGCTGCCCGCGGCTTCGCCTGCGTGGCTGTTTCTATAAAAAAAGTAACCTTAGTTACTCCTTATAACATCAGCTATCTGCGCGTGAAGTCCCATCAAAATCGGTCCAGCCGATTCGGAGACACGCCGGAACCGACAGACAAAATTTTTAAATATAGTTTCTTTGATATACCGTATCTATAAGTATTCATATGTAAAAAGTTGATTTTGACATTACAGACACTTACTTATATTTTTGTTATTTGTATACCTAGATGTAATTAAATCTCTGGCGAAAATCAGGAAAGATTTTTTTAGACATTGGTAAATAGACAAGTTCAAGTTATTTATTTCATAACAAAAATACATTTGTGTCGAAATATTTGCACAGTAGGTACACGAAAGAAGCAACATAAACAATTATAATATTTATAAACAACTTCATTCATCACCCATCATCGAAGTTAGAACGTCTATCCAAAATTAAAAAAATACTAACTTTACAAACAAATCTTCTTATTGATACAGAACAAAGTCCCTAGCTCTAACGCTTGTGTTATGATGTTTTAAATCTTGCTGAAATTTATTTAGGTCCTCTAGAGTGAGTGATGTGTGTATGTGTGGTTCTCAGCCCATGAAGATTACCTACAGTTTAACATCTTTAGAGTGACCCCTAAAATCAGGGCCTATTGATTAATACAAGCCCTAGGATAGCAAAATGTAACGATGCCTAGTGCCATGTTTCATACACATGCATCACAAGGCCAAAAAACATAATGGACAATTAGTTAGAGTAACAAATTCAAAGAGCCTTGCTTTAATTTAACTTTGCATTTCCGAAAACTCTCCAATTTCCATGACAACAAAAAGAAAGTATCACAAACTACAAAAAAACGGATCCTACAACACAGAACAATAAAAAAGTCCACTACGTAGCTACATACATACATTTTCTCTTATAAGTACTTATCTACTTACTGCTAATGAAAGTGTGCTACCTACTTATTACCAAACACTGTTGTATATCGTTGTCGACTCATTCAAATGATAAACCAATTTCACTCGATTTCGGAAACTGTCACTCATTAAGTTTTGGGCTTAGAAAGTGAATATTTATTCGAATTAATGGGTACCAGTCTTTACTGGATTATAGATAATTTATGTAAAGGGGGGCTTGCCGCGGTTGGTCTGTGGATGGGTGGCCATCTTTTCATACCAAGACCCCTCCGTGTCTCAAAAAGCACGTTAAGCCATTCGTCCCGGCTGATATTTGTAGATCTATAACGGTTTTACGAGTCGTCCGAAGACCGACAGTCTGACAACCAGTCTTACAAAGGTATCGTGTTACCCAATATCTGGGTTGTGGAGGTCAGATAGGCAGTCGCTCCATGTAAAAAAATACTGGTATTCAGCTGCTTCCAGTTAGACTGGAAGCCGACCCCAACAAAGTTGGGAAAAGCCTATGCAGATGTTGATGAGATAATTTATGTAAAGCTTCATTGATAATTTTCACTTCTGATGGAAAATAATGTTGGTAGCAATGCAATGATGATAGTTTTGCCTTCCATTGCCAAACTTAGGATTCTTCGGAATAAGGTACAAGGAACAGCTACCAGAGGGTTTGGATAAAGTGGCATTCCATCGTGGTCGCTCACAATGCGCCTCATTAGAAGGCTGAAAATCACCCCAAGTGGAATAAAGAGGGCTATGATTAGAGTTTCCCTACTTGATAGAATCAGAAATGAAGAGACGCGTAGGATAACCAAGATAACCGATATAGCCCGAAGAATTATCAAACTTAAGTGGCATTGGGCAGAGCACATTGCTCGCAGAACAGATGGCCAATTGGGTCGAAAGGTTCTGGAGTGGCGACGTAGCGTAGGAAGGCCTCCCAAAAGGTGGACTGACGACCTTGTCAAGACCGCTGGAATCGGTATAATGCAAGTAGCAAAGAACCGGTCAAAGTGACGATGCTTGCGGGAGCCACAAAATTCCATAAGCGATTTTGATGATGAAAACGTCAAAAATGTATTGGATTGTCCTAAGTTACTGAAAAACGGATTTCAATTCTATTGAAAGTCTGTGTATAAATACGAAACGCCACTTGCTATCTAACTAGAGACCACAGCGCTATAGTTACTGGATATGACGATGAATTAGAGAGAGAAAATTGGCGCATTCTTCCTCTAAGGTCGCAACTACAAAGGTTCATGCTCTCAATCGACTAGTTTGACTCACACTGACTAATAATACTACTAGCTGTTGAAAAATCATAAATTTTTCCTTCAGCTCTAAGTACAGTAGGTACGTACGTGATAACATATATACATAGTTTGTTTGTAAGTATGGAAGCTCGCAGTAGTAAGAAGTCGTAAACTCGTAATAGCCAGCGCTATAGCTATGTGTGTGTGTTCGTTCATTTGTATGGTGCGCACTTCCGAATAATAACGTGTTTGTGTGAAAACTGCGTAGAATGGGATAAAACATGTTTGTATTATGTCTATTGATGTATCGCTTTGTAAGTTTTCCATTCATCTATCCATTGAAGTGGATATAAATAGCATTTTATATGTCAAAGTTATCATCATGTGCGCTTGACATGGTTAAACCAGATGGAGGGCCTCCGTCAAATTAGCCTAGTTTTGGTATCTTTCTCCCATTCCTCCACTCTTAATCTTATCACATAGCACACGTTAATGCACATAACACGATGTTGTAATACGCAAAAATACAATTTACATCACAACATTTAACGCACGCTTCAAGTACCTCTCACGTTAGGTGCATGTACTTTCAAATCGTAATGGAAACGTGTTTGGCATGGCGCTGGTGGCTGCAGCGCTACGTCACCGCGCTGAGCGGCACCTCCAGCGGCGCGGCGGGCGCGGGACGTGGTCGGAACGGGAGGAGCGCGTCGCGGGAGTTGCGGGAAGCGACCTTGACGCCGAACGAGGAATGAATCACGGCAGCGAAAGTGGGAGAAATGTGCCGCCGCGCCCCGCGCCGCTCACTTTTACTTTCCAGTGTGGCGCAACCGAGAGCGGCGCCGGAGCGCGCGCGCCACTCGCCCGGCGCCCGCGGCCCGCAGCGCCGTCGCGCCGAATACACACCGCGCTCCCAACACCGCCCGCGACTGTGACTCTGCCCGGATTACAGTGATACTCCCAGTGCATCACAGGATTCAGTTTAAGTGATTCCCGCGGTGAAAGTAGAAACCGGGTCGCCGATAAGCGTTGTGCAAGTTGTTGCGCGCGGAACTCGCGCGCGGCCTCGCACTCTCCCGCAGGAAGCGTGTCGCAAGCGGGGAAGTGGCGCAAACGCCGGGAAGCCGACGCGCACTCCACAGCACACATACCCTGGATTGCCCCGGCAACACTGGATTCTCTTCTAACATTGTCCCCTGGTAAGAATCATCGACGTACACTTTTTGCTAGGATATCATTGTATGAATTAGAAAGTGACATTCTACAGAGAAAAGCAGTAATTAAAGGTCGCGAAACTAAAATACTCCATCCCGCACATTCGGTTCTAAACGTCGGAGATATTAGTGAAGGGGACTGGTGTCACCAACACACTCAAAGCGCACAATTGGCGTCACCGACGACTGAACTTCGGCTCGGGTGTCGGAAACGCTACAAATAAAGAAGTGAAATATCCAAGGACAATACAACTTTCAAGTGATTTCGCGCGCGGCCGACAATAAAAACTTCGTAACGCGCCTGCGCAACCTCTCGGTCGTACTTTCGACGTCTGCGCCGAGCCTCGCTCGACGAGCCGCGCTTTCAATAACTATTACAAAACCTCCGGCATGTCGAATTTTCTTTCGAAAGTTATCGCTGCTAGAAATTTGATTTGTGAAGTAATGGACGTTTCAAAACTCGTCTGCGTGGTTGGTGATGAAAATGTGAAAAATGCGGCGAGCACATGTAGCAGAGAAAAACCTTGTTCTCTCCGTGATCAAAACTGAGTCATTGAGTTGGAGCTATTACAACCAGCACGTTCCGAGCAACTGTCATCATTAAGGAGAACTGAAAGGAACACGGTCCAAGGCCAGTTGGATAACGAATTTTCGTTTAATATTAATAAATGGCAACCACGGCCGATCGTGACGGATCCAATGGTGCACGCGGATGCAAAGGATCACTGTGACCGAAACACTTTCACGCGAACAGCCGCCACGATCACAATAACCGAGCCAAATCGAAATAATAAAACGACACGATATAGATGATATAATCGTTCGTAATTGACGAAATTCATTTCACGGAATTAGTTTAGTTGCTATGCTAGCGATACGAATTCGTTGTATCGTTACAACGAATACAACAATCTATTGAAAAATTGCTTTTCTATTTTAGAATCACAATTTCACACGCTTTAGAAAACCATTAGTGACACACGTGGTAGGCGAAAAGGACACATTGTTCTCACATGACTAAACTGGCGTACTGTTAAAGTTGAACATGATACTTAGTAGGCTGTCTTTTTTTTACATACGCCTTCTTTCTTCGTCGCGGATATTCATAATCCTTTCTAAAAAGATCTGTAAATCTATAAATACATCTTGATAAGACAACTTATGCAATTCACGCGTGCAATAACTGCTTAAACGCTTTCATTTTCAAATGCGAACATTAGTGGGCGTGCCGTTAAATGTCAGGATTAAGATTTATGATAAACATCGTGATTAGCCAGTGACAAAAGTACAATGCATATAGTTAAACTTTCACCCGGTGAAATGGCTACGCGAAAGTAAGGCCGCTGTACATCAGATGATTTCATCCCGATTTCACAAACCAATGTAACAAAATTATAGAGTTGAAATTCGAGGATGTGATGTATGCACGGCCGAATAAGCAACGCTTTCTGATTTCATGCTCGATGAACGATTAAAGGTCGTAGAAAGATTTATCAAATTAACTTTTTTTGCAAGTGTAAGCTTACTATCAGGAAATGGCACATTAATTGCAGCACATTTCCAAGTTCTTTTACTGTGAATCATACACATGGTCGGTGACGAAATATGATAATAGACTTTGCAGACCGTATCACTAAAGTAGACTTTGCATATATGGCGTTTGATTTTTGGTGTTTTATCTCTGTCGAAGCGTGACCTGATGAATGTGAACATAAATCGGTTCATGAATTAATACGATATCAAGTATTTGCCAAATACGAGTGTGAACGTATTTTTATCAAAGAAACTATTCAATTGTTGATATTTTACACTAATGACTGTGTTTTAGTAGAACATAGATATTTCGTAAAACCGTGAACAGACCATTGTTTTGCAACTCATATGAAAAGGCCTGTTACAAATACTATGATAAATGAATAGTTCTGCACAACGACAGTTCACTATTAATTTATCAATATATTCATTTATACAATATCACTTTTGCATGATATCATATTTCCGTGTTTAATAAATATGTAGTAAATGTTCACATTAAGATAAACAATAGAATTATACACGACCCGGCCAATGTGGGAGCCTCTTACTTTGTTACGAAAATAAAGTCTCAATAACAAAAATTAAATTGAGAGTCAAACACAAGGAGCAATTAAAGTAATTCTCACAGTAGCTGATGACGAGTTTACGTAATTTGTGTCTTTTGAAGAAATTCACTGTGTTATCCAATCTGTTTAGACAATGATTGTGAGGAAATGAAAGTGGAAAGCTGTTACGAGAACGGAACGAGCGGTTTATAGTCACATTAGCACATTATAAACTTTAGGCACAGTCTGTTCTAGGTGATCCATATATAAATCTACATATTCATCGATATGTTCATGATTCGGCAAAAAAAATATATTAAAAACAAAACTACTGTTTTTTGTTGTACGTTACCTTTATTTCACACAGTATTATTCAAAGTTCAAACATTTTGTATGTAACTGTCGCGAGGACATCCGTATTGCTAAAATCTGTAGCTGCAGAAGGACAATTTAAATTTTGACCCAAAAATCTCTGTCAATCTTTTCTAAGGTCAATCCATATATTCCATATATAGTCCTTAAAAGTATTTTTCGTGAAAATCATTGAAATCTTTATAAAAGCTTGAAATATGGAATAGTAGGGTAAGTAACATTATAAAGCTTTTATAAAGTTTTCTCCCATAAATAATAACACGATTAATGCCTGTTTTTCGGAAAACTAAATATCCGTGGTAATTTTCACATATTTCAGAATGGAACTCAAATTCTAGAAATGCTTCTTTTTTTCATGCAGTAACAGCTTTATTTGCTTAAAATAAATGTGTTTCATTAAAACCATTTGCGAACTCTCTAATGACCTACTTAACTATATTATCTTAAACGTCTTCACCTACTGTAATTACACCACGGTTTTCATTTCTCTGTGACCACCCACGCTAAATACGTGTCAAATTGCTAATAGCATTATTAACTTTCATTGCATCATCGTCATCATCGGTTGTAATTATAGTGTTTGTCCAGGCGACCAGTGCTTGTTACAACAATAAAGCTATCTGCTACGCTCATTAACTTATAACTACTCCAATATTTATTTTCGACCTGGCTGTTTGTTTAGTTCTGCATCCCATCGCTAGATAGAATATAAACATCTTATATGGAAGCATCGTTTGATCTGTCAGTACCGTCAAGTAGGTACCAGCGGCGTAGGCGATGGCGGTACACATTGCAACGTGCCGATTCATATCCAAGGTCTTTCCTAGTGGAAGAGAACGGAGTTTCCTGCGGCCGCCTATCTCTCGCGCACACCGACATTCGCACGTGAACGCACACGCGCCCACGTGTCGCTATTCTTTGTGTTCAATCTTTCCTAGCTACCGTTGCGAGGCATCTTCTTTTTGTGCCGTCCGGTGGCGTTTGAAGCACAGAGCACGTTTGAAGTTTCAGCCTCTGAGCGCTTCATTATATAGGAGACGTGCGATGCGCGCGCTTCGCAGTTAGTGTGTCACTAGAGCCCGCGCGAGAGGTGGCCTGCAAGGACTGTACCGCGCCAACCTTTTTTTCTGTGCGTGCGATGTTTTCACTTTCGTCATTTTGACCGGGCCAGTTTGATTTGACGTCGCTCGCGCACGGACGTGCCTAGGTTCCGGCGTTGTGATATCCTGTGATCGCTGGTGCTCCGGATTGTTTTTGTTTATGAAATTTATTTTTGTGAAAAATATGGCTGTGATAAAGTGTTAATATGTTTGATAGTAACATTCTTTTTAATTTCTACAATGAGATTGCTAATAGAAGTGCACTACAGTTGGCAAGGTAAGGTTGTTTTGTTTGTTTACCTTAAATTTAGTAGGTATGTGAGGATGCGCATGTAGTTGTGGGCGGCGGTGGGTAGGTAGCCACATCGTCGGTCCGGTGGGACGGTCGGCACAACCTTGGCTCTAATGAACGCACTATTCGCCGCTTCATCCGCCTCTCGCCTTCGCCTGAGCCTCGCTCGGCGAAGAGGTTAATAGGTTCACATTAGATGGTGGTTTGCGAAATCAACTGACTGAGCTCAGCGTATGAACTGCGCCAGCGCCGCTTTTCCACGATTGGTTTTGCGCGCATTCGACATATTGAGTCGTTTAATAAATTTTTGAATGCGATCACTCCCAGTTTGTACAAATAAATAATAAGATAATAATTTAGGTACTCAATACATCATCAACGATGTGATACTTACCACTTTACAATAAATCTACATTCAATAGCGGAAACAAAAAATATAAGATACTTAAACTAAAAATAAACTTTTAGATTACCATAACTTCTCATGTTATTTATTTTGCTTCTTGCTAAGCTAATTCAATACATATAACGAAAAATTTACAATTTTGTTACCAAACAATCATTTTTGAAACTCTCATCGTTTACCGAAACACGTTAATGAATGCCAATTAATTACCTGTTTAAACCGCGAATTTCACTTCTGATTGCTCAAGCATTAAATCGATTTCGGAACTGATAAATACTCGTTTTGCAATAGTAAAAGTCGATTCATTGCTTTTGGTACGTAATAACCGAAGATCTATATGGGAATCAATTATTGTTGTAAATATTGCGTTCCCAGCAGTATGTATTTCTCTCAACGTTGCCAGTTGAAGCGAATTTTCTTTATAAAACTTTGCATTTTTAATTTTGTCTGTTTCATCTCAACCTTGCGCAACGAAAAGCTAATCTCATTGAATAATTTGAGTTATTTTCTATTAATCGTTGTTATCATTCATTAATTACCTGTCCAAGGCTCGAGGTAATCTTGTTGATAAAGTGGTATTGACTAATATTGTTTTGATTGTAAGATTCGTGCGTGATCACTACGATCACTTCCTTAATCAACTACCTATTTTGATTAATAAATATAATGGTTCCTGGAAATTTTGTTTTCGTAACAGCAGCATTAAATATCTTGTTATTCATATTTGATATAGAATTGATAAAAATATTTGGTTGTATAAATACCAAAAAATATACCTACTTATCGTGCTTCAAAACAATTATTTTTCCTACAATATAGTGACGCATAATGTTAAGCTATGTATATTGTACTTTAACCCGTTCAAAAAGTACACAATAAAACCTATAAGTTCAAATACGTGATGTATCTACAAGTAAATTGTTTTATATATTAACTCAATAACTAAAACTACAAAGGACTGATAGATCCGTAGACCGCATGCCACTACGCAGTTTTAAAACATAATGTGATAGGTAAGTGACTTGACCGTACCCAACATGATAACAAGTTTTTTGATCATGTAAATATTGGCTGTTTGTTGTTTACTAAGACCGCAAATGAAGCCAAAGCTATATAAGTAAGAAATTGGGTGAATAACAACAAACAAATCTAAATCTAAAATGCTCGGGATAAACTAGGAGCGAACGCGAAATGACCCTCAACCTTTGAAACCCCAAATAAAATTAATCTTACTAACAAACTTTGGAAAACTAATTTGAGGTTAAAAGCAATCAAAATTCCATATTTTGCAGCTGCCACGACTATTCTTGACATTTACTCCAAAATTGATGAAGACAATCGCGTTATGAACAAAAATTACGCAATGAGAATTGATACTGATGCTGAGAGAGAGAATTGTGTCAATGAAGCAGAAGTGTCGGCAGTTGGCACGAGTAAACAATTAAAGGGCGAGTACGAATGATCGCCCAATGTCGTTTTTCTATTTGACTTAACGAATATCACGCATATTTATAGTGTTCCGCAATGAAACTGAAATAAACTGAATACCATTGGATTAATCGTATCAATATACAGTGTTCTAAAATTAGAAAAGGTGGTAATAGTTTGTAGATCAATTGGATAAGGGGAAAAGGAATAGAGTATGATATACTCAAAAGACTGTACTTGACTTAAATCTTTATAGGGCAAGGGTAGCATTTTTGCCAACAACTTAAATAGGCAAATACAGTATCTTTAGGAAAATCCCAAATAGACGCTAAAGCAGCGAAAGCTAGTCGATAATCAAAATCATAGAAAAGCTCCAATTTTATAAATGAATACAGAAATATCAGAGATTTATATTCGTATCAGTAACGTCGCTTTCATATGACTTGTCATCGATATTATGATAATGGCTCCTTGAACTTTTCTATGTTGATGATATACATTCAATATACATATATTTAATCAATTATGACTAGTTTAACATCAAAAATTTCGTTTTATAAATATTTTAATATACAACAAACCTTGGTATTCAAATATGTTATGAAACCTTTACAAACTGTAGCTGTTATATTTAAAAACATGTCTATTGGCCTTCGTATTGTCTGATTAACACGATGGTCACTTCGATAACAACCACTGTTAACAGTTTGATAAGATTTTTTATTTCTATAACCTTTAAATTTCGATAAACTTAACCGTAATTACTATCTACTGTACTTTGGGTTTCGACTCCAATAAGACATTCTGACCTATGTAATAAGACTGCTGTCTCATATCTGTTAGTTGTATATCCTTACAAGATTGGTTCTAATTAGTTTTTACAGTAAGACAAGATTCTTAACTAACTGCAGATTCATATATGATTTCTTATCGTTATAATAGAGATTCTTTGAAGTTGTTAAGAATATTAAATGTTCGCTGTTTGCGCTTGTAGGTAGGTACTATACTGCGTTCGATTAGTAATAATTGTGTCATTTAATTAAATGGTACACAATCAAATAATTCGTTTCGCATTGTCAAACAGCATTAATTACACGATAATTTATTTATTTTACGCAATATCAATTGTAACTTCTGAGTGTAACAATCCACTCGGTTATCGTCTACACGTGGTTAAAAACTAGATCTTTTTCCGCCTGCAGTTTGCATAAACTAATTATGAACACGTCCAAGGGCCTCTATTTGTTCAATAATAATCTATTCGTTACTAATAATTGTAATATAACCACAAATGTATAACTGTTGTAATTAGGTCACGCTATGATTCGATTGTAACTCCTATTTCCTGGAAATATGGCGCTGGTACTATGAATTTATCACGACTATTATACAAACGTTGCTTAGCAATAAGAATCTAATTAATATTACCATCTATAATTGTCTTGAATAATAACAGACGTAGGAAGTATAGAAAATAAGTCAATGTAAACGTTCTTAGTAATAGCGGACGGAAACTGGCAAAAACCTAACTATCAGAACTGGTTGCACGAAAATATGAATTTTCAATGGAGTCATAATTAGTAAAACGCATCGTTTGTTAGCAGGCTTTGTGCACGTATTTAACGTTCCGAGAAACTAGGTTTACAACGTAGAAACGCAAACATTTCTAAAATCCCAAATGCGAGAGCCGAGTTGCTCGATGGTATTTCGCAATCGGCATTTACTCCTTGCAAAGTCGACATAAACATCTTCTCAGAACTACAAATATATTCGGCAGTTCGGAACCACTTCGATTTTCCATCCAAACACAAATGTGTCAACGTCTTTATCGTTTCATGTAATTTCTTCATAGTTCTACGTACCATGTGACATTGAACTGAATTAAAAAGCGTTATCAGAGGGCTCGATATTGACAGTAGTGTGCGGCAGTTGTGAAATACTCGTAACATTTGGACAGTAGTTATAGAGGCTCATTAACATCTTTTCGTTTTGGGTTTAATCATTATTTAATCGAATTTTAATGTATCCTTACTATTCGAATGTGATGGTCACTGTCCGTGTTCTTCTATTAGCACAGTCTTCTAGTTAACAAGTTCTAATTTGACCAGACATTCATCGAAGCCAATTACTTGGTTTTACCGCCGACCTTTTGAATTTTAATGTACTCTTATATAAACTAAAACAATGTCGGTACTTAAAACCCTGAATTTGTTTAAGTCAAGGCCATAAATGACGCCATTTTAAATTATTATAAAAGTAAGCATAATAACCAAGCGGCAGATATGGTAGTTCAAAGAGATGTATTATGTAGGACAATAAAATTCGGAATGGTCGTTGTCAAATGACTCCCAGCCCTTTCTTGTTCCCGTTCACGGTACAAATTACCGAAGGACGTTGGAACTGGGTCACTTCGGAAATAGTTTATTGTTATCGGCTAGTCTGCGCACACGCAATGCTCACACGCACGCCCAAGTCGCGTTCGATTTTCAAACGTTTACGCACACGAACGAGCCCCCGACTCAATTAGGGTTCATCCTTTATAACTCTCGGAAGTCCTTGTACTAGTTTGCCTTCAGAGTCTTCAATATCATCGTTGATGGCTATAGGTGCGGTTTCAAACGGCTTCCGCTTTCGTACCAAATCGAAAACATACTTTCTTAAGGCCGACGGGTCAATAAAATTGAAAAGGTGTCGGATTTATATTTTCATAATAATGTTATTAAGAGCCTTAAAGGCCAGAGTGTTTTGGTCTATTAGTTTTATTACGCAGTTACCCTTGCGTTGAATATTTAATATTTATAGTCTGACGCTTTCGACAGACCCTTGCTAGCGCGTTCTTCACTAGTACTTAGTCTACAAGGTTCTTCGTTTCATTATTTCGTATTATACGATGCACCTCGACATATGCATTACACTGACTATTTTATGTTCCTACCAATACACCCAATGTATCACTTTAATAATAACCTTTGGAACCTTGACCACGCCAATAAATTAATTATGGTTGCTTGTCACAGTGGGCAATAAAAATTCTCATCTACGCATAAACTCTGATTGTTCACAATTTTATAGGCAATTCGATTAGTGGCTATTTGTAAAATAACTTAAAGACCTCAAGGCTTCCAAACAATAACTCACACACGGCGATGTAGCTGGCACACCGCAACACAATGAATAACAGTGTTTCATAGATAACGCATAGACCTATCAATTTAGTCTAGCACATTCACAGGCGCACAAATCTGCGCTCACATCCGGAGTAGGGCGTGTTGCGTACGTGTGAGTGCACTCACACTGTCGCGAAATTTCCCACAAATCCCCACTATTCGGCGCACGCGCACGCTCACCAACAAACCTTAGAGTAAAGAGTAATAAAACTGAAGTATCGTGAACGAAAGCACACGTTTCACGCCCAACATATGTATTTTTAGCAAAATGCTAGCATACGGGTAGGTCAGTTACTATTATGACTGAAATTTTGATAAGAGCCATTGACTATCGTAATGAAAGTTACGTAACAGGTTTCATTATTTCTTATCACTCCATTCATTTAACCTCGGCCAGTATTGCTAATGTTCTTGTATATGTCTCACACGTTATGCACTTCATTAAGGATTCATTCTTCAAACATTTGTCCTTTTTCTGCTTCTATTCCTTCTAATACATCGCGGTCGTCTTATTATGCTGAAAAATTCCATCCTACATTATATTATCACATTTATACTAAAAAAATCTAAATACATGAAAAACTTTAGTTTTCCTATTTCAGTCAACAGTTTTTTTTTCTGTAACTAGATTCACGGAACTTTTTATCACATGTCTATGAATATTTAATTTATTCTTCTGATTAGACTAGAACTAGTAGGATGAATATTTTTTTATGTGCTTCCATAACTTAGATGTACTGTACTCGACTGTAGAAAGCAAAACACAATAGCGTCACATGTGCTCAGAATATTTGGTACATTTTTATGAGTCAGCGTCTCTAGTGTACTTTGTCATTGTATGATTCAATTGTTTCAAGCACAAATTTAGCGAAAGACACCGCTTATAGATCATCGTCGAATTTAGATTATATATGAACATTGTTCCCGGTATTGTTATTTTATTTTTCCTTTCATTGAATTGTATTGTAGCCCAAAAGTTTTTCCCCATAATAAATGATTATTCTGTACAAAAGTCTCTGCTTTTCTGCAGGTCTGTGATCTGGGACTTTGCAGCAGTCCTAATTAAACAGGAATCTAGTCCTTAACTTACGTATCTAGTTGGGAAAACATGTTTTTAATTAAATCTGGGTGTACAACCACGAAAGAAACCTATTCATATCTATCATTCACCTTACTTACTTGAAACGTTGCATGGTAATGGAAACCATTCAAAGTTTTAATATCCTACGTCATTGAATCCGTCTACCTTTTTACAACCTATTAAATTAGTTTAAAAAATAATATTAAAGTAACGTATGTTTGCTATAAACTTAACTTTCATCGCTTCATCGTCCTTACTTGAACAAGTAATCTTCACCGTAAAAAGCCGTACCTATATTTGTAGTGAATATTTTACAATCCTTTGAAATTCCTGTTGTTTATTTATAAGTAGCATTATGATTGTTGTTTTTCGTTTTTCATTGTTGTAAATCCATAAAATAATCATTTTTAAAGCCTGTAGCTATCCCGCCTAATCCATATCTTGTACTAACAAATTGCTCGTATGTTTAAATTGGGTTTTAACTATGAGCAATACGATTTCAACTTGACAAACATATAAAATGAATTAGACTTTAAATTCAGAGAGCGATTTTGAAATTCACTAACAAACGACGTCGTAGAGCAATCCAATAAAACAAATAAAACAATCTGAAATTCTAGAGAAAAGACTCTGGAAGCATGACTCAAAGTTTATACTAGGAAAAGAGTAAGTAACACATTATTTTTAATTAGGTATTAGAAGTTCAATGTCAATGCTACACGAGTTTCAATTGACTCTTAGACTAATAAATCACCCGATTAGACACCATAAGGTAAAACAAGCCACAAACAACATATTTATAACACATTTAGACCATTAGTTAAACACAGTAACCCTGTTAGTAATCAGCTTATTCTCTAAGTATTGTCGCATGTTCCACTATTCCACATAAAACCCATAGTAATTTAATATAAGTTTCCTCCTACAAGTTTTCCTGTACCATTATAGATAATAGGGACCACTTTACTATTTCCATAAGTGTTCACCTGATAAACATTTCTATTTGCTACTGTTTATTTCTATTAGTTACAGGAATATAACAATTATATCTTTATAATTTGATCCATTATTACCCAAAACAAGTCCTTTTAATGTATTAATTCATATAGGTCCATTAAGTTCTCTTTTAATCTTTAAGATTATTTCAACTTTAACTGCTTCGTATTACATCCACTTCTATTTTATATTGTTCTTCTCGCTGAAAAACAATTATAAATCAACAGTTTCATTGTAGCATCAATATTTTAACTTGAAAACTGGTATGATGATGAAATAACAAAAAAATATAATTTTCATTTCCAAACGTGTTCAATGTTTGCACTGGTTGCGAAAGATGATGGTTATCTCAGTAAAATTACGGCACATTTTCCCACTTGAGCAACCGTTACACTGGGTTGATGCAAATGTAACAAAAAATGAAATTCTTTTCAGATCGTCTATCTGTTTTCTTGTGTATTCTGAGAAACAAACTTTTAGGAAGACTTTATACATGTTTTTGATGTATTTCGAAAAGCAATGTTCTATAAGTGATTCAACTTTTTCCCTTTCCTTAGTCTAAAGCTTCCCTTCATTGTCATCGATCAATCAGAAATCCCATTCAGTTTATCAGAATCAAATTCAACAAATCCGACCGTTAGAAACTGCAATACTTAAGTCACAAATCCGTGTTTTTGCTTATCTTCAGCAGTAGCGTGCGTTACGTTCCGTTGATATTTGACTTCGCTGATAACTCTGAAATTAGGACAGAGATTGTATTGTGGTTCTCAGTTGCGTTTCGTGCTTAATCTTCGCTAACAAACTTCTTGACTTCACGTTGTAGGTTTAATCATTCTGCGTGTGCGCAATATGACAGGCACTTTTTAAACTTAAAGTTTATCTTGTAGTTTTCTTAGGTTGTAACTTATATCAATCAGTGTTTCATCGTAATAATATGCTTCAACCAATACAAATGTTGGGAGAGATAAAACATAAGAAATTTTATTGTTATCCTTGTCACTTTTACCTGTATAGTGGTAACCCGTTTGACGGCGATTCTTATAAGAATGGTGATTCACAAATGGTAGTTTCTTAGCAGTAATAATTTACTGTGAGAAATTCCTTTTTTTCCAATTCGTAAACGGATCACGTCAATGTTGTTCATGAGTGTTTTTCCCAACTTTTGTTTACTATTTAACACTCACCTCCGTATTCGAAGAATATTAGAAAAATACATTAATCTCAGAACATTGTTGTACTTAAAGGATTTTTTTCAAAAAATACTTTAATGTTGGTTATGGTGATGTATTGGAAAATACGATAACTATTAAAAAATACAATCTTGTATCATACCAATTAAACAATAATCCGTATAAGGACACATACAAGATATAAGAATTGAATAAAGATCTTCAATTATAAAAAGATATAATTCCATAAATATGCATGATGACGGACATAAAAGGAAATGTGTATATGAATGACGAATAAATTCTCCAGATTTGCTCCTAATAGATGCTAGGAGTCGGATAAGATTTGATATACCTACATAGTAACGACTTAAACTAGGTTGAGATGAGATGAGAGACCAAGGCAAAGATTGAGGGACGAACGTAGTCTCCTACAGAAAGGACTGGCCCACAATAGCAGAGGACAGAAGTGTGTGGAAGATGGAGGCCATTACCATCTAGGCTAGGCTAGACAGGTAGATAGAGATGATATGATGATGCCGCATAGAAGCCGAAATTGACCAATGAGGCTGAAGATTGCAACATTAGCTAAACCTTCTCAAAATTACCCCCAAAAAAAATATTCACGTAACCGTGATGGACATAAAAGCAAGGAAATCAAAACTGAGTCGCTACAACAGTTACGTGGTCGCATTACGTAAAGCCTTTCGCATACTTTCTCTGACAGCAAAATTTAGCGTTTGCCGTTATGCAACTTTACGAAATGGCAGTCGACTAAATTTCATCATTTCGACTACAGAGAAGATCATGGCTCATATATGGAAGTGAGCGACGATGTGACGAAATAAGAAATGTTCGGATGTCATTTTTAAGAATAACGTGGCGTTTTTATTCGTTTCATGTGCATTTGGACACATTCAACAGATTTGCTTCGCTTTTATTTACACCACATTCGGAAATTACGTCACTGTTTAATTTAGAAACCTCTTTTGAATTACCTACAGTTGTCTAAAAAAAAAAAATATAATAATAAATTAGGAAGGTTAAACTGGAATAGAATAATAGAAAACTATTTATACCAGATTAAAATTCATAACTGCTTTTAAACTCTATCTATAGTGCAATTTATTAATTATTATGTAAAATAATCAATAACAACAAGAACTTCTTAGGACTACTCGAGACCGGTATTCGTTATTAACCATAACCACTCAAGTTGAAACAGGAAACTTTTAATTAAAAAATCAATCATACCTGTAAATGATCATAAATTCTTTTATAATAACAATAAAGTTGTTATATTAGGCTGTGTTGACTGGAACGATGCAAATGTGAGTTTTGAGCTAAGACTTGAGTGAAGTAACTTTCTAAAAACTGCTCGAGTGACCTTGAAATAAAACGCTGTTACAAAACCGCGGCCGCTCGCCGGCGCTAACTCCCCCCTCCTGTGCAACGTGCGCGCGGATCTACGCACGCTCCACCAGCACACGCGCAAGCCTTCGTGTGCGTACACCAACACACATGAACGCACGCACACCAACACATGCCCAAACAAACACAAACTACACGTGCTACACATGTGTGAGTTAATCAGTTGAATGTGTAGAAAGGAGTGGTGAAAAATCTAGTCCGGTCCTACAACCTTACAACATTCTAAAGATTGGCATGTAATTCTTTGGACACGTGATCGTACAGAAGGAACTTCTAACAACATAGTGATTAATGAACTGAATCACTCGACACTCCCGGTCTATTGTGCGGTCTTCGTTTGCGTCATTACGGCTTGGAAAAACCGAAGAAAATAACTTACTTTTTACATTTTAATATTTATTCTCATAGGCTATAAAATTATTCCATTCATCCATTTATGCATCTGCGCACGCTAACAAAACACACCTTAAAATTCTGTCAGTTTTGAAATCATCGAATTCCAAATATGTGAAATCCTTGAACATGTATGTGGGTCATGATCAGGTTCCAATATGTGTCTCGAGCTCGGTTATTAGCATAGAGTTCTGAGGCGCGCGCCGGTACGTTGCGCAATACTGTTGACTTTCATCCTGAAGGTCAAGTGCCATCCTATTTCAAAACGGACCTTGGACGAGTCTGGTTTACCTCGGACCGCATGTAGAGAACAGGCAAGTAAACGGAAGAGATTGGTGCTAATAGATATTAATCAAACAAATAAGACGTCTTTATGTTTCGTTAGCTGCTTGCTTTCAAATATAATTGCTTGTGAATTGTGAAGATTAATCACACTAACACTTCAAACAATTGAATGTAACTTTTGAGATAATTATCGATTTTATAATAGTTGTATTCATATAAACTTATGTTCGGTTTGCTACAAAGCGCCCACAGATGCGAAGGTCAACTAATTTCGCGGCGTGAGAACGCCTCTATATAGACGATTTAATTCATCATAATTTGCTGTAATAACACCAGAGATATTCAAATGACTGCCGACAATCAAATCCGACCTTTTCTTAGACACGTTCTTTATAAATAGTCATCTAACTGCCGCAGTGATCGCAAAATGTCGAACACGAACTCGATTTGTTTCCGAACCAAAACAGTTGCGAAAATGTAGAAATACGCCAAAGGCGGTGTGTTGATCACTGCTTCGCGACGACGCCATTACTACAGGAACAGAGGAAATCTTCATCTGACTCGGCGGGTGTCAAAGTTTTCACAATCGCATTCCGAAACGACGTTACATTTGTAATAAGTGTGTATGTACATTAGAGTTGCTTGCAGTAACAGTTAACAAGTATCTGGCACAAGGGATCGATCGTCAATCAAACGCAAGGTGAGAGTGTAACCGCGCAGCTATTTTAGCATCATCGAAGGTAAAACTGATTTGCGCTTTCGGCCCAAGACTCTCTCGCACAAGGTAACGATGGCATTTATTAATAAATACGTTTGTCAGTTGCCAACAACGGCAATAATATGTTTGATTATCGATCAGTCTCCTGACCGCTGAATTCCAAATCACACCCACAAACATACGAGACTCATCATAAAGGTAAACTTTAGCCGCCGAATACAAAAATAACTAATGGTTATCATACGCCTAAGCACATTGACGAATATGAAAATGCAGATAAAATACTTGACTGATGAATGAAACCATCAAAATATTTAAAGAATATTGCAAACGTAAAGCCAATTTTATCATACAAATTATCGTAATGGCAATGATCTCATTTAACTCAAGTCGACACTGATTAAAATAACTCATTTGGATAGTTCCTTGTTTTACAACGCAAAAGGAAATTATCTGCGATAAGCTTTTCGATTGAAACGTAAATTCCTTAGTTTGTTTTCGTAACACTTACAAGATGTTCGGCGACAATAAGTGTGGGAATCGGTGGGGAGTGCATCGATGGGGCTTAGAATGTTGAGTCGAGTGGTCGGTATGAATGAACATGTATTTGTTGTGGAGTCGGCATTACATAATGTATGTGGTGCGGCAGCGCAGTCAGTGCTGGCAGCGAACATTTCGTCCGAAGGCCAGCAGCACAAAGCGTGTGCGGCGTATCGCTGGCCACGCGCGCCCCGCGGTTTCCTGTTTGACGACTATCGACTTACATCACTATCGCTTTCTGTCATACTTCGCCCGCCTGTTAGAAGCTTGTAAAGGGGTCTGGCCTGTTGCTAAGTACCTTTGTACATACGTTTGTCATTGAAGCCGTGTACTACCGGCATTATTATTACGACTTCCCAAACTCGTAACTTAGAACTCTTCCTTATTATTAAAATATTCAAATGCCAGCATTCGTTATATCATGTTGATGCCGCATAGCGTGTTTAATTGATATATTTGCATTTCGTAAGCTATCGCGGCAAAGTGAGTACCTCGGAGATTGTCGCAAAATTTCAAAGGATTATAGAAGTAGCGTTAAAATGGATACAGACAATTTAATTTTGCCGATCATTTCTGTTATGTAAATAGAGCAGAAAACCGTTCACGAGCATGTAAATGCAGCGCATGAGATTATCTGCGATTGTGACCAAGCGGGCCGAATCGCGTCGATGCGGTGTCAATCGAGAGGCATCAGAGCATGCTGAGATTTAACCTGGATACATCATCGGGTAATTCTTATTCGCATTTTCAACGTGCAGATTTATTGCTTTGTTTTCTAACGCGAATGCGTTTTACCAGTGGAATACTCGTAATAAATAAGCATTAGCATAAAATTTGAATTCTGCTTTTTCTGTCACTCCTACTATTGAGATTGTTATAACTTCAACTCTCCGCATTGAAAATCTTAAGTTGTTGCATTTATTAACTGTCAGACATCATCCTGCTTTGTATTTGTCCAATTATTTCCACGGCATCTTCATGATTCTTTAGCGTAACAATATTTCATTGACAATTAACTTACGATGACATTTCTATTAGAGTTATCTCTTGCAAGAATGGTAATGCGAGTGACCTCCGCGGCTCCGCTGTGACGACACCTCTGACGTCGGCGTGTCTTGGTCACTTTTATTACTTGAACTTCATTAAGATCATAGATTATGAAATTATATCAATCAGTTGGAAAAAATCAAGTGTTAATAGCGACTGTGAATCTGTTTCTTCTGACACCGTTTTGATATTTGTATTCAATTGCTTTAAGTTTATTTTTGATTGTTTGGTGACAGTGTAGACATTGTTAAAACAACATTGTTAGCTTGTGCTGCGGTTGCTTGCGTCACATTGGAATTAGCTGTTTCATAATTTGTGTGTATTTATCACGCCACCATTCATTGCTGGGCAACGTGTTAAATATTTTTCTTTTTATTTTAACAAGGTCGCATTGGTTTCACTGTTTGATTATTAACTCGTAAAATTTAACTTAGTTCCATTTTGTGTGACAACTTGGGTTAAACGCTTAAATCGAAAATTGCCCAAGAGTAGTCCTTGAAGAACACAAGTTGTTATATAAACATTGTAGTATAAATAATATTTAAACGTTTCCATCAGCGTCATTAATTTCTACGGAATTTAAATAAATATCCATTTATAAGAATATAACAGTTTAGTGTATAGAAACAGATGATGATTACACATGTGTTGAAAAGCCCTTGTAACAATTCACAAAACAAAAACACTATATATATGTATTTTTTAAACATAATATAATTATATCACTTGATGTGAAATTAGTTAACCTACTTTTTTTTTGTTTGGGCCTCGTCTAAACATTTTTTTTAAATTAATGAATATCAAACTATGTTTCTGGTAATATTCGATGGATTATCGTAATATCGCGAATGTCCGAAAACCGAATGAAGGAATTCCACTTTTCCTCATGAGGAAAGAGCACTAAATACTTTTCTTGAACCGTGTGCAGGGAAACACCCGGTGTTCCAAGATATCAATTTTATATAGCAAAGTAATGAATTGTTGTCTGTCACTAACCGAACGGGAAAACATTAATAATATGATGTCAATGCGCATATTTTTCCGTTCATTTCATCGACGGAAAACATTCTAACGTGCAACGCAATCGGGTCTTCCCTAAACAACATTTAGAATTTGGACGATAATAATGTAATTTACACAACAAATTGACACAAAAAATAATTATCTGAGTAATTTTGAAGATACCTCCAATGTTTTGACTCCAACGTTCCGTAATAAAAACTTAATAAATATCTTCGACGACTATAAAGTGTCAGATTAACATTGCAAATTTCAAAATTATGCTTCGCAGATCAGCATAGTTCATAAATCAGCTGATTTGACATAGACATTTTCGTAACTTTCAACTATTTGCCAATAGTCAGCGAAAGTTGGAACTTTTTTCAATCATACGCTCCAGTAGGCCAATAGTGGTTGTCTTGTACAATTCCTAGGCTTGTAACAATGTTTCACAAACCGTTTATTAACCGTTAACAGTCTCGATTGGTATGGTCAATTAATTGACATCCAAATTTTCTATCGCTTTCGTTACTAGGATTTTGATTTGCCTCAGCGATTTCTTTGCAATGCAGATTGAATGTTACTTCCTTTTCTGCAATATGTATAATTTTATCTTCTTCTTAAATTTTCCCTTAATTATGCTTTATCACAAGATCTGTTAAGAAAGTGACGAAATGAACAGTGGTTGTTGCGTTTTTGTTTGAAGCAGAAACAAGTAAATTTTGGACTTTTCAATGTCCTTGTACCCTTCCATTAACGTAAAATTGCCCAACATTCTAAATCCATTTCAGGCTTGCACATACAATTATACATAAATTAACGTGTTAAAACATTACATTACATTCATTTTCCTTCGATGTTGTTAAATTAGAAATAGGTGCAACATTGTTAGACTTATCACCGCTAAAATTTACAGCTACATATCTATCGACCGGATCAATCAATTCCCTAAGTTCTAAAAAAACCGTTACTCGTTACAGAAACACGCCATTGCTTTTGTAAATCGTACTAACAACTAATTATTTATAGGTAAGTACATATTAAGTTACAATTATGTCGTTCTATTCCTCCTTTTACAGTGACATGACTGTCATAAAAACCATTAAGAGACCAACAATCTAGAATCGGTACTGATCGAGTAAGATCGTAATGTGGACGACCATTCTAGGTCGGTTCGTGGTTAATTAGTGTGGGTAGGTACAGTTATGTAAGTCAGCCCGGTGTTTCTTTTATGAACCAACCTTGATTCTTGGACTGATTGAGATATTTTTATAGATGTTGTTAGTATTGTAAACAACTGCTGTGGTGTTGTTCTTCCTGATTGGGACAGCTGTTGTTTTGTGTGCGACTTTCGTTGTTTATTTATTCAGTATTTACATGGTTGTTTTTATCGTTTTACTGTTGTAGAATGTATGTGGGCTTTCATTTATTTTGTTGTCTCAAAAACATCTTACAATTATTCTATTTCCCAGTTTCCCTTTACGGCAATAAGTGTCACAAATTAGACAGTCATCATTCATCATTCTCCTGCCCTTATTCCAATTTATTTGGGGTCGGCGCAACTGTTTTTTTCTTTCATACTTCTCTAATAGTTCTCATCGCGGTAGTCACTCCTTTGCTAGCCATATCATCTTTCACACAATCCATCCGTCGTTTCTTTGGTCTTCCCCTGCTCGTATAGCCATCCACATTTATACTCAAAACTTTCCTGGCAAGATTTCCCTCATTCCTCCGCATCACATGCCCATACCATGACAACCTATTTCTACACAACTTTTCAGTCACCGGTATCACTTTCAGACTTCTTCTTGTACACTAATTTCGTATTCTGTCCCTTCGCGTAACACCACAGATCCGTCTTAGCATTCTCATATCTGCTGCATGCAATTGCCTTTCAGTCATCCCTTTAGTGGCCCAACATTCTGATCCATACAAAACAGCAGGTTCCCATATGAAAACCATTGTTTTATAAATCTTTCCCTTAAGTCTAAGGGGAATGCGGGAGTCGCAGATTGTTCCCAGGACCTGCCGCCATTTCATCCATACAGTGTTAATTTGCCCTTTCACAAATAAGAGAGTAACACTAAGATTTTTCAAATACGAACAGAAATTAAATGCTTCAGTGCACGATAATTACTGATTACTAACCTAGCCTAACCCACTGACCTATTTCACTAACTTTTAGAACTTGCGAAAGATAAAGAGCTGAAGATAACTATCTGCATTCTGTTCCTACATCGTTAATGCGCTACTATTTAATTTTATAATCGTGTTTTTATTTTTATTTAAGTACTATTTACGCTTTAAAAGAGACACAATTAAATACAATGTTTTGAACTAAGTATATTGCTTAACCGAATTACCTTCGTTTGCTCCAAAATGAGTAAGTAACAGGTAAAGAGATTGTGTTTATTATTAAATATCCGGAATTTTGTTTACTGAAAATTGTTGGTGAAAGTGGGTGTTTGTTCAACAAAGGTCACTTGTAAAAGGCCATGCAAATATAAAAAAATCACTGACTTTATCTTTCATTCATATTTAGATAAAGTTTCGTTACGTAAATCTATGCGATTTTTGAGATATGTGGTGCCATCTGTTTGATGATTGGGGAAGTTGTGGAAAGCGCCATCTAACGTGATCTACAAGAAAGTTGATAGAAAGGGAAATCGGTTGTAGTGCTCAATGTTGATGTTAGAGGGCATTACACTGAGAATTCTTAGACATTAATAAGGGTTAATACATACATAAATATAAGGTGTGAGATTTTTTATAAGTTAGACGTAATTCATAATTATGTTTAGAGAACTAAAGTAAATATTTACGTAAAACAGCAAAAAGTAATTTTCAAACATTGCGGAACATTTACCTCGATTTACTGATATAACTACTTCAAAAACAAAAGCAACGACATAAAAAACCTTCGTTTGTGGAAACTTCTTTAGATAAAAGATCACAATCTGGGGAAGTGGCAGTAGCATACTGATATTATACTGAAACTACAACTTGTTGTAATTAGGGTTGGCAAAAAAAAAAAAATTTAACATTACAGTAACAGCCAATAGTAAATCAAGTTTTTCAGGCGGGAAAAAAATAGAAACACTTTTAAAAACTATAGTCATTTTAAGGTTTTTTTTTAAAGGCAAATTTACACAAATAAAGTGTTTCGTAAATATTTTAATAAGAAATAATTTATAGTTTTATGTTGTGTTTGTTATGTGAATTGTTACGTCTATTGAATAAAATATCAAAAATAAGCCTCACGAATAGGATTACCTATTCAAACTCTAGAGAGTACCAGTTCGACCTTGAATATTCAAATCAACTCAAAATGATTGACTACCAAGAAATTTTACATCTTTACTATACAAACTACTTTATAGATGCTGCTCTTTTTATTTTAATAAAGCTACCTACTAGCCATCAGTCACGTCTTCGGTCAAGTAATTTTCCCTTTGGTGCAATGAAGCAAAAACTAATTATGTAGTGGCTATTGACAGCCTCTTTGAGTCATCGATACAATCTTGTAATCAACCCTGAAATAGATTAGATATAGACAAAGTTTTCAATAGTAAGTAATTCAATGAACTTTGAATTGAAAATTAACCTTCATGAGCGTATTAACCTAATTCTGTAGACTATTGATATAGATGTTACACAAGATAAATTTCAAGTCAACGACTCTTTGAAAATGAAACTGCTAAATGAAGTATCCATGTTAATCTGACAAAGGAACATCAACGGCCATTCGAAAAGCCTTGAACCGGCTTCAGCAGGCAACCCTAGATATCGCTAATTTGATGCAAAACATGGGAACTGCATCGTTTCGACCGGCTACGCACGGACAATGGCGGGCGAGCCAGACGCGCACCGCTGGCTCCAGTCCTGAAAATAGCACTATGTATCCACTTTAGTACATATACGATTTAGGTAGTCACTTTAGTATTGCCTGTGGTTCCGCCTACGGCCGCCCAAGGACGTACGATGTACGCCCATGTAAAAAAAAACACGCATGTTTTATGGGCAAGAAAATGTCAACGTAATTGTAATGTATGGGGTTAAGTTAAGTTTTTTCAGTTTCTTAATTCTAAATCAATACATAAATTATTACTAAAATGCATTTAGTAATAATTTATGAATTGATTTAGATTAGGATCTTAAAACAGCTGATAGCGTCAACACTTTATAGAAACATGTTAATTTATTTAAATTTTAAATCAACCGGTTTTGTTTCTTGGGTACCGGATTTTTTTAGTTCTGTTTAAAAATAAACCCAGGAAAAGAATATGGTTTGATAAAACAATCAGTAAATAATTAACCGTTATTAATATTTTTATAGAAATCCATTAGTTTGTTCAAACTGAAACTAATATTATAACCAGTTGTTTAACCATCTTCAATGCTTGTTACTTTTACCAGTGTCCTAACCTTCGATTAGTAGTAGTAACCACATTAATTACGAATATTTAGAAGCACGATGTCTTAGCAAAATATTTCAACGTAGATTTTTTCAAATCCTTCTTGATCACGTAAGATATTACATTTGGGTTTAATTATGTGGTCTTCAATTAGTCTCATTAAACCAGACTCAGCCGACATTCATTGCCCTAGGAAAATTAAGCATCACGGTGTTCAACATAATACATGTGTCATTTTTTGTGGCCATGTACCTACAGAGACAAACCACTTAATTCTTGTTTGAATTACTGCTCGTTTCCCGCGTTCAAGGAAATGTTAACTCTTTGTCGACTTAGTCATGTAATTTTTATCCAGTTTTTAATTAACGCCCGGAAAAGTACATTATGGATATGTAAATTAGGTTCTGCATATTATAGACGAATATTATGTTATATTTGGCCGTGAAATCCCAAATATTTGAACAAAAGTCATACTACATCTGGAGTGTAGCGACGTTTATCAGTATTGATTATTAGTTCAGATGTTTGGCATCTTCAGGTACGTCTGTAGCATCCTATGGAAACGGAAAGTCAGTAGCATACAATTGAAAACGAAATCATTACGAATTCGTGACATGGCAGACGATCAAGATCGTCTTGTGCGAGAACATTCGGCAGTGTGCGCACACGCTTACTTGTCCCTCGTTGCACTTTTATATACCACCGCAATTAAATATGACTTTTGAGCGAAACAGTGCAACAATAGAGCAGCAGTTGCCGACAACAATGAGTACTGTTCCACCGCTTGTGACCCCACTGTTGCTAAACTCCGACACAATGCAAAAGAAGCGCCTGTTGATCGTCTTTTAAACGATCTTGCGCTTCTATCGCAACGCTAATAGCACGTTGCGATGCTTTATCGGGCCAAGGTCCGATTGCAACAGGCTTTCTAACACCTGCGACTAGGACTTCTGTTGCTACTTTTGGCAGTCCAAGAACACGTCAGCTGTTCACGTTCATTTAAATTCTTCTCACCTTTTAACCTTTTTAATTTGGTTGGGAAACTAGAATTGTTTGGTTAAATGCTATTGTGTTGTATCTGCATCTAAATGGTCTATGTGAACGTCGGATTTCAACGTAGACATCGATTTCAATTTCGTGATCATTGATTTGGAATCATTTGTTACCGTAACAGTCGGCTGGCTGCAGCCTTGTCTTCCTTTAAACTAGTAGTTTTCAGTCTGGCATAGAACAAGGCTAATGAACCGAGAACGTCATGACGAGCCTCAGTTTCGGTATGATTTCACTTATTTACGTGTTGAATTATTCAACGCGTTTGATCACGAAACAATAATTGAACTCATCTTCCAATTAGATAACATTATTCATAGAAACACAACAGCCGACGAAATTGATCATTTTGTAAATCGATTCTGTTAATTGCCACGTTGTTACCGCAATCAAGCTTGGATTATTATTCCTGCACTTCCTTATGACTATGACTGACAACGAAAACTTAATGTAATGATTTCAAAGTCTTCACACGTTAGTCAAGTACAATAGGTATTTGTTACGCCTCAAATTTCACACAATTGTAAAAACTGGGAGTACGATGATCGTCAAGATAGGTTTTATGATTTTTACTTGAGTTTTATTATTTATTTCGATGGGTTTATTTATAAAGTTAAACACTCTCACGCCAATCTAGCAGCTAAATAGCCTTATTACCTATTTATGTTGTAGTTCTATATACCCGTTACTTTCTCTTAATTCTTACTACATTATGCAAATGCTAATCGTTACAGGAAGTTAAAGTCTAGCCAACTGTATGATCTTAACTATGATTAATTTTTAAATTATTTTCGACATTTACTCAATAATCTTAGCTGCTCTCGCCTTGAAGTTTATTTACAGTAGTGTAATATTTTCAGTACACAGCCGAAATCTTCGACCCTTCCACCCTGAGTCGCGTTAAACACCAAGAGAACACGGTTGTATTTTCGTTTCACCTCTTCATAACTCTGCATTACCTTGCATAAGTCCCCAGCAAAGTGAGCGAAACTTGAATTTTCGTATGCTTATTATGTATTTCTATTTCAGTGCTGGAATGATGGGCGAGGGCCTGCTGACTCTGACGTACGGCAAGCACCACGCCTGCATCCTGAACGAGGTGGGGGCGGCGTGGCGTGGCGCCCGCTACTCAGACCTGGTTCTGGTCTGCGACGACGCTGTGCCGCTGGCCGCGCACAGGATCGTCATGGCTGCTGCTAGCCCACTTATCAGGTATGGATTTTGAAGAGTTGATATCGATAAAATGGAGAATGAAAGTTTTGTTCAGTAATATAGGTTCCAATAAATATCACTCAATCAAATGAAGTGCTTTCTTTTATAGATGGAATATCAAGGACTTTCAACAATTTTATTACTTAATGCACTGTTAATTTTCACTACTAGAGTACCTACTACACAATAGTTCTCGAATAGGCCAGCACTGTAATCTAATCTTAATTATTTAATAAGGTTAATTGGTAAGCCAATCCAATAACACACTGAAGTAACCGGTATCTTGTAGGTGTAAGGCAATGAATATACACGGAAGATAGATACATACTGTCTTATCTGGACTTTAGAACAGGATATATGAATACAATTACAATTGCCAACTAGCATCTATCATATTTTATTCAAAGTTAAGTTATTAACAAGATAACTGAGTTTCTAATAAAAGTGAAAAACTAACTAATTGTTTGTTTTCCAGGAAAATACTGGATGATACGCCGTCAGTCGAGAGTCCAGTCACGATTCACATGTCGGGCATCAGCAGTACTCTCATGAGGCATCTCCTTGTATTCTTGTACAGCGGCCAAGCCTACATTGAGGTTAGTATCCAACCTGTTTTATTTATTCACTACACACTACTTTATTATCATAACGTTAATTAGTTTCCAAGTAACGCGTCAGAGTCCGACAAAACATTTGCATTTCATTAATACAAGGATAGTAAATCATTCTGTTTTTCTTTTACAGTCTGGTGAAATAGATGATATGCAAGAGTTGTTTGAATTATTGGAAATCAAATCAGACGTATGGAAATCAACAAAGGAACGACAACAGGCAGAAGAACGGAACCGATCGTGCGAGCGACTAAAATCAAAATCATTGAAAACAGATATCAACAGCAATGAGAGCAGTAAACACGACGCACCTTCAGGATCTTCACATTCAGAGAGTGAGCTCGTTACTCCTGGTGCGGGGTACAGCAAAGACAAAGGCGATGAAAACATGAGTATAAAGAAAGAAAATATGTCAACCAGTAGTAACGATGAAAGAGAGGATGAGGAACAAGACGGAGAAAACAGGAGAAAGGAATGTGGGCGACTTGTGGCACGCCGAAGAAGCTCTTCCAACCCGGTCAATTTATCTCTAGCAAGAAATTCAGAAAACACAGGCAGTGAACAAGAACACGAGGACTCACAGGACGTCGATGTGGAAACAGTTGCCGCAAAGGTAAATACAAAAATACTATCAAGAACCATTCACACCTTATTTATTTAGTTTAACATAATTAAATGCTTATCTTTACTTTTCTGTTTATTCCAGAACATCGCGAGAAGAAGGTCAACATCATCGAGCCAGGAAGATCAACCACAGGAAACACACTACAGGAGACAGTTGCTAAGTGATCGGTTAGGTCGAGGAATAGAAAGAGCTAAAAGGAAATCACATTACCTAGAACCTCCAGAACTAGATTTACGAACTGTCAAATTAGAGGATTACGCGCATCTTAAACCTCCTGACCAAGACCTAATATCCCTCGTGCAGACCTCTCCCGAAAACTACGTTGTCACGCCCCATCGAAAAAGAAGACCCGGCTTCCACAATTCACCCTCACAGAATCCTCCGTTTGTATCATTCACCCCAAGTTACTTAGAAGAAATGGCACATCTGCGGTATACGCAAGGACCTGGCAGTGCCGCTGCGGTCGCCAGCGCTCGGCTTGGAGTGTTACAACACCCGCTAAGCACGTCGGCGCCGCCGTACTTACCTGAAAGGAGTGTCACTCCCCCCACAGCAACGCACGAGGATGTTCTCAAATACCGACCTCCAAGTGCAGGCTCATGGGGTCCGTGGCTGTGTCAACCACAAATGGGTGGAGATGACGCACCCGCGACGGAACACGACCAAGGTTCAAGTAAACAAGCGCCAGTTCGAGAGTATCGTTGTGAATACTGCGGCAAGCAGTTCGGTATGTCGTGGAATCTCAAGACTCACTTACGGGTGCACACCGGAGAGAAACCGTTCGCTTGTCGACTGTGCGTCGCTATGTTCAAACAGAAGGCCCACTTGCTGAAACATTTATGTTCGGTACATCGTAATGTGATATCGTCCAGTGAAAACGACGGGCGGACCAACACGGCAGGCCGGTTCAACTGCTGTTTCTGTCAGCTCACGTTCGAGGCGTTACCAGAACTAATCAGGCACTTGTCGGGACCACACAACAGTTTGCTTCTCAGCAAAAACCTACACGAATGACGCCCGCTCACATGACGCGGGCGCTCGCGTAATTTTGGACTTTAAAATCTTCTTCTCTCATCGTGAGAGTTCAATTGTGATATGTGTTTAGAAGGATATAATGTTAAGTGTTTAGTTGTAAGACATGTGATGTCGCAGAGCGATACTCATAGTGAGGCATTCGCAGGAGGTTACTGCGGGTGTGATGTTGATGACTAATTTAAAATAAAAATCACATGTTTGCCGAATGGGTCCAAATTGTTATAATTTGTTTAAAAATTATAATCCGGGACCAACACCTTCCAAGATAGTATTTATTTGAAAGATGTATTTCATTAGGGTAAATATTATTAAAAGCCACCGACACATTAATTCCTTAAGCATAGAAAATAGACATGTTTGTCAAAGAAAAGTTGCGAAGTATGTTTATGACCTAAAGAGATAACGTCACATAAACTACCTCCTAATTTAAATCAGTATCTTGATGAATCTACTGTGGCGTTAACATAGGTTCGTATTGACTTTATACTTAGTTACAAGTATACTGTCAATAGATCTAGTCAGAATTGGAACATAGAATTATCACAGTTGTAAGTTTAGCCCATTAGGATTGGTACCAATTTTATTACATCAGTACTTTGGTGCTTTTAGCAAAATATTTACTACTGCAATAACATAACTTTTAATGTTATCAATAAAAACTCCGTTTACTGTATTTTCAGGGTTACTGATCCCACTTTGTTCCAAGCAATCTGACTTGACATTTCGCAGCTTTTTACGACATTTACAATCTCAATATTAGGTTTTATCATTTTATGTAACTTCTAGAAAAAAAATGTGTTCGTAATAATATAATTTATAGTATGCACATCCTTCCATTCGTTCGTGCCGATTTTTGCAATGTGGATAAGCACCAAAGATTTGTAAAGCAATGTAAACGTTTTGGTGTACAATTAAGAGAAATTAAAGGGACCTGAAATGATTTTGACTTTGTTAAACTTAAAGTATGTAGGTACCAATTTAATAATCTCATCTGTAGTTACTAACGTTCAATTTTCTGTAACCACTTCTGTAATTCCGTTGCGAACTTTATGAAGCTTGAATATCTTCTTATTTTTGGATTAATTTACTTTAGTGTTAATACGAAGCTTACCAGGCATTATTTTCAAATGAATATTGTTATCAACTAGTACTTTAGCTTTATTAAAAATCTTCGAAACTTATTTTCGATGTCGCTTTTTATCGAACACATTACTGTGGCCAGTTATATTAAAGCTATTATTGTAGTGAAGGCTGGATGTTCAACTTAATTAAGGCTTCTATTATACAAAGTATACAAAATTAGCGATCGATTGTTTCGTCAGAACGATGCCAAAAGTTTTTTTATTCAGCAATACATTGTACTGTGTGCCTTGATTCATAAAAAATTGTATTCCAATAAGCCAGTTTGATACTGTACTCAACTGGAGAATATTTTCCGTAATACTCATTTTGTACAATCCGTTTATACGTACTTCTATTTGGAATTCCATTTATATTATTTTTATATTGTCATTCATGCGGATACTTGTCAATGCAATTATTGTTGTTTATATTTACTTCAACAAAACTAAAGTTACCAACGAGTTGTTCAAAACATAGAGTAAACTATGAAATTGTCGAGTTGCTTTAATGTCTCTTTCGAACGTTACCTATTATACCTGATTTTTATCGTTTTTTCGTGTTATATTCGACGTCGATATTGACGTAATTATTAATTGGGGAACAATTTAATTTTAAGGATTGTGATTTCATGGAATCGTTTAGGTTTATTCTATGTGATAATTGTCTGTTTTGTCTTAAGTAGGCACGTTGAGAACGCTGTCTTCCATTGCGTTTTCCATTTTAAAATCTTTAGTACTGGGACACTCGGATGTATTGAAAGCATAAGTAATAGCAGCAGAAATAATAAGTACTTTATTATTAATTACTGTCTTATACATAGCCTGTATACAGCATACTTTTGGTTCTTGACGTTCTTGAAATACTTCAGTGTGTTCGCGTGTCTCAGTAGTTTGTAAATAAATATTAGAATTAAGTCAACGATGCATGACAAAAAAAAATCGTCCACAAAAACCGCTGCCTAACCTATACGTAACTTGAACAAATTGTATTTTTATAAATATTTTCTTCGGAACCACTTGTAGTATCGTAGGATCATTGTGATATTATGTCGGCGAAAGTCGGAATTGCCTTAAAATATTAAATATCAATGCAAGTAGGTAACTTACTTAATACGTACTTTTAGTGTTTCTTAGATATTACTAGCTAAAAACGATATAATGATTGTGTTGCATAAGTGCGAGGCAAAATTCTCCCTGGGCCAAAAATTAAATCATGTTTCTGTCAAATAATTTTTTTTTAACAATGGTGTAATTTTATAATAATACAATTTAGAATTTTCATGAAATAAATTAAATTAAAGTTTAACAATAGGTGATAATAATTTAGCAGAGTATATCTAAGAAACATCAAAAACCGATTCGAAATATTAATTTGTAAAAACATGACGTTGTTAAGAAAAAAAAAATGTAAATAGTAACTAGTTTTAAGATTTAATAGTAAATAAAGCTTAACTTAATCTTGTTAAACTTGAATATTGATTTTTCTCTGTTAATTGTAAATTAAAAAGTATTTGATAAGTTTTCACATACTTGTACAATTTTATGTAGATATTGTTTAGAAAATAACATTCTGTAAAAATGTGTTCTTACCGTAGTAAATTAAATAACGAGAATATTTTAGTTACACACTCCACTGTTGTTTATTTCATTCCAATTGACTTATATTCATGAGGAGATAATAAAAATATATATCTACTATACAGCATCCGAATAATGAGCAATAAAGATTTCGAAATCATTGACAATGATTACGGTATAATGTATGGAATGGCCAATGGTCTGAAACTTATGGCAAACATAAAGTGATGTTTCATAGTGACAGCAAATAAAACGAAAGTAATGATACAGCCTCCAATTATTTCCATAGTCCTCCAATTGATTACTACCCAGACCTTGTATTCGTTACCTTGAGCTGAAGAAACGAGTAATGATGAGTTAATGTAGGAAGATGATATCTACGCCATCAAGGCTAAGAAGTTAGTACCTACAGAAAAGTACATCATTTCGTAAAAAGACTTAAAACTCATAACGAAGTTCCAGCAGATGATATAAAGACCAATAAAATAATAACGATGCAGATTTAAAAAACAGATTCCAGATTTATAGATCTACAGACATATATTGTGGCTGTTCGTCATATGTAAGTAAAAGTACTTGAAAAGAAAAACACTAGGTACAGTATTGGTAGACAGAGTTAAAAGAAATTAGTAATAATGTCTCCGAATCAAATATAATACCTACAGTTTTGAACGGAAATAAACAGAGCATTATGACCAATAATAAACTAAACCGCAAAAGATGATGAATGTGACTTATCCTCGAAACCCTGAACTATTAGCGCCCTAGATCTCATAAGATACAAAGAGGCATTTGTTTACACAATACGTTATCGATTGAGTACGACACATAGGGCAAGTCTTGGCAACCTAGTGCACTAGCGAAACTATAGATGGCGCGAATGAAAGGTATTAGTGAATTTAAGTTATAGATAGTACGGATCCATCCATTGATGGGTCTGAATAGAAACAGAATCAACAATATGTAATAAGTAAGTTTATTTTTAATCTAAGCGTAATTCCATCTGAACGAACAGATTACTACTACAAATAAACTAGACTAAAATTAATAAGTAATTGAAGCCGAAGTTTCGGAACTATTGAGAAAAGGTCGTATGGATGGCATTAGTATCGTGAGGATAATGATGGATGATGCTACCCTTGCCTTTGACTGTAAATACCGGTACAAAAGAAAGCAAATTTCCATTGGAAATAGGTGATTTGACCTAATTAAGTAAATGTCAAGTAACATTAGAGATAATGTCGCTATTGTAGGATACACATTAGCATCGCGATGATTATCACAAACCTGAACCCCCCCCCCCAAACAAAGAATTGTTCCTCTACAAACTTTGACTGTACCAGCACATAACTAGGCCAATATTCGTTCATTTCCCTTTGATTTGATACACATTGTGGAGCATAATATTATAAAAAACCAAAACATCACGCCTGTATTCCCCGTAGGGTTGTGCAGAGGTGTATTATATTGTACACTCATATTTCGCTAGTTATGTTTCAGTCACCTCTGCCTAACCCTTCGGGGATTACAAGAATGATGTCTCATGTGATAAGCTTAGGTGGAAGCTATTGCAATCAATTCAATTTATTTATTTCAAGTAACCAAGACTCATTTGTTAGTAAAAAACTTATCCTACGTTAGTAATTAAGATAAAATTTATTCACATATAAAAATAAATATAAAAGTAAAAGTACATCTACTATTGACAGCGGCAGCACTGTCCGACGCTTCACCGCGGCCTCACCATTCCATGGGAAATGGCGCAGCAGCGATTCACGTACGGACAGTCCAGCCTACTCGAAATTAAAGACAGGATGCTGTTGTTGCTGCCCCACACCCCACGCACCAGGGACGCACAGCGCTTACGTCCATCGTGGCAAAGAAACAATCCACATGTGCGGCCGCGAACATCCCTGATGCGCTGCAGTAGCGGGGCAGCCTCAACAGCACCCTGAACGCGTTGTTGTATTGCACGCGGAGGGCATTGTACGACTTTTGAGTATATCTAGCCCACACGCTACTCATGTAAAACGTAGTGCAGTATGCTCCGAAAAGAGTAATTGCCATCAATCGGGCATAAATACAGACTCCGGGGTGCTACTGAGAAACTTTGGCCAACCTGCCCTTAAAAAAAAAGAATACAAACTTTTTTTAAATATACTTGTAAGGAACATCCTACTAAACTGGATAACATCAAGAAATTAAAAAGAAAGCATTCTATTGGTCCAAGCAAATTGTATTACGTGTAGTCACGCGCGAGGAAGCCGTATGGCCCGTATGTTACATCGAGGTGGAGAAGCATTGCAAGTTGTGACCTAACGCTGTCCAGGTGAGTTGTACACAATCATTATTTCTCTAATATTGACATAGTTACATTTATTTATTTATTTAACTTATACTGTCCTGCTGCAGAGCAAAGGTCTCCTCTATAGACTTTCGCATCTCTCTTTTTGCTCCCTTTTCTGGTCAATCAGTCATCAGTGAATCCAAATCACGCCAGTATATAAAGAAGGCAGTATGATTTCAAAAAATACATTTATGTGACCGTTAATAGTGCCACTCCAGTGACTTGCCATTTATGACCAGAGCAAACTTGGATCGATATCCAGAGTGAGAAACCTCACAAAGCGTGCCGAGTAAAAGGCTGATTTGCATTTATCCAGTATTTCTATCCAGCTTTTCAATCCAGTAGCACTGGATCGTATATCAGCCAAAAAGCGGCTCCGGTCCAAATGACTCTAGATCGATATTGGACCAATGTGAAGACATTTCAATCCAGTTTTCAGCACCGACCACTACTTAGTATTTACACCTGTGGTCCCGACCCTTTGATACTTTCTTTCTCTTCTCTCTTTCTCTTTATTGATACTCCCCAACTTTAAAATGGGTAATTGATATTGGCAGAATAGTTAATATTGGTTCAGTTTTCAGCATTTTAAGATGTTTCACATCTTATGAAACTGCATCCTAGATTTTGGAGTCGCTTGTCTCGTCAGAAAGTTTTGGGGTTCCATCGATGTCACATATTTGTGCTGCCACTTGTACATGCCTTCTACAAATGATCACATATTTGCTGTCATCTTGAAGACAGATATTCATTGATGAATCATGAAATCAGATATTATTGCCGAGGTATCCATAGTAATATATTTATGCTCGTTACGTACCTAGAGAAATATTTATAAATCTAAACTTTACGATTCCTATAATCATAAATTGAAATGGATAGTAAAACTTACATACATGCCTTTGGTACCTAAATACATTAATTCTGCACTTCTGCAAGTTACATGCATTATTTATATAATTATGTATGTACCAAGTACCAGCAGCAGGTACCCACGTTATGTAGGTATTGGAGAAATAACTACATCCTATTGTAAGGATATTATATTTTTATTGCTATCTACGCCATTGGCAAGACTTAATTTAACTGGCAGTGCAGTTAGAATCCACTGTAGATCTATAGGTCCATTGCACCACTTCTATACATTCTTATAGAATAAAGTAACTTTTCGTGTCTGCCTGTGTGACTGCGTTATTTCCATTCATATTAGACTTAAATATATTAAAGAAATATCGAAGTTATGTAAAGTCGTAAAAACTCTGCGAAGCAGGGGCGTGTCGCTAGTATCTATATAAATCAACATAATTAAAAGCCACATGCTCCGTTTGGTGCCGGACGTAAAGAATCGCACCATCCTACTTCTTCCCGTGGGTGTCGTAAAAGGCGACTAAGGGACTTACTAGAGAATGGGCAGCAGCGTTCTCTTGCGATATCGCCAACCCGAGGCGCCAGGCGTGGCGATTATGGCAACCTTTTGGGGAGGCCTATGTCCAGCAGTGGACGTCTTTCGGCTGAAATGATGATAATTAAAAGCCACGTCATCTCACAACAACAGCTGTTTGTTATCTCAGAGTATTCCGTTGCTTTCAGGAAGGCCTAGGCAGCTTGATTGATAAATCCAAATTCAGTGTTTCAGTGTTTTACAACATAATAAATTATGGAAACGCGACCCTATTACTTATCTGCTTTTTGTCAGAGCGTGTAAAGCCCTCCCTTTTGAAGGAGTCCTATGTCTAGCAGTGGACTTATTTCGGCTGAAATGATGTGTAAAGCCCAGAAAACAAATATAGTTATATTTTTTCAAGAACATAAAATAAAAAGGCAAAATGACTTCAACGCTACAAGGTAACGTAGTCAACATGCTTTCATGCAGAAAGTAATTTTATTCGCTGACGAACAAATAAGTCATACATTCCTGTTTTGTAATGACGATTTATAATTCTTTTTACATAGCAAAGGCTCTTTAAACAGACATAACCATAATTAGTATAGGTACAGGAGTAAATTATAAAAAGTTGGGTTAAGTTCGTAACTTATTATTTGTAGGGGGATCCGTCGAAATTGAAAGCATTGAACCCTTGTCATGGATTTTTATTATGTATTGTTTATGTTATTATTTAATTATTTATGTGCAACATAGAAGCCTAGTAAAAGTTGAAAATGAAGAAAAGTTTCTTCCAGCACACTATCAATCAGAATCTGAATGATTTTGAAGTATATGGCCAATCCATTGCTTCTAAAGTTCGAAAAATCTTTCTGCTCAACAACTTAAATAACGCAATGAATTTTGTTGAACTGTCATAATGAAACCCATTGTTACTGATAGTCTGTTACGAAATTACCCTGCAGATCAATAAATGGAGACAATTAGCGTATTTATTTTCATTGCAACTCTCAAGTTCAGGGGGCCTACCACCAACTCTTAAAGCAGTATTATTATAATCTTACTTTGACTTTTCGTACCTGACGTCCTTAAAATAAGCTTACTATAATATTGAAACAATGTTATTTTCTTAGCGGTTTTGGTGACGTCACCTCTAAAAGTTCATTCAATTCGTACCACGACGTGACTTTTGACAGCTAGCAATATTGTTTTTACGTCAAATTTAGCAATCTTAAAAAGTTTCTCGGACTAGACGGATATATTATTGTTTTGCAAATTTATATATTTTTTAAACATTTTCGTGTTCTATAAAGTAAGCAAAATATATTTTGTTACGTAAACTTACCGAATGAATTGTGTATCTAGAGATTTTAGTACATAGGTACATAATTTCTTGTTTGATTCTACATGGCGAAAGCATAGGTATAATATTGTTTAATTTAATATTGATATATGTATTAGACATACTTAATTTAAATTGACAAAATAAAAAGTTATAAGTAGGTAGTTACTTTAGTCCAGCCTGCCCAATCTTTATGAGCGCCAGCACCTTGCGAGTTCAAGATTTCCGCAATCTCTTTCCACTTTCTTCGTGAGTACTCCTTGGCTTGTAAAGAGCGATTGTGGGCAGTAGCGATACCTCTGTTTGAAAATAAAAATTGCCATAGTATCTTTAGGTTCCGCCAGGAAACCAGATTAACTCTTCGAATGCAAACACTAATCACTGAGTCTGACCACATATTGTTTCGAACTATCTTCGCCAAAACATAACACTCCATAAATAACATAAAACTTATTCACCATTATACACTGAATAACCGTGTTTAACCGTATCTTGTTTCCATGTCGACTTTAGATCTTATGAAAATAAAATAAAATTGAAAACAAAAATATCGCTACATCGACTGTCATCAAGTTTCAAATTTCGTTTTGATAAGAACACATTTTGTTCAGATTCATATTATGTCACAACTTAGCCGTAGCTTATTTTTAATTTCTTCAATTGTTTTTCTCAGTTTTCAAAGCAAAATATTTTAATGTTTGTGTCAATTTCATAGAAATTTGTCATAAACCTTATAATTTAATGCAAAGTAACCTTTTTAAGTAAAATTTTAATAATATTTAGCTTCAAGACCAGGACTTCGTAATAGCGATCCGGACCAACGTATGAAAGGGACAGCGCTATACAATTTATATAGCGTTGTTTCTTTTCTATTATAGCAGACGATAAACAAATCTTACAAATCGTTCGTTCTTTCCCAGCCCTAAGCAGGAATAAAACAATATTGTGCGATGGAGATCATGGTACGAATATGAGTAATGTTATTGTAATCTTGAAACAAAACTCTCTTGATGTAATATTGTTTCGTAAAAGATTGTGGTTCTGAAACCTATATTTAAGAGCAAGTTTTCTCAAACAAAATCAACTTGAACGAAACAATGTGGTTGCTCTCAAACAAAGAGGTTTTTCACCACCATTCCCGCTGAAGGAACCCTAAAAGAACTAGCAAGGCAAGCAATTTAGTCCTACAGGTCTCGGTATAAAAATAGATAGAAAAGATAGATAATAAAAAGTTGGACTGGGGAGTTGGAACCGGTACGGAGGCAGATGGCTAGTGCCTTTTTGCTTCGTCCTGGGAACATTCTTTGTTTCTGCGGTTACTGCGGGTAAGCAGGACAAGTAGTGGATGTTATGATGGTAACTGTATTTCGATATTACGGTGGATTTGTATGCTTTTAGCTTGTTTTGTATATTTAGAAGAAATATTCAGGAAAAGCGAAAGTAGGTTTGATTTATTACTAATAAAAAAAAAAGTTAGTTGTGATCATCATTCATCATTTCAGCAAAAAGACGTCCACTGCTGGACATAGGCCTTTTTTTTCTTTTTTTTTTGTTGCCGAGGTGGAAATTCCTCATGGATGTCCTCCGCCCTGGGGTGGGCGGAGGGGTCTGTCAGACTCTTACTGACTAAAAACCACCCCGGTGTTCCCTTCCCACACTTGCACCGGGGATCTTGGGAGCTAGTATTACTTCCGTGATCCCCGGCTAGTGCCGGCCCGCCTCTGCGGGCCACCTCAAGCCTGCGGGGGGGTGAGGTGTTGGACCCCCCCGCGACGTCTGAAAGGGGCGCGCGTGGAACACTACGCGCCACCACCTCGGGTCCAGTGTGAGGGGGGGCGGCGGACGTCCCCGAGTCCGCCGTCCCTGGACCCATTTAGGGGGGCCGGAAGAGCCCTCCTGCCCTCTGCCGACGCCCGGTGCGCCTGCTGCGGGCTGGGTGAGCGGACGAGATCTCCCGCTCCCTTTCCGCAGCCTCCTTCTGCGACACGACTGTTTCGCAGAAGGATACCACCGCGTCCCAGGACTCCTCGCTGCCGGCCATCGACTCGACCATGGCCGGCAGCGACAGGTCACTGCCCACTTCTGAGATGAGGGCACGGCGTGGCTCCTCCCAACCGGCACACTCTGCCAACGTATGCCGCGCCGTGTCCTCCCGGCAGTCGACGCAGTGGTGACACCGGGCGTCCGGCTTCCTGTTTATGCGACACAGGTACTTCCTCGCGCCACCGATACAGTGACGCGAGTACTTTCGTCTCGAGGTCCCAGGGCGGGGATCCGGCCAGTACGCAAGCCGCCTCGTAGGAGATCGGTCAATATCCCCTGATGACTCTGACGGCCATCGCTCTCTGCGGCTTCCGCAGGATGGACATAGGCCTCCCCCAACAGGGGGGTTTGCCATAATCGCCACGCTTGGCAGGCCGGTGTGCGATCGAAGTACCGAAATGCATAGAGAACGCTGCTGCCCATTTTCTAGTAAGTCCCTGAGTCGCCTTTTACGACACCCACGGGAAGACATAGGCTGGTACTATTCTTTACTTCCGGCACCACACGGCAATTTATAAGTAGTAGATAACTATCTCAAAATATGGGCTATGGAAGTTCAATAATTTTTTGTAGGTATACTTGAACAAAATGGCGAAAAAAAATACATGTTTGTTACTGTTCAGGACAAAACAACAATATAAAACCGTAAACAATTTCATAAAATCATGCACCAAAGACCATTGCACAGTCATCAAAGTTCTTCAACAAACTAGCGAAACATTTAAACCCTTGCAGACCTAGCCAATATTTATTTACTCTTTACTTGAAGCTAGAATTGCAAAGAAGACATCCGGTGGAGGAGCACAAAGCAAACAAAGCAACCCCTTTAACGCACACTTGCGCACACGCACGTTACCTAACAAGGATCGCTGCGAAATTCATTACAGCAGCGGCCGTCATAAATCAACCTTGACTTGTGGCTCTCAAAGTTTATACCATGGAATAGTTACCGAAGAAACTGAGAACCTATATTGCTGAAAAATTCGCGAAAACACTCTTCAGTTCTCCATACTCAAATTATTATTCTTAAATGCAGATTCGTGCTTGGGCATTGTTCTGAAATAGATATGGGCTTCAGTAGGGAAAATAGAAATGCCGTCATGCAGGAGTACTCCGGTGGAGTTTCTTGCCCATTCTTCTCCATACGAAACTACCTTTTTTAAGGGGTGACTAGAATCAATTCTATTTTTTTGTAAATTTTAACGTCTTATACGTGCCTATTTGGAATAAATAATTTGACTTTGATGCATTCACACTTCTGACACCAAATAAATGCGTGGGTTTTCATAATAAGATGCAATAATAAAATGTCTAGTTTGGGAAGTATCCATTTTGTTACCACTACACCTTAAAGAGCTCCACATTGAAAACCACTGCCCTAGTGCTTACTAGATAAGGCGTCCCATTAGATGCGTTTTCAAGTTTCAGACCGGTTCGGGCTCAACTGCGAAGGTTTATAAGCGTGGTTCGGGACGTCTGCCGCCATTCCCGTATCGGCTCCCGGAGCTCATCTAGTCTACCTTCATTCCCCTTGGATCCTGGTCATCATCCTTCAACTTCAAGATGTGGCGGCTACTGTTGTTGGCTTTTGTCGCGACTGCGTCGGCGCAAATACCTTCGCTTGGGTGGTGTCCTGATTTTCAAGTAAGTTGTTGTTTTTTTTCGTGTTTATTTGAATGTTTATTTTGAATTGAGGGTGAAGGTGGGTAAGCAAAGAAATTACGTTGAAATCACTCTAGCATTTCTTCTTTGTCTCTTATTAGTTGGAAGACTTGCATGTGTTCAAGTTATAAGTTCAAGTACAATTAAACCATTTCAAATTAACTATCAATTTGAAAAGATAAAATGAGATCATTTAATTTAAGGTCATGTTCCCAATATAATTATTTTGAGAAAGTCAATGTTTATCCATTAAACAAAATACTCGTTTATAATAGCCTTTTTACTACCTAAAAAAACAAAGCAGAAAAACCGATACTTTTAAACAATATTTTCTGTTATGTACAGACGCCAGCAGGTCAAGTTACCCGAAACTGTAAAATCTTCCCAATCAACCTTGAACCTTATGCTGTAGGGATAAAGCTGAAAATCTATTAAAGAAATTTGACAGGTAGTAGTAGCTAGATGTGCTGGCGCCTGTACTAAATTTTTTCTAAAGTTTCAACTGATACTTAAATAATTCTTACGAACATTATGTAAGGGTTTACAGCTTCTTACTAACAACGTCACGTCAGTACAAACCATCCTTACTCCGTTATACATTCAACGTACCAGATACATCTACAGCAAAAACCATCCTTCGGTGTTCGTACAAAAACTCCCCATGACCTTGACCTTGCACGTGTACGTAACTGCCGTCACTGACCGTGGTCAACTCGTAACTGGTTGTCGGGCTGGTTGGTCGGGCGACGACCGCGGGGTCCACCTTACTTGTGGACTTTCCTTTTCATTTATCTTACGCAATTGTATGACTTGGGTATTGATCGGAAAGAAATACATGATGTCAGTTTTGCTATTAGCAAAAATATAGAATTAAATTGATCTTTTTGCGCTTCATTGAGCACCATAAAAATGGACGCTTAAATTATTAAAAAGATATAAACACCAAAGGGGTTTTCATACAGCGTGCCGCCACAATGGCGACATTAATTCAACGCACGGGTATAGTGGCCAGTAATCATTAAAAAAAAACATTTGTAATTATTTTATATAAAAAATTATATATATTATATTAAGATAAATAATTATAAATTGAATATGACATGATACAAACTAAATAATAAAGGTCTCTTTGCTTCAGTTCGCCTACTCCTTGGGCGTTATGCGATGTCATGATCCATGACCCCGGCTAATTACATCTGCGCTACAGTTCTTTAAGTACAGGTTGCTCCAAGATGCTATTTTAGAAAATTGAAAATAAATCAATAAATAATAACGTTTAATGAAATTAAAATATTTTCATAAAACGTAAAGACGAAACTGTATACGTTTGTTAAATTAATGTCGCCACTAAAGCGCCACGCTGTATATTACATAATATAGAGAATATGCATGTATTTTATTTTTTTTACTAAATCAATATTAGACAGTAATATAAACCTAAGAAAAATATTGAAAGTTAAATTGAACTATTGATTGATGCTCAATTTTCTACTACAGTTCAAACGTCCGTTTCTGTCGCGGTCATGATGTGACGTCATTGTTCACGAAACTGCTTTGTTTACATCTGTTTTTTAGCCCCAAATCTTATATATTAAATTATTGTTTATGCTTTATTCAAGTAGAAATCGCACTTACATATTTATCTTAGTGAGATTTCAAGCAATTAGCAAAGAATAGATTTTATTCGCATGTTTTGTTTCGTCACTTCCGACATTTTCGAAGAGGACGCGTTTTAAGTTTGCGTTCCGTTCCACCAAAAAAACGCAACATAAATTAATTAATTGTAAAATAAGTAATGCATTAAAAAATGTAAAAAATATTGGAATTTGTTTATTGACTCCTACACAATGTATATTAAAATAATGGATACGTTTTGAATTACGTGCATATTCCCTAATAGGGAACTCGTATTGTTTTATTAAGCAGTGCTTATAAATTCTACGTTACTATAAACCCGTCGCCATTAATTTCTTGATTACTAAAGCGTAAATAAACAAGAAATGACTGCTAAACTGATGGAACTGCTAATTAGTGAACCATCCTTTGTTTTGAACCACCTCTAGGCAAATTTGAAAGTGGTCATAGATAAAAATAAGCTGAAAAGTTTCCACAACCACATTTTTTGGTTCCTGTAGGCGATGGCTAACTTCAACATGAACCGTTTCCTGGGCACGTGGTACGAGGCTGAGCGGTACTTCACCGTCACCGAGCTGGGCACCCGCTGCGTCACCACCCACTACACCGCTACGCCGGAAGGCAGGATCCTCGTCACCAACGAGATCACTAACTCCTTGTAAGTAAACTTTTTCTTTCTTTTCTTATTCTATTAATGAAATGCACCGACCCCAGCGTGGTTTCACCAGACTCGATTACTCGAATGAACCCAAAGATTTTCACTAGCCCCTGGAGCGTCATGTTTTATGAGGCTACTGAGACCATTGCATACCAAGGAGTAGACCGGGGAGCGTGGTAATGGTAGGGAAGACGTGCCCTTAGGATATGGGTAATATATTATTATTAGAGCCGTACCGGTTATGCATCCTTTCTTCTAACATTTCTTATTCTATGTACCTATATTACTAGTGAGGCTTAGTATAGTTATCCAGGGTGGCCGGAAAGTACAAGACCCTGGAGATTGCAGGCAGGATCCTTGTCACCAACGAATAGAATATTGTTTATTGTTATTGTACGCTGGTCGCTCACAATGGGCCTTATTATAAGACTAAAAGTCACACAAAGGTCAATAAAGAGGGCTATGCTTGGAGTTTCCCTACATGATCAAATCAGAAAGGAAGAGATCCGCAGGAGAACCAAGGTAACCTACATAGCCGGAAGAACTCTAAATCTTAAGTGGCAGTGGACAGGGCACATTGCTCGCAGAACAGATGGCCGATGGGCCCGAGAGGTTCTTTCTGTACTGCGACCGCGCACCGGAAAACGAAGCGTTGATGCAGAAAGCACATAACCGGTTGAAGTGGCGGTACTTGGCCTCCCCGGCCTATGTCCAGCAGTGGACGTCTTTCGGCGGAAATGAACAAATAAAGTTGGTAAAAATTAAAAAAGTAATTTTACAACATACGTCTACCGTGTACGTACAATAAAAAGAATATAAATAAAAATAATATTATAACATGGATAGGATAAACTTAAAACTAAACTATGTACAAGAACTACTATTACTACGAGATCACTAACTCCTTGTAACTGATAAACTTCTTAATGTCTTGTCCGTACAAGTTACACAAAAATTGCTCTTGCCGCGGTGGAAATATTAGCCAGTCTGCAGCAGTAGCGCTATGCCTATTGTTACTCAAGGAGTATCTTGATAGAGCCCCAGTGCTGAACTAGTAAATGTCTTGATTGGGATGTTCATAGGAAATATTACAAATTTTAAACGCGTAATCAAAGTTATATTCTGTAAAAAAAATTAGAGGTATATAATGTTATAATGTTCTCGTCATTCTCGTCACAGTATCAATTTAGAATGACCTTAGTATGGAATTGTGGGTGGAGAATAATCTGGGCGTGTGAGCCCCTCCCTTATGTCAAGCGGCGCGTACGCAGGAACGCGTGACGACTAATAGCCGATACATGAATATATTTTATCTACTCTCATAATTATTTTGAAATCCAAAAAAGTACATTAATAGAATCAATATAACATAGAATCAATACAACTCTCTCAAGTTAGAATTAGTCTAAAATATCATGATTTCATGAAATAGTCATTCAATAGGGTAGTTTGAAATTAGACGTCTTATTACAAAAAAATGTAAAGTACCTACTGGTTTAAACCAAGACTTCAAGGTCTAGGATTGTTACGGTATTAAAGTTAATACCAGGCTCAAAATGTGTTTTGATTACAAAAGTAAGACTTTTCGAGGATCAGTTAGTACCAAATAAGGTCTATGGTTTAAATAATATCCACAAATAAGAAACAAAAATGCATTCTTTCATTCGTTCATACCAGCTCTGGTTGAAGTATCGTTCCGTTTCTCTAAATATTGATATTATAGGAACACTTGAAATGCTTAAATAATTATTAATTAATACAAAATTATGTCATCAATAATGTTTCTTTGTTTAGGTTACAATATATTGAACAAGCACAACTTGGACTTTTGACGTGCTTTTTATAATCAAGTTCTCATATTTTTTAACACCTCTAGCGTGAAGTGGAGTGAATTACATACGGCGCCACGCGACGACTACGACTCGACGACGAATGTTTATGTTGCGTCCTTTATTAACAAATCTTAGTAGTACAGGGGGCCGATCGCGCTATTTCTCAACGTAATTACCGTTCGAACGGAACGGTTTTGGTTTAGTTTTGGTTTAGCTGATATAAGAAACGGTATCGCACTATTTTTTCTGAGCGACAAACTCGTTGACGTTAATACCACAGATACGGTTCATGAATTATGGTTAAACTTAATTTTATAATAACGTTTTATTTGGTCATAGTTTAAACCTAGTAATAATCCCAGTACTAAATGTAAATCGTGTTTTGGAATAAGACGGAGACAGTTTTATTAATTTATTTATTTATCAGTTTATAAACAAACAAGAAGAAAGGAACACAAAAATACGTACAAAGGTTTATATTATAAGCTTGGGATTAAGCTACTCGCTCTGCTAAGCCTTGTCATTTTAATTTTTAATTATTATGCACAATCATCATAATATATAATTTTATATACTTATTGACATTGCTATGACATGAATATTTACTTTGAAAAGTATTCATCTTCATCATTTCAGTCAAAAGACGTCCACTGCTGGTCATAGGCCTCCCCTAAAGGGGGTTGCCATATTTGCCATGCTTGGCAGGTGGGTTGGCGATCGCTGCAGTATGGTGTTAAAATGCATAGAGAACGCTGCTGCCCATTCTCTAGCAAGTCCCTTAGTCGCCTTATACGACACCCACGGGAAGAAATATTATAGGATGGTGCTATTCTTTACGTCCGGCACAACACGGAACAAAAAAGAAAAACAAAGAAAAAAAAAATGAAAAAGAAAAGTGAGTGAAAAGAGTGACAAGTTTTTGAAAAGTATTATATTACTTTAATTATTGTGAATGTGAGCACTATGTGAGTCATTTTTATTTTTTATATAATTTTCTTTTTTTTTCTTTCTAGTTAGTTTTAATGATGGTTTGGCATTTTGAGTGTCGAGTCGTTGAGCTCCTGGCTTGAATTGAACTACACGATTAAGATGACAAATGCTTGCACTGACTGGACAGGTCCACTCAAATTTGTGTGGATCTTTCCTCACAAGATCATTTCAGACACGGATCTACATGGTCCTCACATGATCTGACCAAGATTATTTCTGGACTTTAAAAGCGACTTTGACCCCTGAGTTTGTTTCGCCATTTTTTCTCAGGGGTAGTCGTAGATAGGAAATGTCGACATCATCTTCTCCTCTTAGTTGTTAACTTCATTTCTGAAGGTCGTGCTTAATCTGAAGTGTTGGCCACTCGATGCACTATGCTCTTCCAAGTGAAGGTCAGACCACCGGGTAGGTGAGCGCCCGCGTGGTCTTTTCCCGTCGACTTGGCCAACTACTATCAGCTTCTCTAGGCTGTCAGGGTTTCTCCGAGCGATGTGACCAAAATATTTGAGGATTCGCTGAAAACAGGTAGCGGACAGCCTTGTGGTTATTCCGAGCTCGTCTAGGATGGATATGTTGGTACGTCATGCAGTCCATGGTATTCGCAGCATCCGTCTCCAACACCACATTTCAAAAGCGTCTATCTTCGCCCTTTCTCTCGACGTCATCTAGCTTATTTTTAATATGACGTGGAAAAGTGATTCCGATATCCCATTTACATAATAAACTATTTCATTGAATTTTATTTTATTTTATTGATGATTTTAATCATTATAATTCTGAAAATACATACTTGTTACGGCCGCGAATCATATTTTTATCACAAACAACCTAATGCTGACCTGCAAATTTCAAAAACGTAAGAAAATTTTAACTTGGTAGGTACCCTGGCGCTTTAACCTTTACTCAGTCGCTGTAAATACATTCGTCGCATGTTTTTTTACGTTCCTTATTCACTAAATTCAGAATGACAACGGTTGACTTTGAACTATGTTCGCCTGCCGTCGGGTAGTTGGCCTACGTCAGATGATATCCAATATTAAAGAAGGTACAGCTACTAGAATGTTAATTTTTATTAAAAAGGATTGGTGTTTATGTTCAAAAAACGTCATGTAGAACACGTGATTTCATTTACGGAGGATCAGTCAATGTAGCCTTCGATTTTCTTTTTTTATGTTTTTGCAAATTACAGCACTGTTTCACGTTGTACTCGTATTTTGCTCAAAATTCAATACTAATTAAGATTAATAATGAGTAAAAATAATAACTAAACTATAATCATTTAAAACAGCAATATAGCTCTAGAAATTATAATATATTTGCTGCAAATCGTCATATTTTCACGAAATAGTCTTATTTTGAAGGAAATTGCTAATCTATTGCTTCACAAAATAATCGTCTGCTCGACAACGTGACGAAAAAAATGTTGTAAAATTGACAAAATTAAAGGCATTGCCATTTTAAATGTGATACGCAATTTGCTCGCTGATCCCTAGAAGTTATTTATTGAATGTGTGATTATGTGTGCCATAGCATAACATACTATGAAATATCTTTCACCAGGACCGGCTTCAAGCGAATAATGGAAGGTCATCTGCAGAAGGTGGGCAGGGAAGGTGAGGGTCGCGTCATGGTGAAATACTCCTCTGCCCCTCTGCCTTATGACTTCGAGTACAGCATATTGGATACTGACTACGATAGCTACGCCGTCATGTGGTCTTGCAGCGGTATTGGACCTGTTCATACACGTAAGATTATTCATGATCCTTGTATAGTTCTCCTGTATTATATTGTTGCATTTTGTATAACGATGGTTAGAGGAATATTATGTACCGATTCTGTGCTAAATTATGTTGCGCTGTGTGCACACAGAGAATACGAACGTAAATCGTGGCTATTGGTTATAGAAGGACTGCTAATTGAGACAAGTATTTTTCAATTCCGTAGTGACTATTTATTAACAGATATTGTAATTCATGTAACTTTAGGTTATGATCCCTAAGTATTTTTAAAAGTACTCTCAAATAATACAACATATTTAGGTGTTCTACGATCCATATACGTGCAATTTTAACGAGAAGGAACATGTAAAACACTCTAAAATTATTGTAACGTTTCTACCCAGAAAACACCTGGCTACTCTCCCGTGACAGACTCCCATCACTCGCTGTGATGCAGAACGCATATGCCGTCCTCGACAGATACAAGATCTCCAGGACTTTCTTCCTGAAGACCAATCAAGCTGACTGCACGATTCTGCCAGAACCTGCTGCTACCAGTGAACTTGATGCTAAGAATGCTGACGTGCCTGTACCTGCTGAGGCTCCAGTTCAGAAGGCGAAGGAGGTTGAACAGCCAGTTGAGGTAAGAAATAATATACTCAGAAGAATCATTGTTAGAATGTTAATTTCTTGATTTTGTTTTAATGATGTAGGTAAATGAAAATTGAATTATAATATTTTAATAGCAAGATTGAACTAACGATATCAGTACTACCGCATCTACATATTTTAGCTACTTAAGTGCATACCCAATTATAGTATTAAAATAACTCTTTCTTATCAATAAATAATATCATAATACGGATAAGTACTTATATCACAAAATGCCTGCCGAATCTAAAAGGCTTTGATAACGTGTAACTAAATAGCTCCATGGGCCTGCAAAGATATGAATTTAACTTTATTATATATTACATTAAAATTAAAACTTTACATTTTATTTTGTCAACAGAAGAGAGTCGACCCCGAAGTCAAGGTAGCTGTGTCAGAAGAAAGATCAGCAGTTCCGGAACCAGCCGAAGAAGCCAAGCCGATGCAAGTCCCAGAATTTATCATTTCTGAATCTGAGAAGAAAGAAGAAAAGATTGAAACAATAGAACCAGCGATTGTAGCAGCCGAAACTAAGGAAATCAAGGAAATCCCTATAGCGCAGTAAAAAAAAAAGTATGAAGGAACCTTCGAAGGCTGTAGATTAAACTTAGGGACTTGTCAGCAAGCAATAAAAACTCTATAGTATAGAAGTTGCTAAGATCGTGTGTTATCTAGAAACGCAAATTAATCGAGAATTTGTTTGATACTTGCGTTCATACAAATTGTTGATATAGCAAATTCTATTAATTGCTGACATATCAGACATTACACAAATAAAATCTTAGGCTCTGTCTGATATTTTATTTATTTAAAATGGTCCTCTATACAGCCTTGGGGTTTGATAAAAGTGTTATTCGAAGGAGCCTCCAGTGGTGTCTCAAATAGGGCTACTTTACCAAATAAGTAATGAGTACCTACTCGACACGCAGCGACGCTTGCTCTGTACAAGCATAGCTTAGTTTTAACTTGATAGTCATTGTAATAAGCGAAGTCAGCTCTGAAATAAAATAGTAAGTGAGTTTTGTTGTATTATTTCTATACTTATGTACGTTTTTAAACACCTTAAAGAGAACCTTAACGCCGATGATGACGACACTACCCACGTACTTCCTACCTATTCCCAATTATTGAACTGTAAGACATAGATTCCCACTCTGAAATTACTATCCTATTTATGGTATAAAATGTTCTGAAAACCAATAATTCAAAAAAAGAGAAATAGAATCGCAGCAAAATATAATCAACATAATTGAGAGAGAGTATTAGTATATTATAATTGTATAACTCATGGTATTTATGCATCTACTATAAAGCTACTATTTACCACAAGCTACTAAGCTACATGCTCACTCAGATGTCTCGCTGATGGTGGCGCGTGTGTTGGATCATTTAGCTCCCTTCGAAATGGTCGAGCTATATGGTACTCGTTACAGTTTCTGGAATATGAGGTTTACCCTAACACTCAATATTGGAAATATACAGTCATTATCTCAGGTATTTTTAATTTATGTTCTTAACAAATAATTTCAACATAACGTAAACATCTCTCCACTTTAGTAGACCACTCAAACATTATATTGGTAAATCGGTAGACTTATAAAATCTATAAAACTATTTCTTAATTATAAGATTCTTATCAAACACAAAAACGCAAATTACTTTTCTTCACATAATCATCATGTTAGCACTAACAAGCGCCATGTTCGTGAACGAACGCCGTCAGTAGGGTCTGGTCATCTCTTAGCTGCCACGGCTAATTTTAATTTAATTATTTTTTTCCTCAAAATTACTAGTACCAATTAGCTTACCGGCTCCTGTCCTCTGTCCACAGCACTGAAAAGTTGACTGGGAAAAGTTGACTGGGAAAAGTTTAGCACCTTCCCTGGTTGACTCTGAAGTGCGTGCTGGACCGATGCGGTAATGCCTGGAAAATGTCTTGCCCAGATACGGATCGGCCCGTGAACCCATCTTCCCAGAGACAGTGGGATCAGCCACTCTGCAGGTTGGTACGGAATAATCTTATTAATACGTCCACCAATACTGCTGAGCGAGCTCGCCTGCTGGCTGTGGGTGAGTGGGAGTCGGGCCTCTGGCGCTACCTACTTTTGGCCACTTTTCCAGTTGACAGTGATGCGGACGAATTTTTTGATGGCCTATAATTCTTTCGCCTGCCTTTTTTATATGCTTATTTTTATTATTTTAAGGGTATATTAGCTTTTAAATTATGTAAATATTATCAAAAAATAAAAAATATTTTTGAATTGTGTTTTTTTCATCTTTTTATTAGTACGCTTTTAACGTTCTGCATCATTCTCAAATGTATAATTTCAACATGAATGATGTACCAATATTTTGTAACCATATTTTGATTTCAAAGAGTGTCCGTGGAGTTTCTTGCCCGGTCTTCTACGATACCTACTACACTTTGGAATGGGCAAAGTTAGCTTTATCTTTAAGTGCCTGTAATTGGTTTATTTCAAATAAATGCTTTGAGTGTGAGAATGCAAAACAAGGGTGGAATTTTACACAATACATAAAGTATCTTGTAAAATAAGACCACAAACAAGGTGGTGCATGATTATGCCAAACACAAATAAAACAATTGCAATTTACCGTAGAAAATGGCAAAAGGAACAGGTCTGATTATATTGGTCAGGCTGATACTGAGCGCCCACTCCCGGCCGCTATCCCACTACTGCCCGATGCGGGGACTTTTGGCTGCTGGGTTTCCCCCCTGGCCCGGTTCGCCCCTCCTTAGTAAACCTGCATCCCCCGAACTCCTTCGGGGGATCCATATCAACACCGGGCTTAGTGTGGACGTCCAGTCAACATGGGCCACTCAGCACCAGGACCCCCGACCTCAAACCATCCTCTGTGCCCGACCTCCGAGAAGCCGGATTACAGGAGACGCCACGCTCCCAGTCGAAAGTAGTCTCGAAATTTTCGAGTAATTGCTTCAAAAGTTACGTGGTTTCAAATCCAACAAAAAAGCTATGATTTATCTGTTTAAACTATCTGTAAAAACAGGTCAGAATATTTTTTATTAAACGTTTTCATGTTTTGAACTAAATATTTCAATCGAGAACACATTTTTCATGAATAATTTAGAAAAAAACATACGAGGCTACTCGAGCGCCACCTACAGGCAATACTATGTACTATCAATGTATATACTTAGCTAAACTTATCGTTGGCGTACTTACATATCAGTAACACAGTTATCTAAAAGAGGGCGCTGGTGAGCAACTAGACCTTGGATTTTTTTTATACCTACATTCTTTATTAGATTTATATAACAAAGTTATAAAAACAGTATGTCAAAGCTACAATTTTATACTAAACCTAATATTTAACTGCTACCAAAATGTTTAGTGAGTATTGCACACCTTCTTCAACCTCTGATTCCATTTGCACTACATTTATCAGTGCTACACATTCAATATTAGGCTATTTAGCCAAGTCCTGTAGCCTCGTGCCTGTAATCGTAATAAATTTGTTAGATCATCAGGCATTGTTTTTTTGTGAAAATGACATAACCAGCGCAGCGTCCATCTTTACTCAAGCATTTATCGTACTTCGCTGCACACTAATTAATATTCTTTGCTTTATATATTTATCTAAGATATTATCTGAATTAACGTTCCGTAACACTTCAGGAACAAAACCATTGTTTTCTTTTTCATTTAGATCTAACTCGTGAAAAATATGGGAGATAAGATAGCTTGTATGGGAAGTGGGGCACAACCACCCCCATAACTTCACTGAGTAAAAGTATAAAGGAAATGAAACTATTTTGCAATTTTAATTATGATAATAAAACTAAAAAAACAGTTTTAATATCCAAAAATAACATTATAGGCAATTTTAGGCACAAAACTTTAAAAATAAAAACAACGGTTTTACCCCCGCACTAGGGCACAATTGACCTAGCCAATTTCAAAGGAGGAACAACCGTTAATTCCGTCATCTTCATCTATACCTGCGCAGGCCTCATCAGCTCAACCAGGTTTGTTCATTAATTAATCCAACCATCAGTGTTTTGGACTTGGAATATATCTCTTGGCAATAAATGCGTTTACTGTCTTCATCTTCACTATCTTGTTTGGGTTTTTTGCAATATTTTTTCAGTGCATGTATTTTCCTTCTTTTTAATTCTTTATTTGTAGTAGTTTCTGGCATCTTCTGGAATCAGCTTTCTGGAATATGCGGTTGTGCTCTAATGCGGTTTTACCCTAATACTCAATATTGGAAATATACAGTCACTGTCCCCGGTTTTTAATTTATGTTCTTAACAAACAAGGTCAACGTAACTCAAAAACATGCTCTCCACTTTAGTAGACCACTCAAACATTATATTGATAAATCGGTAGACTTATAAAATCTAAAACTATTACGTAATTAATTATTAATTGTTCTTATAAAATTTCACAAAAAAGCAAATTATTTTTTCTTCACATAATGATCAGCACTGACACACCACGACAAAAGAGCGGGCATGAAAATATATGGCCAGGACGACAAAAAATTTGTCATTCGTTAATAAATCATACCAATAAGTTAGAAAACGGTACTGCCCCATATGCGTGTTTGCCCCCACTTCCCCTACCTAATAGACTCATTTCTTTACTTCAGTTTAAACTTCATTTATTTCTAGTTTTCCCACAGCAGTAAATAGAGCAGCGGTTTCTTCTAAACAACCACTATTAGTTTGATTCTCATTATTATGACCTTGACGTACATACATATGTTTATTAACAATTTGTTGAAGAGCTACAACCCGCCATTAAGTCATTTAAAAGTAACGTCTGAATCTATAGCTAACATAGAAATAGGTTTCATCTTCATGTTTTTGCCAGTGTTTACTTCTACATACAAATGGGAGCTAATTGAGGCTTATGGGTCAACGGTCAAAGATAATCTAGTAACATGTTATTTTTATACAATCCATCACTATCTATCATGGTCTTCTATGGTAGATCAAGATCTGAAAATGGTAATGAATGGCATTCAATATTTACCACCAATTCAGCTGCCTAACCTGAATTACATATGGGACCATGAAATAATCAAAAAGTTATAATTGAGTGACTTTACGATTATTTGAAATACATATCAATAGATTTTTTATTGGTGTCCGAGGAGTCGACTCCTTCACCGCATTGACAGCGATGTGGAGCCCCGCAAGGGGCGCCCAGACGACACATTAATTTATTAATAACAAAATCAATATACCTACTTAGCTAACTTATAATAAATCAATAATTATACTAGCAACTTACAAGTATACTAGATACGTCAAAGTTTTTCTTCCTACCCTAATCGGAAAACATTAGAAAAACCGGCTCCAATAAAAATTAAATTGGCAATGAGTAGTCTACAATGATTAATTGATCCATAAACACAGAAAGAAAACATTAACGTACTAAATCTGCGCGCACGCATGTAAACAGTTGAAACGTGCTCTCAGATGGCATGCAACGGTCAGAGTGAGCGGACGTGTGTAGTGATTTAGTAGCATCAGAATATTTGTTGTGAGATAAAAAAAACAAGGTAAGGATTTATTTGCATGTGATTACCAAGGTTCTATTGAGAATTTTATATCATCGTCATCCATAGTCAATTACATCTTGACCATGAGCAAAGAAACCGAAATTATTATTTAACATTTAATATGATTTTTTATTTAACTTATATAAAATGTGTTAACTTACTATATTCTAGTTTGTAATAATGAGTTCATAATCTACCTGTCGCGCATGTGTACTCAGGTCACCGGTGATGGTGCCTAAGCTGCAAATTTTCATATAGGAAAACCTACTTAAACTTTGTTAACCTGGGAATCAAAGTTTAGTTCAAAGGTCTGAATTTACTGACCACTAAACCAATGAGGCATTTAAGTATGAAATCCCATAAAAAGCATTATGTTTATATTATGTTCATTAAATACATTTTGTTCATGTAATACAACAAGAGATGATGCCTGACCGAACGTAGCTACTTAGGCTATTATATAAGACTTTATCGTCGTAAAAGTGATCTAGGACAATACCTCATAATCATAACCATCTAGAATTACCCTATTAACTCGTTGGTTTTATAATAAAGGACGAATATTTTTATTCAATCATTTAGAAAAAAAACCAGTGACATTCTTATTTCAGCTGTCTTAAAAATTGGTATAGCATCCCCAAAAGCATGAGCATGGGAAACGAACATACCTACATCACAATGTCTGTATATGTTGAAATATACTTGCTAAAATTGTAATTCAGGGCGATTAAATTACCGTGATGTAAAGCTAATTTCCACGATCTTTTTATTAGATGCATTCAAACATTGTAAACGCACTTACCTATTTTGTGTGTACATCATAGATAGATGGATAAATTAATTAAATCCATTTGTAACAGTCATAGGACGAAGTGTGTGTTCACGACGTGCCTAAAAAATTCATTTACTCACCAAATTATTAACCCAGTCTACGTTACTAGACTAATTTAGACAAATATGGTGTCGCACGATTCGTAGTATTCGGAGTTAATTTAAGAGTTAGAACTTCACCATAAGAGGCTGCTGATAGGAATCTAGAGTTACGAGCCTGTCCGAAAGGGATGTCGTGGCTCTGGCACACAGGCATCTGAGGGAACACGGGTGGGTTTTAGTCAGTAAAAGTCTGACACGCCCTCCCGCTCCGTCCAGAGCGGGAGAAGTTATTTGATAATTTCCCACAGAAAAAAAAAAAGGAAAAAAGTGTTTCCTTTTTGTTATTAACAGTGTAATAAAATAATTATTTGAATTTTCTAGAAAGTGTCATAATTTTCTCCTGGCATTCTCTGCCAATTTATTTGGGATCGGTGCAGTAAACTTCACTTTCTCCATTATCGACTTTCTAATGTGTCTATCAGAAGACAATATAAAAATACAATATAATTTTTTCAACACATTCTGTGCATCTAAATTAATTACAATAAAACTGCCTTGATATTAAATTTTAGTACTTGACTAAACATATTCTTATTATAGATATTTTGCATGGATTCTGCTAGTACCTATAGCCTAAAAATCAGTAAGTCTGTCTGTATGAAAAAAAATAAAAATTATTTGGGATACGCACAGACAATACAAACAGTAAAAAAGCAACATTAAAAACTAACAAAATTAACGTTTTTTTTATTGACATAATAACAAAGACCTGTGTGAGACCGGTTAAAAAAATTTATAGAGAAATAAACTTTGCCCTCTCGGGAAATTAATGATAATCACTAATCTAGCTCTATGATAACTATGGTGTGTCATTTGTTGGTGTGCTAGAGCTTAGGTACGTTAAATCATTCCGTATCCTAGTGAAAGTTGGGAAAACCTCTCTTTCCATTGTTTACTTTCAATGGGCTTTTACTTCCAACCATTATGTTCATATTTTTAACACGACAATTAAGTTTTCATATTATACAACTCCTAGCTGGTATTAAAACCATGTTCTAAATTTAACAATAACCTGAGAATGTAATTATTGTGTTTGCAGAAAAGGCCTCCTCATTCCTGTAGTCACTAGTGCCATCGCCGGGAACTGAGTTCTGCAGGGTTGGGGGTTGGGAGGTTGGGGTTGCTCGGGCAAAGCGTTATGGAGTTTTTGCATTAGACATTTTCTAACTAGCAGCTCTGGGGTCAGGATTTTAACTCGGTTAATAGCAGTAACCTCGCCCCCTACATTAAAAAAATAACTGACGTTTAAATGTACCCACTTTACACCACAGCCGCTTTTTAGGGTTCCGTACCTCAAAAGAAAAAACGGAACCCATATAGGATCACTCGTGTCTGTCTGTCCGTCTGTCACAGCGGATTGCTCCGAACCTACTGGACCGATTAAGTTGAAATTTGGTACACATATGGATTTTTGTGACCCAAACACGGACGTGTTACGTAAATAAATTAATTTTGAATATGGAGTCATAGATAATCATTTTTGGGGGGCAAATTAGAATTTTTAAAAAAAAAAGTTTTTTTGACTGTACCGTGTGACATATCAAATGAAAGGACTTGTTTTAAGGATTTCATATATATATTTTTTTTTATAATTTTAAAATAAATACTTTTGAAATTATTTAAGAAAATAGATGAAAAATGACCACCCCCATATCTCCGAAACCACTGCGCCTAAAATTTTGAAAAAAATATACAAAATAGTTCTTTACTTATAGATTACAGGAAAACCTATATGTGATCTTAAAATAACATGGTACATCACTCAATAGTGTGCGTACAAACTTACATTTGCAGTTGGAATGTATGGAGGATCATGTTTTTCGACTACAATGTTAAGTTTGTTCTTGGGATAAATTCATCCCAACTACAGAACTCTTCATTGTGCGTGGTCCGACACGCACTTGGCCGGTTTTTTTTCGGATAGCCCGGTATTTTTCAAACAATGCCACCGATTTTTTCAAGTTGTTCAGGCGTTTGGTACACTAATATTAGTGTCCCATGCAAGTAACAAAGAACCAACTCCCAACCAGAGTCGATTAGGTATCCTATGTACCGAAAGTAATGACAATAATTGATGACAACACCTTCAAACCCGAAGTCAAAGTCAAAGTCAAACCATTTATTTCAAATAGGCACATAAGAGGCACTTTTGAACGTCAAAATTTACAAAAAAAAATAGAATTGATTCTAGTTGCCCCTTCCAAAAGGTAGTTTCGTATGGAGAAGAATGGGCAAGAAACTCCACCGGTACTCTTTTAAAAATGTTTTACAATATTTTGTTTGATTACATTAATTATATGATTATATGTGAAGACGATGCACCTAGAATAAAATTACTATACCATAATAGGTAAAACGAATTAAAAACTAAGCAATGAAAAATAACTTAATTATTAGATAGATACGTGGTGTTCACATATTCACAAACATCATACAAGTATGTTTTTCTAAAAAAATAAAAAAATAAGTCAGTGTGTGAGTATAGGTTACAGGTACGAACAGGTACGTGTCCAAACAATGAACTAGTAATTTATACAAGTAGGTACTTGGGGTACTTCGATTAGTCTATACCGCTAGGTAAAGAACACAAAAAAAATTACTGACCAAAAGGAATTCTGTTAAGTGGTTTAATTTTTATTATTTCCTGTCATCAGAACTCCAAATTACTAATCTACTAAAAGGATCTATTTATGCATCTTACAGGGTTCTGTTGCCTAGCTCGAACCTTTCTCACGTATACATTTAACTAGCTGTGCCCGCGGCTTCCCACACGTGACATTATTTTATAAGCTAATCGGAACGTGAAGTCCTTAATTTAAACCAAACCCTACCTAACCCCTTGTAGGTATAGCGTGCTGATATTCAGAGATTAAATCCGTAACTATCTGCAATATTTTTTTTAAACCTGTATATTTCGCGGTAAACTGCTGAGGAATACGGAATTAATGCAATATTGTTAATGGACATAGCAAATAGCATGATAATATATAATATATATAGCCTATTCGAATGCCATTTTTTTGTAGTTACGTAATTTTTCACATAAATTTATATCATAGTTCAAGTATCAAGTTTGAATGAGTGAATTCATATCAACTGACTTGCTAATTATATCGAAGCCAAAGAAAGTAGAAGAAATTTGTACTTACATAAACAGTTTTTACTAGTACGTACCTAATTTGTTTGTGGACACTTCTGGAAAACCCAACATCTTTTATTAAAGGAAAGATAAGATTAACATAACTATCCTAGAGGTTAGAATAACGTAAAAGTAGGCCACTAGGCGTATGTTGATTGGTAAAACAAATCACCATATACAATATTAGTTTTAGTATATGCGACACGTGTCTAGTATTTTTATAAAAAGAATCTATGTACAAAATATCAAAACTGTATCATGAAATATCACAAAGTCGTTATGTTACCGGGTTGTCCGTACAAAAACATACTAACGGCCGAGTCGGCCCCTTATTATTATTATATTATTATGAATAAATTGGTGATGTTCTTCAGAAAGATCATGTGCAAAGTACTTGCAATCGGCGTGCGTGTATGACCAGATGTATGAACGTAGGCGAAGCAAAAGGAGTATGTAAGGAGCGTAGCAGGTGGCGTTCTATAGTTTCTGCTTACCCCCATGGGAAGAAGGCGTGAGTTTATGTATGTGTGTATTATGAATAATTTGCCAAAAAAAATCACGTTTGTTGTATGAGAGCCCCCATAAATTCTTCTTTAATTATTCTGTTTTTTTTAATTTGTTGTTATAGCGGCAACATAAATCTATCTAATCTGTGAAAATTTCAACTGTCTAACTATCACGGTTCATGAGATTCAGCCTGGTGACAGACGGACAGACAGACAGACGGCGGAGCCTTAGTAATAGGGTTCCCGTTTTACCCTTTGGGTACGGAACCCTAAAAAATCAAGCTTGTAAGTCAACGCAATAAAAAAATACGGCCATTAAATGCAATATATTTTGATACTCACAAATAAATCAAAGTCTGGTACTTCCTGTTGACCTAGAATCATGAGCAAAAAGCAAGGTCTCACAGCACACGTAAAGGAAAAAGTCCGAAAATCGTTAATTTTTAGCGTTATTACATTAAAAAAAATTGCGATTATTTTACATTTGGAGTTGGGTTTGGTTTGGATTTTATGATCTGGATAATAAATGTTTTGATTTGCAGTTGCAGAATTGACCGTGACGTATATCGATATATGGGAGAACATATTTTACAACTACAATGTTATTTTTGTTTTTGGGATAAATTCATTCCAACTACGGAACCCTTCATTGTGCGTGGTCGGACACGCATTTTGCCGGCTTTTTGTATCACACGGCCTATAGGTACTATTTTTGAAATGGCAAAAACTCCATCAAGATTAGAACGTTACGTTAGTCTTCTTTATTAAAAAGGTATTATTTGAAGAACTTGCTTCTCCCTCATTTGTGACAGCACTACAGGAAAAGCTCCACCAACCCGCACTGGGCCCGCGTCGTGGATTTCGGTTCGCTCTCTCTTACAAAGTGGAAGCATGTGTCCCAGCAGCGGGAACATTTAAGGCTGATTACGCTACCAGGCAAAGTTGAAAGGCAACTTGTTCCCATTTAAACGACAAAAAGAGAGAAAAACTTTCATTTTTATGGCATGCTACAATAATATCCATAATTCCATTTACGCATTCGGACGTGTGATGATATGATGTCCTCAATTCGCTCGCAACATACAAACGTCTCTCAAATTGAGTGCATCTCACTTTGCTTTCATCGTGTCGTTGCAAGTACACTTTCTTTAGGGCTAAGTTATAGGACATAGCGTATCTTGCAGTAGGTACGTAGCGTATCCGGGACCAAACATTGAATCAGGTCAGGGAGAAGACGGTGTTTGTCTTACAAAAAACTTCAACTACTAGTATCTGCATTACATTCATAGGTAGCTCTTCATAGCAAGTTCTGTTAACAAACGATTTGCACGTGTTACAAGACCCACTAATAGCTAGGTACTTAGTTTCTTTCTCAGCCGAAAATCCATAGAAGTTAATTAGCATAGCTTATACAATAAGAAATAACGCGATGGCCGTCACCATAACGGCAATCAGGAACCCTCAATACTAACAATAAAGATACTATTCACAATAACCAAATAATATTCTTTTACAATAGTAACCTCATCAGCAGAACGCATCTCAATAATCGCTTTCGCTCATCAACTGTCCATGCATGTACGCACGGGCGACGACTACCGTTACTCAGTACGGTAAACGCCACAGCTAACACACTTACTAAGGACATTATTGACCTACTGCTGGTTTATAGAATATTGTTTATTGAATGTTTGTTATTTTATTGTTTGTTGCCATATACTGTCCAAAAGTTTGGAGGGTCATAAGATTGACGTCGCTTCTCTACGCAGAAATCGAATGTCTATGAGGGTCATGTCTTTTCTTGTATATGAAGGCCGCCGCTCCGATTGATTTTAATTTATATGATAAACAATGTTAGAAAGGTTCACATTCTGTGCTGTGATTGCTGTACTGACACCTTTTCGAGGGACCCAACGTATCGAACGAGCCACCTTTCCTACAGACGGAGAAATTGCAGGGTCTTTTCTTACTTATAGATTTTTCAGAATAGACGCAATAAAGCCTCTGCTGCTACATCCAATTAGGGACGTAATTATAATAATAGACGTTTCAGATTGCATTTGATACAAACAAACATTGAAATTTTGAATTTTACATACAATTGGTTTTGCTTCCATTTGGATCGCCCCACTGACAGACTGACTGAACTGACCTTTAGAATCAATACATATGTCTCAGGACTATAGGATAACATATGGAACAGGCACTCACATGTTCTCCGCTGAGATTGGTCGCCATGGCCAAAACTCGGTTTGGCGGACTATTTGATTTCGATTCCTTAATTTTCTGTGTAGTTATTTACTTAAGTAAAAAATAATGAAGCAGTTACTTTATTATCATGTAAGATCAAGTTTGAAATATTTTTATTGGTTTATTACGTTATTCATAATGATTTTAAAACAGATTATACTTGCTAAACATTTTAATTATCATGGCTGGTTATAAATTAATTACCTACATAAACAGAAATGGGCATATTAGTGACCAGTTTAACTAGGTAAGAAGGCCAGAATTAAAACATTGGAAAAAAACATTTTATTTACATAAATGTAGTAGGTAAATATTATGATACACTTTAAATGGCAATGTCAAGTACTTATTGAAATTCGTAATATATTGCAAAATATCAATAATGCATTTAGTTAAACTATTCGACAAAGGTTAAAAAAAGACTCTTAAACATATAAGATTGAGTTTTTTTGCATAAGTAATTAAAATTTCGTTTTTACTACCTTTATACATACCAACGAAGAAAAAATCGATATATTTTAAAGTACGGAAGTTGATATTCAAATAGGTTTTTTCATGGATTTCATTTGGCTAAAACCTAAAACATTAAAACGAATGGCAAACTTATTTTTTGTTAGTGGTCCACTCAACTCATGATATTTCATATTTTGTTACTTTTAACAAGATTGAAGAAAAATATGGCAAATATACAATAACCTACATTACTTTCAAAAGAATTTATTTATTATTGTCTCCTTCCTAAAAACAAAGAATTGTATTTCCACGCATGACCCTCTCGCACTTGACCGGTTTTCTCTTTCAATATTGAACAAGGAAAACAATGGAGCGACCATCGAACATTTTTCTTGTCACGAAGATCATTTACATTTCTATACGTTGTTAATTAGCGTGGAATTCGTATTGTAGGCCGATGACCCTGCTTGTCCTATTCATTTAAATATTTTGCTTACAGTCTACGTTTCTTACGTTCAGAGAGATTTTTCACACTTTTCTTTTTATCGTCTTTTGTTTTGCTTGTTCTTTATTAAATTTTTACCTTCTATTTGTCATTTAATGGGATTTCCTATTCGGTTCTTGTTAGTATTACCTACATTTGTAAAAGTTTATTGTGTTAGTAAGTGAATTTATCCGTCTTAAGCAAGCGTGGTGATCAATGCTCGAGTCTTCTTTGTATGAGAAGAGCTTAGGCCTTCGCCCTGCAGTGAGAGAATACTCAATAATAATAACTACAAAACAAATACGTTAGACTTAGTTTGATCGTTTACAATTATAACAGCTATTTTGGTTTCCTACTATTAAGTATTCATCATTAGTAATCTATAAAGTATCAATGACCATTTAAAAAAAAGTCAATGTATTCTGAATCAGTCTTCCCAGGCAGGTGTAAGTGTCACTATGTTATGTTCAATTTCCATAAAGTTGCTTGTGACAAACGTTTAAAACGATTGTCACATGCAATACTATGACTAACGTCAAGAACGATAATGAAATGAGCAAATGTGTTATTTATCTATCATATCTTTTATGGTATGCAAACAAAAAGCATTGGAGTGGTCAAATTAAACAATTAGTTTACGTTAGACACTCCTTCTTCTACAAAATTGTAGTATGTACTATAGTTAAATATTGAAGAACCCTTTTAATTAAAAGTGCAAACTTGTTGATCACGATCAAAATTAAAATATCAATTTTGTAACAAGCAAATCATAGAAACAAGCTTTCAAAGCTAAGGTCAGTTTTCAAATGACCATGACCAATCTATATTTTAAATTAGACTTTATTAATTCAAACTAGACCTAAGATAACCTGATACGCTGATGAGGTTTGAGATGCTTTGATAACTCTAGTTGTTTGTAGTTTCTACTTTGATAACTCTGAGTTCGATTTGTTCCATTGCTACATACATACATTTTCATGAAATCATGAGATTGGGGAACAAATCTAACTCAGTGTAATAATGATTCTAATGATTATAATTCTTTAAATACATATCTGTTATGAATCATATTTAGATCAAAATATAACCTACAAAGAATTGCAAAAAACTTAAGAAAACTTGTATTTCGCGGGCTACTTCTGCGGATTGACTGTAATGATTGAATCAAAATAAATATTATTTATAGTTCCGGTTGCATTTTTTGTTTAATAGCGAAGATAACTGAAAGATTAAATTAATTCCGTTCATTCGGTCAATTTGATCAGATGAGTGGTTGGAATATACTTACCCTGTTTTTGAGGAAGGATAACTACGGAAGCCGCCATTTTACAGAGAATTTTAATGGACAGTACTTGTGAATAAAACAGAGAAATCTCTTCACTGCCATGGCTTATATTTATTTAGGTTTTGAAATAAAAGCTTTAAGTTTGAATAAAAAAGGGGTAAGTTCTACGTTGTATGTGAGAGGTTAGTTTTATTTTCCTTTGTACTGTACTGATCGCCATAATAGGACGTGGAACTCTCCCATAAGTTATATGTAAGCATCTGATAGGCCATGTGGTGCCGGACGTAAAGAATAGCACCACCTTCCCGTGGGTGTCGTAAAAGGCGACTAAGGGACTTACTAGGGAATGGGCAGCAGCGTTCTCTATGCATTTTAACACCATACTGCGATCACCAACCCGCCTGCCAAGCGTGGCGATTATGGCAAACTACTTTGGGGGAGGCCTATGTCCAGCAGTGGACGTCTTTCGGCTGAAATGATGATGATGATGATCTGTTAGGGTGGGCTCCAGATGCTTATAACTATACTAAGACAGTCGACTTTCCACCAGAGATGTGCTAAGCTGAAAAAAATACGTTTATTTGCGGTAAACATTACACAAAGAAATAAAAAACCAACACAAGAGAACAAGTTGAGGGAAAATATGCGTCACATTCACGCAAAACGGCCATCGCTCAGCATAATGCCGCGACCCTATGCGAGACAGAGCCCCAGCGCTGGTTTTCAGCGACAGCCGGCGTTGACGTGATGACGTCAACCGGTGCAGCATTAAATGAGAAAAAATAAACAAAAATAAGAAATAAAATAAATACATTACTTCGTTCTATATACGCTCGTTGTTATGGATATGTATCCAATCGGATCGTTTGATTTTCATATACAATGTCTGTATACGGCGCGGTGTGTCGAAAATTAAGGGTGTGCCAGACCATCAAACTGAACAACTTTCTCCCGGGGACCAACATCGTAATCACGAAAAAGTTATCAGTCGTCCATACATTTGGTCAGTCGGCCCATACAAAACTTCAATACCTACTCGAGGTATTGAAGTTTTGTATGGGCCGACTGTTTTCTTTTTCACGATTACGATGTTGGTCCCCGGGAGAAATTTGTTCAGTTTGATGGTCTGTACGACACCCTTCATTTTTGCCACACCGTAACAGACACATTTTATAGCATAGTTTGGTTTAATTCTGCTCGAAAAGTGTTAAATGAAACGACGTATACATAGTTTCGTAGCTTAGCTTGTCCGCCAAGCGACCTAGCACATTTCTGATGGACAGGCAACGTAATTGTCAGGTTATAAAATTATACATAGTTCTCACCACAGTCTTGGTGCATTTTATGCTGGTTCAGGCCGCTGCCCGACCTAGTGGCTAGTTGTGCCACAACATTTAGTTATTTAAGTTGCTAAATCTAGTCAAACCATACTAGGTAACGCTAATTGTTATTTAAATCGCAATTCGATGTTGAACTGTGTATAAAAACACCTGACAGAAAATTATTTGCAATCAATAGTTTCTTGAAGTGTAACAAATGAGCTGTGTGCTAGGAAATGTATTTTTTACCCTACTACGGGGAAGCAAAAAAGAAGGTTATGATTTTGACCTTTATGTATATATTTGGGTATGTATGTATGTATATTCTTCTGTTCCCTCATAACTTCTAAACTACCTATCATAATTTGACAAATGAGGTATCGTTGAATATGGCGCCCTCTAGAGGACATAAAGTCATGAACTAAAAAAAAATGTTTAACGTTGCCGTGTTGGACATCAAATAACATAATCAACCTATAATGTTCCCACTGCTGGGGCACAGGCCTCCTCTTTCTGTGAGAGGGAGGATATCAAATGAAATGGCTTAATTAGCACATTTCAAAAATATATTATGTATATTTGTATCTGTTGTTCTCGCTTTGCTTGAATGCACCCGATGATGGGGAATAAATTCTAAAATCACGCCTCAGATGTGAGCCAAAAATATTTCCTCTCCAAAACTACCTAAAATTATAACCCTAAAATAATTTAAATAAAAAGTAAGTCCCAAAACTAAAACTTGAATAGTGAAAAATCACGCTCTAAAAAAGTATTAAACAAGAAAATATTTTCATCTGAAATTGTTACGTACAAACTAAGTAATTCAATATTATTTTAAATCGCCTATTAAATTCCTGTTTCATATTGTTTAGACCGTGATTTTTCTATTAGTAGTCTCAGTAGGGTTTTAGTTTTTGAAATTGTTTTTTTGGTATCAAAAATACTATGTTCATTAAATTTAAAAAGAGGAATTATTTCAAAATAGACCTTATGTACTTTTAAATACAACCTGTGTAGCTTTTGGACACGATCGTTTCGATTAGAGTACGCATATAATATAGGAATCTGACACACTCTGGACATGTACACATAACACACAAATATCCGAATTATCTACGACTAGCATTTTTCGGATTAATATATGTGTGACCCACACATAACACCCCATGACACTGACAAATAACGTGGCTTATTATGGATAAAATAATTTTCAAAATCGGTTCAGTAGATCCAGAGATTACCCTCTCACAACCTTACATACTTTACCTCCTTACAATATTATACTATAGATATAACAAACAATAGAAAGAAACGGTTGATATACTTATTAGTATCACTCCCTTCCCATTCTGATACAGCTCTAATAACAGATTGAAATCAACTCAGCCTATAGCAGTCCACTGCTGGACATAGGCCTCTCCCAGGCTGCGCCACAACACCCTGTCCTCCGCTTTCCGCATCCAGTCTGTCCCAGCCACCTTTTTAAGGTCGTCGGTCCATCTAGCTGGGGAGCGTCCCACACTACGCTTGCCGATACGCGGTCACCACTCCAGGACTCGTCTGCTCCACCGGCCATCGGTCCTTCGACAAACATGGCCAGCCCACTGCCACTTCAGCTTGCTTACGATTGCAATAATAACAGCAAATAATTATATAATATATAATCAGCCTATAATGTTTCCTCTGCTAGGACACAGGCCTCCTCTCGGTGAGAGGGAGTGGGCCTTAATCCACCACGCGGGCCCAGTGCGGGTCGGTAGATGACACAACAGCAACATAACAGCAAATGCCGGATGTAGATTGGTGAAACCTAACATGTTTAACACAAATGAGCCGGAAATTTACATTAAAAATAACACAATTAGGCGCATTTGTGTACGTTTCACCAATTCGTACCCGGACCGGTACCCTATATTATTACTATTGTATCCGATAAAACTTTTAAACACTAATCTTTATTTATAATGTTTTATTCTCTCCCTCCATCGGGATTATAAGAGCAGACTCAAGAATAAAAGAATAGGTCCTAAATCAGGTTGAGGACCTGATTTAGGACCTATTCTTTTATTCTTGAGTTCTTGATCACAAGAACATGAAATTATACCAACGATTTTTAAATTTCAGATGTCAATCATACGAGCGATAGCAGTATTCCTGTGCGGGTTCCTGTCTCTAAGGATATGCAGGGCACAGATCATCATGCCGGGATCCTGTCCTGACATGAAGGCTATGGACAACTTTGATGCTTCTCGAGTAAGTCTCTAACATATTATTGAATGATTCAGGTGGATAAAGCTACTGCTGATGATTGAAAAACGTTTTTTTTATCTATTGAAGATCAAAATCAAGGACACATTGACATGTTTTAAATAGATAATCCTCCTGCCCTTCTCTATCTCAGTCTTAAGTGTCTTTAGAACGTAAACAGACTCAAACAGAATACAGACATTTTTTGAAAAGAATTAGGTTGTTTGACTATTTTTTATATACGTTTATTATTTATTTAAATGGCATGTCAGCAACATAAACACAAATTCAATCAATGGACTAAGATTAATGTCTACGTCAAAAACAGATATGCACAACATTTGCGTATTACATCACAGATTCGGATTATATTTTTTTTTTATAAATTAGGATGGTGTAAAACTTTTAAAATGCATGTCACAAGTTCATGAGTAAAAACTAAGATTAAAATTGCGGAAAAATATTAAATTAAAACTGTAAAATCGTATTAGTATGTATTAACTCATGTAATTATCCCGTCCATTGACTCCACACATATCAAAACAAACACATTGACTTCTTAAATGTCTTTGAACTTCAAAGACATTTATATATATATATATAAATGTAATATAAATATAAATATATATATATAAATAATATATATATATATTGAAATTAAATGAGAGAAAATTTAAAACACATATTAAAAGTACACTTTGTAAACAAGCATATTACAAGTTAGAGGATTATATCCAGGACAGGAATGCTTGGAAACATGCTGGTCCAGCTCCATAGGACAATCTAGAGTCTAGACAAAATCAAACTGGTTGCTATTTTTATGGTAAAATCTGTTATTTTTATGATATTCATTTTACATTCTGTGATAACCTATACTCACACACTGACTTATTTTTTTAGAAAAACATACTTGTATGATGTTTGTAAATATGTGAACACCACGTATCTATCTAATAATTAAGTTATTTTTCATTGCTTAGTTTTTAATTCGTTTTACCTATTATGGTATAGTAATTTTATTCTAGGTGCATCGTCTTCACATATAATCATATAATTAATGTAATCAAACAAAATATTGTAAAACATTTTTAAAAGAGTACCGGTGGAGTTTCTTGCCCATTCTTCTCCATACGAAACTACCTTTTGGAAGGGGCAACTAGAATCAATTCTATTTTTTTTGTAAATTTTGACGTTCAAAAGTGCCTCTTATGTGCCTATTTGAAATAAATGGTTTGACTTTGACTTTGACTTAAGAAGTCAATGTCTTTTGAACTTTATTTACCCATTATCGTCCCAATATTTCAGTACTTGGGAAAATGGTACGAGGCAGAGAAGTATTTCTTTCTGTTCGAGTTCGGAGGCAAGTGCATCACAGCCGACTACAGCCTGAAAGAGAATGGAGTCGTCGGCGTTGTCAACAAGCAGATTAGTGTGCTGTAAGTATTGTGGGGAATCAACACCATCATGAACTTAAAAATTGACTTCCCTATGACCATTCTAAATTAAAAAAAAACTAATAAAATTGCGAAAGTAACTGAGTCTGCCCTAACCTTGTAACCTGTGGAACCTTTTCACATCTTAACGGCTGAACGATTTCAGTAAAATTTTGCAAACACGTAGACCATGACCTGGTTTAGGACTTAGGACACAATTTATCCCGTGGGTAATTCTGACCTCCACGCGGGCAAAGCCGCGGGCAAAAGCTAGTACATTATGACTTACGCTTGTATTTGTCGAAGGGGCGCGCAGGCATTGTGTCATCAACACAAACTGCGTATTTTGCTAGTTATAAAAACCCAAATATGATGCCTATGTGATCCACATAAGAAATATAAAAAAAAAAAAAAAAAAAAACAGATCAGATGCGATTGCATAACAACAGTTGTAGTCTTAATGGACTGTAGCTTTGTTGACCATTTTCTATTTTGTTAAGTACCTGGTACTTATTGACGGGCCAACACTGTCCTCCAAATTGCCCATGGAGTCCCCAATGAGTAAAAGTCACCGTTACAGTTCAATGGATTTACTTCCGTACTTATTGATATTCATGAAGTCTATTTAATTAAAAAACGGTAAACTCCTAAACCTGAGTTGACTAGTTTTTTGTTCCATTTTCTGTAATTAGATAAGTAATTATACTTCCCTACTTTACTGTGACTCACGCTACACTTTTTCCCAAAAAAAAAACCGCTCAATCATTACTTATTCATTACTTACCGTTAGTTATGTTTTATAATGATTTCCTTTCTCTTTTGAGGTCTCATTTTATCAAATGAAGGCTCTTGCAGACTGGCGTAATAGGCAGCAACGCGTAGCGCGACACTTTCCATGAAGTTTTCATAAAAAATGTGCTACTACTGTCGCGTCGTACCTGTCTGTGGGAGCCTTAACATTCTCAGTTTTATACACAAAAATTACGGTACATACTTTGTGCCTTTATGCACTTTTAAATAGTATCTAAAACAAAAGGTATGTTTCGAAGACCACGTTCGTCTGTTAAGTACTTATCTAAATCCCTCAACATTATATAAGAATACCATCATGGGAACCTAGTTACAGTTATCCCTATGTATTTGAGGTCGGTGTAGCAGTTTTTCTTCAATATATCTGTATCAGCCGCAATTACAGTTTCCTGCCATAACTATCTTAGTTCACAATTTCATCGTAAATCGTTTGTTTGATCTTCCTCAATTCTCACAGCCTCTCAATTCATACTCATAAAGCAGACAGGTTCGATATAAATTACTTAGAATATTTTACGTAGTTCAGCAACATTGACGGATTAATTAATTCAACGACCTTAGTCCGGCCGTAAATTATTGTGCCTAAACCAAACAAGCTGTGCAGTATTATCGTCTAAAGTAAGAACTACTTAAAAATAAGCTCAAACTCAAACTCAATGCATTTATTTCAATTAAACCATTTACAGGCACTTTTCAATTGTCAAAGAGTCGGTCAGTTAGAGAAAGTGGAAGCTATTTGCCCATTCCAAAACGTAGATCTGTATGGAGAAGAACAGGCAAGAAACTCCAAGGACACTCTTTTAAATCAAGATATTACAAAACTCTGGGTACATTGTTTTTGTCGCTTCTATATGTGAGTACAATGTAAAAAACAAAAAAAAATATATTAAAAAAAGCAATTCAAAAGAGAGAGTAAGAGAGTTTGTTACTTCAGTATTTTAATCATTACGATTTTATTGAATAACTTCATTTGTTAGTTAGGTCTTGTAACACTCAAATGAAAAACCACCACCACCATTTACCACCTCGAAATGATTACTTTCCACTTCATATTTCTAAAACAAGTATCGAAAACGAAATTATTTTTTATTCAAGACCATCATGATTTTCACAAATCTCATCAATGAGTCCTTGCACAATGAATAACTCGCTGACCTCAAAACCATTGAAATATCTAGTTAGTCGGACATGCCCTCAATGTCCTATGCCTCGTATCTGTCTCGTCCCAGATTCCACACTTATTTTCTTTTGTATCGCCACAATAGCCCTACAGTTAAAGTATCTATGCGTGTCGGGCCACACCTACTTTGTCACTTGTACTACCATTTTGTCCTGTAATATCAGTATCATCAAACTTAACCTTATTTATTAGCATGTAGCAGCACCTATATCGTCTTGACCTAATTCCTTTATCGTTTCCTATGCTACATGATTTGGCATTGTCTGTCTCAGGTATCACTAATATACTTCTGCTGTTCGTTCATCTATACAAATAAATAAAATTAAAGTGTCTGTTTTGTAATGTCAAAATAACAGCTTTTTACTAAAGGCATATGAAACTGTAACACTTAGGTATGCCAATTTTTTTTGGCTGTCCGTATGTTCTGGCTTATATCCGAAACGGCTAGCTAGACCGATTTTGAAGGGACTTTATTTTAGAAAGAGCGGGCGAAGCTGCGGGCAGCAGCTAATATAATATAATTTCTAACATCTATGTTTCCAGGTCAGGAACTCAATCAGAGATACAAGGGCAGGCGACTCAAGTGAGCAAATCGGACGAGGCGAAGCTGGCCGTATCCTTCCCGTCCCTTCCGGTCAACATTGAGGCTCCCTACTGGGTCATCGAGACCGATTACGACACTTACTCCGTTGTGTGGAGTTGCTATGAATTTGGGCTGTTTCATACAGGTTGGTTTTATGATTTTAATATAAGTTACGGCCCATTGAGTAGCAAAATTCGTTTTAGTTTAGTTGTATCACCAGTGTACATGCCATCAGTGGGTAACACACAACCAAGATTATGACAGATATATTTTGAATACGCAGACAATTTAAATATTTGCAAATAAACCCACAACTTAAGGATTGTTAACAACCGATTGTTGGCAAATCAAACTCAGTACTACCAAAGCAAAAATAAATTAACGAAATATTTATATAATTACAGTAAACGCATGGATTTTGACGAGAGAGAGGAACCCACCAGTGTCAGTGATGGAGAAAGCGTATTCAGTTCTCGACAAGAACCACATCAGCCGAGCCTTCCTCATCAGAACGAACCAGCGTGATTGTCAAGAGGCTACTAACTAATGGATAAGATATTTACGCTAATGAGCACATTATACGAATATAATGAGGATACTAGAAATAACATAACTTTCATCTGGCTGGGGCGGATGTCAATGGGAACACTTGAGAACCCAAAACGAATGGTTAAGATAATAGAGAAACGCCTATGAGCTGTTACATACATAATGAAAATACTAGAATCAAACATAGTTTTCATTTGGGTAGGGAGGATGATCAAAGGGAAGCCTTGAGAAGCAAAAAAACAAAAATAAAATAATGCTGAAGTAACTATTCCTTCAAAAATCTGGAAGATAATTTGAAAAATTTCGTTTTTAAAACACTCAACTGTATTATAAGATTGATTTCATGATAAGCAGTCATGCATTTATTACTCTTAAAAGAGTGCTTTTAGTGTCCATTTTCATGACCTTAATATTGTTTAACTTGAAACACTTATGAAAATGGACACAACTAATGAAAATATGTTTTTAAACTCTGTGTTCCATTAAGGTATTTAAAATATTTTAGTGTAGAAACATTTATTTACTTTAAAACGTAAACTATTGTACATGCATATTTAATTTATTAAGAATGTTTATTGTATCCATCCTTTCATTGGAATCATGTGTACATATTTATAATTATATTGTCCTCATTTAAGAGGACCTTTTAGATTAGGAATAAAATAAATATTTCACAACAGAAATGTATAATATCCATTATCTACAACTTAAATAAATTAAAGCCTTTACAAAAGTTGCTTACTTGTATTACTAAAATAATAATGCGATTAAAATTATGCGATTCGATGGCGACGACGACGAACCTTTCGATATTACTCCCGATATCTTAAGTTAAAAACTCTATACACCTAAAGAGCATATGCTTGGGCATAGCCAAGATGGAAAAATTAAGCTTTCTTTTTTGTCATAATGGTTAGAAATCTAGAAGTAGTACAACTCCAACAATACATAGACTAACATGCAGTTTAATAATCCTCTTTTTCTAGACAATCTTCAATACACAATTTAAACCATGCTTTAATAAAAAAATCTTGGCTACGCTCATTGACACTACATTCTCGAAAAGCCGTAAACTTTAACGATGTTAAAAAAGTCGAATTCTTGTACAATCATGGTAAAGTCGAAAACTTTTACGTTAGTAGAAAAGTCGAGAACTTTTACGATCTTAGCAAAGTTTAACAAACTGTAGGAAGGTCTTAAGTTGGTGTGCTGTCATCCGAATGCCAACTTTTCCTGAGCTCACCTGTAGCTTCGTCATAGCTCGGTGGTGGTGGAAGATTGTCACTCTTAGTCTTAGTTGGAGGTTTAGCTGGAACTGCTAGGCGGTCCTCCTCAGCCTCTTCGGGGATAGAATCGCGACGCCTCGGGTCGTATTCAGAGAGAGCCGGCTGGGATATGTTGTTCCTTTGCCCTAGTCCTATTAGAACTAGTTTCGGTGCGCTTTGTGCTTGCTGCAATATTTTAAAAAAATGTGAAAACAATGAGAAGAATGGAGGACAATTAAAATTCATATTGGTGCTATGCTTTCCATGTTTCTTTACTGCTTTGTTCGATTCTTGTGGCACCTCATCATCATTCTCCTGCCCTTAACCCAATTTATTTGGGGTCAGCGTAACAAACATGTCTTTCGATTTTTGTGGCACCTATGGAAATGAATGGGCCCAAGTTACCTTGTAGCAGTGGTGGCTCAGTGCATGGTAACGGCCCCGACTTACGAGTTGTAAGTCGTGGGTTCGAATCCAGGCAGGCGCTTTACTTTGTGTAAATAATTTCATCACCGCTTCTCTCAAAATAGCGAAAGAAAACATCGTGAGGAAACCGGTATGTTCTAGAACCAAAACATCGAAGACATGTGACATCTACCTACCCGCACTGGGTCTGCGTGGTAGATTACAGCTGACCTCTCGAAGAGAGCAGGCCTGTGTCCCGGGAGTGGGAATATTATAGACTGATTAAGCTAAGTCACCTTGGCTGCAGTGATTCTAGAGAAAGGAGGAACACTGCAATAAAACCTTTTTGTCGCATGTGTGACATTTGTCACGTGAATAGATATTGCAAAAAGAAGTAGACAAAAATTTCCATAACCTCATGTAAAAAAACAATTTGATAAAAAAACCTGACGATCATTTACTGCCTAGTACTTACTTATATATATTTTTGACTGTGAATACCTATATTTTCTGTATATTGTCCTATCTTAAGCTACAGAGAGCTACTTGAAATATTAATCAGGGTTGTAAATTTTAAACGCTACGTCACAGAAGATAGAGTGAGCAAATAAAGGAATAACAGAGATCATAAGCAAGGTTTCATATTATTTGCTATAGTAGCAGCTATTTAAATAATGCCAATACATTTATAGCCTTCACAAATTACGTACATATCAAAAACTGTTAGTTAAATATTTGTTAAGAATCTCAGAAGAACGAGGTAGTTGTCCGTTGTTTCTATTTTTAAACTTAAGACAATGATAGAAACAAAAGACTATCTACACTCGGCTGGAAATAAAGAAATGGAGAGAACTTTGTCATGGAATCATTTACAGTTGGAATCTAATACAATACTGCAGCCATTGCTTACCTTATAATGATTAGAAGTCCTATTACTGCTAAGGCTGTTATTTGAGATGTGCCCTCGCCCATGGTGATGACTGATCTCTATAGCGGAGCGGAGCATGTCAACCTTAGAGGCAGAACCTTCGTAGTTACTGCCACGTCTCTGGCTGTTGCTGCCGCTGCGGCTACGACAGTGCTCGTTTATGTCACCTTGTGAAAACTGGAAGAGGTTGATTTAAATGTTAACTTTTGGAAACCGAATGAAAACTTAATGTAGGTATCTTAAATCTGTTATGTGAAAATAGAGGAATCGGAAGAAATCCGTAGAGATTAGGGCGCCCACACAAAACCGCGATACGATGCGATATTACGATTGATAGTATAGATTTATGCGCAGATATTTGCGATGCGTTGCGAATTCGCAATTATGTGTGGGAGCCCTTAGACTTGAAATCTTAGGTCTCAAGATCAACCAGCCTCCTCTGATTTCCAATGAAACTACAAATGTTTGAAAAATAAAACTTATAAGTCATCATACCCTCGAGCGTGATCCTCTCGGCAAGGAATGTAGAGAACCCAATGGATTAAACCGCGTGATCATGTGCAACCGCTCCAGAGATATCATGGTCTCTGCGTCTTTGGTCAACGGTTCCGCGTTCAGCTTATCAGCTTCTCCACTCTCTGTAAGCGGAATGGTTGGCGATGAGGTACCAAAACTATAACCGTAAATCTCTAAGGTGTCTTCAGTAAAATGTTATCTTAAAATCTTGAAAGAAGTGGATGAGCGCATTAGCCAAAGAATCAACATGATCACTTTTTCCGATGACGACGTTGGCAACAAGAATAATAAAAGTAGCAGTAAGGATTTTGGGATTTACAATGTGCCATTTCTAGAAGCAACGCTACAATATTTATCATATTTACCTATAGTTTCATTTGCCTCTGGTTCACAAGCATTCTGCATCCCGGTCATGTTTATGTTTTTGAGCCAAAAGTAATGCAGTAGGCCATACAGGACTCCACCGAGGAAGGCGATGAGACCCATGTAGCGGAAAGCTTCTCTTGTGCCAAGTGATGCTATGAGGAGACCACCACCGAAGCTGCCGCTGCCCCTACCTGAATACACGGGATAGATCATGTCACATAAAGGTAGGAAAAAATACATATAGAGTTAAAAAAATACCACATATAGAAAGAGGGATGTCAAAATAAATCTAAGATATGCACGTCTCATCAATGAGGCAACGATTGTTGACCAATAGCACGGTGAACCGGAGACCTTTCATGGGTTAACTTTATACTACAAAAACAATCTCCAATTCGTTTATTCAATTAGTTCGTAGCTAAAGGTAGAATTTGGTTACATTTCATAAGCATTTCTACTTCCAGAAGCACAACAGCAGGCTTATACGATTGTTTTCACATGACGTTTAATGTTATCTGAATTCGAATCGAAGCGAAAATTTTAATTCTTTGTGTGCCTTAGATGTTTCTATATTTGTACAGGAATGAAAAGACGAACGTTTATCTTATTTCCCTCAAACAGTCTTCTGTTTTCTTTTAAATTATTCAGCTTAATATAATGTTTCATTGTATTTTATAAATCAATATTTGACTGAACATCTTGGAATGACTTTTCGATGTTTAAGTAGAATGAAAGAGAATAACAATATTAAAAGCTCCACACACAAAGTTTACCGATCAAAACGCCTAATGAAATATAAAGACAGAAGAAAGATTCACACATATTTGAATATTCTGTGTTTGTTATAAATATTATGTTGTTCTTTGTTAAAGCAAAATAAAGTTTCTAAAAGGCTTGCTGGTAACAAACATCCCATTTAAGAAATCGGCCACGTTCCGTTTCAAAGTTTATAGCTGCTATACGATAATTTATATCTTTACAATCATCATTAAGTAATAAAAGTAACTAACCAAGACTGAAGTGAGCCATTCCAAGTACTCCAATCAACGTAGCTAGTAGACTCTTAGGAGCCAGCATCGCGCAGTACGTAGCCGCTGCTACCCACATGAGGTGCACTGATAAAGATTCCATAGCTTCGAACGGGAAACACCACCAGGAGTTCCTGAGAGAAGAAGAGAGGAGATTAGAAGTTAGAAGATAAAGTTAAAAAAATGATACGGACTAATCACTTAGACCTGTGGCGGTAACTGAAATCTAAGTTTCCCAAGGCAGTTCATAATGCAGTTCTAGCTAATACAAACTATCTACTAAATCAAATGACGGGAGACTTTCACGCTGATACTGATAGATAGTAACTCAGATCCAATTTCCCCAAAGCCCTAAAGGAAAACTTTAAATGCAAAAGCCAATGAGTCATTAACGAAATATACGGTTTTGTCAAAATTGTTTTCCACTTTTATTGTGTCTTCGCCTGTATAGACATAGACACTGGTAGTAATCCTTCAAGGCTAACATAAATCGACAATGTATATCTTAAAACTAAATCCAACAGCAACTCAATTTCCCCTTTTTCACCTTTCAATATCAATAAAATATATTTTCATTCTCTTCATATATTTCCATTATCTATTATTCAATCCATTGTTCGCAGTCTGAGTTATTACAGTATTACATCAGGTAAGTGTTTGCATTAGAGCCCTCCCACGCAACATCATTGTGCTCATAAACTTGGCAATGGCGTCGTAAATACATTAATCTTGAAAATGGAGTTTTAATGCTTACGGACATATCTGCGGCTGTTATGTTTTGCGTAACTGGATGAACCAGCTAGTAGCTCAGTTTTATGTGTGCTATCTCACTAAATCAGGCACTGAATGACTGCAAAAGAAATCGTCGTGTGGAAACTTAGACTTAAAAAAGTTAGATTGCGAAGTAATCAAAGCTCTCTTCTTCCAAAAATAACTCATACAGGTAAGAAGAGGACTTTTTTCTATGCAGTAGAACAAGTCCGAAGTATGTAAATCAGGAATACTGTTCAAGTTTTGTATAAAAGCTATAATTTTTTTCCGTGATAAGGAATTGAATATTATGGTAATGTCTGCTTCGAATAGATTACGTGGCCTCAAGATATTTCCGCATACGTCATTAAGACGGCAGTCGACATTTTTTGAAATGTCATTAATTAGTGTATCGCTTTTCTCTACATGGTGGGTCAGATCCCGCTACTTATTTTTCTTTTTACATTTTGTCAGAGAATTCGAGCTGTTTTCTGCCTACATTGATACAAAGCATCTAAATATGTCAGTGCCAGGGTTGCTCTTATCAGATGCTCTGTATTAGCAGTACTGTGGGTAAAACAATAAATGGATGTTGCATATATTTATCTTCACAAATAGTTCAAGCATTGTTGTCTCATTTCACATCAGTTTCTATGACTACGTAAATTGGATGCGACAAAATGTAGGATATTCATAGTTTATCAAGAATAAGGCTAATATTTACAATTCGCGTATTATACAAATTGTAATGAACTATCTAACAACGATAGTAGCAATGTTATCGCGCTGAAGCTTTACAGGATAATCAGACGCTACAAGGCATAAACTAAACACACATAAACGTAAAATTCACGTGTAGACTGTGCAGATGGCAGGACTAGATGGCACGAGTGAACTAACACGGAAGAGACTATAGAGATACTCACTCGATAAACGAATAGCCGACGAGTCTCGCGGCGTGGGAGAAGAACGCGACGATGATGACATTCACGTGGCCAATGCGCGCAGTGATGGCATCCGCGCCGTAGAGGAACGGGATACTGCTCAGTGTGCCCACGGTCACGGTTATTCCTGGACACACGATCCACTCAATATTATGATCATTACTAAAATTGCTTGCACTGATAAGCTCAACATTGCAACGCTAGAGCTAGAAACATTAATCTATCACACTCACCTAATAAGAAATTAGGAGCTCCTAATTCCTTCAAGTATATAAAGAGATAAGATTCGATAAATCCCCAAAAGTTTCCTAAGGCAAACAGGAAAAATATGAAAACAATTATATGCGGCATTTTGATAATGTTGACTAAATCTCGCAGTAAATTATCGGCAGGTAGTTTGGCTCCAAGAGGCATGACAGCGACGGTTACGGCCGATATTAAAAGAAGGACATCGTACGTATAAAATGCAGCTGAATAGTCAGTGTAACCTGTAATCAACAAACCGATGTAAACATTTAGTAACGCGCTATTGACATTAACGATAACAATTACAAGATGCCAACAATTATACGTACCAACTTGTTTACTCCTCATATCTATTAACATGCCTGTTATGGGGGAGAATATGGCCATGCCTATGCTAGAAAACAGTCTTTCTCTGCCGAAGTCACCGCCGTATTTTTGGATCATCGTCAAAGCTATAGGATCCATTATTGTGACTCCGGCAGACAACATAATAGTCCCCATGAACCTCAAGAAGAAGTAAATGTAGAACGTTTTATCGTCGCTCTCCTTATAATCCGGTGGGCACGTATCGGGGCCGCCTCTCCTGTAATATTCCAATGATAATTTACCTTTAGATAGTCGTTTGTGTATCTTTAGATAAATATTAAGTAGTCGGTTTACAAATAATATTATAATCAAACTAGCTGCTGCCCGCGGCTTCGCCCGCGTGGCTTTTTCTGAAATAAAAGTAAATTACTCCTTACAACGTTCAGCTATCTGCAAGTGACAGTCCCGCCAAAATCGGTACAGCCGTTTCGGAGATTAGCCGGAACAAACAGACAGACAGAAGACACAAAAATATATATATAAGTACTGTCTATACTTTAATATTGTTATGAATTTAGTGAAAACGTGTTATTTTGACATTACAAACAGACACTTCAATGTTATTTATTTATATTATATACCACTAGGTATTAGTAGAAATGCCTGTTGCCACATTACCTGAAGTCACATTTTTGTACCATACAATCTGCAGATAGTATCTCTAGACGTTGCTTGGAGAGCTTAGTCATATTATGCAACATGACGAGGCCGCCGCAGCGGAGGTCCTCTTTATCAAGTGCTGTAATGTTTATGCCTTGAGCTATTAACAGTTTTTCCCCAAACCTTGATCTGAAATCTGTAATTTGATCATCTTCGTCCTGTGAAAATGATTAAAGTTAAATTACTGGTTTAGAAACAAATGAACCAATGCGAGTTTTGATTCAGCTGTTTGTTTTCTTACCCTTTCCATTTCAATACCAAGTTGCTCTTTTGGTTCCTCCAAATCATCGTGCACTTCGATCAAAAAGTAAGCTGCATCATTGTAATCTTCGTCATCGGTACCATTTAAGAAACTGTATAAACAAAAATTATTGACTTCACTTGCAACATCTACATCTCATTCGACTACAGATTCTTATGAAGGAGTTTAGAATAACAAAGAATTATTAAGCATCTTAATACAGCGTTTTCGATGCTGTCTAAGTTGTACTTACAGTAAAAACTAGAAATAATATTTCGAAAAAAAAAACTTTTTGTTTTGGCTTACAAAACCTTTGTAATTCTTAATTCTAAGAAAACTGGCCTGGAGGATTAACTAAACTTGACACAGAGTTGAGAGTTACAAAGAAAGTACATAATGTTTGTCTTAAACTGTAGCACGTTGTTATTTAATATGAGTAATAGCGCCATTTACATGATTACTGCTGCGCATTTAACGTTATTAAATTCTAAGTATGAATAAATGGTTTGGTCTTCGTGGATTATTCCTTCAGGAGAAAATTGTTACGAAAACAGGTCATGGCTTAATAAATTGTAGAAAGTGCACTTTCAAAATAATTAAAACTTACCTAGAATTGGACTTTAAGTTTGGCAGTTTGACCTTATGACTAATGTGGAAATCCAAGTCATCTTTGTCATCAGCAGGATCACTAGATGGGCTCTCTGTAGGTTTCGATAGCAGGCAATGGTCAACGCAACGATCTAGCACAAAGTCTACCGTCTCATCCTCGCCAGGACATTCCCTGCTAGGACATGGGCTCCACCAAATCTACAAAGATAAATAAATGTGTAGGTACTTAAGATCAATAGTTACAAAAGATTTTCACTCTATTCTCGATTGTGCAATAAAACAATGCCGATCCTTAGGAGTTTAATTTTTCTACCGTATCTCATGATGATAAACCAAAATTATAGGTTCCAAACGGATGAACCAATACAGCATTCAAGGGTAAAGTCCAACGTGCATAAATTTAGCTTAATTCCCTTAACTAATTCAAACAAACAGGATCACAAGACACTACTCGTTAATTCGCCCTGGGGCCGGATGAGAACGATTTGCTCAAATTCTTAGGTGTATACTCTGTTAGTACGTAACAAGGTCTTAAGGGGTCGATTTCGAAACAAGTATATGTACCTCTACGCTATTCGTGATCGGGTGCCGCATGACGTAAGCTGATGGCATCATCCCTGGCGTCTCCTGATGAGGTATCAGCAGTAACGAGTGGTGGAATGCAGCATTCAGAATCAAAGCAGTGATCACGACGGGCTTGTACTCCCCAAAACGATCCACCAGAAATCCTAAAACCATTAAAATCTCCTAAACATACTGTAAATAGAGTCACGTTATTGTTAACTATTTAAACTTACCCGTAATAGGTGGACTTAAAAATGTGGTGAATGGTAACGCTAAATACACAAATGAAATTTCTGGCACAGTCAGTCCTATACTCTGCATGTGTATCGTCAAATACGGCAAGAGAGATGCAGTGGCTCCGTACATTACAAACAGAGTCACTTTCAGCATGACCAGGTTCGGGTTGATCCGCAGCCTGACCATCAGCCTCCCAATGCATCCCAACTCCTCGTCACTATCCTCGTCCATGATAGAATCGTCTTCAATGTTTTTATTCACTTCAACAGACTTTGCCATCTCTGAATCACTCACATTCACATGTTCATAACGAAAGGATGTTTGTTCGTGGGCTATATCTTATCGACTGGCGCTCGATTCGGTAGCAAAGGCTGTCGGTGGTGTGACGATTATTTACACAAGGGTTCTTCACCGAGTTTTACTTTGTGGTTTACATACGTGTGTTCGGAGGCAACGGGAGAGCCAGGGAGGGTCCCGTGCTCCCGAGCGACTGCGACGCGATCAGCTCTCGGCGGACGTCGCTTGGCACACCAATTTACAAATAATAGCAAATTACCTTCGTTTAAGAAGTGTCACGGCGATTGGTGGGGATGTTGGCTAAATCGGCTGGCGATCCGAAGACCTTGTGGGTAATGGCTAGGGTCGGGGCGCTCGCTTCTTTAGTTCCCGACACGAAGGCGCGCATCGCGAATTAGCGCGAACTTTGCTGCTGCTCGCCATTTGTAAGTAAGTTAACTTTGATTTTCTTTTCTATTACATAGAAAAATGCATAGATGAAATATTAATTACAAGTGATTTAAAATTGCACGGTCTAATTGCAGCTGATACTACGTAGCGATAGCGCTTCCTAGTTTCTATTGTAATATTATTGAATGACGACGTTCATCCACAATTCATACTGTTTTAATTCGACGATATTTAACAAGACTTTCTGTCGTTGCTTCGTTTTTCTCAATTGGAAAATATTTAAATACGATCCAAATGTGAATGGTGTTTTTGGATTATAACAAAATCTTATTAAAGGACGTATCTATATAAGTTCTATTTACAGCCAGTGAAATACATTTTTTTAAACATACTTTCTACCCTTTTGACCTTTACGAAGGTCATACTAGTTACAGGCTATTGTTAGAATGATATAGTGTTGCCTATTAGGTGCCACCTCCACGGCAGAGTATGACGGCGATATTCTCGCCGCGATGATATCGCCATGTGGAGGAGATTGCTTCATACAGTTTCTATAGAATTTGATGTCACGTCGTGACTATCGCCGGGATACTCTAGCCAGTGTTGACGGCGGCGCCTTCCTGAAAACGAAATGCACACAAAAAAATTAAGTCATCGTCAACTGACACGATCGGCATAGTCATAAACAGGTTCGATTCCCAGGTAGGAATTTATTTATTTTCTTAAAAGCTATTGCGGAGTATCAGCAGCGTTTTTTAAAAAAAACGAAAACAAAACAAACAAAAATACTTTACAAAACATGTGTTAAAAAAGTTTTATTTCTTTTCACTTTTTAGTTGTGTTACTTAGGTACCACACAAATTCGAATACCACCCTACTTGCTATGTAAACAACAGTGACAGGAACTTATAAAAACATCATCAACATACACAGAGTAGATTAAATGCGTATAATTAATGAAGCTAATTAAAAAAACCGGCCAAGTACGAGTCGGACTCGCGCACCAAGGGTTCCGTACCATTATCTATAAAAACAGCAAAAAAAAAATCACGTTTGTTGTATGGGAGCCCCCCTTAAATATTTATTTTATTCTGTTTTTTAGTATTTGTTGTTATAGCGGCAACAGAAATCATCTGTAAAAATTTCAACTGTCTAACTATTAATGTTCATGAGATACAGCCTGGTGACAGACGGACAGACAGACAGACGGCGGAGCCTTAATAATAGGGATCCCGTTTTACCCTTTGGGTACGGAACCCTAAAAAACAAATTTAATATAAAACGGACCACCTCGCGAGCTGCTTCTACCAAATGAAAAATAATCACGTAAATCGGCCCCGTAATCACGGAGAAAAGGGTTTGAAAAAAAAATGCAACAACTCCTGCATTTTTTTAAGTCGGTTAATAGTAGATTGTTTTACAAGAGATGAAAGGGTGCTCTCGTGAGAGTGCCAAGTAGGTCTTTCACCCGAGATAAACACTCTGCTTTTCATTTCGAGTAGGAGGAAAGTAAAAAGCAAGTAAGACTAGTTAAAAAATGTAAGATTAATCCCCACCCACCCACCTACCTACCGATTACCTATAAAGATTTATGATTCTAAGATAATTAATTGAAATAAGATATTAATGCCTACGTTCCGAAAAATACTCTTTTTGGAGCGCGCCATTTCATAAAACCATCGTAAGATTTTATGTAGGTATCTTTCTTTTGATTTTGGCGGGTTTCCACTAGGTACGGTTTTAGCTTCTTCTCTAATGAAATGAGGTGTTAAATCCTTATCTGAATCTGATGAACTTATTTTACACAATTTTGAACTGTTTAGGTAAATAATTAGCACTCGAAAAAACAACGGAAGATCGAATTGCCGCATTCCCGCCTTTTTTGTTTCGTTTCTGTGGCATTCTACCAGCCAGTATTTTTTATCATTGATGATGCTAAATATTTAGCTCAAATCTATGTAAATTAAAAAATAATTTAGTGAAAAGTAGACAAATTTTATGTGTATGTTACAATATTTTTTCATTACAATTTTACGCCGCGATGTAACTGAGTGGCTGTATAAAAAGTTGCGACATGGCTTCATAGTTTTTAATTTTTTTGACAGCAGGGAAAATCGTTTCCCAGAGTTGAAAAGTACTGTTTTTACCCCTCTGATCAGGTTAGGTACTTCAAGCGTATTTTCCAAGAATAAGAAATAATAAAATCATTTCATTTGACTGTTACTAGTTACTTCAACTCGGGTTTTGTTTTGACTCATACGTTAATTAAAGAATATATCTACGATACTGGACCTACTAAAAACAAAACGCAAGTTTTTAATGGGTACGATAGGTAGGTTAATCTGTAAAAAAAATCTTTAGTTAGGTACCTATAATTAGAGGTACCTAGGCATTTTTATTCACAAGGTCGCGGAATTCGTCCACTTCAAAGATTTGGGTTTTCTTCTATTCATACAAAATATAATAAAATATCAAATGCTCTTCATTGGTAAGCACATCGCTTGACTACAGCTGGATCGATTTGGCTATTTTTTGGCAACGAAATAGTTTTGATTTGCAAGTTTTGCAATCCTTTCTGTTCTATTTAATAATTGCCATCTGTCGGCATTTGGAGTAAGTAACAGTGTATCTAACAGCGACATCTGTTGCTGAATAGCAGCATTGCTGTAAATTGTTATAATGTTCAATCTATTCAGAGAAAATATTGCGTGATTTGAATATGTTAGTGATGTTACTTATTTTATACTATCTCCGTCGGCTATACGTAAGTATACCTACCTATTGTAGTGGAATTGTGAAAACTATTACCGTAGATGACAGCTAGATATAAACTGACTTCGTAATAGTAGCCTTTCTATGGTTTCTTTGAAATATTTTAGTGAGCATCGGAATGTTTTACTAAAATCTAAAAATAATAACCCAATCAATCTGCCAGTTGTGTTTCAATTCACGAAATATAAAGTGCGTACTATATAGAAACACCTTTAACGAAACGTTAGGAAGGCTACAGAAAATCTGCATTGAAATTATAAATATTTAATTTGATAATATTAGACAGAACAGGTAGAATAATTCTACCCGTTCTGTCGTAGTTTTCTAATTTAATTTTGAACGTTTCTACTGCCATCTTTCGACCATAAATATGAACTAAGTCGAATAACTCTAGAATGTCTATAGTCTACTGCAAATTGTCAACCATAATGCATTGCGCATAAATGGCCGCCATGTTGCTGCCGTCTGAAAGATGTTCGCAACTATGTGTGTTTACTAATGAATTTTAAGAACTTATATAGTTAAATTACTGTGTTTGTGAAATTGTGAGTGTACAATGATTTTATATTTCATGTATTATTGTGATTGAAAGGTCTATCAAATGTCTCTGAAGCCAATAAACAGTGAAATTTTCTTTAGATAGTCATTCGGTTCGGACGGCATAATGGCTGACAATCTGATTCAAAAGTCACATAAAACTAGTGAGAAAAACAAGTATAACAACGTTGTTCACCGTACGACGAGTGAATCTCTTCGACTGAACGAGTCGGAGAAGGGGGTGACTCACCCGACAAGTCTGCAAGCCGCCCATAACCCAAGGAAAATATCTTCATTTCAGATCACCAGTGTGACGGTCGGCTCTCGAGTGAGCACTGATGCTGGCGAAGACTCCGCTGACGATCTTGATGAATCTCACACCGACGACATATCGAGAGTGACTGATATTGAGAATGAAACGCCTAGTTATTCCGAGGACACGTTCTCGAAAGATGATGTGTTTTACAACGCGTCGAGTGCATCATTAGGTTGCGCCCCTGTCATCCCGACCAGCTCGCAGTACGGGCTGGCTATCGTCGGCCAGGACAACGCCAACAACCAGATAGGAGGAGCAGTGCCAAATAGTAATAATACAGAAGTGTCTGACATGCATGTCAGCGTTACTAATGCCGGAACTGGCAGCATTATTAATCTCATAGGAAATGCTAAACCCCAAGAAGGTATGAAAGAAATACAAGAACATGTTAGGAATGAACGGTTTAAAGTTGTGAAAATTGAAAGCACTGAGCCTTTTCGTAGGGGTCGATGGATGTGCATGGATTACCTGGATCATACAACACAGCAGAATGCACCTATTACGTTAAACAACAACCTTGATGTGACTGAGACTAATACGCTGCAGGCTCCTGACAGTGGTGTGGTGATTAATGATAGTCAACATGATGAAATGTCTAATGATCTGAACAACAAAGGGCCTAAAGATATGCAAGGTAATGCTCCAACTGTGCAGCAACTTGAACAAACTCTTCAAAAACAATTTCCAATTGCTTCTCCGGGCCAATCTTTGACTCAACCTATTAGTGCGGTACAACAGCAGCAGATGCAGCCTGTTTCGCAGTCAGTATCAGTGCAATCTCCGCCTTTAGAAATACCACAACAAATGCCGAATCCAAATCTGCAGCCAAACCAGCAGCAGGTTGGACAGCAGCACCCTCAGAGCATGACGCACATCACTATGCAGAATGCGGCTCAGAATCACCCGCAGCAGACACAACAACAGCAAGTGCAGCACATCCCTCAAAGCTTCCCTCAACACCATCTTCAGCAAATCATTGCTCAGTCTCAGGCAATGCAACAGATCCCAATGCACCAACAGATGCCGCAGCAAATGCAACAAATACCAAACCAGCAAATGCAGCAGATGGGTCAACATATGCCTCAAGCGCAAATGACTAATATGCCACAGATGCAGCAACAGATGCCTCAGATGCAGGCTATGCCTAATCAAGGACAGATTACTCAAGTAGCCCCTCAGCAGCCTCAGATGCAACAGATGCAGATGCAGCAAATACAAGGACAACCAAATCCTCAAATGCATATGCAACAAGCTCAAATGCCCAATATGGGGCAGACTCACCACATGCAAGGACAGCAGGCAATGGGAGCTCAACAGGCCCAACTTCAGCATTTGCCAAGCCAAGCCCAGATACAGACTCTGCAAAATCAACAATTGCCTAATCACATTCAACAGATGCAAATGCCCACTCAACTCACTGGCGCTAATCAACAGATGCAACCTCAAATGCATCAGATGCCATCGCAGCCCCAGCAGTCAGTTGTGCCTGGCATGCATCCTCAAATGCAACAACAAGGCATGTCAGGGGTGCAGCAACAATATAATCAAGCTGTTAGTCAGCAGTCTAATGCTCAGTCAATGATTACTGCTAATATGCCATCTTCTCAGCAGCAGATGGTTCAACCTCAACATAATGTTCCTCAATACCACACTCAGCAATCACAGCTGAGCCAGCAGGGCCAAACGTTGCCACAAGAGGTTCTCACTTCTATTGTTTCATCACAGCAAGGTGCAACACTACCTTCAAACCTTCAACCAATGCCTTCTCAACCACAGGGTTCGACATTACCTGCGAATCTCCAGAGTCTCACTGGTCAGCAGCAGCCAACTACAGTGCACACTATTGCTCCTCAGCAAGGGAATGTGCCACAAGGAAATATTCAAATGATGTCTGCGGCTCCGCAGAATATGCAGATGACTCTAGACGGGAATCAGCCTAGTATGCAGATACCCGCCTCAGATCCTATATTCATGCAGCCAACGAACGTCGGTCAGCAGATGCCTGTCGCGCAGCACATGGGGCAGCAGAACATGTTACCGCAGCAGGTGGGCGGCCAGGGGCAAATGGGCGGCGTGCAGTACGTGCCCAACCAGCCGGTGGCGCAAGTGTCCATGGGGCACCAGAACATTCCGATGTCGATGCAGCCGAGCATGCCGGTCGGTATGGGCGGCGGAGTCCACCCGAACGTGGTGCAGTCCCAGACCAGCATGGGTCTGGGGTACGGGAACGTGGTGCCGGTCATGTCTCAGAGTAGTGTGGCGCCAGTGGAGGCGACCGTGTCTGGGACTAACTCTCCGGTTGTGTCGATGCCGGTGAGCTCTGCTGCGTACGTGGCGAACACGGCGCAGCCGGGCCATGAAAGTCAGGGCTTCGGTAGCCCCGTGAGTGCGGTGTCTCATGCGATCAGTGGCGCGGTGATGAGCAGTGTCAATGTGAATGCGTGTGATAGTGGTGCTCCGGATGTGTCCGCGGACACGCTGCAGGCTGGCGACTCCGGTGATGGCAAGGAGGAGGCGCCGGCTGCTCCACCGCCCGAGGATGAAAGGTCAGTTTCTAATTTTCAATTCAATATTTCTAATAATACACATTTCCGGTGAAATGTTCGTACCTAAGGTGTTGTTACTGATACAGAAGATATTATAGTTTCCATTATTTTCTGTCAGAAATATCATGTTTCACTTGTATGTAGCTTTTACCTAACTATTGGCTGCTCAATGGCAAAGTGATCCTGTAGCCCAGTTGAAAATTGTAAAAATACTAATAGCAGTTAAAGCACTAAAAGCATTTCTGAAATTGTCTTGGATGTACAAGGAGTTCTACGTGCAAGCAAGCATGGGGTATTCTGATGTGTAATCAGATGCTATTTGAAGGTTTGGGTTAGTCTAAATTTTTTGGCAACCAGTAACTAGGTTGTGGAGGTCTCATAGGCAGTCGGTCCATGTTAAATACTGGTATTGAGCTGCATCCGGTTAGACTGGAAGCCAAAACCAACATAGTCGGGAAAAGGCTAGGCAAATGATGATGATGATGATGGTTATTCTAAATTTTACAACTCTTTCTTCAACCTTCTTTCACCTCTGTCCTAATAAGAATATGATTGACATTTAATTTAAAGATAGCAATTAATTTGTATGTAGAGCAAATCAGTTTTAAAATAATTCAAAATTATTTATTAACTTTCCAGCCAGTACTTGAACTGAATGATAAAAAGCGCAAAAAAATGAGCTTTTCTCGTATTTTACAAAGGAAGTGACTGTAGTTAGGTAACTGCAAAATCTTTATTTTTCATTGAAACCTGGTTGAAATTTAAATTCTGCCCTTGGTACACTAATTTTAAATTTTAAGCAAGACATTTTGATTTTATAATGATTTGTTACCGGAATTATGTAAGTAAGTTATTAAGCCATTCAGCCAGCTAGGGAAGAATGCCATTATTAATTAGTACCTACCATTAGAACTCAACTCAGTGACTTTTGGTAATGGATGTAACTCAACATTTTTGAAGTATTCTTTAACATACTTTAGGAGATACATTGTTCTGTAACACTAATAATTTGGTCAAATACCTACTTGCCGATTTTTTTGACTGTTGCGACATTGCGACATGCGACATTTTCATAGAGTATTTTACAGATTTTAGTAAATATTTATTAGAAAGTAAGTAAATATTCCAAGTATAAAAAAATCAATTCAGAAAGGTATTTTTAACACGCTGTTATTAGGTTCATACGTATGTTAGTTAGTATGTAACGGAAACTCTGAACTTAATTTCAACCACTTCAAATGTCGGATTAATTTAAAATTTTGCACAATTATCAAGGACCGATGACAATACAATAATTTAATAAGCTTGTCCCAATATCCTTACCAGGATCTTCAGGAGTATCTATTTTTTCCATATTCAGAGACACGGTAGTGATTTGTGCCAAGTACTAAAGCATACATGACTTAAACTTTGAGAAAAGCATGTGACTATCGGCAGGATCAACTGGAGAGTTTTGTACACAACAATGTTTTGACGTTTTTTGTTTTTTAATACTAACACGCTATAATGGAAAAGCAAACTAAAAAAGTAGAAAATAAATAATAGTTTAAAAAACTAAAAAAACATGCTATAGTAGAAAACTAGACCAAAAAGTAGAAAATAATTTTAAATAAGTTTAAAATAATAAATATTTATCTTAAGTTTCTCTTTTATCTTAAGTTATTATATTAATCTTAAGTTTGAAATAGAAATTTATTTTATATAAAAATAATAAATTCTTGCAAATATTTTATTGACAGAATTGGTAAAAGTAGAATCATTATAAAAATATCTTAAAAAGCACCCCACGCTTTTTTACGATAAAATAAATTTCTTGTTAATCACTATTATTATTTCAAACTTATTTAAAATTATTTTCTACTTTTTAGTTTAGTTTTCTATTAAAGCGTGTTTTTAAACTATTATTTTTTCTTTAAGAAACACCATCATCTACTTACAAAACTTCAAAATGATTCAGATATATAAAATCATGCTGCTGATCAAAATCGAATGAGTCAACTAATTTAAATTTCGAATCACATTCAGTAATAGATCTAAATATCAGGCAGCGTATTTCTAAACGCTGGAAGCCGTAAGAATCTTAACTTAGCATCCGCGGATGGCGACAGAACTTGCATACAGCAAGTGGCGAATCCGTATCTATTTGCGAAAATAACTCATCCGTAGACAATGGTGGTTGTTTTCGTTCCTTTAGGTTGGTTCTCGCACCGTCGTCGCCGAGCGGAATCCAACGTCCCTTTGATGCTGTTTATTTGCGCTTCGTCCTGCGACCAGCGACATAAATAGGTGGTTGACACGTTCGTTGCATGGTGCGCGCCGGTATGCCGCCGGTGACTCACGCGCAACGCACCCGATCTACTGCCTGGCTAAAAAAGCGACCGTCGTCGTGCGTTCTTTTTCGTCTGGCCTGCTCGACGATACATACTCACTTTTTGCAATAGATTCGATTCTTTCGCGGATCCTTGGTTAATTTTCTGTATTATTCACTCTTCGCATTTTTGCAGTGACGCCAATACTATGATCGGGGTCACGTAAAATTATTATTGCTGGACTCGAAACTCACTCGGTAACTTAAACCGCATTCCTTGAGTAAACCTGAGTTAAACCGCGAATTTATTTACAACACTAAAGACTTCCTCATGTATTCATGACACGAAGCCGCAGAGAAGTTGGTATAGGCGCCAGCGCACCGACGTCACTGGCGTCGTTGGTAATAGAGTAAAGGACCGAAGGCCGTGAAACCCGAACCTTCCATTCGCTTCTGATCGACTCACATGCACTACCATTTGTGCTTAAAATAGTTCAACTAAGTACTCACTTAATATGACTAATATAAGTACTAAAGCACAAGACTGTAATTAAAAATTGTTTCGATTTCACAGAGTATTTTGAACACATTGTTGTTTTGTTAGTGGGCATACCTAGTACTTAAAAATAGCACTTATATCATCTCCCGTTATTATATTGCTTGTAAAGATTCCTCGAGTTTTTTCAATAGCTCATTGTCTAGACGTACTGTTTTTAACTCCTGTCCATTCACGGAATCATTGTCGTGTACGCCTGCAGCATGGACTGGAAATCAATCACTATAACGGTTTTATAAGACAGCAGAGTAGATTTGTTTGTACTGAAAGAAAATGAAAAGTCAACAGGAGTGACGAATGAAGGATGAACGTTCTTGTTATATAGTTATGGTTTGATCCTATGGTATTGTTAATCTGTCATCTTGACTTGTAAATAAACATCAATGTGCTACCAGCTATCCGTCCCTTATTTGCTCCTTCTTAAGTCCTAGGGCTTCGACCTCCGCAATATCCGCATATTTATCATAGACGTTTACGATTGCCTGCGCGCGCGCCGCCAGCTCTGTAGCCACATCCACCGCAGGCGTTCTATCGTATTCACATAGATTTTCTCGGCCCCATACATGACCGTTCCTATTTTGTGATTGTGGAAGCGTACTCGAAGTGGGTAGAAGCCTACGATATTGGAACGAGTACGTCATCATTATCGGTAATTAATAAAATGTATGAATACATGGCACGATTTGGCTTACCGCACACTGTAGTTAGTGACAATGGCACACAGTTTACTTCCTCAGAATTTAGGACATTTTGTGTTTCAAACGGTATTTCGCATGTGACGTCGCCGGCTTATCACCCGGCAAGTAATGGGCAGGCGGAAAGCTACGTGAAGGTGGTCAAAAAAGGAATCAAATCTTGTATATTAAGTAGTAGGAATGTTACGGGATTAAATAATAACTTGCTTAAATATCTATTTGATTATAGAAATTCCATTTATTCTGCAACGGGCTGTTCACCTGCCCAGTTGGTATTCGGTCATAAACTGAGATCACGGTTAGATTTAATTACACCAGCGTCTGCCACTCTCACCCGAAACGTCGAAAACAAACAGTGTTTGCAGTCTAAAGAGAAAAATGACAAAACGATTAAATACTTTAAACAAGGAGACAGTGTATTGTATAAAAAAAAAACTGGCCAAGTGCATGTCGGACCACGCACAATGAAGGGCTCCGTATTTATACCAAAAACAAACTTAACATTATAGTTGAAAAACATGCTCTCCCATACATCGATATACGTTACGGTCAAATCTCCAACCTCAAATTTAAGTTGGTCGACTATTACTCGTTAACTTGTAAAGCCTCTAGCTGTGATAGTTTTCCTTTTAATTTCGTTATATATGTTACGGCTAATACCCGAAGTGCGGCTGCACCTAGTTTTAGCCGGTTAGAACTAGGTGTAGCCACTTACTCTTGGTTAAACCTAGTACGAGCCGATTGTTTTCGGGTAAAATCATTTGGGTTAGGTTAGGTTAGAACAGTAACCATTAACAAGCGAAGGCGAGCGAGCGAAGCGAGCGTGCCGCGGCAGCGGCCGCCGAGCGCCAGATCCCCTCTATTGTTTGTAAATTGGTTTTATCCAACAGGGATTGTCTGGACCTATAATTCTAACCGGCTAAAACTAGGTGTAGCCGCACTTCGGGTATTAGCCGTAACATATATACTACTGCCATGAATTTTTTCACATATCCAAAACCAACCATTTAGCTAGCAGGGGGGGGGGGGGGGGGGGGGCACTTGACCCTAACAAAAAATAGCACTTTAAAGCTTAATTTTACGCAAACGGATTTGAATTGAAAAATGACAAAACGATTAAATACTTTAAACAAGGAGACAGTGTATTGTATAAAAAAAAAACTGGCCAAGTGCATGTCGGACCACGCACAATGAAGGGCTCCGTATTTATACCAAAAACAAACTTAACATTATAGTTGAAAAACATGCTCTCCCATACATCGATATACGTTACGGTCAAATCTCCAACCTCAAATTTAAGTTGGTCGACTATTACTCGTTAACTTGTAAAGCCTCTAGCTGTGATAGTTTTCCTTTTAATTTCGTTATATATGTTACGGCTAATACCCGAAGTGCGGCTGCACCTAGTTTTAGCCGGTTAGAACTAGGTGTAGCCACTTACTCTTGGTTAAACCTAGTACGAGCCGATTGTTTTCGGGTAAAATCATTTGGGTTAGGTTAGGTTAGAACAGTAACCATTAACAAGCGAAGGCGAGCGAGCGAAGCGAGCGTGCCGCGGCAGCGGCCGCCGAGCGCCAGATCCCCTCTATTGTTTGTAAATTGGTTTTATCCAACAGGGATTGTCTGGACCTATAATTCTAACCGGCTAAAACTAGGTGTAGCCGCACTTCGGGTATTAGCCGTAACATATATACTACTGCCATGAATTTTTTCACATATCCAAAACCAACCATTTAGCTAGCAGGGGGGGGGGGGGGGGGGGCACTTGACCCTAACAAAAAATAGCACTTTAAAGCTTAATTTTACGCAAACGGATTTGAATTGAAAAATGGTTTTCACAGACCCACAATATTATTAAATGGCCTATCCAAAGATACCACATACTATGGGATAGACGAGAAAAAAAAATATCATCCCCACTTTACGTGCAAGGGAGGTACTCTAAAAAACATTTTCTTTTTCAAGGTTTTTTTACGACTTTGTCGGCGTAATTAATATCTATACCCATGCCAAATTACAGCTTTCTAGTACTAAGAGTCTCTGAGCTAAGCTGGAGACAGACGGACGGACGGACAGACAGGCAGACAGACGGACATAGCGAAACTTTAAGAGTTCCTTGTTGACTACGAAACCCTAAAAACAGCACAAATAAACAAGGGACTTGGAATAGAGGCATAATAATTTAAAAAAATAGGAAAAGTCGTTTATATTGTCCAGGACTGCAATACCTTGTTGAAGGTAAAAAAAACACAAAAATCAATTCCTAGCATTCCACGGCACAGCAAACAATTTCCACGGGCCGACTGAATGCCCTATTGAATTAGAAGATTACTCTACAAGTAACCTCGAAACAGTTGGAACCGAACCTCCGGGGGATGGAAGTGCGTCGGACACTGGAGGGGAGGGAAATAGAGAAAGACGAAGTATTCTTCGATGCAACAGATGCAACTCATGGGAATGCTCCTATGGAATCAAGTCAGCCAATAAGACAAACGGTTGATGGGAAATACCTGCGAACTGTGCCTAGAGTAGATTATAAGCGTTTTTATTAGGATTTTTGATTTAAGTTTATTTTGTCAAGCTAGGGGAAGGAATTTTACATAGTTATGGTTTGATCTATGGTATTGATAATCTGTCATCTTGACTTGTAAATAAACGTCAGTGTGCTACCAGCGATCCGTCCCTTATTTGCTCCTTCTTAAGTCCTAGGGCTTCGCCCTCCGTAATATCCGCATATTTATCAGTTCTTCAATTTTAGTTTATTTTGTTCTGTTGGACAGATTGTAATGGATCTTAGTTTATCTTAGAAAACAGTTGGACACGACAATGCCTTTCTGCAATTTTATTGATTAATACAGCACGTAATAGGGCGAAGTAAGTCCATTGTTAAATCAAGTCGTAGTATTTATTATGATCTCAATGTGTACAAAGAGTCTAATCGCGAGAACTATTGACCCTATTTTAATGGATTACATTATTAATAATTGGTATAATTATTCGATGCAAACTTCGAGTTAGGACTGTAGTTCCAATGAATATCATTTTTGTAGACTATTCCAGATCATCGCGAAAATGCTTTTAAAACTGTCTTTCTTTAACCGTACATCTATCTATAATAATATTATAAATAGGTAAAATTTGTTTGTATGTAATGGGGGTAATCTTTGGAACTACCAGTCTGATAAAAATATCGAAGAATTCTTTTTGCACTTGATAGCCCAATTCTTGAGGAAGGTTATAGGCTATTTAACATCATGCTTATGAGCCGAGCAAAATGAAAAAAAGAACGTTATCGAAAACGAAGTAATAGCGCGGGCGGGCAATGCAACGCGGCGCAGTGGGTCGAGGAACAAGAAATTTCACGCGGACGAAGTCGCGGGCAGAAGCTAGTTACACTATAGAACTAACGAGTGTTTCAAAATTTGTTCAAATTTACTTTAGTAGAATGTTGCAATAAACACTAATGAACACGTATTTAACAGAGACCAGAACAAAGATCAATTAATTAAATGTTACGTGCAAGCCAAGTAGATTTCTAACCCACTTAATAATGTAACACACTTATCTCGGGTATATGACTTACTTACTAGTGTGATTGTTTCTGATAGTGATTATTTAAATGAAAATGGAACATCTGTACCTACTATTGAGGACGATGTAACAAGGCTCTAGAACTTCAGACCTATTCGCGTCTGGCTGGATAGAATATTCGCAATTGTCAATTCGAGAGAATTTATCCGCGCGTACGTTTTCTACCTCGCGGTACAATCTATTGGCGTGCTTATATTGGTGAAAGTAGATGCACAAAATACCTTCTTGGCTGCGATCTGCGCGCTGTTCATTGTCAAATAAAACGGCCATTTGTAAAAATATGTGGGCGTTTTACTTACAAGTTAGTAAGTAATTTATATGGTACCGAAACCAGTTTTGCGATTTTATGGGTTCTCTAATTTTATTGGTATTACACGCTTTATGTCATGAAGATTGAGCCAATATTTTTACTAAATATTCTGAAGACGATTAAGGTGGATACAGATATAGAAAAACAAATTTTCTTACTTATTTTGCGTTGAATCTTGATATATATGATTGGCGACTGTAACAGATAGGATGTATTTACAGAAGTATATTAGAATCATGAATACATCTCTCAAGTTAGATTAATTGTTCCATTGAATGGCTTTTTCATGAAATCATGACATTGGGGAACTAATCTTCTATTATTTATTACTATTATAATTCTGTAAATAGGTACATAATTACCTGTTATAGTCCGGAATCATATTTTGATCAATATACAACCTGAAACTGACCCGCAATAGGAAAAAACGTAAGAAGTTTTGAATTTCGCGGGCTACAGCTGCAGATTCACCTCAAGCGTAGTTTTAATTGAACAGTTTTAATATTGTTTACTTAATCCAGTACTTATGTTTGCCTTAACATTTTAGTATTTATAGAAGTTGCGTAGGTGAAATGGCGTCACTGCGTCATCATTTCACTTAAATCAACCGCTGAATCAATTTCACGAATAGGAACGTCATACACACACGTATGCTTTAACCATGTGCGATAACAACTAGTGGAGTCACCGCAGGCTTATTACGTATAAAATAGCAATCAGCAATTATCGCGCTGTCATCGCGCGATCAATCGCTTAACGTTATAAAAATCGGTATTATCTAAAGATCGCTCGCAGTTTGTTAATATGACACTAGCGCCAAATCAATGATGTAGCAATCTTCGGAACTAACCTAATAAGAAATAACACATGAAACAAAAGTTTTGTCATGACAAAAAACATAAAAATCCCCTAAAAGCCACTTGAAAATTACCAAAAATAGCTTGGCGTTGGCTACAAGATGCATAATTGGGGGAAATCAGTGTTTACTTGAACTAAAAATGATATTCGACTATTCTATCAACAAATAAGTTTCAAAATATTAACAATAATATGAGAAACAAAAGTGTAATACCTTATACTGATTCCGTTCGAAAAGTGCCGATTCTCGGCCTAGTTTAAATAAATGACTTTTGATTTTGATTTTGTTTTCTGTATGAAATGGCAAATAGTGTCCAATCACCAACTAGAATACTAGATGAAGTTTTAGAGTTTCTAGCCATCCTTACTCAATACCTCAATAGACACGCAAACATTTTTTTTATATCGCTAGAGTACACTGATATAATAGTCTTTTATGGTACACAGTTTAATTCTAATGAACACATGACACACGGCGGTGTTAAATGTACACAATTTTTAGTAAAATTGTTCGAATTATAACACTAATTTAAACTTATTAATCAGCCAGCGATAGGTAAGCGATCAGCAACAAGGGAAAAAGGTTATCGCAATTTGACAGCCGCATTTGCTCGACGATGGCTGTCGCTCTGTTGTCAAAAACCATGCGTAATACGAAATAATCGCGATCATCATGCGATCACTGCACATTTTAGTTGACTGATTGTTCCTTAGAGGCAGCACTATCGCTAGTTTGCTATGGTGTGGCTATCGCTGATACATAAAACGGATTTGCGATTTAAGAGCAATTCTTGCGCAAATTTCGCTATCGCTAGGCTTCTGCAAGATACGTAATATGCCTGCCGATCGCCATAATCTTTTCAATTGGTACAGTATACATAAATGGGTCGACACTTCATCTGCTACGTCACAGCGGTCGTGTGAAGTTTACCATTGAATATGCTTTGATAACATGTTCCATATCGCGCCGTTTGTTGTCAAACAAACAGCTGTAGGTCGGCGGTGCGTGACGATGGCGCGCCTCGCAAGGACGTCCAGGGCTTGAAAAAAACCCGTCGAAGTCCGCCGATCGACACGTGCACTGCACACCGTCGGAATCTTTTTCATCTCGCGAACGCAACAAAAAATAAAGATTTTTTGCACAGCATTGAGGAACAAACCGTGGCCCCGATAAAGTGTCTATTAATGCGCAGTATCATGTCGTTATACTAATAGCCAGCAGTCTCGCGTGTAAATAAAGTTTTGTTTATTTTAGGGATGTTGCACATGTGGTGTAAGTAATATGTTAAACATTTTGGGTAATAGAAGCTTGAAACAGACGCTATTTAGTATTCTGTCATGTACATTACTTACCTGCCTAAGTTGTATATATATTTGTCACAAATTGTTACATGTGTATCGTGTACACGATTCCTACACCGATTAAAATTGTAAGCAAAACAACACCATAAGGTTAGGTAATATCGACTGCAATATAAAAACTGTATCCAACTTTTGGCCCTCAATAATCACACTTCAATAAAGTTTGTTGACTGATAATAAACAGAGATAATTAAACAACTCAACGAACCGTACCCGTGATATGAAAACTATTAACAATTCCAAATATCGATAAGATAATTATTTATTACAATTAAGCTTGTACTATACAACGGCTATAAATTTTATTTAAATCGCTTTCACTTTTGCGATCGATTTGGTCTTTGTCCAACAGAACATTGTTTAACTTATTTTATTTATTTAAGCTTGTTCTCGTGCATAAATTATGATAGTGATCCGCTCAACATAATGGATGCCACAGTTTGAATGGTTTCGTGCAAATAATTAAACCAGTTAAGAGGCCGATGGACTGGTGGATCTCACATGCATTCCTCGAATGTTTCCACGCCAGCTAATTAGCGCTGTGACCTCAGATTGAACAAAATAATTAAACAAACGATTACCAGACTATCGTTTAATAAATCAAACATTCAAGTGTTATAAAGCGCTAAAAACTCTACAAACTAACCAAGTACGTCGTACATTGATTCAATAACACAAAAACCTATTTATTTAACTCGTTTAATGACGTGATTCTTTTACATAATTTAACATCTGTCAACTGTGACGGACAAGCGTGAAAATCGCGATCAAACTTATCAAGGTGGTGTTAAAATTCCAATAAATTGATATCTTTGATTGTTTGCTGATAGATAAGTAATTGATTATCGGCGATCCTTTGTTACTGAGCAGCGGACATATCTATTTAGTCGAAACTTATTAAATCAACGAAGATAATGCTTCGATAAATTAGTGACAAGATGCAAGCGCCACACAAAACAAAAAATATCTTGATAGGGTTGCATTATAAATTCATCCGATAGTAACATTTGCTAAATAAGTACAATATGACAGGCGCATACTTACTTAGGTTAGGTTCAATAATCTGATAAAATGTGTGGCTATTATAAAATATAACCGAGCCATTGGAAATTGCGAGGCGATGCGTGTTGAGGTTGACCCCTGTACCAGCGCAATATTTCTAATTATAAACTGTTTATCGTTCTTTGTTTTCGAAATGCTATAAACTTGACAGTGGGCGCGGCACTCTTGTGTTTAAAGTCTTTAATACTTTAAACACGGCTTCAAGTCCGTCAAGAGATCAGGGCCTCAAGTCTGCTATTACAATAGTGTCAGAATGGTCGATCATTGATTTCATAATTGTTGATTTTGACAAGTTTGGTAATCTACATTATAATGGCGTTATTATGACTTTCCAATGGTCGGCCACTGACACTACATTGAAAGAAATTGCAAATATTGGTAATCTCGTACATAATGACAAATGAAAGACATTTCTACTAATGGGTTTTATAATAATGGCAATACGACAATGCCATTATAATAACACAATTATATTACGAGAACATTGATCGACCAATGATCGACCATTATGAATTTACCAGATTACGAACTTTTAGCAAAATGACAATGAGATCGTGTTGGAATGACTGAATTTATAAAAATAGCAGACTTAGGCCCCAGGCCGTTGCTGCTTGCCTTGCCTAATTCGACCTACAGAACGTCATTTCACTTTAAATTCACTGTCAAACTGCTTAGTGTACTATCCAGCCTTCCTAGAAGGCAGTTGTTAAATACAAAAACTATTTGCTTGCAATAATAATATTCTTCAAGTTACAGTCAGGTTTTAAAGATTCCTGTCATGCGATGCTTTGGAAAAATATTATAAAAAGCTACTTTTAAAAGTAAACTATGTCGTAGACCAGTATTTCGTTAGTACTATTCACAGATTCTATTCTAAATTTGTTTAAGGGGGATGCGCTATACCTTAGCGCATCCCCCTTAAACAAATATGGCTTTACAGCAGTAGCGAAGCTATAATTTTTCTTAGAGGTAAGCCGAAGAAAAAGTTGTTCAGTTCTCATAAACTCTAGATAACATCAAAATTAATTTATTCAAACATTTTATTCATTCATTTACTTTCTAAATTTAACGCCAGCTACGGTCGGAATTCTTTGTTTAGTCAAACAATTTAGGCATTTTTGTAATTGATTTTTTAAACTGGTACTCAATATTTGTAATGTGATGTGATTGATACACACAAGTGTAAGAAGACTGGTTGTTCCGAAGGGAAGCCGAAAGGAATCGGGTTGTATGAAGGCTGCGCCCCTGCTTTACAGAATTATAATCATTAGAATCAGCATTACAACTATCTAAGTTCAAAAAATCCTACTGAATGATTATTTCTGAATGAATCATGCAGTAGGATTTTTTGAACTGATGATGATGCTTTTTTGATTCTAATGATTATAATTCTGTAGAGCCATATTTGTTATGGTCGCGAATCATATTTAGATCAACATACAACCTGTTACTGATCTGCAAATTGCAAAAAACTTAATAAAATTTGAATGTCGCGGGCTACCTTAGCGCATCGCCCTTAAGAAATAACAAGTGCAATATAATTATAAAGGCTCTATTGCGAAGCGTTACAGTTTAGATAAGGTATGCAAGCCGCGTGCGGTTGCAGTTTGCTATCGATACAGAAATGTATAATTATTGCATTTGATAAAAAGCTTCTCGGTTTGTTGACCCTTATGGATAGATGTTTCTCCGACACCTCTAGTTACAAAACTTTCCTTGCACTATAAATCTGTTAAATTTGCTCCATATGCAAAAAGTTTTTTCTGGTGTTTTGAATGACACATGGCAGTACCTCGTCCGCTTGCAATTGTAATTCAGGCGTCGCTAGAACGAATTGGCGGCTGTCGCCGCTTGTCGGAAACGTCCTCGGAATGGCACATTGCCAGTCTTAATGAATGTAAGTATCATCCTTACAGAATTGATTGCGTTACAATTGCCATAAACCATTTATTTGCGCTTAAAATCAGTTTGACCGAGCTTAAATTATCTCGCGAGGTATTTAACCCGTAGCAATGCCCTCTAGCTTCGCATTTGGATCTAATAGACGTGGGAATATACGTACTTAGCCGTTGCATTTTATAGAGGCATTTGCAATTCAAACGCAACGCTTTATTGGTTGTACGTACCGGTGCGCCCAATGAAAATTCAAGCAATAAATTGTGTGCAAGGCGGCTAAATTACGTGGTAGTTGTTTGATACGAGGCCGTAATGAATTTATGGTGTATGCGAAGGTGTTCGGGTAGCGTTCGTTCCGCGACAGTACCTGTGTGACCCAGTGGCGCGAGGCTGCATTTGCTTTCCCGCCAAGTTCATTGGCACCGTCCAATCCCCCGCCCGCGCGCCGGTCAAGCCTAAAACTGACACGATATTACTCTTTGTAAATAGAAAGTAGTTAGTTTCGCTATTGATGTATATTTTGTCGAGTGAATCGCTGTATGCCGAACGCGTCATGTAACAAATCTATCAATAATTAAAATCTTCAGACCTCGGATGTGTCGTCTAGACAGATGCTGGATCAATATTGCATAATGAGATCAAATAAATGCCTGTAATGTCTCAGATTACTTAATAGGTATTACTGCCTATTTTCCTGTCTAGTCTTTCTTAATCGATCATGTACTTATTTAATTTATTGGTATTGTGTTATGTTTGTTGTGTCATCTCTTCAGCAATAAATACGATTCTATGTATTTTGAATTATATAGAAGATATAAAGTAAATTCCAACAACCGGCAGTGCTAGTCTATTAAGTAATTAGTTCTTAATAATTATATTTTTAATAAATAGCTAAATTGAGGTTGTAATCTAAATACTTAAAAAAAATGCTTTTCCAAGTATTGCACAAGGATAAAAAATAAAGGAGTAAATACCAGCTCTCGGTGAAACAATAAACTCAGCCTGCAATTGCACGTTCAAAATTATGGAATAGACTCAGTGTTGAATAGAATAAAGGCTCGTGCAGACTGGCGCGATATCGCAGGCGCGACCTTGGACGCGCTGCTTCGCGACCGAGATATCGCGCCAGTCTGCACGAGCCTTAACAAAATTATTGTATCAGCAATCTTTGGAGTTTTGGAAACTCCAATCGTAAGTTGCATCTCTCTCCATCTTGACTTACTTAGTTCATGAAAATTCCTATATTTTTTTAAACATACATCATTCAGTCAGTACCTATTTAAACGCAAACATTTTAACCATTTCACTATTCATCATTTCATCCCGGAATCACACATTCGTGGGTACAACCCTCCTTTCTGACGTGGCAATGCCCCGGGTCCGGCCCGGACGTGCTCGGCGCCAGGTGTGCTGGTGGTCGCGTGAGCTGACCGCTTTAAGGCTCTTACAAACACACGCGATATCGCAGGCGCGACATGCACCGGCAAAGGAATTGTCTTTGTCGGTGCCTGTCGCGCCCGCGATATCGCGTGAGTGTGTAAGAGCCTTTACGCGAGGCGTGCGTTGCTGCGTGCCACCGGTACTCCAGGCACCGCAGGCTCCGTATCCGCCCTCCGGATACGGAAGCCATTCAGGCGGAGCTATATGAGGAGTACAGAGCGGCGAAGACTGCCCTCCGAGCGGAGATCCAGCGGGCCAGAGGACTAGCCCGCGAGGAGACGCTGGAGACTCTCAACAGAGACCCGTGGGGACGCCCCTACAAATGGGTGCGCGATAAACTCCGCCCATGGGCTCCCCCGCTGACGCAGAGTCACCGGCCCCAGCTCGTGGAGGACGTGGTGAGCGCTCTGTTCCCTTCGCGAGGGGAACATACTCCCCCGCCCATGACTCCGCCTCCTGCGGTGCCAGATGCGGACCACACCGACGACGACGATGCTCCAGAGGTGACCGAGGTAAATCTGAGAGTGGCGGTACGTAGGCTGAATGCCAAGAGTACCGCCCCAGGACGCGATGGCTTGCCTGGAAAAGCCTGGGTTCTGGCCTTGGAGGCTCTCGGGCCTCGACTAAGGGGGCTCCTAAGCGCATGCTTGGAGAGGGGCCAGTTCCCACTTCGTTGGAAGACGGGGAAACTGGTCCTCATAAAGAAGCCAGGGCGCCCGGCGGACTCTGTCCGCTTACCGGCCCATCGTGCTGCTCGACGAGGTGGGCAAGCTCTTTGAAAGAGTAATTGCAGACCGCCTTGTCAGGCGACTGGTGCGGGTAGAGCCGGATTTGGCGGAGAGCCAGTTTGGTTTTCGCAAGGGGCGCTCTACGGTGGATGCCATCATGCGCGTTCGAGCCCTCACGACGGGGGATGCTGTTGCCCGGGGTGGGGTTGTCTTGGCGGTGTCTCTTGACATCGCCAATGCCTTCAATACCCTGCCCTGGAGTTGCATTAGGGAGGCACTTCGGTATCACCGGATGCCGACCTACCTCTGTCGCGTGGTCGAGGCCTATTTGATGGACAGGGCCGTCATCTACCCCGGTCACCACGGAGATTGGAACCGGCGAGAGATGTCGTGCGGTGTCCCACAGGGATCGGTCCTGGGGCCGCGTCTGTGGAACATCGGGTACGACTGGGTGCTACGTGCCGACCTCCCTAGCGGCGTCAGCGTAGTCTGCTACGCTGACGACACGCTGGTCCCAGCGCAGGGGAGGTCGCATCAGGCGGCGGCCGAACTGGCGGCACGTGGGGTTGCGACAATCTTCGATAGGATTCGGCAATTGGGACTCGAGGTGGCTTTGCACAAATCCGAGGCCATGTGCTTTTATGGTCCTCGGAACGCGCCACTGTCGGGTTCCCAGATAACGGCGGGAGGGGTTCACATCGGCGTCGAGTCGACGATGAAGTACCTGGGACTCGTCCTCGACAGCCGGTGGAACTTCGTGGAGCATTTTCGACGTTTGGCTCCCAGACTGGAGCGGGCCGGGGCTGCTTTGAAGCGGCTCCTGCCCAATCTAGGGGGTCCAAACGCTTCCTGCCGGAGGCTCTACGCGGGAATCGTGCGGTCCATGGCCCTTTACGGGGCACCGGTGTGGGCGCGTTCTTTAAGGCTGCGACCAGCCCAGCGGTTGAACGCGTCCCAAAGGGTCATGGTCATCAGGCTGGTACGGGGTAACCGCACGGTCTCCCGTGAGGCGGCGAGCCGGCGGGCCGGACTGCCGCCATGGGATCTGGAGGCAAAAGTCCTCGCGCACATCTGGGAGTGGCGTGAGGAGGCGAAACGCCGGGGTGAAACTCCGCTGCCGCGTGAAATCACGGCACAGCGGACAGAGCTCCGGCTGGATCTCATGGCGACATGGAGAGTGCGATTGTCGCAACCCAGCGCTGGGCACGCCACAATTGTGGCGAAAAGTCCTCTCTTTGAGGAGTGGCTAGAGAGGCGCCACGGCGTCCTCACCTTCCGCCTGACGCAGGTCCTCAGCGGACACGGTTGTTTCGGGAGGTTCCTGTTCAGGATAAAGCGGGAGGAAACGCCCAGGTGTCACCACTGTGTGGATCGCCCGGAGGACACGGTGGAGCATACGGTGGAGGTCTGCCCAGCTTGGGCGGAGCACCGCCGTGTCCTAACGGAGGCGATCGGCGGCGGCGATCTCTCGCGTCCGGCCCTGGTTCAGGCCATGGTTCGGAGCGAGAGTGCATGGGAGGCCGTCACCTCCTTCTGCGAAGCAGTAATGCTCGCGAAGGAGGAGGCGGAGCGCGTGAGGGAGAGGCAGGGTTCGCGCCCTCACGCCCCTAGTCGTCGCAGGAGACGCCCTGGGCGTCGGGAGTCGCATGCCGATTTCCGGCCACCGTAGGCGCGGGCTTGCGGACGGTGAGCGATGGGTAGCTCGCCGTCCGATAAGGACCAGGCCCGGGTCGACGGCGCGTCGTGTTCCACGCACGCCTCAAAGAGACGTCAGCACGAATTGACGGGGTCCATTAGGGCCAATGCCTGCCAGGGTTGCGAGTTTGTCCGAAAGGGATATCGTGGCCCTGGCACACAGGCAAATGAAGGAACACGGGTGAGTTTTAGTCAGTCAAAGTCTGACACGCCCTCCCGCTCCGACCAGAGCGGGAGAAGTTATTTGATAATTTCCCACCCAAAAAAAAAAAAAAGCCCTCCTGTCTAGTCTACCAGTCTTCACGGGCTCGTACCTAACTCGTACGTAACTTTGACAATATCATCAGTCCAACGTTGTTTCGGACTTAAGGTTCGTGCAGACTAGCGCGACTTGTCGTATGTACCTATAATGAAGAAACCCGTAAAGGCTCTTACAGACCGGTGCGACACCGGTAGAACAATTTCTATGGAAATTGTTCTACCGGTGTCGCACCGGTCTGTAAGAGCCTTTCTTCATTGTAGGTACATACCTAACCTACTAGATAAAATCGAAAGCGCTATACGTCAAGAAGATATAAACCAGGTCATGCTCTTATAAGTCCTCAATTTCATCGCGACACGCCTAAAGATAATGTACCTCATCATTAATTTAATAACAATAATAACGCTCGTGGTCGAGTGAGTACCTACCTAACAGGAAAATCAACAATTTACTTTCCTTGATGACTTGACAGTTTGACTTTTTTTGTCGAGTCCGTAACTGAAAGTAAGCACTAGCACACGTTCTATTTTTAACTGACTTCCAAAAAGGTTCGTCTGTATGTATTTTATTTTTATGTATGTCCATTGATCGATATTTTTGTCAATTGTGGACCGATTTTAGAAATTCTTTTAGTATTGTTATAATTAGATAGATTACTTTTTAAGGGTTCCGTACCCAAAGGGTAAAACGGGAACCCTATTAACTAAGGCTCCGCCGTCTGTCTGTCTATCTGTCTGTCTGTCTGTCCGTCCGTCTGTCTGTCTGTCCGTCCGTCCGTCTGTCACCAGGCTGTATCTCATGAACCGTGATAGTTAGACAGTTGAAATTTTCACAGATGATGTATTTCTGTTGCCACTATAACAGCAAATACCAAAAACCAGAATAACATAAATATTTAAAGGGGCTCCCATACAACAAACGTGTTTTTTTTTGGTCGTTTTTGCTCGATTTTGATAACGGCAACAGGTAGACGCTTGAAATATTCATAGAATATTTAGTTATATATTCACTTTAAAAATAAATAATTAAATTAAAACAAATATTTAAGGACCCATACAACAAATATCCCATACAACAAACGTGATTTTTTTGCCATTTTTATAGATAATGGTACGGAACCCTTCGTACGCGAGTCCGACTCGCACTTGGTCGGTTTTTTATTCCATCTCATAATTCTGGTGAGTTCAATAAGGTCCTTCGTTGTCTCAACAATGGTTGACGCAATAAAGCACCATAATTATTTGATTATGAAATCGAGCTCGATGTTTCATGACCGGCACACCTTGTTAATCTGAGTTTAGGCATGATCCGTGCTTATTTGCAATGAATGAAGATTAACATAAAGTGCGTCGCTGTCGGATGCAGCTCGGATGCCGCCCTGGCCTCGTGAATACAAAATGTACATTTTAAATTAATTTAATATGACATGGTTTTAGTTTTTCGTTTTAGACGAGGTTAAACGAAAAAAAAAAAATATGGCGAATTTAAAAAGCCCTTTTGAAAGCTCAACTATCCATTGAGACTGTAGTATACATAGATATAAGAAAGAAGTTGTATGTTTTCGTTTTTATATTTCCATGGTAGTATATCTATGTATATGCTAACACTAAAATAATATTTCAATATTTTCGTCAATTCTGTTGACAAAAATCGCAGTGAATTTAGCTAGTACATATATATTTGCTAACACTGGATAATATTTATAAAAAATAGTCAATTTTATTCTTTAGGCAACAATCGCATTGTATTTAGCTAATCCTGTGTAGGTATTATAGGTTACATACCACATACTTTTGACCTTGACTGTACTAAGTTTATTATACTGAAGCATTGATTTATCACCTAATTAGGGATAATTAGGATTTTAATATTCGTAATTGAAACGATAAACAATTGACTCCGGTAGTTAAAGTAAGGTGAGCTTCGGCGACTTGATGGATGGCATTATGTGTCAGGAAGCCATGATTTATTTAATCACCGCACTCTGTATGGAAATGGATACATTAGATCAGAATTAATCAGTCTGGAAGAATATAAATTATTCAATCATTGTGTATTTATGATAGCTGTGCAGCTGAAGTTTCTATTAAACTTATTTTATGAAGTCGAGTTCTTACCCTTGAAATCATTTTTTAAGTTGTAAATAAATTATGAGACAATTTTCAATAGACATAACAACCTTTACATTATTAACTAGCTTTTGCCCGCGGCTGCGCCCGCGTGGATTTCGGAAAATATCCCACGGGCCTTTGCATTATGAACTAGTTTTTGCCCGCAGCTGCGCCCGCGTGGATGTCGGAAAATATCCCACGGCGGAACGTACTGCCAGGATTAAAAGTACCCTATGTATTAATCCAGGTTATAAACTACCTGTGTGCCAAATTTCATCAAAATCCGCACAGCCGTTTTTGCGCTGATCCGGAACATACATCCAGACAAACGGATAAGAAATCTAAAAACTATATTTACGGCATCAGACTCGTTCCCGAACACCTCGTAGCAATGACTTTTTTTTAAATTACATTTTTGACGATTTTATTATATGTATAGATGAAGATTATCGGTAAGCTTAAATTTTAGTCCTAAACTAGCTGCTGCGCGGGTTCGCCCTCGTGTCTTTTTCTAAAATGAAGTCGTGTAAAAATAATAGTGCCTAAGCCTAACTTACTCCTTATAACATCAGCTATCTGCCAGTAAAAGTCCCGGCTAGATCGGTCCAGCCGTTTCGGAGATTAGCCGTAACAAACAGACGGACAAAAAAAATATGATTTTTTGTTATAAGTACCGTATAGGTACAGTATCAAATTAAATTAGCTAGCGAAAGAGACGTGATGGCTATCAATATCTAAACATGATCAATTAAAAAAATATTAATTTGATGGGTTTTTTTTTGGGGTCATCAACCAGTATTACTTACAACGTAGGGGCAATTAAAATATCAGTTTGAAAAAATCTCAGTTTTTTTTTGTGTAAACTTCAGAGACCTGATGGGTATCGATCAGGGTAGATAAAAATCATGATTTTTTGTTTAAGACAGATTTTTTTTATTTGAAAAAAATCAATTAGATCATGATTTTTTTTGATTTTTTAATAAATTTTTCTTGTTTTCACCGTAAATGGTTGATTTTTATTTTGTTAACTGACAACTCTCTAAGAAAACACCTTCCCCTTAAATGGTCTAGTAGTGATAACTCTGTAAGACAAGCTAGTGTATTTCCGGGATTCCCCTAAATTGTCAATATTTGCATGCGATCGTTCGCCGGATGATTATTACGTCGCGCGTCGTAAAATATTGTGTTATAATTGTGAATTTGTAATTATCATTTGTGTTGTGAGAATGACTGGACGAAAAAAGATCCTATTTGGCAGCATTATACTGAAATACATGATTTAAATAGAAAGGGATCTAGGCCAATTTGCAATAAATGCCATATAGAGATACAGGGAATACCGCAGCGATTAAAAGACCACATAAAATTCTAAGTAAACCATGAACTTTTATGAATAAAATCTAAGTAAAAATAAGTTTGATTTAAATCATGATTTTTATTTAAAAAATCATCCCCGGTACCGATATCTCAACACGATAAAACAGATCAACTCACACTTCAGCGGTCAATTGACTCCAAAAATCATCTTATCTTTTTTTAGTTTCGCTAGCTAATTTAATTTGACCCTGTATATTTTCATAAGCATTTAGTAAAAGGCTGTTATTTTGACATTACAAACAGACACATAAATTTTATTTATTTGTAATTCCAAACGCCAACGGCAATGCTATTAAAAGAGTCTCTATGTTTAAAACACAAAAAAAAAACCAGATTTAGACGAAACATTGATTACTTGAACTTCAATTAGCCGATCGCGGTACAGTGAGCCCTATGTTTATGTACTAAGAACACGCCCATCGATTAGTTTCAGGTTCATTTTGCAAACGAGCGTACCAAGGTCGTGGTCCCGCACCAGCACGTACCACGTAAATTTCTTTGCTCTTTACTCAGTTTATTGTCTCGTGTCCCTTTTGATATCGATTTGGTAAAAAATGGAGGCAGAACTTTTATTGTAATCATAACTCTTTCCATAAATGCACGCTCTAATTCCGTTAGCTAACTGACATTTTAACCATATTTTGTTATTGTAATTATTTCTCTTACCCCAACATGTTCAGAACTATTGCAAAATGTATTCAAATATTATGTAAGTAAGCACAAAACGTGTTGCTGATGACGTCAACAAAGTTTTTAGTACGAATTTCAATGGGCTGACTGTACAAGTTTGGACTTGATCAGCTCTGTAGTAACAGTCAGTGACCTGCATAAACCGACCCCTCCTCCCCTCTTCCTTCTTCTTTGTTAGAGGGGTCAGGTAATACCGAGTAATGACAGTACTATTCTGTAAAATTCTCACTGTGAAACCTTAAAAGTGAGTTTGAAGTGAGCTGTTAAGGGGCCGTGCACGAAATCGACTGATTTTGATCAATTTTGTTAATTGTTTGTGAGAAAGGGAAAAAGAATTTAAACAAAATTATTTGTGATTTGTAAAGTCGAGTTCTTTGTTTTGCATGTGGCGGAGGATTTTTTCAAATAAATTAAGATATCCTGGAAAATTACAAAAATTCGCAACTGGTTTTCCAAAAAATGACGCAAGTGTGTTGTTTGATCATCTTTTTACAAGAAACTACTTTTGAGTTTGAACATTAAAAAATATTATAAACAGTGGTATGGTATTATAAATGGTCTACTCGCACGTGGCTGGACCACTTTTTTCAAGTTCCATACAAAATATAGCAGATTTCTTTTAAAACCTTTTTTTTTTTTAACGCATACTGTTATGTATTTTTCCTATTATTTAGCAAACCTTATCAAGAAATTTAAAAATCACACACTGGGAGAAATTTAAAAATCACACACTGGGGTTCAGCTATCCTTGAGGTAAAATCAAAATTTTATTTTATGAATTTGCAACATCTTCATTAAGTAAATCAAAGGCGAAATAAACTATATTATCGAGAGCGCAATAGTGATAAAACTATTAACAGGTGCTATGACTGACAAGAATGGTTTAGCACCACGAAAACTGTAGTTTTATAGTTACACAGACAAGTTTCAATTGTCAAAGTACAGTTTTCGTGATGATAAACCATTCGTGTCAGTCTCAGCACCTGTTAATAGTTTCACTTTTGCGCTCTCGAAAATATAGCTTATTTCGCCGTTCATTTACTTAATGAAGATATTGTATAATCATAAAATAAAATTTTGATTTATCACACGGATAGCTGAAGCCGTGTGTGGTTTTTAAATTTATTGATATAGTTTGTTAAATAATAGGAAAAAAAACATTACCGACAGTGTTTTTTAAAAAAAATATAGGTTTTTTTTCAACATAATTTTCAGAGACTATTTGTATCACTTTGATAGTTCTTTTTGCTACCTTTTTGAGTTGAACATGTCTGCTTACATAAAATATTTTAAATAACTAAATTTATGTTATTATATTGAAGAAAAATGTCCCCTAACTCAACACGATATCGTCAATTTTGTGTGAAGAGGCAACGGAAATTATTTTTTACAATATTATAAACCAACATTTTCGAATACAAAATTGCTACCAGATGAAGGAGTAATCTATCTGTGGCAATTATTAGTTATATTTGGTTTAGTTAAATTTTGGCGCAAAATGTACCGAAAAACTGCAAACTTTTGTCAGATTTTGTGATAGCGTCCTTAATTCCTAGCGTCAGGTGGGTCTCACTTTACCTAAATTGTCGTGGCGAGATTTTCACAGAATAGACGATCTGATCTGATCATACATTAGTAAGTTCGGATTTTAACTAACAAGCGACGCGCCAATTATCCACTTGCATATTATTTGATTAATCGATAAAATGCACATCGTTTAACAGATTAAGATTTCAATTACGATAAGTGCTTCTTCTGATTATTTCTAATGAATGCGGCACCCAGATAATTCAGTTCCGATTCCTGGTTTGAAATTAATTTAATAGTTGTTTCTCACGTGAGCTGAGATATCTACGATCGTACTAAAAATATCGATGTCTGGAATTTCATCGCGGCAAGAGGATACGATACGGTCTTATGTACCATCATTGACGTTGATGCCTGTAAAGCTTGCTGCTCGTAAAATCTTCACCTGCGTGAGTTGGTCAGCTTTCTCTGGCTCATTGGCTGCCATTTTATCTTTTTCATAAATAGAAACTACGTAATTAAGCACAAGGCGTCTCGATGTCTAGTTTATTTTTGTAATCCCAGTTTAAAATGTGATTTTTTTTTCTAGTTAGTGATGACCTATATTTCGGTATACGCCAGCAATTTTCTGAAGCTTTTTGCAGTTTTCAACTCATTTATATCAAAGTCACTTGTATGAGCGTGGATTTAAAATTTTATTTTGCTATTGCAAAATTTTATGTTCAAGTAGGTTAGGATTAACTGGGTTTCAATGTTTTCCAGGAAAATAAAATCAGCAAAATTGCTTTTGCTATATTTCCCAATAATTGAGGATAAGCTGTCAAGTAGTAGGTAGGTAGGTACTTAACTTTATTTCAATTTGGTATATTGTTTATAAAGGCTCGTGCAGACAGGCGCGACGCGATATTGTTAAAACAATTTCCGTGAAGTTTTCATAGAAATTGTTCCACCAGTGTCGCGTGGGGCAGTCGCGTCGCGCCTGTCTGCACGAGCCATAACAGCTCGAATAAAAATAGGTACCACCTTAGGAGTAAATTAATACAATCGATCTGCCTAGGCTTTTCCCAACGATGTTAGGGTCGGCTTCCAGTTTAACCGGATGCAGCTGACTATTACGATACCCCTTGGTAAAACTGGAGTAAATTAATTCATTGGCCAACAAAACCACAACCAATAAAGTTGTTAGTGACTCGATGTAGAATACTTAATTATTCCTGCAATAGGTAGGTTTCTAGGTATAGAGTTAGGCAAAAATTAAATTTCTGGGACACGAATTTACAGAAATAAAATTATTCATTAAGACGCTGACAACAGCTAAACCGCGGTCACTCTCAGACTGCATACTAAAGAAAGAGAATTAGAGAAGCGCGATGACACAACGCTTGTAATTTATTGTAAAATATGAAGCAGTTATCTATTTACTCAAAAGTGAGTGTTTGGTGGCATGAAAAGTTCACTCAGCCACCATAGAAAAGTGAGGATCCTCCGACCAGACCGGTGTTGTGTCTGGTGGGCAACTGCCCGACGGTTGATGTCGGGACGTTGTATTGTATTTAAGCTAGTTGCGCGGTAAACTCTGCTTGCGCGATGCAGGATTTGCGTGACGTCAGTGTGACGCGTAGTTCGCATGTGGATGCGATGCCGCTATAAGTGGAGTAATCGAAAATTAAAAACAACCAAGTTCTGCATACAAGTAAGACGTCTTGTTATTAATTAAATACCAACCGTACTTTAATATTTAATACAGATATTTTGGATTGAAACTCAAAGCAGAGGGTTAGTTTACCTTTAATTTGCATCGAGATTTTTTTTTCTAAACGTGTTTTGGTAACAACTAAGTTCTGAGAAATATGTTCAAGAATAACATATATTTTTTCCGCTACCACAAACTATATAGATTAAACAATATCTTTGTTCCAAGACAAGCCTACTTTTATCATTTGTCTCTTGTCAGACTTTTAAATCTGTTACGAGTATTACGCCTTCTTAAAATGCAAGTATGTTATGCAAAAAATGTATGTTAAACTAGAACACATCAATTCTATATGTGAATATTTAAGTATTGTAGTACTTTATGAAATAAATTCAGGAAGTAATGTCTACCCAAAGCATAAAAAAACGATATTACTTTCAAACTACTTAAGATATTTTCATGCTTTTTTTGTATGAATAGACTGTTTTATTATCTATAATTCTATCTGTGATTTTATTCAAATATTCATATTGCGCGGCGTGAGCGCGACGAGCATTTGTATGGCCAAGGTCGACGGCGACTATCTGACCCTTAAATTAGAGAATAATATAATTATGTGGAATCTAAACCGCAGAAATTATGTTTACAAGCTCAGGCGGCTAATACTGATTTTGATTCATAATTTGATGATGTTGACAATTCAACAATCGCCCATCAATTACTTACCGAGTGAATTTATTAATATTCGTTAAACTATTTTGTACGACCCAGCTTTGAATGACGTATCATTCAGTCAATCCACAATTGTGTACATAATGAAGTCATACATTCACGCCAAAGAGAATTATGTCCATACACGTGTAAATAAATACATATGAAATACAAATAAATGTATTCACCTATTATTGTACAAGCAATGCCATGCATTTACAACTTTGTATCAATCGTTATTCATAACTGGTTGGTAATCTTGGTAAACACTGAACAGCTATCTCAATATTACCAAGTAATCCGACGTTAGCCATCCTAAGTTGAAATAAGATACTAATAAATAACGATATAAAACTGCTGAAAACAAGCATAACAATTGTAATGGGCAACTTTCAAAGCAATCTTTCGCTTTCGTTGTGACAAAGAAATTTCTACTCAAAGGCAAACATATAAGATTCGTATTCATTTGGTGGATGACTTGATCGAGCATCCTTCGCTTAAGTTTCGCACTTGTTGCCATAAGCAGTGCAAAAAATTAAAACTAGAACGCGTACACATCAATTCTATTTGTGAATATTTAACTATTGTAGTAAAATACTTTATGAAATAAATTCAATTCTACCTAAAGCATAAAAAACGATAACTTTTAAACTACTTCATATTTGTTTTGGAGTTTACTCTGTATGAATCCATTTTTATATAACGCCCATGGAAATTTTAAGAGGAGTGAAATTAATACAAGCGTTAACTCAAAAGCGGTACGTTGTTCTGCGCAACGTACTTGCGTACCTTTCACTTTGTTTTTTCAACTTTTTCTATTTATTTTATTCTTTTTCTTTTTAGTTTCTTTTTATTGTTTTTCGACATGGGTGTCATTTTCATCGTTTTTGAGGTCGCTAATAATGATAATGAGGTCAAAATCAAAATTCAAGATGGCGTCACTGGAAATTTGCAAATTTTTAGTCATGGGTGTCGTTATCAAGGTTTTCAAGGGCGCTGACAGCGATAATGAGGTCAAAATCAAAATTGAAGATAGCGCCACCGAAAATTTGCCAATTATTTGCCATGGGTGTCGTATTCAAGGTTTTTGAGGGTACTGACAACGATAATGAGGTCAAAATCAAAATTTTCTTTGTCAATTGCTTATTTAAAGACAATCGTATAATAATCATATAATTAATTAATTATATCTGTGATTTTTTATGAATATTCATATTTTCGTTACTTAAAATATTTTTTTCCTTTGAAACCGATCGGCATGGGCAGCGCGGCGGCGCGGGCGGTGGCGTGAGTGCGACGCCCATTTGTATGGCCAAGGTCAACGGCCTTTACCCGACCCTTAAGTTCGAATGATCAAAATCCAAGTACTACCGTCGAATGGAATTATGGACAGCAATCTCAAAATTCTCTGATGAAGCGATTAAAACAAACAGAAAAAGAGTGCTTGAGCTTTTTGTTGGTGCTCCATTTAGAACCTACAGTACATCTCAGGACTGGGTCATTCATCGTTCAGAATAGAAAAAGTACAGTTAGCAAAAACTTTATTTTTAGCAGTGTGAATTCTTGGAACCGTGTTCGGACTATTCGCTCTCACCAAAACTCTTTTGTCTACTGATGGCTCAAAGTAATCTGTAATTTCCTGTTCCGAATCGTAACTCACAGTGATTTCGAATTGACGGGTCATTTATCATGTTTTGTTGTGCGATTTATTAATACTTGCAGTGATCTCAATTGCTGCATTAGTAAGCAATTTGCCAATTTACTTCGAATGCGGTTTAAAATAGCATCTAAACATTTCTTGTACGCTCTTGGTTTTATGATAAATTTAATTTGTTCCTCATCGGATGTAGCCTAGATTTGAGCTGCAAATTTGATATGGTGATGCTGTAACATGTACAATGCTAATCATTATTATATGTTCCTCTATTAAAGGACAGGCTGATGAACATTTTCGGTCGACGACCCCTCCCCTCCCTACATCCAAATTTGCGACTTTCTAATAAGAATAAAGTTGTCTACTCTGCCAGTGCAAGGTGACGCGCATTCGGAATGCAGCCACTGCGGTGGGTAATTGCATCCATCGTCGCTAATTATTATATCCGATGAAAAATCGCGGAAATTCCTCTTATCAAACAGTTCCAGCAGTCATGTTCTTTTTTTACTACTTTAATAACGTCAATTTCAAAAGTTTCAGGTTCTAAATCTCGGATTACTCTTATTTTACAAGATTCTCTGAGAACAAAACATTGATTAAGTCCTCGTTGACGTTTAATGTCACTGATTCATTGAATCGTTTTACTGAACGTGTGTAATTATGTTCTTGTAAAGCTAGAGATCGCAAGGGCAGACGAGCTTTCACCGTCTTGTCTCGCGAAAATCGTGTAATTCAAAACATAAACCTATCACGTTCAGTTAAAGTCGTTATTTGCTCACTATCTTATCTCTTCCTAACTTTCTGCGGCTGTCGCGTGGAGGAGTTATTGATTTGACACTTAATATTACATGCCATTGTACATTATGCTTTATGCTCTTGTACCAAAGTTTATGGTCGTTCAATCAGGTGTGCTTCGGGCAACCGCTCGAGGTAGCGTCGACATCGCAGCCCAAAGAGGATTAGCCCAATTCCGCAGACTGTTTTCTCGATGCCGTCTGACGGGTAATCCTTTTAGTGGGCATGAAAGCGGTCTCTGAGGTCGAGGCCTCCCAGTCAATCGAGCACTGTTTCATAAATAAAACAGCTGTTTAAAGATCATTGTCTCAATAAGTGCAGAACCGACTGATGTATTGCTGCTCGTAATTTTAATTTGCCGTAGTGTGCTGTATAATTTTATAACGACAGACAACGTTTTTTATTCAAGAAAGCAGCCATGATTATATCTCTTGAGGTTGACGAGATATGTCGGTATAATCGTGTCCCCCCGTTTGAGGTGAATTCCTTTATGTCAAGATGGGAATCGATGGCTGGAGCCTTTAGTAGGGTATTTATTGGATTTTTATGAGATAAATGCTTGTCGTAAACTCGTAAATACGTCGTTCCATTCTACGCACACATAATCTAAACAATTCTCTTAATATTAGGGCGTTCTCTGTATAGACTTATGAGTTATGACTCAGGATTACTATACACATACCGTTACTTTCAACCGAGTCAAATTCGCTGGAAGTAATTAAGCTAAATAAACATTTTACGATTGAAAACAAACATGCATAATGGATCTTAATTCTTAACTCCCACTTGGGTATGTAAAGTAGTCCATCAATTCAGAAGGCGATTGCCGTTACCTCTGACTGTAGACAATTCACATGCTGATTTAATCGCGGCATTCATCTCGATTTTATGTCACTTTATTCGATTTACAAAATGATATTCGATCAATGCATTGCTTTTCGATTTTTATGGCGATGTAATGTTTTCACATTATGGCATGTTATGAATGTTAATACCACCCAACGTCACGAATTACGAGTACAACTTCATACATTTTCGAGTTCGGTATATTCTATTCTTTGGGATTTTTGCCAAGAATATTATTAATACGTGCAGTTTGTAACGTATGTTTTGTATGAAAGTGTTGATTTTTTTTTCTGGGTTTCCTACGCTCACTGATGTTTTAAGTTGAGGAAATAAAATGTAGGCTTGATGGCTCGTGCAGACTCGCGCGATATCGCGGGCGCGAGAGGCAGCGCAAAATAGTCGCGCCGGCGATATCACACCAGTCTGCACGAGCCATCAAGCCTACATTTTTTAGATCTTGATTCGTTGATCGTAAAAGTTGAATTGTCAAAAAGTAAGTAGGTAACGGAAGTCTATCAAGTACGTTAGTTATAAGAGGTCCTGCCTAAAGGCTTCCGGCGTTCCTCCAATGTCGTATCTGTTAAAACATTCGACGTATGCTGATATTATCGCGACGCTTAAAATAGCCTTTATCTCGTCCGCGTTGAGGTCACTGGGCGCACTGCTGGCGTACACTCGATCATTAACAACACTGATTAAAAAACCCTTTCAGTTCTGCGGCTTTTGCGTAGTAGTTTTTGTTCCATCACGAACATTAACATTATCTTCTCTCTCCCTCTCTCTCACATTCTCAATGGAAATAAAATTAACACTTATGATTCAGTTATGATCAGCTTTCAATCTAGTTTAACTAGAGATTTATCTTGCTGCAGTCTATTAATAAAACTTTCATTTTAATTATGAACATTTTAATTATAGTTTTCTATTTTTCTTTATCACGTGAGAACACGTAGTATGAAAGTCTGGAATAAGTATGAATGGGTCACAGGGTATCAGTAGCGAAGCTACAACTTCCAATTGAGGGAAGCCGAAGAAAAAATTGTTAAGTGCTCATAAACAAGTTATCATCTAAATTTATTACTTTAAACTGCGTTCGCGATTTAGGATAGACTATTGTTACGCGTTGTTGTAATGTTTTTTTATCTTACGATTTATTAAATACTTGTAATGACACTATGTATGTACCATATTATTTGGTAATAGTAAACTCAAGTAGAGTCGTTGTTCCGAAGGGAAGCCGGTAGGAATGGGGTTGTATGAAGCCGTCGCCCCTGCAGGGTATTCACCTAATAAGAATAAACCTTGTTTAAATAATTAAATTGTTCTGAGAAAGTTAATTAGTAAATGAAAAGAAGCCCAAAAACAAGTAAAAACATGAAATGATTACTCAATTCTTTATCATTCAGTTAAAATTAAATAAGATGTGATAAATAATGTGGACACAGCTTATTTTGACTGCGTTGGCAACACCGATACTGTCACTTGTCACGCATCAGTCTGTTCATGTTGTCATCTGCCAAACTGAATGCCGAGTACACACTGACCGTACGAACTACATTTTCTCTTTTTGATTGTCATTGGGCTGTCTGAATGGGGCATGTTACATAGTCAATAATATCACGATACTATCATGATAATATTGACATGTGGTGACATCTAGTTTATGTAATCACCGTGTACCCAATCAAAAATTTTAGCTAGTATACAGATTTCAGTTAATAATTATGATTAGTTGGTAGTGAATTTTTTTATGAAAATTTGCTATTTGTAGCAGCTAGCAGTCTAGCTCAAGAGCACCCAGCTTGCTCGATCAGTCTGATACAAATACTTAATTTTGAGTTTTAGGCGAGATAGATGAAACTTAAAAGGCTGACAACAGGTAAACCGCTGTCACTGTCAGATTGCATACAAAAGAAAGAGATGCGCGATAACACAACATATGGCGTAAAAATGCAAATAAAATCGTATAAAATGAGATATTTACCAATTAATCAAAATTAATCCATCACCGGATGCAGTTTGGCATTTGCAATTTTATGGTACTTCTAATTATAATTATAACTGTTAACGAAGGGATAAACTGCTTTTTAAAATAATTAAGAGTTGTTTTTGAAGATTTTTTTGATGTATCAAATTATGTTTAATTATGTTTTGAGTTCCATCACCGTATGCACAAAAGACTTGAAAATATCATACTGTTTTTGTTTTGGAGAGATACACTGCTTTAAAAAACCACCGTTTTGACCATTTTCAAGAAATCTCCGCCTTAAGTCACAAAATGTATCTGATTATTCTTAATAGACGAGCGGGCTGCATATTATTACGTTTTATGTATGCAAGCTGAAAATTGATAGACGAGCGGCTGCATATTATTACGTTTTATGTATGCAAGCTGAAAATATTGCTCGTACCGCAGCGTCAATGTGCTTTGAACATTGCGCTGCTGTTTCAAATTTTACAACCAACCCTATACATGTAAAGGAAACGCACTTAGCGTTTTAGTGTTGTCGTAAATGCGTTTGATCACTGTGATATTAAATTCGCGACTCTGTGGGTCTTGCTGAGAAATGTAATAAATAACTTGACGCAGACTCGCCATGATTGCCCTTAGATGATTTAGTGCTGGGCGGTCCAACCGCCTGACTTGTTTAGAATGCAACGTGCTGGCGAAATGGCGAAGCTCGGAGCTGCGAAGATGCGAATCACTTGGTTCAATTGCACTGAATATAGTGAATTCCAAAAATAAAGTGCGCCTCGCTTCCATGAAATTGGATTTCATTTTAGAGTTTCTAAAATGAGCTTAAATGCGGACGACGACGCTTCGATTCCGAGTATTTTTCTGAATTAAAATTGCCGTGTTAAAAAGATTTTTAGGTGCAGCATGCGAATAAATTTAAATCAGACAATGGAATTTTATTACTTCAAAATGCGTGTATTTTATTTTATCTTGAATCATTGTAATATTGAGTGCATTGGCTTAAAGGCTCGTACAGACCGGCGCGACTTGTCGCGTCATGTAGAACTATTTCCATGAAAATTTCATGGAAATTGTTCTAGTCGCGCCGCCGGCCTGAACGAGCCTTACGCTCCTTATGTTGGTACTTGCAAAATTTGCAAACAGATTGATCTTTTCTTTGTAAGTCTTGTAACTGGTTATATTGTCGCAACGTGTTGAATGGGCCTAAGTTAACGCACAAAAAGTGAGCACAGCTGTCCATTATCTGAAGAAAAGATTGATTGAGCCACTACTGAAGTGATTGATTGCAGAAACCAATGTTTTAAGCAATTTGTTATACTTTCGATTTTATATCCCATAATTATTTATCAAGACTGAAACTTTCTCTTTTTTAGAGTTTTGGTTTCGCCCAAATGTTACGTAATGTCAAAAACGTAATTGTAGTGGTAAATAATGCCAATTTAACTACAGTTATCGTAAGATCGATCTTCGCTTAACTGTCTGCCTACCAGCTATTGTGAATTTGTGAGTCATTGGCCACAACTGCGTAGCTTAGTTTACTTATCGTTTCGTCATTAACACTAGATATAGAAAATTGATTACTTTAATTGTTAGTTAATCACGAGCTTCTTTGTCACATCTGCCTAACTTAACTAGAATTTGCTCCTGGTTTGGTTTTTTCAAGAAAAACTTTTCTGTTTAACTATGATAGGCTTTGTTTTTAACTTGCAAGCGACGAAAACTAACCTAGAAACAGACTTGCCAAAATTTGTTAAAAGGTTAGATTAGAAAATAAAATAGTTTAAAAAACAAAAAAAAAACAGGACTTATACCGTTCATCATGTCTGCTTACATTAATGTATGTTATTTATGGGCACGCGTTTAATTCGAGAAAAAGTTAAGTTGTAATCGCGGTTTCCTGAACATTTACTTAGTTTCTAAGTTTGTGAGGCAATCAATGTTTGAATAGCATTACCAATTAGCCTTTACGTGCGGCTAAACTCGTGTTCTAGGTTTGAAACTATTAATTTGTTCCAACGCAGTTGAGTGACGAAGAGAATATCTTAAGGATCCCGCAGAAAGGCGCGACGCGATTTTAGTGGAACAATTTCCATGAAGTTTTCATTGAAATTGTGGTCGCGTATCGCCTGTCTGCGAGAGTCTTTACCAGTAGCCATTTTGCTCTTACTATCAATCCGGTTGAATAGCAGTTTGTCTTTCTAGTGACACAAACACAGTGTAGTGCAAGATTTCATCGCCAGCCATTGATTTATGACTTTAACCGTTGAATAGCATAAATAACAAACGTATCTACTGCATGTCATAATAGATAATATCGAACGTAATGCCATTATTTGTTTCGCTACAAACACAAGTAGATATTATAAACATGTGTAATATCTGCGTCAAAATCTCGAGTGTGATGATTTTTTTATTTTTTCAACAGTCGTGTTTAATTAGACGCATGCGCAACCTTGTCCGCACCGAGGGCTGCACGCGCAGCTGAATATTAGACAACTGCGCAGTTGAAGATAAATAAAATTGGGGAAATATTGGTTTTGGACACAACAATAGAGTTACGTTTTGTATTATTGAAAAAGCACCAGAAAAAAAAGTCATTGCAGTGCATTTATGTCCACTTTTCTGTACTGATCAAGAATTATCGTATACGTTAATCTCACATCTTCGAGGCTCTCGCAGACAGGCGCGATGCGACACTCAATCAATCAATCAACTCAGCCTATAGCAGTCCACTGCTGGACATAGGCCTCTCCCAGGCTGCGCCACAACACCCTGTCCTCCGCTTTCCGCATCCAGTCTGTCCCAGCCACCTTTTTAAGGTCGTCGGTCCATCTAGCTGGGGGGCGCCTCACACTACGCTTGCCGATACGCGGTCTCCACTCAAGAAGTCGTCTGCTCCACCGGCCATCGGTCCTTCGACAAACATGGCCAGCCCAGTGTCACTTCAGCTTGCTTAGTCTGCAGGCTATGTCGGTAACTCCGGTTCTCTTCCGGATAACTTCATTCCTGATCTTATCCTTCAAAGAAACTCCGAGCATAGCCCGCTCCATAGCACGCTGAGTGACCTTAAATTTGTGGACCAGCCCGACTGTTAGTGTCCACGTTTCGGCACTGTATGTCATAACGGGCAGGACGCATTGGTTGAAGACCCTAGTCTTCAAACACTGCGGGATTGACGACGAGAAGACTTGACGAAGTTTTCCAAACGCTGCCCAACCCAACTGGATCCTTCTGTTGGCTTCCTTCTCAAAGTTGTGCCTACCAAGCTGGAAAACTTGCCCTAGGTAGACATACTCCTTCACAACTTCGAGAAGCGACCCTTCGATGTGGATTGGACTCGGCAAGACGTGCGAATTGTACATGACTTTCGTCTTGTCCAAATTCATGCCGAGGCCAACCCGCCGAGAGGCTCCATTTAGGCTGTGCAGCATCTGGTCTAACTGTTCCAGCGTCTCTGCCATTATGACGATGTCATCGGCAAAACGAAGGTGTGAGATGTACTCGCCGTTTATGTTGATACCCTGTCCAGTCCAGTCCAGCGTCTTAAAGACGTCCTCCAACGCATTGGTGAACAGTTTCGGGGATATCACATCCCCCTGTCTCACCCCCCTGAGTAGTTGGATGGGGCTGGTTTCCTTATCCTGGACCTGGACAGTCATCGTTGCAGCGTCATACAAACACCTCAACACTTTGATGTAGCGCCAGTCAATTCGACATCGTTGCAGAGAGGCCAGAACTGCCCAAATTTCGATGGAGTCGAAGGCTTTTTCGTAATCCACAAATGCCATACACAGCGGCTGATTGTACTCTTCGGTCTTCTGCACAATCTGCCGAACAGTATGGATGTGGTCTACGGTACTGAAGCCTTTTCGAAAACCGGCTTGTTCTGGTGGCTGGAACTCGTTAAGTCTCCTGGCGAGACGTTTCGTGACGACCCTCGAGAACAGCTTGTATACGTGGCTCAGAAGTGAGATGGGTCTATAGTTCTTCAGCAAGGTTTTGTCGCCTTTTTTGAAGAACAGAACCACCGCACCTCTGCTCCACGCTTCCGATGCGACACTAGTAGCACAATTTCTATGAAAACTTCATGGAAAGTGTCGCGCCAGTCTGCACGAGCCTTTATGACATAATACGAAAATGTGAGATGTAAACGATAATTCTTTATCAATGATCTCTTCTTCTTAAAACAGGAGGTACTTAATAGACTAATTTGAGGTGTTTTTTCGGCTTGTGACTTGTCTTCAAATACCTACTTCTAATGAATGCTACTTTTACCACCTATTCACGATGTTATATCTTCCTAATAAATATAAGTACGCTGGTAAATTACTATACACTCACGTTTTGTTGTGGAAGTTTATTGTTGCCATATTTACGTCGGCGACTCAAATAAATGAGAATAACTCTGTACCCCCGTTGCAACGGAGATGTTAATAATAACAGGGATAATCGTCGTTGGTGCCTCATTCCATTTAAAATTGTCTAAGGCCTCTGCGAGTTGGCTTCGGCCCCTCGTCCAAAGGACCGGAAACCCATGGTCCCGAGATATTGTTAACACATGAAAATAAATAATAAGGGTTACCGCTGTATCTCTACGTTGACGTCGTGGTGGGGCTTGCGCGCTCCGAACTCTAGGCCTGTGCCGGTAGAGTTTACTTTGCCGGATCGGGTCTAGGGTAAGGAGACCAAGAGAGATACAGAAACCAGCAGAGCCTGGGCTGGGCGATAAGACCGCCTATTGTGTAACCCTATGTAAAATTTCAACATTTATATCTGTAATTTTCATGGTGTACATAATAAGGAGTATTCTATTCCATTCAGGGCAGCATGTGGCGAGCTGTTGGGCAGTAGCCTACGGACCTTATCTCCCGGGAGAAGTATTGTTCCCCATCTCTGGCTTGCCTTTATTGGCCGGCTAGAGTGAATACTGACGAGGAACACAGCTCCCAACTCATTCTTGCCTTTTTTGGTCGGCTCGAGTGAAGATTATGTGTTAGCGAACGTTTTCGGGGGCCCATTATTGAATGTGCAAGACCCGCTGCCATTTTATCCGTGTATTACTAAAATTGATCAGACAGGGGCCATCGTCCTTCCATAGTTCTGGTAACCAGTCCACTTTAGCCATCCAAACACATACTCCAATATCCATATCTTGCAATAGTCCGACACCAACCAGGGGTTGTCCTTGGGTGCACTAGCATGGCGCCCTGCGGACTCACCGTCCGGGTACAGGCCCATAGTGTTGCTAGACGAGGTGGGTAAGATGTTTGAGCGGATAATCGCTGCCCGCCTCGTCGGCCACTTGTGCGGAGAGGGGCCTGACCTGGCCGAGAGCCAGTTCGGCTTTCGGCACGGGCGCTCCACCATCCACGCTATATCGCGGGTGAGAGTCCTGGCGGAGGAAGCAGTGTCCCGGGGCGGGGTGATGTTGGCGGTGTCCTTGGACATCTCCAACGCCTTCAACACCCTGCCCTGGAGCTGTATTCGGGAGGCACTGCGTTACCATCGGGTGCCTTCCTACCTCCGCCGCATCGTCGGGGCTTATTTGGCGGAGAGGTGTGTCACCTACACGGGACGTGATGGCGGAAACCAGCGCCGCATGTCGTGCGGTGTTCCACAGGGCTCGGTCGTGGGACCGCTCCTGTGGAACATCGGGTACGACTGGGTGCTGCGGGGCGAGCTCCAGCCGGGCCTGTCACCTGACGTGTTATGCGGACGACACACTGGTCACGGCCCGGGGGAGCTCGTACAGGGAGGCAGCGTTGCTGGCGACGGCTGCGGTCTCACAGGTGGTGAGCCGCATACGTCGCCTAGGGCTGGAGGTTGCCCTCAACAAGTCTGAGGCCTTGATCTTTCATGGCCCCCGGCGGGACCCCCGCCGGGATCACACATCGTGATCGGGGGGGCTCAAATCGCTGTCGAGTCCACTATGAAGTACCTAGGATTGGTGCTCGACAGCCGGTGGGATTTTGGCCCCCACTTCCGGCGGCTGGCGCCCAAGTTGTTGGGCGCGGCTGGGGCGTTGTCAACGTTGCTTCCCAATCTGGGGGGCCCGAGCGCCGCCTGTAGGCGGCTCTACGTGGGGATCGTGCGATCGATGGCCCTTTATGGGGCCCCGATCTGGGCGGCTGACCTACGGCCGGAAGCATCGTAGTCCTGCGGATGCCGCAGAGAGCGATGGCCGTCGAGAGTCATCAGGGAATATCGCACGATCTCCTACGAGGCGGCTTGCGTACTGGCCGGATCCCCGCCCTGGGATCTCGAGGCGAAAGTACTCGCGTCACTGTATCGGTGGCGCGGGGCGAGTGGCTGATGCAGCGACATGTGGAGTTGCGTCGGTCACAGCTTCGCGCAGCCCTGGTGGCGGAATGGCGGGACAGGCTTTCACGCCCTACCGCGGGCCTCGCCACCATCGAGGCGGTCCGGCCGGTACTCGAGCCCTGGCTTGGGAGGAGGCACGGCTCCCTGTCGTTTCGGGTGACGCAGGTGCTCTCGGGGCATGGTTGCTTCGGGAAGTAGCTGTGTCGCATAAACAGGGAGCCGGACGCCCGGTGTCACCACTGCGTCGACTGCCGGGAAGACACGGCGCGGCATACGCTGGCAAAGTGTGCCGCTTGGGAGGAGCTTCGCCGTGCCCTCGTCTCAGGAGTAGGCAGTGACCTGTCGCTGCCGGCCGTGGTCGAGTCGATGGCCGGCAGCGAGGAGTCCTGGGACGCGGTGGTATCCTTCTGCGAAACAGTCGTGTCGCAGAAGAAGGCTGCGGAAAGGGAGCGGGAGATCTCGTCCGCTCACCCGGCCCGCAGCAGGCGCACCGGGCGTCGGCAGAGGGCAGATAATGCCCTCTTCCGGCCCCCTAAATGGGTCCAGGGATGGCAGACTCAGGGACGTCCGCCGCCCCCCCATCACACTGGACCCGAGGTGGCGGCGCGTAGTGTTCCACGCGCGCCCCTTTCAGACGTCGCGGGGGGGGGCCAACACCTCAACCCCCCCCCCCCCCCCTCCCCCAGACTTGAGGTTGCCCGCAGAGGCTAGCCGGGGATTACGGAAGTAATACTAGCTCCCAAGATACCCGGTGCAAGTGTGGGAAGGGAACGCCGTATTTGGGTGCACTTGCATAGTGCGTACAGGGATAATTCTCGGTTTTTGGCTCATTTCACTAAAAACGTCTGCGAGTTGGCTTCGGCCCCTCGTACGCCTTCCAAAGGCCCGAAACCCCCAGGGTTCCGAAATATGTCAAAGACCAAATAATAATCAATTTATTTCAGGCAACGCAGGCCCATAGATAAATTAAACAAAAGACCTTATCATAAACATCTATTTTTATTATAATACTTGTAACATTAAATTATTGTAGGTACACGAAGTGACGACTGTGTCAGCTCGAATGTTGGTGTGTCGGTGTTAATGCTCGACAAGAATTGGCAAGCCGAGAATGAAGACTCCCGCAGACAGACGCGACGCGAATGAAAATGTTTCTACCAGAATCGCGGGCGTCGCGCCTGTCTGCGGGAACTTTGAAGCGGTTTGTTTCGTTAGCTCTAACACAAATTTGTTGCAACTTAAGTATGTTATAGCCTACTCAACTCCGTACGTTTAATAGGTTTTAAACATAATTTTTCACAGGGTTTATGTTTGTAAAAGTTCAGGGGTCTAGTCCGAAGGTAAATCCGAAGTATCGGCCGAATGTTCGGCCGTTTCCTGACTACGGCTGACTACTGCGAAAGAAAATAAATGACAGTCAAAGTCAAAAATGTGACTTGGAGTCGGTTAAAGTTTCCCGTTTTGACTTTGTTTCCTTACCCAACGTAAGGATTCAAAGTCAAAAAAGGAAACTTTGGAAGTCAAGAAATGGCCGAATATTCGGCACATACTTCGGCTTATCGCTTTGGAGTAGACCCTCTGGGTGCCTTGTAAACATGGTCCCATTTAGTTTTGGATTTGTTCAAAAGCTCATGTAAAGCAAGGCAAATATAACTTAGGTCTGTTATCTTAACGTGCAAGTTTAATTTGCTAATGACCAAGTAAAGGAGTTTTTATTTTATACTAGCTGCGCCCCGCGGTTTCACCCGCGTAAGTCTCGATCCCGTGGGAATATCGAGATAAAAAGTAGCCTATGTCTTAATCCAGGGTGTCAGCTACCTCCATACAAAATTTTATCAAAATTGGTCCAGCCATTTGAGCCTGAAGGAGTAACAAACATACACACACACACAAACTTTCGCCTTTATAATATTAGTGTGATGTGATTAGTTTTAGTATCCCAAACTGAGTTTTGAGTTAAACGGTTCTTTGTAGTGTAGCGAGAATGATTGATAGAAACTTGTGAACTTCGTCGCTGCTTATAAATATTTCGTATGTCGTTAATGCATGAACGCAAATGTATCAATTATTTCCGTTTGTTTAACGCTTTCAGTCTCCCAAACCGGTCTTTTAGATAATTTGCGGATACAAACTTTCGACATTTTCTCAGCCTATTACTCCGATCCGCTGAAAGAAACTGGTCCTGCGCTAACTACCTATCAAACGTTCTAGGTTATTTCTACCATAATGTAGCTTATTTATGGTGTTAGAGCAGATATCGCCGATTTGCACCTTTAATCGCATTTACCATTGAATATAACAGGGATGGCCAACCAATGGCACGCGTGCTTTTAATAGCACGCGACAATATAACTTGGGCACGCCACCGATCAAAACGAAAAGATTAACAAGCAATCTTAAGTAAAAAATCCAGTAACAAAATTTTGGAAACATGGAATTCGATTCCAGACACATTTAACTGTTTGAAGATGCTGGGCTCGTGTTATTTTAACCATATTTTCATCTACCTATGCCTGTGAGTCATTATTAAAGACTCGCTTAGATATTGTTTGGCGGATGACTCCAGTTCAGCATGCATCCTGCTAAAAGTAACATCTTACAACCTTAAGGGGGATACGCTAATGATTATAATTCTGTAAAGCCAAATTTGTTATGGCCGCGAATCATATTTAGATCAATATACAACCTGTTGATGACCTGCAAATGGCAAAAAACGTAATAAAATTTGAATTTCGCGGGCTACCTTAGCGCATCCCCTTAATATAAGTTATTTGTTCTATATAATCTGCAATAACAGAAGTCACACGAATAACATTTATTATTTCTACAATACAGTGCAAAATTATTGTTTTTGGTAGTATACTATTAAGAGTTTTGAGTTGATAGTATTTTGTTTTATTATTTTCCCAATAATCACTAACTCAAAATTATTTGACGGCACGTCTATGGCTTCATTAAACATGTTTTTTTGTTTACATGGCACGTTGATCCTTATAGGTTCGCCACCCCTGGACTATAAATTATGCATTATTACAAGCTTCTACATTCAAATGCTAATTAAGATTGTCAATTGGCCTGGCCTTTTTATCTCATTTCTAAGAATATTTAGACAATCTTATGGCACTTCCTTAATCGTGAATATTGCTAATATTGCTTTTAAATGCATTAGCAACGGACTAATCATTTCAGGCTAAATATGGTATTAATGGGGTAGTTCAAAAGTTAATAAAACTGCATAATTGAGAGATTTCCAGGCATTATCAGTCCAGTATGCACCAGATTAACAGTAACCCATTCTCTCAGTCAACTTTAACGGCTTTCGGAGGGTAAGTAGCTGATATTTTAGTAATTCTCGCTTTTCTAGTTTAGCTTTAAAGTAGTTTTTACGACCACAGCGAAAGAATTTCCAAGAAAGTGGTCTCTATATGACAGCCAAACGAGTTAACACGAACCTGTTTCTCTCACTATCCATTGACCTTGAGGAGGTCGACCCTGTCTATTCGCACTCATTCGGCAATAAAGCAGTGGCTCAATGAATTAAACCGATAAAAGAACCATTGGACGGTTGCCAGTCCGCGTCCGTATAAACAGTGAGAATTTAAAGAAAATGTCGTTACGTAACTCAAAGAGATAACAGTTTTGAAGTATTCTGCGGCGTGCGCGTCATCTTGCTCTGATATCATCGTGGAATCAAACGAGAATAAAACATGTGCTATTTTGGTATGCTTCGGTAACAAAGGGTTGAATGAACAAACCTAGATTGTTTCGTTCTGGGTCCTAACTGCTAATCGCATAGTAAATCTTTTGTCGGTGTCACGAAATCTCAACCGAAGTCTAGAATATATTAAAAAGCTTTTAAAATATAATGGAAAGTTTAATTAAGAAATTTGTTAACATTTGCATCTAAGAGTGATCTAAGCAAATGTAACACCTATTACAATATTTAAAACATGAAGCCCACCCACAAAAATGTTTAGATCCGTATCTTGGTGTAGCACAAAAGGCCGCTTAATATTAATGTTTTGTTTGCAACACTAATTAGATTACAAAGGCACCGTGCTAAACTCGCCTAGTTAGATCTTAGAACTGTACGCACCTACTTTAGTCTCATATTTAGTCGCGGTGCGTCGACCTCCTTACTTAAAGCTAACAAAGAAAGTTCTGGAACAGTCAGCTTCCATTTCTGGTTCAATTCGCTCGCTACGCCTACGGAAATATTGTTGTAAATCACATCTCGGCTGCGAGTGCTACTTACCATGACTAACTTTATGTATGTGTTGCTAGCTGCATTTTCAATTTGTTTTATACTCACTAATGGAACTCTGGAACTCATATGCTCTGCATATTTTAATTAATGCACTAGGAATATGACTCCGCTAAGCTGTTCAGTGAATAGAGTGATTTGATTAATCTGAATTCTTTCGCATATCATGTACAGATAGTTTATGATCCAATTAATCAATTCCTCGACCCCAGTGTCGAAGGGAGGATCTAAAATACATTTTTCAATTCTATTTATACGAAAGCTGTCACGTGCTTTTAAATAGGATGATCGAACGGCAACAGAGCGTGGGTTAAACGCGCACGTCCCCCCATACGCACCAGTTTACATGTAGCATTATTTCAATACAGACTCTTTACTTCATATTTTTATTTTGTTACAATCGATCCATATCATTGTACGTTGTGGCACTTCGAAAAGTGAACGTATGATGAATCTTAATAAACGTCGCCATTCAAGTCTTCGCGGAGTGAATTATCAACGAGTTCAAATAGTTGAAAAGCCGTTTGAGGAGGTTGTTTCACATGTCGTGGCGTGTCTTTGCCATAATTATTGTGTACATATTTGTATTGGTTGCCGGAGACAGGTGGCGTCCTGTGCTGTACATTGACTCCGCGACCTTGGCGTCCCTCGTTTCAATGGCATGCTACAGCCGTGTTACGGCATGGGCTTAAGGTTTTTTTCTGTCAAGGCCAACAGCTTTATATTCGCTTGTAACGCTAGTATGGTCTGTGGCATTTTGTTCTAGGCAGCTTTTTATACGTCATTTAAATTCCTAACATTCCGTTTTTTATTAAATAAAGACATCAACGTTTTCCTCGTTAATTATTCTAAATAAACGAAACGAATATTGTAAGCTGTCCCTAACTTTCAGTTTTACAAAGCATAGTTTAGACGTGAATATGGAATGGCACTGGGTTTGTCAAACGCATTGTTTTCTTTGTGGACGATGTTTATGTGCACAAATCGGTAGTACATTAGCATTTTAAGCCACGCAAACTTTCCTCGTGTTGGTATATTATGCTTGTTTGCTTTATTGCCCCGCCTCTGTAACTGCAGCTTTAACAAAGACGTCACGTCGCGCAGTCGTAGTGTTTATGCTACATTAAATCCTTAACCGCCACACAATACGTTAAAAACATTATCATTATTCCAATGAAAATAAATGAAGCGTCACATTTTGTTATAGTAAACGTCTTTCAAATACCAAATTAAGTTAACTAAGGCTGATAGGCCCGCTGCCCCAATTGGCTGATCACACTATGACGTCAGCGGCGTCTGCGCATCGTCTGCCGCCGCTTCCCGGAACGGTTGGCCGCAGTGCCTTCCTGCTGCTCACGCCCTCATTATCACTATGAATGAACTCTTGTATAGTTCACTATAACACTTGGACGTCGTATTTATATAAAAAATAAGAACAGTTGCCCTTATTGGCTTTCGTTTGTGTGACGTCATCAATGTCTGTTACTTGTCTGTCATTGTCAGCACTACTGCTCTAGTAATGGTTAATAATGATGAATGGATTTCACTCTCAGAGTCATTGAACTTTGATCTAGTTTTGTGTGTGGGCATAAAAATGTCGGTCGACAATTGTGCTAGTATTCACTTTGGCCGAGTAAAATCTACACGTGCTGGCTTTTTTCTTAGAGTTTGAAATGTTACACTACTCTTCGTCTCCCGTTCGCCTTCCCCGAAACGAAATGGCCAACTTAAAACTTTATTTGCAATTCTGGCAGTACAATACATTGCGCAGAAATGAATTTCAATCATGCAAATTACTGCATTGTAGGCTTACTTTCAAGGTTTCTGACCAGAATCATTAAGCTTTGGTTACCACGAAAGTCCATGGTTTGAGGCCACATTTAGTATTCTTCTCGTATCTACTGGCCAGGAAGCGTATACCGTTTACCTCACATTACGTTAGCATATTGTGTTCTCGCCTTCAGTCGTGTATTGTTCCGCAAGTGATGCTTTGCGTTAAAATTGAACTTGTATTGACACTTCCAGCCATTTGAATCGATACAATTCGTAACTGATGTAGAAAACATCGTTCATACACTAAATGACAGCGTTGTCTTGTTGCTTTGGCGATTTTGATGATTCTAGTGACCGAACTTTGTGAACGTCTTGGACGGAAAGTCTAGTTTTGACAGTGACGAAAAGTTGCTAGTTCATCTAATTACTTACTTTGATTTGGAAATGACGACAGGAATATCATTTTACAAATTTCTAGTCCAGACGTCTAGGAAATCAATGTAAAAGGCTAGTGTCGCACTGCAGATACCTACCTACGCCGCTTCGGTTACCGGAGAAAGTAATTCGACCTATTTTCGGGATTTACTTCCCGACTGATGATATGAATAGTCTGCACATACTCACTAATTTCAAATTAGTTTCTAGATATTGATTTCTTTAAAGGCTTATGAGAATTAAATTTGTTCTTTTTGATTTTGCTGCTGTTTGTTGTTTTTCAAGCAATACTAGTCTTCAATTTTCTCCTATTAGAGAGACTCGAAGTTGTTACTGCTGAAGGCTGTACATTCTTGATTTGCTGCGGCAAGTCGCCAACGATATTACACTCACCGGTTCTGTTCATAATTCCGAATGAATAGTTTATTACAGTATTAATTTAGAGGCGTACAGAGATCGGATCTTGCCGTCAGCCCGCGGCTATGGGCACTGTTGTCTTCAATTAACCCAGTTCTGGTTCGACCATTGTGTGTAGTCTGCCCGGTGTCTGCTTTCTTCCACCAGTAATGAGTATAAGTAATGAGAGACTTGCGGAGAAGGCTTTGTTTAGTTAGGCGTCATTTGAGAACTGTACACACATGTGCTGTAAGTAATATTACGTTCAATCCTATTGTTACATCATCGAAATTGTGCTCAATTACCTGATTAAATGTACCATTATCAGTCTGTTCATTGATTTCGCATAATCTTGAGAGCTCTTACTTAATTTGAATACAATCTATAGATCAGTGGTTCACAACCCTTTTGGAAAACGAAATATTTGAAGGAGCCCTAAAATAATCAAAAATGGTTTTATATGTATTCTTTATTAATAATCATATTACTTGACATTAACAGCAATGCACATTTTTTTACTTTATGTTGGAACTAGTATTTTTTTTATATTATGACCAGTATTTTCGCGGCGTATTTTCCCCTACTGAGGCACTTTGAGTATGGCTGCTATAGAAAATGGATCCGACAGCTCTTTTAATCGTCGCTTCGAAACCAATTCGACTTCTCCCATATTCTAAGCTCTCGTTATCTTTATCTCAAGTGATTTCTTAAAAAGTGTTTCGTTGAATTCGTTTTACGAAGTAACTCTTTAAAGTTAACGTGCTATAAAAAAATCATACTCTGTATAACATGTCTGCTCACTGTTCAGCACGCGAACCTTTTTACCAACCAATTTTATCTTTTGGTTAAAAACAATCCAATAATAAACTACTCAAAACTAAATAGGGCCCACCATGTTTTTTTGCCTTAACTTAAAATTTAACGTAATTGTTCAGTTTTTATGAATGTACAAGTGTCAAGTGGGCATTCAGGAATAGTGTAAAAATAAACAATGGAATCATTTGTTTATTTTCTTTAATAAAAACACAAATAACAGTTTTTAGGAAAAATTACACAAAATAAAGGATCTTGTAAAGCACACGTCTTCTGAAAAAAATTATGGTGCTTGTTATTTTTTAATAACGAGTGGGTCCTCCTCTGCTCCGTATGCACTCTCTGAGCCTATCTGGTACACTTTCAATCAAGTGAGTCACGTTTGTATGCGGTATTTGTTCCCAACAGACTTTCAGGGCGTTAATGAGCTCCTGCTGGCTGTTAACATCACTGTAGTTTTCTTTCAGGCTTCTTTTGAGTTGATCCCATAAATGTTCTATTGGGTTGAGGTCGGGACTCATGGCTGGCCATGGCAAAACGGTGATATTGGCTTCAGAAAGGGCTCTTTGTGTGGTGCGGACTGTGTGTGCGCGAGCGTTGTCATGCATAAAGACAAAATTATTGCCCACTCTTTGTGAAAACGGGATGACATGTGGCCGGATTACTAGCTCGATGTAACTGGCAGCGGTTACGGTACCTTCATTGAGAATTACCAGCTCTGTTTTGCCGTGTAAGCTAATTCCACCCCATACCATAACACTGGGACCCCCCCATCGGTCTGTTCCATGGACGCATGGTTCAGAAAAACGTTCCCCTTCTCTTCTCCACACGCGTATCCGTCTGTCATCACTGTAAAACTTCACTTAAGACTCGTCCGTAAAAAGCACATTCCTCCAGTTATCCATGGTCCATTCCAAATGTTCCCGGGCGTACCTTAATCGTGCTGCACGATGAGCCCTCGTTAGTTTCAGTCGAATAGCGCGTACTCTGGAGCGTTGTCCATCTTCGTGAAGCCGATTCCGAATGGTTTGGTCGCTGACTCTCGTCCCTGTGGATTGCCGTAGTCGAGTTTGTAAGGTCCGAGCGGTAACAGTACGCTCCCGTCGTGCGGTTAACCTTAGATATCGGTCTTCCTGGGTAGTCGTAGCCCTAACTCTTCCTGTGCCAGGTCTCCTAGCTACACTTCCGGTCTCCTGATACCGTTCCCAAACATTTCGGATTGCTCGTCGCGAAACACCGAGGTGGATAGCCACAGACCTCTGAGACTGTCCCTCTTGAAGCAAGGATACTGCTCTTGCAGCGGTTTCCATGTCCATATGACGGCGAGGACCAGGCATAGTGATCACAACTAACACAGGAACCAAACAAAATTGTTAAAAACGTGAGTATTCCACAACACTGTTTAGTGTAGACTGAAAACTTAAGTGACTGAGAATTTGTGCATTCGACGATTTTTTTGGAGTACTTCACTTTTTTAGCTACCCTCTTGAAACCAATATGAATGTTGTCGAAATAAACATTGATAAGGGTTCCTAAACATGTCAGCTTGACGGTTCAATGCATAACTTTGTCAACAACTACTTAGATAACTTTATTTTGACCAAAATAGTGACTGATTCGAGGTGGGCCCTATTTTGTTTTGAGTAGTTTATATCGTTTACTGTTCAATTTGCTTCGTTAACAACAACGCAAACAGTAAATCCTATTTATATTAGTGTGGTATAAAAGCTGTTAACTGCTTACTAATTTAATTGGCTTTACCAAGAAAACAAGAAAATTATTTATTATGGTGTTACCGTAGTTCGTATAAGTTTTCAGTTGGCAAACAATATTTTTTAGGACTTCTATCAAGTTGTTAGCCGACCTTCGCCATGTATTTTTTCCCCTAATATGCTCGAACCAAAATATATAATTTCCAAAGCTTTATCCTTATACGTTTAGCAGGTACTTATCCATATAACTAGCAGAAATCTCATTATTGACTGAAATAAAAATCGATCTGAAGTTTTTGCGGTGAAATATAATTACATAAATATGACTTGAAATCTCAGTTATTTTCATAACGCTAAAGCATGATAATAATGACATGTCAGCCGCAGCAGCTACTTTCTCTGAAAAGTTCAATGAACTCAAAGCAATAATTTATCTAGCCAGCATGAATGATAACTTGGTAATACAATAGATTCTAGACGTAGTCAATATTGTTAAGATACTTGTAGAAAATCATGTCCAAGCTTTTGCAGTTTGCACCTTTCTTTTCACGATCGTTGAAGTGAGAAAGCCACCACAAGCTAGACACCGCCCAGACAGCGTAACAGTACGACGTCGGTCGTTACGTTAAATGATCCGTCACATGGTTTTTTCCCATAGACAATGCAATAAATATCTTAAAAGGAGGCTAATTGCCTGTTACCGTGATCATAAACGTTATAACAATTACAAATTTGATTCTTTTTTCAAACATGCTGTCTAATATGGTTTTAACCGACTTCTTAAAAAAGGAGGAGGTTCTCAATTTGTCTCTACTATATATTTTTTTAAATATTTTGTTCGTGGATAGTTTTGTCAATTGTGGACCGATTTTGAAAATTATTTTTCATTTGATAAGCTTGTGCTGTGGTCCCATATTTATATTGTAGTAGTTTGGGTAATTCTTCGCTTGGGTAGTTTTTGAGTTAGCTTCAATAATACGTATTTTTTCCACTTAGTGTAAGTTGATGATGTTAAAACAGCTTCCCGTCACTGATATTTACATAGCAAGTATAGTGGTATACGAATTTGCGTGGGGTAAGCTGGATAAGCTAATCTCGCATTGTATAGGATTTCCGTACGATGAGAGGTCAGCGTATACTGGAAATGTATAGCTTGTTGTGTAACCGTGTGTACTTCAACTAAAAACTGAAAATAAAACCTTAACAAAAAAAAACTAACAGACTTCCAGAAACAGCACTACCGAGAGAAAAATTACCTTAATTTCGAAAGTCTTTTTAATTTAATTAAAGTTATTTTTCACATAGTAGTGTTTTTATTTTAGTCTGTTTTATTTTTATTTTACCCTCGTTTGTTTTTTTCTATCTTTTCATATTTAGGTTACCTATAACAGGAACGTCAAATTGGAGCAATGCCCTTGAGTATTCCTTACACATTGCCATTTTCATGAAATTATGTATTGTTGGTGATTCTGAATTCTTAGAAAAAGCTTACCTGTTAGCTATTTTCTCGGTATTTCTTGACAGACAAGTGACCCATTTGGCACACAAGCAAATTTTTGCATAGTTCGTATTATCGTTCCTTCCTTGTTATTCTTTTACGACACAATTCACGTTTACAACTAGGTAAATCAAACAAAGGAAAAATTTGGTTCTTGAAGATCATATTCATCAAAACATTTTTACATTCTTCTGTTTTAGTTAGGCAACAAGTGTTCTGTCAAGATGATTTACACCTTGTAGTGCTGACTTGTAACTGCGCACGCACAAATCTTCAGCCTGAGAGCTTTAGTAATACTCCTCTCAGTTTTGGCATGTGACATAAGTGTGCCATCTTAATATTATTACATGCCACTGTATCTGTTATCAAAGCACCAGATTGAATACGAGCTTACGAACACAGTCCAAAGAGAAATCTTAATAGCTATGGGAATACTGCCGCTTCTGGGATACGTATACGTAAATCGCGTTTAAGTAGGTTCTACAGTTTCATGCGAATATAAACATACAGTAAAACTTAAAAATATATATTAAAATATTAGAATTTGGATGCAATGTAACTAACACGGTCATAAAAACCGGCCAAGTGCGAGTCGGACTATATATAAAAATGGCAAAAAAATCACGTTTTTTGTCATGGGAGCTCAGCTCCCCTTAAATATTTGTTTTATTTTAATTCATTATTTATTTTTAATGTGAATATAATGACTAAATATTCTGTGAATATTTCAAGCGTCTACCTGTTGCCGTTATCAATATCGAGCAAAAAAATCACGTTTGTTGTATGGGAGCCCCCTTAAATATTTATTTTATTCTGTTTTTTAGTATTTGTTGTTATAGCGGCAACAGATATACATCATCTGTGAAAATATCAACTGTCTAGCTATCACGGTTCTTGAGATACAGCCTGGTGACAGACGGACAGTCAGACAGGCAGATAGACAGACAGACAAACGGCGGAGCCTTAGTAATAGGGTTCCCGTTTTACCCTTTGGGTACGGAAACCTAAAAATGATGATGTGCTGTAATATCGGTTGAAATTGGCGGAAGCAGACGTCAGAAAACAGTGTAAGATAGTCGGTGCGAATAGTGGGAATTTACGAAAAAATACATGACGGGCACCGCCTCCCGTGACGTGTGGTTATTCCCACGTCCGGCGTCCGTTGCGTGCCGACTGAAAAAACTTGGCAAGATACTCGGTCGTTTTATCCTATGGCGCTCTCTGTGTCAGTGGCGTCTGAAAGCGGCGCTAGCGCATCAATGTTAACTTTATGTTCACACCTGTATTGCTTTTTCTCCTTATATACTTTTTTGTAGTTTCGCAGTCATTTTTGTCCCATTATTATGTCTGGCTTTTGGCGAAAACATGTTGTTTTGAAATTTAAATGTTTTCATAGAATTCAGTGATTGTTCTGACTCTGTTATTAATAGCACTTATATTTCTTGCTTTTAAAACATTGTTTATTTAATGTGTTTGCCAGCAGTTTATCAGTTTCTACATCTATCTTGATCATTTAGTTTTCTACTAGCATTTTGAGGGTAGATATTCTAGTTGAGTCTAGAGCATATCAAAAGTACATTAGACGCCAGCTGAAGCTTTAATTGGACGCTTGTCATTTGGCACGTAGATTGGTACGATGTCCCCCTTTCGAGTTTTCATGTATTCAATCATCTTACTTAAATTCAATGCGAATGAATTCTTTGCGAACATGTCATGTCATACAAACTTGTCATAATTTATACATATAGCTTAGCGTTTTATTTGGTGAAATCTCAGTTTATTCGGGCTCTCTTCTTTGTTAACATATCTTCGTTCAAACACTTGTAGGTAAATCGCTCTATTGGTAAGTGCATTTACAGAGTTGAAATTCGGATGTGAGTCATTAAACGAATTCAGTTCAATTTACTAATACAATGATTTATTAGCGTTAGCGCCATTAATTCACTACGGTCGATCACTGTCGGAACTTATAAAAACGTACTTGACTGTACTACTACAGGTTGTGTAGTTGTAATTACATGAAGCAGACTTTCTCAGAGTTGTTTTCTATATTGTAAAAAAGCTGGATGTACTGCCGGCACACACTGGCGACCAATGCGGGCCAACTTCTATGAAAGTTCGTCCATTGCTCCACCCAGACATACAAGTTCTAACAAAGTTATCAGTAACGGCGCGATGAACATTGTTCGTTGGTGATAACCGGCCAACATGTGAAGCCAAGGCTGTACAAATATTTGCAGCTCAAGCATTAAACCAGTCTTAGCGTACTCAAGACTAGAATTCTACAGTTTATAAAGCAAAAAGCTACAGAACTGCAGTAGTAAATATTTGACATACTCCTGTACTATACAGAGATTATCTTCACAACTTAATCATCACTAAATTATGAATTTCCTTATATTAATCAATTAACCACATTGCTGCACAGAGAATTAAATAATTACGCTGATACTTAACACATTAACACCAATCATGTTTATTGCACATTCCCTAATAAAAATGGCTGTTGCTTTGAAATCTAGGCACTTTACTTCACGACTGATCTTCACTGAAAAGTGCACTTCGTTAAAAATACTTGAAATAAGCTTCATGAATGTCCACCCACGCGGCATTATAATGTATGTAAGCCATTGAGTTTTCTTGTAAACTATCGTTGACCTATAAATAAAGATTTTTTATTGCTAGACATAAAATGCATTCCTCTGAGATGATATAGGTAATTAATGTGATGGAAACATAGAAAAAGAAAGCAATTGGTTTACGTTGAGAATTTATCGGGATAAGTCATTATTAGTGAGGAAGCGTTTCATCTATCTTATTTAAGTACAAAAGCAATAATCGTTTTTTTCATATACCTATCAAAAATAATTTCACGAAACCTACGTAATGATAAATGCTTACATTCCACTGATTCCACACGAGGCGCACATGATGCACTATATTTCGGCGTTTTCTAGGAACTGTTTCGTAAACGATTGGCGTTTAATCAACTGTACATAAACGCTGTTGCCCAAACTAAGTATATACTCGTAGACTTGCGTGACAAACCGTGATGGTTCGTTCCGATCGCACGTTGTTGCTAAAATTGCTTCCCTGAAATTAGAATTTTATATTAGACGGTTTGGCAACCACGTATTTGACTTTATGAACTGGCACATTGATTTGTTTTGGAAATTCTTCAGCGATGAGCGTAATATAACAGCCGCACATCCGTTGAATCATGGTGTTACTCCAAATGACTAGTTCAAATAAATAACACCGCACCCTATGAAAGCAGGAAGGGAGAAATCGACTTGGCTCTTTAACATCTTTGAATCATCTTAAATATTTTAGCCCTGACTGTAATAAATGATAACTTAAGATACAAAAAGTTTAGAAAGCCAAGTCTAAAGATAGCTACTTACATGCTAATAACAATGTTAAGAGCGTATACGACGTACGGCATACAAACTTTCATGCCCTTGTTTTTCGAAATGACTGAACCGATTTTAATGAAACTTCATATGCATAAGCAGGAGACAAAGGTCTAAAAAGTTAGTTCAGAACATTTTTTTCGTATACGCTCTTAAGGCAAATAGTTTCCCGTAGTGTTGGACCTTTACAACGAATTAAGGCTCGTACAGACTCGCGCGATGTCGCGGGCGCGACAAGCGCCGACAAAGAAATTGTGCTACTACTGTCGCGTCGCGCCCGCGATATCGCACTAGTCTGTACGAGCCTTAAGCTGTGGAAAGATTAAAAAAAAAGATAAGCCCTATGAGATGTCAATAAGCGTTCAGATGATTTGTGCGACCTTGATGCCCATTAACCTCAACATGTAGTGACCCAGTTATTTAACAGTTATTACGGACACGATGCGTTTTTTCAATTGAATCTGTGGAAGTAAACACGGACCGCTCTTCAAGATAGTAAGGGCTTTTGAAACTTCTAGTCCACACTCTTGTGAATTTGTGAGTGCCAAGAAAAATATTTGTTCTCTCGTGAGTTCTTGTTTGAAATCTCATTTGGAAGCGGTCACAGATTATGGCTACCGACCTAATAAATGCAATGACGTCTCGGCACTAGATTTGTTCCTATATGCTTCGCGATATTTGGATAGATAAATTGTGTAGTACGAATATTTATTCCGAGCATCTAAATAGAAATATTATAGAATCGAGTCGAGTCTTCTTGTCTAACATATCAGAATAGACAATCGATGATTTCATCACCGCGTACCTCCGAATTAACATTCGTAATGCGTAATAAAAAATCTATGTTTCATCGCTAGTCGTCCCACAAATTATGTAATTGGTCGGAAGGTCAATATAATACCCAAGGTTGATCGTGGGGGATATGAAACCTGTTCAAGTGGCTGGTCATGTGGAAGTTCTTGGGGCAATTGGCGGTCCCTTAACGTAGAATTATGTTGTTTAAGAAATAAAGCGGTGATACGGTTCGAAAGATAAGTGGCTCTATGAAATGACTGCTTCCAAGAATTCGCTTCTTGGAAATAACAGAGCTCCAAGGTTGAAGCAAGTCATGCTGAAGTGCTTAATGGAATGAACTTCAGTAGAACGTCTAATTTTTCAATTTCACACGGACACAAATAGCCAATTAATTTAAGTGTCGAAGTAGCGTAAGAACCTCGTTGTATTTGGTGTTTCAATATACCTTCTTGTTGCTAAACCAGTTTTCTTAATATTATACTAAGAAAATTAATTTTGTCTGCTCATGTGAGGTTTAAAGGATATGTTAATCTCGGAAAAGGATAGCAATAACATAAGCTTAAAAGGGATATTAAAACTTTTGTATGGATACTCTACATCCTATTACTGAAAGATGACCAAAAGATGGAAGCTCTTTTAATAACAGTTTAAATTTATATATCGGGAACGGTTTATCCTAAAACAGAAACGGCCTTATTACAAAATAAGGTTTATCTTTTGACCCAGGTTTAAACCATCGTGTCATTTTGGAATTTCGAAACTGATTTCGTCTGAGACAAACTTCTTAATACAAAAACTGATTTTAAACCCGAGAGTAAGTTGTCAACTTTGTATTAAAAACTTTATCTCAGACGAAATATGGTTCGAAATTAAAAATTACACGATGGTTTAAACCTGGGTCTAAAGATAATCCTTGTTTTGTAATAAGCCTGAATAGAATATTTATTTATTTGCTCAGAATAAGTAACTGAAAAAGTTTAAGTTACTTAGATCCTTTTATCTAGGTTAATAAATAGCTACACCAGACTAACTAGACCCCGTCGCCAATATAAATTGTGCGGCGCTACCCCAAGCCGGCTAGTTTACCAAACGTCCGAAATTTCATCCTAGACAAATGTTTAAGCATCTAAAAGCTTATTGATTATTCTTGCCTGACTGATAGACGTATTAATTGTCGCAATGGCGTTTGCCTGCCTTTCGGTCTAGCCTAGGCGCGTCCCTGGGCGTGGGCGTAGTTAATTTTATTATAGTTATTGCAACTAACACTATTACTGGCACCACTGGTGATAATGTACTATTGATATCACTAGAGTACGGTTCATTCACATTGAGCGCTGTCAGCGAGAGGCTGCGAATACTTATCTGTGTTTATGAAACTTAACGTCATATAAATTGCATCTGTGTTGAGCTGTTTATAAAAAAAATGAGTGAGTATTTTTACCACATACTTATCAATCGAAGCTTGATTACTAACCGACTCTTCATTAGTTTATCACGAAATAACCAAGCGTTCATTAAAGATTTTAATGTGTTGGAACATTCCTAGACTATATTAACGAGTGTTATTGGTAGCTAACCGTTCCTTTTTATCTTACTCCCTCAATCCGGAATGTTATTTTAAAGTTAGGTTACTTCTAAAAGATAATATTGCCGTATTTTTTCTTATTTCGAAGCAAACTAAATGTATTTCGAGCGTGTCAAGATGATTTTTAGGGTTCCGTACGCAAAGGGTGCCGTATTACTATCTATCCGTCTGTCACAGGGCTGTATCTTTTGAACCGTAATAGATAGACACTTGAAATTTTCACAGAGTGTGTACTACTATGGCCGCTATAACAACTAATAATACATACCGGCCCTTGTCCCATGTTATTTGGGATCAGCGCAACACTTACACTTTCCATTCTCTCCTGTCACCCGTCAGGCTATCATTCACTCCCTTCTCTTTCATATCATTCCTCACACAATCCATCCATTTTTTCTTTGGCTTTCCTCTCTCTCTCCATCCATTAACATTTATATTCATCACTCTTTTAGTCACATGCGTTTCCTCCCTCCTCATCACAAGCCAAACAATTGCCTTTCAACTTTTTCTGTCAATGGCACCACTTTCAAACTTCCCCTTATACAGTATGTAACAAAACCCTGTTGTTCCTTTTAGGGACGTATACATTTACCTACAAGCACAACATTGGTGGAATTATAATTTAAAAAAATTTAACATTGGCTAGTCGAGAAGTCAAAATCAAAGAGTTAAAGAGGTAAGAAATCAGAATATTAATAATTCAATCTTTATTTGTATTATTTTTGTTGAACAGTTTTTATAAATTACTTGTTTTATTACGTATGTATACCGATTCCTAAAACGTAGGTAGAAGGAACAACAGGATTTTGTTACATATTGTATACTCGGTATCATTTTCATTCTCCTGCCCTTATCCCAATTTATTTGGGGTCGGCGCAATATGTTTTTTTCTTCCTTACTTCTCTATTGTTAGTTGTAATCGCGGTAGTCACTCCCTTTCTAGCCATATCATCTTTCACACAGTCCATCCATCGCTTCTTTGGTCTTCCCCTACTCGTTTACCAATCCACATGCAAGCTCAAAACTTTCCTGGTGACATTTCCCTCATTACTCCGCATCACATGATACCATGATAACCTTTTTCCACACAACTTTTCAGTCACCGGTGTCATCTTCATACTTCTCGTAGATACTCATTTCTTATTCTATCCATTCGAGTAACACCACACATCCCTCTCAGCTTCTCATCTAAGATGCATGCAATTGCCTTTCATTCTTCCCTTTTCTTACTTTTATCTACTTTCGTCACTTCACCCACAGTCCATCTCAACATTCTCATCCCACCTGCATGCAATCTTTTTTCATCCGTCTTCTTCACGGCCCAACATTCCGATCCACAGTACGACAGGCCTTATGACGGACTTGTAAATTTTCTCCTTTAATTAAGGGGCATCCGTGGGTCAAAAGTTGTTCCTGTGACCTGTCGCCATTTCATCCATCCTGAGTTGATCGGGTTCGTTACGTCTCGGTCTACTTCGCCATCACTTTGGTCGCAACCAGCACAATGTCATCGGCGAACAGCATACACTAGGGAGCCTCTCCCTCTCCCGACGTAAAAGCATCCGTTATCAATGTAGTGTTTAATATTGTACGGTGGTACGGAGGAACCCTTCGTGTCCGAGGTCCGACTTGTAGTTGGCCGCTTTTTTTACATAAGGGTTTCGATAACATAAGATGTAGCATGTTTTCGATTAAGCAATTCTCTTAAATGGTAAGCAGACGAAACTCGCTACCATATGGTCAACAAGCATGGAGCCAGTCAGTGAGTCACTGAATGAAATTGAAAAATAAAGAGAAAATGTCATCGACATGACACATGTCTGATTATTCTGATTAATTCACTACGTTGTTGTTAATATCCATTTATTTAACGACATTGTAATATTTACATAATATGGTGAAATGTTACATGTGTGTTTCGTTTAGATATCAAAATAGTTAATTAACCAGGAACAGGACAGTAATAAATTATACAATGCAAGTATGCGTTTATTATTGTCATAGGGATGAATAGCAGTAGACATATACCGTATGATCTGTTTTACAGCGACTAAAAATGCTAATATTCCCTCAGAATCGAAATCCCTTATCCGCCTACGTCTAAAGGCTCGTACGGGCGCAACAGGCACCGATAAAGAAATTATGCTACTAGTGTCGCCTCGCGCCCGCGATATCGCACTAGTCTGTACGAGCCTTAAGAAGTTTCTGGTTAGATGAGACTACTTTGGAAAGTAACCTTGAAGAGCAATCAGTACTTGGTCTGCGAGTAAATCAGGAAAGTTTTGCTCTATTTGCCAAGGTTCGTGTAAAAACGGATCCGATTGATATAAAGCCTTCAATTTCAGATAAACTATTTATAGAGCATTGAAAGGTCTGGGAGTATATCCTGATAATAATTATCAGGATATACTCCCAGACCTTTATTTATTAATAAATCTAGATAATACCTTCATTTCGCTTTTACTTTTCTCTGTCTGGCGTTCATCCTTCCACACACGTTCCCTTTTTTTTCTGGGATTAAGTTTTTTTTTTTTTTTTTCGATGTTGTAGTTTTTTGTGTTGTATGATTCTTATTTTGGGCTCTTATTATAAATACATGTCCAAACTCACTAACACGTCGATTCGTAACAACGTAGCAACTTAAGCTTGTTAAAGTCTATTCTATTATAGAAAGACCATATTAATTATTGACCTGAAATCTATTAATTATGACCTGAATCACAATTTGGAGTTTTCCCTAATCTTATTTCTACAACAGCGAAACAAAGGTTTGTTTGTACTTCATTTCGAGCGACCCTCCGTTTACGATCTGTTTCCAATGTTATGGTCACCGTGTGGCCCTTATTCTGGTAAGGTAAGATATAGCTTCACATAAAACAACTGAGAGGAAACTAATCAAACACTTCTTTAGCCCATTATAATCTGTGCTCGAGCAGTTCACACAATAGGTCTGTAGAAGATCACCGTAAAGAGATTTCGAACAAAATTAACGTTGCACTGAAATTGACTAAATTGTTATGCTGAATTATTCGTAAATGCATGAAAACGAAAGGTTGGTAAGCTCATAGAAAGTCTGGATGAAGGGTGATCGATTAATACGATCAAAACCAACGAGAAACAGTTCAGTCTTCATATAGATTTTATTTTTATGTTGAGTTTTTAAAGCAAGTGGTTGACGGACGCCATTGAGTACTGAGTCAGGTCAGGTCGCATGAAACTGACAAAGCATCCGTCATTGTGTCCGTTCAAATACTCGAAAGAGAATTAACTGCCGCAAACCATTGTACTCAGTTTACTGCGGTTGCATTGTTGAAAGGAAAGATGAATATTTTAGAATCTGATGAAGGACTGCTCGATACTACTTGAAACTCCTGTACTCTCTGCCATTCTGAAACAAAAGTAATCAAATGCACCTCTTCTCTGGAAGCTCTTAGTCATCGAGAGACTTTCAAAACAGTTTTTGTCATCTAGGGATAACTAGTAACTGGAAATGAAAATTTCTCTATAACTTCACTAGAAGTAGGTAATCATAACTGATGGCTAGAAGTAAATACCAACGAACTACTAACCTGTAACATCGTATCACACCATTCATCGATCTTTGTATGATGCTAATGCTAACATTCAACATAATATTTTTATGTTCACAAAACCCTGCTTATTTTATTAAATGTACACTTATAAAGTATTTAACTGTAAGTAAACAACCAATCTACACCGACCGGTGTTAATTGGTTGTTTACTTACAACGGTCACATACAGATGCGTAAAAAACAGCATTCTAGTCTCTTCGTATCCGTATTACAACCTCTGGTTTCTGGAATATTAATAAAACTCTGCATTTTTTTAACATTATTGGTATTGTTGATAAAAAGAAGATTCTTTATTTTGCGTTGATTTCTCTCTCAGTAGTTTCATATACATTGATATCAGGTAATCTGTTTGTTTTCACTTGAACGTTTTATGTTTCAACAAATGGAATCTGTACTAGTTGATCATTCAAATGTTACATGGCACTACTAACTTTCGTTTAACCTACAAATGACAGTTGCGCCATTGACACAACCAAGCGGTCTGGTGCGTTTGTCATCGAGCGCTGTCGTTCTCCTTAGCCCTAATTCATTTAACACCTGCTATGTATCTTTTGCCTTTACGAAAAGTTTCCATGATGTAAATGGCAGATCTTCAATACTGATTCTGCTCTACAGGCAAACTCCTGTATACTTTCGTTTTACGTGTACGTAATGAAACCTGAACACACAATTTCCTACACAGATCAAATTCGCCGTGCCGAACAATGGCGCGGCCCGTGCCGAGGTGCCGACAGCCGGCAACATCGGCCACAATGCTAAAACGCACTAATCACATCACAACTGACCAACTTTCCGTTTGTTACAGGTACTATGACAGACTGCGCCGCACACCGAAACCGTGAGTCATCCGTTGATAAGTGACGCCCGCTGACGTATCGCAGAAAACATTGACACTATTATCATTCAATATTTTTATTTAATTAAAGCAACGTCGAAAGGAAAACAGGTTAATTGATTACGCAAATATTTTTAATATCAACTCATTCGATACAGATTAGAAACGTAGTAAAATTTGTAGCTTTTATACACTTAGAAGGGTCAGTTGTCTTTCTAATAGAAATCTCCCAGTAGAACGGATTGCTGACTTGATTTTTTTGTTCCGATCTGGAAATTTTATCTGTCTAGTCAAGCGAGCAATCTGAGTATGTGTTATAGAATACTGTGTCAGTGTCCGAAGGTGACTGATTCTTTTAGGGAGTTCATTTACTTCCGTAATGATGATGATGTCATAGTGATTTGATGCGAACCGTCAGTATGGTGACTTTTGTGCAAATTGAAATTGTATAGCGTCATCGTAACTACTAAGGTCTCTTTCCTGTCTATTGGTTAATAAGTATGTCATGTCATGACTTGTTACAATTTTTTATAACGGCTCATTAGATTTTAGATGTCATATCGCCGCATAACTATCGGTGACTCACTTTGGTCCAATTCTTGTAGAATATTTTGTGAGTATTGTAAGAGAATCACATAAGTAAAGTTCTGAAATACGCCAACGATAAATATTAGAGCAGTAAAGAGCCTCTGTTTATTAATATGTGAAAAAGCCCTCACGAATATACCAGAAAGTCTCACACAGACTGAACAAAACCTTTTTGTTAGTCATCCATCATAATACATTATTTATTTATGTACATACCTTTGTCTACCTAAACGAATTTCTGGTGACTCAAAAATATTATACAATAGATTGTCAAATATTCGATCTTATTTTTTTTTTTCCATCGTCCACTTTGTCAGGTAAAGAGATTTTACTAGGACACGTTTCTCGTTATACAATTTGCCCAGTACGTACGTGACTTTAAGCTGATTTGCAAATCTTTGTAACGCATTCAAAATGTAACATATTAGAGCCATGTTTCGCTAAATTGTAATTAGGATTATCGTTAAAAGTCCGCCAACCAGTTGGTTTTGATGGTTTTAGGAAACGACGGGTTTGACGCGTTAATGATTCACGGAATCGGTTTTAATAGGATTTTTTTATGGTGAACGTTTTGTGTAGTTTTTAATTTGTGATAATAGTTTATAGACAAAAAGTAAAACCTGTGATGGCTCCGAAGGATTCAAAATAACCGTTTTAAACAATCGGGTGGTTTGGTCTGCCTTAAAATCGGATATAATGTTAATTCTCGTACAGAAGTTTACACTGCTGTGAACTGTATTTGGACGAACAAATTCACAGGTTTTGCTTTTAAGTAACTGCTCATAATGAACATTTTGTTTCCAATAAATTACCTAGGGTTTCTACACAACGAGAATATTCGCAGTTTTTGTGTCATAACGCCATTCAATAGATCGACCTTTGTTTTTGTAAATTTTTTCATCACCTACAATGCAACACCTGGCGTTGCAAGGTGCCTGTCTAGCGAGTTCGTTGGCCTTTTTGCGTTATGCAGGAAAAAATATGGATAGCATTACGAAACAATTCTAGCCTTATTATTAGTGCTATCTTGTTATCCTGTGCCCCCCGCCAAGAGAAGCCATCGTGAGCAGATCGTCCTCAGGGTTTGAAGTCCTACATGGTTTGTTGGCAAGGCTACCACAATTGGTTTTTTGATTTTATTAATATTACTTTCTCATCCATTCTACTTGACTTACCATCATTTCCTTTTTTTCTAATAACCTTATTTATGGAGCATTTGACGTATTATCTACGTTAATTAGATGATCACGCAAATTCTAATCTAATGAACACAGTCGCTAACGTAACGTTCTAGTTTGGAAACCCATAGCGCCATCTAGTGTCGAGTAGCGGTACTAGGTGCTCGGTTTGGACAAGAGGTTTTCTTCTAGTAGCCAATAGTTTTTTTTTTTTTCTTCATAATGTTCTCATGTTGTACAATAATACTGAATGATTTAAAATATTAATATCGTTAACCGAACACGTTATTTAACACTTGGTTGTTTCGTCGAAAATTAAGTTCTATATCGTTGGTTTAAAAAAACATTATGATACAAAAAAAATGTAAATAATGACGCGTGTTTGATAGTTTGATAAGGCCATTCGAAACTAAGCATCTTTTACGACAGTGTAGGTATGAGCCCGGATAGCTCAGTCGGTAGAGCATTGGACTTTTAATCCAAGGGTCCAGGGTTCAAGTCCCTGTTCGGGCGGCTCTTTTTGCTTTTGTATTTTCTCTATTTCTTTTCATGTTTATTTCCACAAATAATATTTATTTCTTCTATTTATAATTTGACCTAACATTCACTTTGCGTTTATTCCTGGAAAAGTCCTAACCACGTTCACAGCAGATTAAAATCACAAAATTAATCAAATGTTTTGGATTAGAGAAGTAAATATTAAGTAAATTTTCTTTGAATTAGCAGCAACCAAATCAGTATGATGAAAATAATTAAACATTTTAATTTTTTAGAATTTTTTATGTAAGTTTGTATAGGTACTAATGTATGAAATGCTCGAATGAACTTTCGATGTGCGAAGCATAATATTTAGTATTTTACTGATGGTTAACTATTTCTTACTAAAAAATGAATTTTATAACTGCCACTATCAAATATTGAAAACAGCGCCATCTCTGTGAAGCAACGTAAAACATTTACATGGTGACTTACACAGGAACAAGCTTTACCAAGTAACTCCAGCGGTAGCTACTAGATGGCGCTATCGTGCATTAAAAACAATTGATTGTAACGCTAACAGAGGGCAGTAGTAGTTCATTTATATGAGCACATTATATTTTTACAATCCTACTTAGTTCTTCAAAGAGATGTCCAGTAAGATTTATGGCAAGAATACAAATTATAAAAAAAAAAACAACATCATTTTAAGCACACTCGTTTAAATAATAACTCAAATTCAAATAATGTTTATTTGTAGAACATAGGTAAACAAAAAGTACAGAAGCAATCGGATATCTAAGCAATTTTGAATCGAACAGCACGATACCAAAAAATTAAATAACGCCTATAGACATTTGATAATCCATACTATTACAATTTAATAATATAAGTTCGAAAGTAACTCTTTATCTCATTGTCTGTCTGTATTTTATTCCTTTTCACGCCTAAACCACTGAGCAGATTTCGATAAAATTCGGTAAGGACTTAAATGGCATCCTGGGAAAGGCTAAAGGCTACTATTTTTGTTTTAAAAATAATCCTGGGGGAAGGGATGAAAGTGTATGCGAAACCCACCCAGCATTTCTTAAGTTAGGGATATGAAAATTCAAATTTAAGCTTTTTGTAAGAAATAAAGAACTACGTGTGTCAGCGTTTTCTTGGGGTAAAATAGGGGATGATTTTAAAATTCACATGTACCTAATAATTATATTTTAATTGTACTTCTGTTTAAGAGATTTTAAAAAATTGGAAATATAGTCCTATGCCGTAAATTGAGATAACTGTCAGTCTTTATTTCATTGAATTCGGTCCACTCGTCAAAAGTTATTACAATTTATAAGTCTTAAAAATAACTTGGCTAGCACGTACGCACACTACACTTACGTGGTCAATGGCGGCGCCAGAGTATTTGAAATGAACGGTGATTATATAAAAAAAACCGTGCGAGTCGGACTCGCGCACGAAGGGTTCCGTACCATTATCTATAAAAATCACGTTTGTTGTATGGGAGCCCCCTTAAATATTTGTTTTATTTTAATTTAATTATTGATTTTTAAAGTGAATATATAAATAAATATTCTGTGAATATTTCAAGTGTCTACATAAATAAATATTCTGTGAATATTTCAAGTGTCTACCTGTTACCGTTATCAATATCGAGCAAAAACGACAAAAAAAATCACGTTTGTTGTATGGGAGCCCTTAAATATTTATGATAATCTGGTTTTTAGTATTTGTTGCTATTGCGGCAACAGAAATACATCATCTGTGAAAATTTCAACTGTCTAGCTATCACGGATCATGAGATACAGCCTGGTGACAGACGGACAGACAGACAGACAGACAGACGGCGGAGCCTTAGTAATAGGGTTCCCGTTTTACCCTTTGGGTACGGAACCCTAATTATTGATTATTAATTATTTGTGTTACTTCTTTCCTCTCGCTTTCGAAAAGGGACGGAAGTGTGTAACTGACATCTTAAGCATAGAATTAGTAAGTACTATAAAGATTGAAAGTAGAGGGACCTCTAATTTCGACCAGTGGGCGACCAGTAGTAATGAATAATTATTATTCGATTATTTTTTAATTTTTTAGCTTATTTAAATTTTAAGGTGAATTTCTGTCGCTGCTCAGTTGCATTATACCAAGGTGATATGTCGGATCATCATCATCGTATGCGACTACTATAAGGCTCGCTCGTATTTTTTTAAGTAAGACTTAGACCCACTAGCACGACAAAGCACTAAATACGTTTAAAGGCTCTTACACACTCACGCGATATCGCGGGCGCGACAGGCACCGACAAAGACAATTCCTTTGTCGGTGCATGTCGCGCCCGCGATATCGCTTGTGTTTGTAAGAACCTTAACGCTAAACTAAAACAGTGTTCTATTTCTGTCAATTGTTTGAAGTTGTCAGGGATGGAATGATTTTAAATATGTTCAGCGCTAAATGTATTTATGTTTTTTGGTGCAACCGGACCTTAGAATCATAAAATCCTGTTTTTAGGGTTCCGTACCTCAAAAGGTAAAAACGGAACCCTTATAGGATCACTTCGTTGTCCGTCTGTCTGTCTGTCTGTCAGTCTGTCAAGACCATTTTTCTCAGGAACGCGTAAAAGTATCAAGTTGAAATTAATATCAAATACGCTAATTAATATCGAATATGCTTTGAAAAAATCAAGTTTCCAAGTCAACGCAATAAAAAAATACGGCGATATAAGCGACATTATTGCGACATATTTCGATACTCGCAAATAAATCAAAACCTATAGGGCACTTCCCGTTGACCTAGAATCATGAAATTTGGCAAGAAGCAAGGTCTTACAGCACAAGTATAGGAAAAAGTCCTAAAATTGTAAGTTTGTAGTTTTATCACATAAAAAAAAATTGCGAATATCTCGCACATAAATCAAAACCTATAGGGTACTTCCCGTTGACCTAGAATCATGAAATTTGGCAAGAAGCAAGGTCTTACAGCACAAGTATAGGAAAAAGTCCTAAAATTGTAAGTTTGTAGTTTTATCACATAAAAAAAAATTGCGAATATCTCGCACATAAATCAAAACCTATAGGGTACTTCCCGTTGACCTAGAATCATGAAATTTGGGCAGAAGCGAGGTCTCAGCACATGTAAAGGAAAAAGTCCGAAAAAGTTTGTTACCTTTTCACGCCTTAACGGCTGAACGGATTTGGATGAAAGGGTAGGCCATGGCCTGGGTTCGGTCATAGTATATATTTTATCCCGGTACGTTCCCATGGGATAATTTCCGAATACCACGCGGGCGATGCATCAGGCAAAAGCTAGTTTGCTTATAAACAGTAGGTGTAAGTAACCTACATGAATTGTTTACTTGGAACATTCGTTTGTTTAAAATATTAGAATTAATTATCGTTGTTCAATGAGACCTTAGGAGCATGCTCGTATTTTTGTATAACTTCTTGTTAGACATGGTGAATTGGTGACAAAATATAGGATTATTATTTTAAAAGGTTGTTTTTTTTTTTAAAGTGGTTGCTTTCTTATGCAATTTATTTATGAATAACATGTTATCGACCCTTGGATATCAAATCGGAGCTGATGTGTAACATAATTTATTAATTATCAACATAGTATTTCAAAATACAGATACTGGGTGCCGAATCTTTCGGCAGAGCACAATCAAAAACAATTTTATCATTGTCGTGTTCAAATGGCCTTGCTATCAATGTAAACAATAAAGTTGCTAACAAACCAATTATATAGCGTACACAGTTGGTAAATAACGGAGTAATTTGTAATCAACGCTTATGGCTGCAGACTTAGCTAAGATAACCCAGTCTAACCTAGATAATTATTACATTAAATATTACCCATTTCGTACCTATTAAGACATCAGAAGAACTGACACACGTAATAGTTCTGATGTTACGATAAACGTTCGTACAGACTACTGCGATATCGCGGGCGCGGCGCGACACTAGTATCACAATTTCTTTGTCGGTGCCTATCGCGCCCGCGATATCGCACGAGTCTACAAGCGCGACGCGAGTCTGTTGGAACTATTTCTACACGAAAAAAAATTATATTTTCGCACAAGAATACGAATATTCTTATAAATATTGTTTATTTTAGTAAATATTATCTTAATATTAGAATATATTGTTAACTTGAGTAACAATTACTTAGACCAAGAAAATAATATTCTTGATTTATATTCTCAAACCAAGAATATATGCTTAACTTAAGAAAATTATGGTTTCATATCAATTTACTCATTGTATTTTAATTGAAGAAAATAAAAAAATCAACAAAAGACTATATATTCTTAGTTTAAAACATAATTATGTAATACTACAAACGTGTTTCAGAATAATATTTTTGTTCTATTGTTCCCAAGAGAACAATATTGTTAATTTGAGATAATTATTCTTACTTCAAGAAAATACTTTATAGTATTGATGCAAGAAGAATAGTTGCTCTTAATTAAAGTAACTATGATATTGTAACTAGAATCTAAATTTCTTGGTAAAAAAAAAATATACAATATTAGTTTTTGTATAAGCGAAACCCAAAACACGTGTGTAGTATTTTTTTGTAAAGAATCTATGTACAAAATTTCAAAACTGTGTCATGAAAAATCACAAAGTTATAAGGTTGTTAAGTTACCGGGTTGTCCGTACAAAAACACCGGCGCGGCGTACCCGCGCCTCCACGGTCGTCTTGCGCTCATTGATAATAATTTGGCAGTAGGTACCTAACCGTAAGGCGGTTGTATTGTAAGTAATTAAATGGTGATAACATTTTCCATCACATTTAAATATTTTTGGGACAAAATATAACATGGTGTATAAATTAATGAAATCGATTCAGTTCCTTATTCTGAACAAACTATATTCAGGTTTCGCATAATTATACTAAAAATAATGTTGTATATAAATAAAATAAAATAGAACATTTGAATTTCGCGGGTTACCTTAACGCACATCCCCCTTATGACTCTATTTTAATAGATTTGTGCTGATACAGTGACATGCTTTTCAAGTCGATTAACCGGTTTGTTTAGAACGTAATGATGAGTTAAGTAATTACTGTGTCAGGTAGGAAATAAATTTAATAAATAATCTACGAGTTACAAATTTACATTAATTTTATAGCTTCAAGTTGCTGATCTCTGGCTAAGGCAATCAAGCTCTTAATATTAAATTTTGCGAATTCTGGGTCGGAATTTATATTTGGTCGAGTCGAGCACGACTGTAAAGGTTATTTTGGTAGCTCATAAAAAAATCCAAGTTATAAATAATTTATCGAATTGAACATTGTGATTGTGCGTAAGCAAATTTAATAATTTATTGACTCGTGTCAAGATCGCCCATGATAACACCTACGATTAGCAATATACTAAGGATCGTTTAGTGAGAAACTAAACAGGATTCCAATAAAATACAAGTATTTGCCTCCTGTTATTTTTTCTTTGGTTTATGATATAGCATAAAAAATAGTCTAACAGTAACAACCTATCATACAGTAGAGAATTTACCTACATAGTAGACCAATAATTCATGACTGATAAACAAAACTTTATAGATGTAAGTACGTAGGTACCTACTCAATTTTTTTCAAAATCCGGTCTGATCAAAACGTAATATAATAAATACTGTTTATTCCAGTGACATTAAATTTATTTTATTTTGTATTATTTAATGATTAATGACATATACCATAATTCAATGTAATTGCTAAGATTATCTTGACATGACATGATTGTATTTATTACCTATCTCATTTCTTTTTTGACTACCTACCAACTAATACTATCTGATATACAGACTGTGTTTTTGTGTGTTATTGAACAACATAACGACATCTATACTCCATTGGTTTATTAGGTAGTTAAATAAAGGTAAACAAATCATAAAAAGGGTTTTCATAGATGACATTTTCTTGTTTAAAAATACGTTGTAACTTATAATCAAATGCAGTTTATTTTTGATTCTTACGATAGTTTCCTCTTTTATTACTGCGTGTTAAACTTTGTTATATTATATTCTTAAACTGCTCTTCGTAGATGTAACTGGTTGAGCACAATTTTTTTGTTACATTTATAACAATACTAGATATAATATTTTGAAATCTGCCTATTGTAAAGAGCCCAAAAAGACAGGCTCTCTAAACGTCAACGAAATAAAATGTTACTAAATTGAAGAGTACAACTGTGACGTAGCATGACAACTGAAGTGAGACAGGTATTACGTTTATTCGGTTAATTGACAGCTCACGTGGTTTTTGTTGTTTACCATTATTTAACTACCAAACCAATGGGGTAAAGACATAATTTTTCTGTAATTTATTGTATTGTGTTTTTTTTTTAATTTTGAATAAATTTATGCTGTGTACTAATTAATGTAACTCAACAGCCAACCAACATTATGTTGTAGTGCACTGACAGGGTTCATGTACAAAAGCCGACAGTAATTTATTAATTAATAATTTTAATTTAATAAATAAATTAGCCGCGCTATTGTAAATTTTCTAATATATTAAAATTATGCCCACTCTTACAAGAGTTACATACTTCTGAAAAACGTCCGTCTGTTATTAATACCAAATCTAATCCTTTCATTTTCACATTCATTGCACTATGCTTTTCATCTCAACTTTGATCAAGTTGAAATAATCTTTCAGGTATATTTTGCGTAGCAGGTGGCGTTCTTTAGTTTCTGCCTACCACCCCATGGGAAGAAGGCGTGAGTTTATGTGTATGTATGTGTATATTTCTAACATTCTACAAAAATAAAGTTATAAAATAATCAAAATACGTAAGAAAAAATAGAAATCTAAACATTGGGAGGTTGATTTAAATAAGCGTTGATTAAAGAGGCGTTTAAACAACAAAAATGTATGGTTTAAACAGTCGCTAATCACTACACCCTCTCGAAGAGAGGATGCCTGTGTCCCAGCTGTGGGAACATTATAGGCTGATTTTGAATCACTATAAGCAACGTTTATAAATAAAGGGGTAAATTTCTAAAAGCTAGTTTCACGTATTTTGATAATGTTATAGTTTTTTATAAGCTATCTAGGACATGGAACAAAACACATAAAAGAAATCTTAACCTATACCACATGGCAAACTGACCTTCGTTATTTAGTTACTTCATTAATATTATATGTAAATTAGTTAGCTAGCTGATATTGTTTAGCTGCGATAATCCCAAAAATACATTGTTTGGCTCGTCTATTTATATTTGTAAAATTAACAATCTGGAGAAACTGTAAAACACTTCGCGCAATGTTTTAGAGTTATGTTCTTTTGTAGTTGTACTGGGTTTTAAGTATTGCTCTTAAATAATATGTATTATATATGTATATTTAGGTAGCTACATACCTACTATGTACTTACTAAATTATCATAGTTATTATCTTATGCTAAGGTAAAGTTTTAAGGATCGTATAGACTGGCGCGACACCGGTAGATCAATTTCTATGAAAATTTCATAGAAATTGATCTACCGGTGTCACGCCGGTCAACACGAGCCTCTAAGCTTTGACATTTACGTATTTTCATGTTATAAAATATTCGGAAGTTCGTAAATTGTGGCGTTAAACATTAGTTTAACGCCACAATTTGAAAACTTCCGAGAATAAAACTTGAGAAGACAATTCTGTCAATGTAAAATTTTAAATAGGTAATTGCCTATGTAGATAAATCATCATTTTAGCCGAATCACGTCCACTGCTGGACATAGGCCTCCCCCAAAGGGTGCCATAATCGCCACCGCTTGGCAGGCGAGTTGGCGATCGCGGTATGGTGTTAAAATGCATAGGGAACGCTGCTGCCCATTCTCCTTTTACGACACCCACGGGAATAAATAGGTTGGTGCTATCAGGGGCGAGCCGTTCATAGAGGCAATTAGGCCTAGCCTACCCTAGCCCAAATGCATTTATTTAACTATGTTATAAAATAATACAAAATATAAAAAAAAAGTTAAAACTCTTGTTAGAACACTTATAGCAACTTCTCGCACCCGTGTGACGTTATTACAGTATTTAGTCAGTACGTAGTATAGGCTCCAAGACGAATTGACTCATTTTGCAACTTTTTCATTGATAAATTTAAGCACACTGATGCATATCTTGTGTGTATGAACGGCACACATGTCTAGATTATGGGCGTAACTCCTTGCGGTGCGTTCCGAGTTAGACTATAATCAATTTGAGCGCCTTAATAGAAATTCTCACCGTAATAGTTTGCCCGCGAAAACGATGTGAGCGCTGTCAGCGATTATGTTCTAATTCGGAATGCAGCCTTGATGACGCCAATAACCCCGCCAAATTTTGTAAATACGCCATATTGTTTCATCGTGATAAGCAATTTATAACGCGTTCTTACTTCCTAAAATGTCCTTCCTAACCTATTAAGTTATTTAAAATTTGTTTTAAAACAGAAAAGTACAGTAAATGGGTCTTGTGTATAATTGTTTGTTGATGTTTTTAGCACTTAAAAATAGTATTCAGTTGTGAAGTGTGCGCTGAAAATTTGTGTTTGTTATTGTTAGACTTAGAAGTTAAATGCAATAAGTTTTCTCAATTATCGAATAATGATAAGATTCAAGTTGTGTCTAAAGGTAGATGTGTACCCGAATTACGAAAATTAATGCAAAAATATGGTAATTTTTCTCGTACTCGTCATTTCAATACTCAAAATTATGCAACATTTATTTGGCTCTGTGGATTTAGACACAAATAAATTATTTTGTTTAATGACTTCCAATAAGTGGAATGAGGGCGAGTTCTTGTATGTATAACTTTTACAGGCTTATTTTCAAATTTAAATCAATAAATGTGACTACTTTGAGGGTCACCATAAATATGTAGAGCGACGTGGTTTTTTTTTTTTTTTTTTTTTTTTTACTATCAGTATTTCGTGGCCTACCCTCCATGGAGAACCACTGCACGCCACCGGGTGCTATTCTTTACGTCTGGCACCACACGGACACTGTAGATAAATAAATGCCTTTATTTTCAATATCGTATTCAAGTCAGGTTCTAAAAAGGGTAATATATATATTATAATAATGCAAGGTTACAATGACTACAAGCTTTAAAGGCGTTCTCTATAGGGTGCAGTTATTGCATAGGTACCGATAACGGCCATAATTATGTGGTCTCGAATCTGATTATTGACAAGTAAGTAATATCAATTGTGGTTACAATATCCACACTTGTGTAACCTGAAATAAAGGCTCCCGTAGACAGGCTTGACGCGACGGTGCGACACGATTCTCTTAGAACAATTCCAATACTGATTTCATAGAATTTTTTCTACTAGAACCGCGTTGCGCCTGTCGTCGAGCCTTAAAATGGCTGCCATAATCATAATATTGCTTACAAAAGCCACTCCGACCGGTTCCCATGCTACTTTAAAAAACATCAAATGTTGATAAAAAACGTAAACGAGTGGTCACAGTTATAAATAGAAATGCGCGGTAAACAACGTGCGAATGAATACCTGGTGATTTTATTAAATTTTGTGCAAAAAAAAAACTGTGTTTTTATGTAACAAGATTTAAGTTCCATCGTAACGGATGTCGAATGACTGGGTAAATTAAATCGCTATTTGCACGAACAACAAAAAGTGAGATTACCATCGAAATAACATTACCCATTGTACAATTCTTCGACTAATTATTATTATTTTTTAAATATTAGATATACAATATTAGTTTTAGTAGGTATATGCGAATCTATGTACAAAATTTCAAAACTGTATCATGAAACATCACAAAGTTATAAGGTTGTTATGTTACCGGGTTGTCCGGACAAAAACATGCTAACGGCGGCGGGCGGCGCTCCCGCGCCTCCAGGGTCGTTTTGCTCTCATTGATAATAATTTGGCAGTAAGTACCTAACCGTACGGCGATTGTATTATAAGTAATTAAATGGTGATGACATTTTCCATCACACTTAAATATTTTTGGGACAAAATATAACATGACATGGTGTAAAAATTATTGAAATCGATTCAGTTCCTTATTCTGAACAAACTATATTCAGGTTTCGCATATACTAAAAATAATGTTGTATATTTCTGTTACTGCGTAAGTCACACTATTCACCCTGATTTTTCATGTAAAAAGTTACCTAAGTAATCAATCAACACCCAGCTATTTTTTAGATTTTATCTCTATTTTGAAACTTATCCAACTAGTTTCCAATTTTTTGTATATTTATGTTACGCATTTCGTAGATTAACACATTCATGACCAAGTTATTTCATTGTCATGCTTGTAAATGTAAACGAAAAGGTGTTATGATAACATTTGTGTGCCAAGTTTTCACAGTTTTCATCTCAACCTTCACTATCGTTATCTCCAACCACATTTGTAGACAAACAAACATGTTTTCGACTTTTGGACCGTACCTAGTCGCCATTTTATAGAGTTATTATGATAATAACCGTAAGCCAGTTTCTGTTTACATTTTTTCTTGTTCCGTCAAAACAAGTGGTTTTGCTTAATATTCCAATTTGTAGTCATCTTGTTTTAATAGACGCCGAATTAGAATTAAAGTCGAGGATTAATGCGAATGTTAATATATTAGGCAGGTGCGTTTTAATTATAGGTACAATAACTTTGTTTTGTAAGCTTATTATTGGTTAATCTCCATAACTGATGTCTTTTTTTAGAGACGTACCTAATGTATTTTCATCGTTATGACTAATGCCATTCTTAATTGCCTGGGCGTGTTACAAAGCGCTAACTGGAATACAAATTGCCTCAAGTTTTATATGAAGTCTCCAGCTAAAAATATTCAGGGAAAAGCTGAACGTTTTACACTTTGTAAAAGCGAGAGCTTCAAGTATTATAGTTCAAGGGCGAATCGTAACCCTGACTGTTCCGGAGAACTGAGGGTGAATAATACAGCCCAGTTCCAAGTAGGTACTCGACTCATCGGAAAATCCGATCCCTGTTCGAGAGTTCAATATATCGGAAACTATTCCACACAATCAAGTAATTATGTGAAACGTGGAAAAATATACAACGTCATTATTGTGAATTTTCTCCCTATTACTGTCAGCGCTCACTACCGCCGTTGATCTCGACTAATCGACTGCGGACGATGGAAAATTACTCACGTGCCGTGTGCTTCGTGGAAACACACGCCGCAATGCGGTATAACTAGCTGATGATAAAAAATAAACTTTTGAAAAGTTGCCTTTGAAACTACCGTTGCTTACGAAGAATGCTAGTGTGATAGAATGCGATATTAACATAATTGAAATAACAGCTTAATTGTTTACTTGATCGAAACTTAATACCAAATATTGAAATTCCTCTCAAAATAAAATTACGTTTTTAAACAGACTATAAATACAATGAAGTTAATGTGAAACTCCGCAGTGATAGAAACTTCGGCCAAGCCTCAATAATAAACAGAAAATCCAAACTTCAAATGTTTGCTGACCAAGTATTGATACGGGCTATTTCAGTAGTCTTAGTCATAAGGCAAAGGAAAGCTCTGTGCAGCCTGCTAATAAGAATGACGTCAGTAAGGAGTCCGTCAGATGACATCATGAAACTTTATGACGCCTACAAGGAAAGAGAATAAATAAATACCAATGAATTAGCGATGTCTGAATTAAAATGACATAATTTGGTAGTATTGTGTCCTTTATTGAGAGGATTATTGGAGATTAACTTCTGCCCGCGGTTTGGCCCGCGTGGATGTCGTGAATATATCCCACGGGAACGTGCTACCGGGATACAAAGGCTATGTGTAACTATCATCCAAATCCATTCTGCCGTTAAAGAGTGAAAAGGTAACAGACAGACAGAAAGATAATAAAGGCTTTTTTTTTTAAATTAAACTGGTTTATAATACTATTTTTTTTTATTAAATAGTTTTATATTACTCAAACTGACAAACGTAAAAAAAAAAACATTTTGATGATATCACCATTGGCAACGTAATATCTACATAATAGCTATAACTTTATATTGTAATAACTTTTAAGCGGGTGGACCGATTATGATAAAATAAATAATAATATGAAATAAACACTAAAAGAAATTTAAACTCAAAATACGGACTCTGCCTATATTTCCAATTCCTTAAATCTCAAAAATTTCAATAATCATGGGAATTTTAAAATCATCCACATTTTACCCCCTTTAGGATCATTTTTTAAGCAAAAAGAAGCCTATGTCCTTCCTCAGGATCTATCTCCTTCCCAAATTTTATCGAAATCCTTTTAGTGGTTTAGGAGTGAAAATTTAACATACAGACAGACAAAAAGAGCTACTTTCGAATTTATAACATTAGTATGGATTCCAATATTGGTAATTCATAAGACAAAGGAAACCTCCAGTCTTCGTAACCATTCAAATATGACGTCAGAATCCGGGATCAGTCAGATGACATCATAAAACCTGATGACGCCTACCAGGAAGGCGAATAAATACCAACACGCTAAGTACAGATTTAATCCACTACAGATTTTACACTTACTTAATTTTTTCCTGGTTGGTTCTATAGATAGAACAAAGGATTTAAAGATGTTTATTCCATATTAGTACGAAGTTATCTTTGTTTTTCCTCCATCCCAAATATGTATTTTCCTCGCTACTAAGATGTTTAAAAATTGATCTCGCTGGTGTAACAAAATTACTAGCTGATATAATTTAGATGTAGGTTTTTGTCTTTATAACTTCACGACTTCGACCTCATTTTGCTTGCTACGAAACTTTTTATCTTACAAGGTTGTGTGGTATAATAGCGTGTCTTCAGTGTCCTCTTAACGATCCAGGATACTTATTCTTTAATGAAGCTTAAAAGGAATATGTGAGAACCATGACTTGTAAATTGAGTAGCATGTGGAGCCATCTTCATAAAGTTGTTTCTTTTAAGAGGTCCGTCTATGCTTTTAAATTTTAACTTTGATGTATTTTCATAATGGGGTGTAGTACTTACGTTTTTAACTTTAAAGTAAAGGATAGCTATGATTTTTTTTATAAGATGCTTTATAAGCTCAATATACACTCTAGTCAACATTTTGAATGTGTCTTGATTTCGTAACATTTTCAAAATATTTGGTTGAAAGCAATTCCATCATGTAGGATAATTTCGAAATTATTTAGACTACAATATGTTTGAAACTCCGCCAACCTTATCTTCTTGCATTTTGGCGCAATCTGCTAGAATCTGCAGCGCAGCGATATAGTTTTTCCAATTTTGCTGAATAAATAATCCTCTCCGAATATTGCGGGGAAAACATTGTATGAATTTCCATTGCCGCATGAAGTCATTTCAATTTGGTTTATGATATTTTGTCGAAAGGATAGGGCAACAGTGGGTGACATCGCGCATTGTTTACGTTTTCAATTGTTATTACCTAAATTTATTACAAGTCGTTTCGATGTGATTTTGTTTGTTGCAAATCGATTAATTTTATGCGACACTTTCATTGATTTGAGGTTTTTGCTATTTATTTACCATTGCTGACATTGTCGTGTCGTATGTATTACATTATTTTAATTTATTATAAATAGGCTTTGTTCAATAAGTGGCAATGGTTAATTTATGTGCATTTGCTATTTATTGATATTCTTGGAAAACCCGTATTATTTGTTTCTAGTATCGCTTCTAATGGTTTGTAAATCTTTCTAGTAACTTCTTTGCTTTTCTTAATGAACTCATCTGTATAAATGTATCGCTGAAAGGCTCTAATATTTTTACTCTGAAATATTGTTTGAGTAGGTAAGTATTCTTGAGATTTTCCGTTTTTAATTTAAACCGAACTCGTTTCTTTTTAATGTTGTTATACCAAACCCTTGAGACGTGCTTGATACTCAAGAGTTTTAAGGTGTTCTACACAAAATATTATTTTAACATCAGAAGAAATATTATTTTAAATAACGAAGACACTATATTGCAGATATATCGATATATTGCTTTTTATCAACAGAATTATATTGTAGAGTAGTAATGTGCAGTGAAAAGCGAGCAATTTGCTTACTGTACCATCACATGTTACCTACTGTAAAAGCAGTAAAGTTACATCGACTGTTGCAACGTGTTGTGTGTAATATTTACGCCTTTACGGTCACTTCAGCTGATACTCCGATTAGTTCGTTAATTTGTAAAATAAATTGGACATTTCCCCGACAGCTCCATGTTCTGGCCCCATTGACGTAATATCGGTATGATGTACAGTCGCTTCAACAGGTTATACTTGCTCAGAAGCCGTGCGGATTATTAGCCACATATCTAAATAAATACTATTATTTTTGTAATATATTGTGAAGGTAATTATAGCAATTGTTTATGAGCTTTTTCCTGATTTTTTTTAAATCCAGGTTACAAAATTAATCGTTTATATGATTACAGAACAAAACAATATGCGTATGTTATGCTTATGAGCTTGTATGTGATCGGTGGAACATTCGATGCAGCCGATTACATTGCTAGTTTTCCGCACACAACAATAGCTTAAACCCGACTATGATTAAAATCCAATTTTCATAAAACTTGTAATTCTTAGAACTATTAGAAAGCCGTTAACAAGCGAATCGGCATTACGCTCAATTTTCTGTTTTAACAGACTAATCAGTACAGTCAGTCACAACAGTACCTACCTACCGCGTTACATGCGGTGCGTTATGTGTTGAATTACACAGTTGCAGTTGTGTCGTAACAATAATGCGTAATGTCGTAGATAAATAGGCGATTTAAAAAAAATATGCGTGTGAATCCGGAGTAGCGCAAGTGGAGCGCATCTGAAGCTCTGACAACTGACTGCTACTCATTTTTGACGTGAGTGTACACTTTGGAAATCGTTCTGGATATCTTTGAAGAGTTTATGGTTGTGTGTGGGTGTCGTAAATACGACTGGTGTCTAGTAAACAACATGTTTACAAATCGCACGTTTCCACATTGGCTGTGTAAGATCGATGAATTGGATTCGGTAGCTAAATGAAATTTGAATTGCAGTTGGTAAGACAAAAACATAATTATGTACGCTCTCCGAGTTGATAGTTTCCTGTTAAAGCAAACAAAATTAAAACCGCAATCTAAAACAGATTTATGTTCCCTTGATTCACAACACAACATAAAATGGAAAATTAATGACCCTGGATTTGTTAATCTTTAAACGAAGCGACTTAAAAGATAAACTATCACTTAGGTGACACAATATACACTCCAAAAATAATAAAGGATCAACTCTTTGACAGCTAGAATGCAACATAAAAGACATATTCTTATATCCCTTTGAAACATCTCCTGACCGTAAAAGGAGCAAAATAGTAAGAACTTCCTGTGACATCTCCAGGAGCCCTTAATGTGTTACGCTGAAGTTTTTCTTCCTCTCGACTATTTTCGTTAACGTGTAAACAAATGGTTTCTGTAACACTCAACGTCATTGAACAGTTTTCTGGAAACCGGTTTGTAATACTTGCCTGAAAGTTTTCGGAAGCTCTACAGTTCTTGTTAAGGAGGATATGTTTTACGTCAGTTCGTATACTAGCTACTGTTGTACTAAACCAATTCGATGAGTCAATATTTCACCTTTACCTCACTCGTACCCCGTAGAGGAGAGTAGAGATTTAGCTAAGTTCGGGTTCTCAACGACTGGTTACGAGTTTATCATGAACAACGAGACGGAAATACAAAAGAACCCCGCATGATAATGGCATGATACCATGGGTCATGTAGAATTTAATATAACTTAACATTACGTGATTTAATGGGCTTTCAATGTAGACAAAGCGATAGGTACCGTTCGTAATAAATTAAGGTTATCTGTCAGGTTACAACTTGCGTCTAACCACTGCTGCACTGTTTATATTTACTTAACCCTCTGTGATCCGGTTTACCTTATCCAGAAATTATGATAACACTGCAATAATCGAAGTCGTAACTCATCGTTTACGTATAATAATCTCTTTAAAACTATAAATGAAATCGCAAATAACTTAGAAAGCTATGTATCCATATTTGTTTATTACGCGATAAATACTGATACTTATATTAGCTGTACAACTTTCTTAACATTTAAATACATTTGTAGGTCACTTAAGATTTGCCATCATTTCAAAGTTATCGCTGTAAAAGCCACTTGTTTGTAAACCTATAAAGAAAACATGTACCAAGTTATTATAGCCAATAGTTTCGTTCGTTCCCATCTACATAATCGTAAATTCTTTCATGTCGTCTTCGTTCATAAACAAGTCTTTCATTAATTTAAACCTTTAGAAAGCTTACCTTTGGCACAGGTCGAAGTAAGCGAAAGGAAAATAAGTTTATGCCGATAAAATTGTTTAAACAAACGATTTGAATACAACTCCCGAGAGAATAGTGAAAGTAAATTGAATTCGCATCGGATCGGTACAACTTACAATCTTGTTTTCTCTTCGTTTTTTTTTTTTTTTTTCATTATTGTTATCTCCACCGTTTCATTCAAGTCTAGGTCAGTGTTATAAGCGGAGGTGATCAAATGTTTATTACAGCCATTATCTCCCAAGAACCGGTCCAAGAATGATATTGATACACAGTTTGCTGAAGCAGTTCTTATTTTGATGATGTTATTAAGTTTTCAAACAGTGAAATCGTATTGGTACAAATAAGTTAGTAATCATCTTGGATTAATAAGCGTCTTGAAGCCTTTCATCACTTCCCTGTAAGCCGAACATAACATTGATCCAACTTTTTACTCACAATTACACACAAACCCAGTGAACAGAACGCAAACCATAATAATGATACCAGTTTTCCATAATACACGGCTAGTAACACTTTACATAACAAATTGCAATGCACTTAGGTACGAAGGTAGCTGTCCACCGGCGCACGGGCATGCAATTGTCGTGATTTACATCGCTGACTGGACGGCTGGACGTCCATTGCTTCGCGTCTGTATGAATTGTGGCACGTCGCACGTTTGATGGATAGGGTAGTTGAAAAGTTTATGTAATGTACGTAACGTGGCAGCGGTTTTTGGGACAGTTAAGGCCGTCTTGTAGTGCGGTGTGTAGCCGGCTGTAACTGGCCGGTTGCGAGCTTTGAACTGCTAAATTTTGTGTATATTTGCTCCATAGAAAAAAATAGTAAGGAAATTATAAAATGTGTTCTCACCAAGTACTAAAAAAAAAAAGGCCTATCTTTTGGTATAACTTTTACATGGTTTAACGAAGTAATCTCTTCAAGGTACACGTTTTAAATAGCGATTTAGTGTCATCTTTGTGTTTTTTTTTTTATCGAGCCAATTAATTTAATTCATGTTTCTATCTTCACACAGTGCTTGATAATATGTTCAATTTTTTTTAAATATTTTCTTTTTGTGCAAAATTTATATTTTGCTAGATTTACAGAGGTTTAAAAAAGTTAAAAAGTACTGCAACCTCGCCTTAAAGTTGGTACAGTTTAACATTCACCTATCAGACATTTTTATTTCCTTTATTTTTACTTACTAACCCTCGAGAAAATGAAATACATGAAGTAACTTTATAATATATCTATCAAATCATGACTATTAACAAGTCTCCAAAATTATAACCGTCTGTGTCTCATAAATTATTGTCCTCAGTCATCACCACATGAGTGTGTTCACTGTAGACGCGACGAACTGTGTGATAACATTAATTAGCCCACTTGCATTCTAGAAAAGTATTTAGATTCGTTTGATACATTACTTAGCTTAACTCCAGTCATTTGCTCAGTTTAGCTTAGCAAACAGAGAAAGCATCCAAGTCTGTTTAAGGAAATTTATTTTAAACGTTGACTTATTTCTTACTTCCAAATATACTGAATATCCAGTTACGGAATCTCAAACTACCTAATTGCCTTTCTCTTTTTCCCGCTCCTTTTATGCAACAAACGTCATTTGTAGATAAGAGTAATTTGTTACGTTACGATAAAGCCAATTGACAGAACGTAGGAAATTACTTGACTGCAAGAGTACAGAATGTAACGAGATCAAAAAATAAAATTGATTTCATGTTTTGCATAATCTTAATCGTGCCTGAAAATGAAAGAGTTAGTTCTGTTGTAACTAGTTTAGCAGATTTTAAAAGCATCCCAAATATTGACACATTTGTACCTAACACATTATATGCAATAGAAACTGAGTTATTTGTCATCGAAAGACCCTCAAATGCAATTGCACATAAAAACTGAAATATGTGTATAAAATTAGGTGCACGATTCATCTTCTAACCCGTTTATTTAAAACCGCACAATCAAGCTTAGTATAACTTCAACACAATGTAAAATTACTTCTAACTTGATAGATTTATGTCCAAGTAATCACGTGCAATCTAATTATGGTCATTGTGTTGTGAAACATGAAAATAAATCTTCTGTTAATGACGATACTGTGACGTCCAGTCCTCTATCCTTTGTATGAAAATTGCACATAATAAACGGTCGGTTGATTTGATTTAATACGGACCGGTATTGATCTTATAATGTCGATCGCGAATGCCTGAATTGCGGTACTCGAACAATACTTCGGTTGCGCAGCGCTGGGCTGTGTCCTTTCAACTGTGTCATAATCGGAATAAATATTCCATCCGCTTAAGATAATAGCTTATTATTTACGCTCAGTTAATAATACCTTGATATATTGTCCGGCGGAAAATTACTAGGAAATCGCTGTAAATGATACAAAGTTATTACCTACCTTTAATCCTAAAGATAAGAACTACTACTGGATGGATCCTCCTTCGGACACTGCTACAACGGGTATAAATGTATAATGTCGACAAAATATGCGCTGCACTATGGTATTTATTATTTAAATGGATTCTTCCACTCTTTCCAATGTATCAAAGCAAATCCTCAGTCAGACAGGATGGTCTATTCTTATTGAAGACCACGCAGCGTTTAATAATAACGTTATTATTTATGCTCATCTAATAATACTTTGATTTAGTATGACAGAACAGCTATTAGGAAGTCACTGTTAACGGCACAGTTCTGCTCCGAAACTATTTAATTAAACTCTTCTTCGCTCAGTTGATTGAGGAAACTATGAGCTCCGAACTAGGATGTAAATTCCTGAGCAGGTATTTCGATCGACGATTATCGCGGGTGGAAATAGCTCACGAAACTATGCACTGATCTCATGTTTGCAGTTTTAAATTGACGATGAGCAGTCTGTTTATTCAAATTGGCCATACATTTCGCTGACTTGACTAAGGTATCCATCACTTCATGTCAAAGTTCCTTTAATTACTTCTGTTTAAGTGAATATTAGAACCCTAATGAAATGGCATTGCGCTTCCCCAGCGAAAATATATTTGATTCGCAAATGGCGGCCAACGAAAATTAACGTCTAGCCCAGTAATTAGGAAAAGCATTCTCATACCACCTTGCCTCCTCGAAACCATGTTACGTTAAAGTAATCTTTTACAAAAACATTAAGTACTCGTACTGTCAAAAGAGATAAAAGATATAAATATCACCTTCACTACCTGTCTCATGATGCCCTACATACCTGAAAAAACATCCGGCACGATGACACATCATGTTGCAGCCTACGGGGTATAATAGCTTAATTTAAAATTATATAATAACACTTTTTATTTTAAATATTTAAGTAGGTATTATGTTATGGCAACCTCATTCTGTTGACTAGTCTGACAAATTGCTTTGAAAGAAAAGTAGGTTCTCGGTGTATTCCTAGCCTCAGATAAATTTGCAAGTTTAGATGTGTAATTAGTCATGTTATTCTAATTAATTTACAAGCACACAGAGTAAACATTAATTAAAATGTAGGGATGGCTCTCTAAGGACACCACAAAAGCTTTATTACCCCTGACCTTTTTCTTGACGAAAGTTAAAAGCACGCCCGGTCACCAACCTATTAGACCTTCAAAATGACAATCTGATGTAACAATCGATTTCGTTTTTTTCAACCCTAATAACCGCTAACCTCACCTCAGCGTACCCCGGGCACGCTGAGGTCAGTGTGAACCACCAAATTATCTCACCGGACTCTTTTCCACCACTGACGTCAGCTCCCAGGGTAAACATGTTGGGCTTGATAATTTTTTAATCTTTTGTTTTGATGCCTGCTTGCACGCGCTCTGCTTGTTAGATTAACCGATCCGCCGACATGAGGATTAATGGGATCATATTTTATTTAATAGTTTATGGCACAAACAACTCGCCTGGATCTTACGTCATCGCTTGTATATTTTGACCGACAAAGATTGAACGCCCAGCTGATTGGGGCACCGATACCGACCGAATTTGTAAGCTTAAACAAACCAAATTCCTTGTAGGAAGCCAGGTAAATATTATATTATTCAGAAGAGAAAATACAATTAAATGAATAGTTGCTTAAACCGTAGTTAACCAAGTTTAATCTTAGCATAAATCTATAGACAAACTTCATAGCAACATTATCTTTAAGAGCTGATTTGTTAATTTTAGCATAACAATATTAGTAGCATGTTAAACAACTTAACCGTTGGTGTCGGCAACATTTTGCAAGCGTCCGCTAAATTTTACAGCCGCTAAACGTTTTATTTATATGCCGATTCCGCATTGCTCTCTGCGGGGACAGGTGAAGTTTAATTGTCGCACATAACAATAAAACAACATTGCACGCCGTATACGAGTATACGATTATATGTTAACAGATCTGCAGCGCCATTAACTTGAAATTGCCATGTGTGCCAATAGAACGTCTTTCATACATCTCTTAAACTCAAACATACCTAACATCTCCCCTACCATCACATCATACTATACACATACACTCCACTCAACACCACACAATCATCTACCCAAATATACGCAACCGATTCATACCTTCATACCTTATTTTATGGTTTATCATTATTTTTATTCTACTCATTAATGTACGTTTTTAGGTACCACATCGTCACTGGTTTAACTTGTTGTTGTCTTTTAGTAAATATAATAACTTAGTCCACATAATGGCTGAACCCTATCTCTTAAGATACAGGCCTGACCTAGTTTAAGGGATAGAGTTGAAATTTACTGTACTCCTATGCTAAATTTGTATTGAATAGCGTCAACTGAATGTATGCAGTGCAATGTGATTTTGTTTTATGCAATAAATTCTTTATCTATCTTCTTTCCCAGAAACTTGCAAATATTTTAATTGAAAGAATGGAATTCGCAATCCTCTCAAGGTTGTGCATGGCTAACCATAGCCGGTTGGAACGCAAATTACGATTTCATAATAAAAGGTGGATCAACAATTCTACTAATTGCATTTGCATTTTTTGTAAGCAAATATGATATGAATTTAAGTGAAGTTTGTGTAACCTCTTCCACGCTCGTTTGAGAGTGAATCATGGACAAACATGACCAGTGCGACGCCTACAAATATGTATTAAGTTCAATATTTGTGGCGCCAACAGAGAGTCGTAAGCAATCTCATACTTAAATACACATTTAAGTAGGCTTTCTGAAATATTTACGCTAGGGACAGACACGTTATTGGAAAAGTGTAGTTCTGCAAAATTTCAGCAGCTTATTGGGAAATCATCGACATCACTATAAATTTTGTATCTAGCACCACAGGCCCTATCAGAATACCAGCCCTGTGGTATTTATTTTTTAAATATCGCAGCATTATGCTGAGATAGCTTTTTGGCATCAAGTCTTGATTGTTTTTTTTTTGTGCATATTGTTAGTTTTAAATGCTATTTTTGTATTTCTTGTGCGTGTCCCAAATAAATATTTTTCTTTCTTTCTTTTAGACTTAATATTTTAACCAAAATTTTTATCAATATGACCCAACAAAAAATAATAAAAACTGGCCCGAGTCCCTAACGCACGTTATTAACGCACTGTTGACAACGCTCAGTTATTTTAGGGCGCGATCATGTAAAGTAACGCTCCAATGCGCCGATTGACGTGTACACGAGCATATGGAACTATTCCTGTGCCCGATCAGTTTACAGGGATCGTCAACTTACAGGGACTATTAGGTTCAATGGACGTGAAGTAACGGTCACCTGCTAAAGTGACGGGAGATTGTTTCCTGTGCTTGTTTTGTGTTGATTTTCTTTTGTTATTGTGGGGAATTGTATTTAATTGCAAAGGTATTGAAGGACTTTTTTTTCTTTTTTTTAAACGTTGCCCCACACTAGGAATTTCTCCTGTATCGTGGTTGCGTTTACAAACATTGCAACAACAACACAACACAACGCAACAACAACATTGCGTAGGTACATAGCGTGGGTGCGTTTACAACTTTGTAAATTTTAGGAAGCTTTTGATAGTTTTTGGTTGAATTCATAAGCACTAAACTGACTGCACATAAGGTTGAGATGCTACTTAGCGGTTCACCACAATAATGCACACAATAATAATTAAAATAAACTTATTTCCTTATCATTCTCATAACTATTTCTGCATTACTAAAATATCCATGATACAGCGAATGACAATGATTCAGTTTCAGGATGTACCTTATCTCTCTGGGAAAATTTTAAAGTTGACTTTATGAAGTAATGTGTTAATACAAACGTTTATAATGTTATTCATGAATATAATTGATGTGAATGTATCTTTTTTTAGACCCAATTTTCATTAACCACTTAAAAGTAAGTCCCTGTTAGCTTGAGAAACGTGTAGTCTTTCGCAGTTCAAATACTGTTAACTTGTTAAGTTACCAATTTAGTCCAATTACTACAAAAAGTTACGCCAATTACCACAAACAAAACATAGGGGTCAATGACCTTAATTCAAAATACTAAGGGGTCAAAGTCAAAAGAAATACGCACATACAAAAAATGTTTCACAAAGATAATTTCTCATAATCATGGTGGCATACAAACATTAATTTGCAACATCATTAAGTTGGTCGTTGAACTGCTAATAGCTTCGGTTACTATGGAACCCCATAACGTCACATCAATCATCTGTTTGGCACCCGGAAGGCACTAGAAAGTTCGATGAACGGCCTTTGCGTACGACCTTTGTGTCCAATTACTGCCAACCCCCCAACAGGAGGTCCTTATAAATATATTATTTTCCCTGTCCTCTTAATTTGGTCCGTGCTGGCTGCGACTGCTTCTGTCACTAAACAATGATGATTTCCATAAAATATGTTATTACCTATATCTGCTATAAATATTTTAGTATATTTACTAACGTGATCCGTAGGTGGACACTGCGATTTTAAATTATGTAGTCGAATTCTAAACATGCCAAATAAAATAGATTTTGGTACGCAGTTGGACTACAGAGATGGCAAGCTAAGAGCTCAAAAATAAGTTAATTGATGGAGTTATTTCCAAATCGCGTCTTCTGCTAAATAATTTCCACCAGTGAATCAGATTTAGAGGATCGGATCGGAATAATTCTGTTGTTGAACATTAGCACTATTATCCAGTCCAACACTCCCTTAATATTACCCCTATTCATCGTCATTCGTCATCGGTCACTACCCTCGCGGGCTCGGCTTCACCCTCCGTGATTATTCAAGGTTCACCGCACGACCTTCACTGCTCCTCAGGCGTCAACTTACTAATGTCATTAGCGTCAAGTTACTACACAGCACGCCCGGCTGCTTTCGCCACTGTATTTAAAACACTACTTTCTTTGTTTCTCTCTTTGTTATTCTTCATTTTTTTACTGGATGCGTATTTGATTTCAATTCGTACGTTTTCTGAATTCTCAGTAAACATTAACACAACTGCGTGTTCAGTTTTCATGAAATCGTTTGGCTCAACTATTGTTTTTAATATTTGTAGCTGTCAGTAATCTGTTAGATCGGTGTTACGGCTTTGTAAACAAAGATCTCGCACATCACCATCATAGTTTACAAATTAGAATTATTCGTCTATTTTTCTTCTGTCCGTCTAGTTTTTATTTGTTGTCCTCTGCGTTTATCGAACACGTCTCGCTGGTCTCGTAACACTTCGGATTCGTCATTCGTCTAATTTCGTTAGCCGTGGGTGGAGGCCGACAATCTTTATGATCGCCACGAGATTCAATTAAACCACTTAATATTGTTGTATTAGTTGTTATATGCGTCAATTCTTTAAATAACGCTACATTCAAAATAGTTAGTCTTCAAAATACCGTGAACACAAATCTGTCATTCAAATGATCAAGCAGCTGGTTTTCATATATCAAATATATTAAGTTTGTTTGCAATATTAACACCCTCTTAAACATTGCCTGTTATATTTCTATAATATTTTCACGCCAATATATGTGTGTTGGAGTCGAGACAAATTGCGCTCTTAAATGTAGCAAGTTTTATACGACGATTTCAGCGCGTGTGAGTGCTTTTATAAATCTGGAACCATTTCCGAGTGGAAAACCACTGCTGTCATAAGATTAAGGATTCTAATTTCTCACGACAGTGCATTACAGTGTGTTATTCGAAATTATTCCAAGGCTATGACCTGATTCACTTTGAGCTTGCGTACCTAATAGTAATGTTCATTCCGCTCCACAGTTTTCATTAACAATGAACCAGCATGTTTTCGGATTTACTGCAGCTATAAAACACTTTGTTAAGCAGTTTTAAATAATTAGGTACTGAATAAACTATAGCACTTTGATGTCAATCAACACACAGTTTAAAAATTGATCAATTACCTACTGCCCACACGTCGCTTCAGCTTCTACACCAGGTTATTAACGATCTGTTTAGCTATCGTAAAGTTTCGTTCATCGGGGTGTTTCGATGTATGTATGGTCAGGAGTCAATAATGACGACTCGACCTTCGAATACTAACCTTTCTTTTTGCCGTTTTCGCTGCAAAACAAAACCGATACGAGATGATGAAAGTAGAACCGGACTTATAAATTCATCACAAGTTACGAGTTTCATAAATAATACTATAATTCGCTTTGAGATGGTTTCTTGTGTAAATGTTATTTACTTGGAGAGCACTAATTAAACCTTTTATACATTCGTCTCGTGGTGCTGTCTCGGTGGCAATAAAAACTAATGGACATTAGTCGTTCTTATAGCGTCGCATGGATCTAACGCATCGTTGTGAAATCTCACTTTTAGATTTAACACCGCTAATAAATCGTGGAGTAGCCTGGGTTCAAAATAGATTCTAGAGCTCACCTCTACTTTAGAATTAAAAGTAAACATGCTAATTTTACTCTTTTACCCGACTGTGGCGAAGCCAAAAAAGGAGGGTTATGTGTTTGACCTGTATGTATGTCTCTATGTTCCCTCGTAACTGCTAAACGGCTGAACCGATTTTGATAAATGATAATTATGTCGTTAGATTCGTCTTTATTGCGCGAGTGTCACTGGGTATATTAAAAATAATAAAATCAAAATAGATTTTTGGCGCCAAAAGGTGTGTTTTCGAAAAAAAAGGAGGCACCTTCTTAACAATAACGACCTATTGCCTCCGAATGCATTAGATTGTTTATATAGTATTGATTTATATAAATCTTGTTTCCATCTTTTTTATGTTTACTTTTTGCGCAGTCGGGTTTTTGATTATTTTTTGTAATCATTTACTTAGTGAATGAACTAAATCGTTTTGATCGTTCAGCTAATAGGATCAATTGATGTTGATTTAGAATTAAATGAAGCACTTCAACAGCTGCTTTACTTTAACAACAAGGGATTGCATCAATCCTGATTAAATTTTGTATTGTGTTTGTGTCAAACACAGTTTACACGTCATTGAACAATCTAGTTTTTTTTCTTTACCCTAAACCTTGCTCTTGTTCATTAAACATACCTATGTAACAATCGCGATAGGGTGTAAGGTCAGCCTTCCGTGGTTTGTTGCACCGAACTCCGGTCAAGGCAAGCTTGGCGCCAGCCTGAAGCCGGCACTAAAAATACACCTCCGCACAAACGCAAATAATTTTGAAGAATCTGCAAAGTGTCCGGATGCAGCCACTTCAAAAGGTGAACCGTAGTACTTTCAGAGGACACGTGTTTCAAAGATCAGCAAAAGGAGATAATCAAGCTGCTTCGTATAAACTAGAACCGTTAAGCTTCATTTACCACTTATGCCTTTCAACTGATAAAAAATAAACTCTTCGGTCTTCGTCTAGAATCCGTGGAAACTTGTAGAAACACAATCGTGTAGACGAAATGACTCCTGAGAACGCCGCTGACGCAACATTATAGCAATTTGGTGTCAAAATATATTACATGTCATATGGCATTTGCTCAAATATAATTTTCTATGACATTTAATACTCCATGTCATCTACAATAATATTTGATACAAATGTTTCTGTTTTTGCAATGGCGTCACGGAAATAACAACCCGTTTATTTTTATTCAAGGGTTTTTGTAAGTCTTTTTTTACATGAAGGCTCATCGTTCAATATTAGATTATTTTCAGTTAAAACATTTATTTCTACTGTGACAGTGAAATACTTCAACGCTCGTTTCGTGATTATTTAAAAATAATCACAAATGTTTGTAAACAGAAAAAACCTGATATTACTTTTTCATAGCATCAGGTGTTTTTGGAACGTGTAAAAGTATTTTGACAGTAAGAATTATAACTCTGCAGTAGATTTGTTGAAACAATTTCTCTTGTGCCAAAATAAATCATCTATATAATTAAAATGAAATGCTGTTCGTTGGTAAGCGCATTACCTGAGAATCTCTGTTCTTTCATTTAGCTATTTTTTGTTTTAAAATTTTCGTAATAGTCCGAATCGGGTTCATATGGAAAGAAAAATTGGAAAAAATTGAAATTCAGGAAAAAACTGAACGTCTTTTTTGTATGAATTATTCAAATTAGAACAGGACTACGTCTGTCGGGTCAGCTAGTGTACAAATAAAAATAATGCACTTATAGATAAAAACCATCTAAAACACGGAAATGGTTGACAGTTATGTAAACATGATTTTATTATACCTATTGGCACTTATCAGCTGCTGCGTTCTGGGTCAATGCATGTCTTTAAAGCAGTTTATTTTCTATATTCTAGTTAATTAATCATTATGTTCTCATTCTAACGCTGAGCTCGTTTGCGGCAGCTTTTATCTGTTTTGCGGTCACGAACCACAATACATAGGTACATATTATTGTTTGTAATTTATTCAAATGGTAATTCTTTCTCAGAATTAGGGTTATAGCAAACGTGATTCCGAAATAAAGGACAATTGTTCTCCACTATTTATCACAATTCATGGTCCATTGCCTCTATAATGAGCTCACCTCAACGTAAATCACAAGAATTGAACTTTATGCGTATTGGCTTTAAGTATAATTTGTTTTGTGGCGGATTAGTCCTATGCGGCTGATTGTGTCTCGTTGTTATCGTGTCGTATCGAGTGTCGCACGCGCCACAAACGACCGCTTGTATGATTTACATCGTGCTCCTCTGAAAGGTACCATTGTTGGCTTAACAGCTTCGACGGCGATTACACAATCGCATCGTTTGACGCCTTTCGAAGGTTATCTCCGGCCGTACGCCACTGCTCTCTGAAGTTGACCGATGTTTGTAATGTTAGTGCGCTTTGTTGATGATGGTATTTCACGTTTTTGCTCTTTTTTGTTAGTACCACGGCTACCATTGCCCGTTTACAGTGGAATTCCTGCCCTTTCTCAGCCTGCGTTAAAAATGAAGGCGTGCTGTCAAAACTATTTCAATGTTGCTCAACATCTGAACTGCTCTTAATTTTTCATGCAATGACATATAACGGCCGGCCAGCTGAGTAAAGACTAATTATGCTATACGTTGCTGTTGAAATTGTCGCATAAATTAACTGTTATACGATCGTAAAACTTGAGTCGTAATAATCTCCGTATAATATCCTCAATATTTGCAATAATATATCGTAAGCAGAACAACAAACTGGCAACAGATCCGGTCGTTCCAATTAGCGTTAATCAATTACATGGGTTTGAAGATAACTAACTGGCATAAGGTGAATGTGACGAATCACCAATTCCGGGGATTTGCCAAACAGTTAGCACGATGGATTCCGAACATTGGGATTAATATATCGCGAATTTGCGATTGAGCAGTATGGGTTTTCTATTTAAACTGCGACGGAAATAGTTTCGAATAGATTGTTAACTTATTACAGTAACTAATGCGTCGTTTCGTCTTTACCTTACTATTGTACCGACTCATTGCATAAGCAATGTGGAAACCATAAAAGAACATGTCTTTCTCTTGCAAGTGAGGTGAAAATGAGCACATGACCACGATTTCTTTGTCTTTCTCGTTTCTGATTGTAAACTGGATGGCTGCTGTTTATTCTCTATCTGCTTGACTGACAATGTTATACAATTTATTGCATGCAGATTCGGAGAAGATATCTTTGAATGGATCATTCGAAGAAAGAAGGAAATAATTTGCTTCTTTGTCTATTAAAGATGTTGTATCTACTACAGATGGATGTGCATGTAGTTCACATGCAATTTAGGTCCCACTTCAATGCAATGTATTATTTGATAGCCGACTTCAATAAGATACCATAAAAAGCATTATTAGCTCTCTGACTTTTACGACTACTAACTTAGCGAAAAATAAATACGAGCCATGTATCACCTACACGATTTAAGGGCTGTTTTCAAGATTACAAGAAGAAAAAAACACCGGGTTTATAGTAAGTTGGCGTGACGACATGTAACCCGGTCGTTTGTTCGATGACTCACTAGTACCCACTACCAACGCTATCTTAGGTAATTTATGTCACATTGCGCATGCAGAAAGCCATAATGGCTTAGCCTGTAATTTTAGATAAAGATGAAAAAGTGAATGGTATTCTCGTTAGTAGCAGCCTAGCAGGACAGTAATAAATGACTTATCGCTTGATATTTACAGTGAACAAAACAATATAGGTTTAGGGCTGCTTCTAATTTTGGCAAACTTCTGGGATACTAGAACTGCTGTCCCTGTTATCAAGTGCTCTGGGACCTGGAATAGCCTCTGGTTCAGACAAAAATTGGAAAATAGAAAATTACCTAGTTTTAGCAGATAATTTGCATACTGAAACTGGGTAAATGCGGAATTATCATTTGTGATTGTTTTTGGTGCATTGTGAAAACAACAGGGGACTGAAAACCGGTACGAATTTGGGTTCCGGTTCTTCATTTTGGTTCTTAAAAAGGTTCTTCATTTTGGTTCTTAAAAAGATTCTTCTTTTCGGTACGGTTCCGGTTCAAGTTCCGGTTTGGTTCTGGTTCCAAATAATGGTTCCAATACACCGGTTATAAGGTTGTTATTATGTTAAGGGACCCTTTTCCTGAAAGTTTAGGCATGAGACGGCTTGCGCCCACGTTGCACAGGAGCAGTCGCGATAGCACTATAGCACTTGTGCACGCGAGCCGTTTTTCACGTTTTTATTTAATATAAAAAAAAAAAGTGTTATATTATAAAATTAAATCTATCCAATAATATCCCTGTCAAACCCGATTAGTAAATGAAATGTTAAATTTTCATAAAAATTGCGTTCCCCCAGGTCTCATACAACTTAAAATACTTTTAAAATCGACTTAACTTCCGATTTTTTTTATCAAGCAAAATGTTAAATACTTGTCGTGTTTTTATCCAAAAAAGTCACTAAATCAAACATGTATCTGTACTATATATTTTTTTACGAATTTAATAAGGTGATTTCGCTGACAAAAACTCGACCTACAAACGTTAATTTCGGAAAAGGATTTCCCTTAAATGTGTGTTATTAAAATCGTTTTAAAATAAAAAATCAGTCTTTTGGAGATATCTTACTGCACTACATTTTTTTTTTTTAAGAGAGATATGAAACATTATGGCCATCGTGTGGTGGGACATAGGAAATAGCTATTTTGTAATCATAAGTATTTTTTTAAAAGTACATTCGCACTGGTAGTTTGTACTTTCTAAAGCTAATAGTCTTTTATAAAAAAAAGCTTTTAAAAGAAAAGCATCAAATGTTACAGAAATACCTTATGTGTTCGGTAGGACATGCCCAAAAAAACATACTGACAATGAAATAAAAATTTGCCCATAGAGCTATCGTCCTTTGTTGAGCGGCATCGTATGAACTCTTTCAGACCCGCTTTGAAAAAGAACCGGTAAAATAAAGGTTTCAGTTTAGGTTCCTGTTCCGGTTCGGATTCTAGTAACGAAACCACTAAATACCGGTATTTTAGGAACCTTTTCAATACCTGATTTGCGGCACCAATTGGGGGATTGAGAAATAATTTTCAATGAAGCAAGATTTACATAATGAAAATGTAACATTACAGTGCAAAGACGGGAATAACCCCGCGTGTCTGTTTAAGAGTTGACTCATGTGATCATCTGATGCAATGATTACATTTCCTAGATTCTAAGATGTGTTTCAAAAAAACTGCTAAGAGAATGATAATTTCCTTTCAGAAAAAAACGTTGGGTTACCTGCAGTTTTTCTTCTTATTTTATATTGATGACGACTTGTCTCATTGGCAATATCCTTCGGATCTATGCTTTTTTAGGGTTCCGTACCCAAAGGGTAAAACGGGAACCCTATTACTAAGGCTCCGCCGTCTGTCTGTCCGCCTGTCACCAGATTTTCACAGATGATGTATTTCTGTTGCCGCAATAACAACAAATACTAAAAAACAGAATAAAATAAATACTTAAGGGGGCTCCCATACAACCAACGTGATTTTTTTGCTCGTTTTTGCTCGATATTGATAACGGCAACAGGTAGACGCTTGAAATATTCACAGAATATTAAGTTATATATTCACTTTAAAAATAAGTAATTAAATTAAAATAAAACAAATATTCAAGGGGGGCTCCTATACAACAAACGTGATATTTTTGCCGTTTTTATAGATAATGGTACGGAACCCTTCGTGCGCGAGTCCGACTCGCACGTGGCCGGTTTTTTTGTGGTTTATTTACAGCCTCTCTGATCTGTACGAAGTACCTAACATTCACCATTCGTCCATTGTCAAATTACATGCAACATTCTACTTACATTTGATTTCTATTTAATCATTAAGAAAGAAAATTGTCTATTATATCACAGTTACTATAAGTACTTCGTTATGACTTTAAGCTCTGATACTATCGTTATTTGTAACCTCAGAGCCGGCCTTGGCGCCAGCAAATAGTGAAATGCATCGACATGATGCAATGTCTCGCTACGAACTAATATTATACTCTTATATCTATAACATTTTAGAAGCTATTGAATTCGATTCGTTGTATGATTTTAAAAAGGTTTTAGTTTAAAGGCCGTTTTGTCTGCTGGTACATTTTACATGTAACCTTTGTTACCAGGCTATACAATAAATTGAATATATTATTTAATTATGTTGTGTTATGTTCCTTGTTTTGCCGGACGTTAAAGAATAGCACCATCCTATTTCTTCCCGTGGGTGTCGTAAAAGGCCACTAAGGGACTTACTAGAGAATGGGCAGCAGCGTTCTCTATGCATTTTAACACCATACTGTGATCGCCAACCCGTCAACCTCCCTTAGGCCCCTCCTTTTGAGGGAGGCCTATGTCCAGCAGTGGACGTCTTTTGGCTGAAATGATGATGATTTAATCATGTCATGTCATCATTACAAGTCATGTACGATGTTGGCAAGTGTCGCCATTTTTCCAGAATCTCAGTATCTACTGGGAAGCAAACCTTCGTATATACAGTTAAGCTTGGGTATACAAACGACCAGCCAAATAAAACAAATTGTAACAGCAATAGCCACATTTCTCTGTAATCTGAACTTTTATCACAAGTACGATAATGGAAGTACATAATGTAATGCATAGGAAATGCAGTTTTACTATTGTTTACATTTACTTTTTGGTCCTTGAAATATCCGAGAAATCGATGCTATCAAACTCATTACTGTTTGCATGCATGGTAATGCCGAGGTCGCATGCACGCACAACATTGACCCATGCGATAAAAACATAATCACGTCATGCGGTCATTTTACCATAATATTTGTAATCCCACGCAGGAATGTGTACGTATGTGATATTATTTGTAGCATTGTGGTAATAATTTTACATTTGTATTGGAAAAAGTTGCCTTCAACCACTAACCCACCTTGGATTCAATATACAATTCACCTACAAATCACTACCTAGTGATTTGTAGGCCACCAGGCGTAAGCTTTTCTAAATCTAAATTAATCTTCTTTTTTTTTAAACGTTTCCCTACACTAGTCTCTCTCTCACACTTTTCTCCTGTATCGTGGGTGCGTTTACAAACATTTAAACTCACATACACAAACAGCCAGACCCGGAACAACTACTTATAGGTCATACAAATATTTGTTCCGTGCGGGGCTCGAACCCGCGACACGCAGCGCAGCAGGCAATCGCTTAACCACTTGATTGTCATTCGAAAAACCCTCATAACTAATCAGATATTTTATTAGTAAAAACCTATGCCCACAATAAAAAGATTTTGATTATGAAAATAAAATTGAAAATTGTCATCAAGAAATCCATAAAAAAACTCTTGAAACTAAGTATCATATTCTGACTAATAAACCGATGTGCCAGTCAATTATTATTTAGAAGAGCTATGCAAATCGCGAATAAGCGACACCTTCGTGCATGAGTCATTCAGTTACATATGCACCGAAGGATAGCTGAGACAAAGAACTAGCAGTAAACACATTTAGGCTTCTATTATTTTGAACGAGAGACTCCATTGCAAGCGCCAGACTGGCGACATGTAATTACTGGGATCTATAAGTGGTATACAAAGTAGGTAGTTGTTTCAAAGACAACAAAGGCATTTGAAGGTTTCTAAAACCGTCGAAGATATTTCTTACTTAAACCACCTTATTACAAAACAAGATTTATATTTTGACATGGCTTAAACCATTGAGCCAGTTTTTGTCATAAGAACGTAACTGTGATTGAAATACCGTTATTTATACAAAACTGAAAACTTAGTTCGGTACTAAGTTGTCAGTTTTGTATTAGGAACTTTACCATAGACGGAATAAAGTTCGAAATTCAATAATGGCTCCATGGGTAAAACTTGGGTCTGAAGATAAACCTTGTTTTGTAATAAGACGGAAATAGTTTGACCCATAGTCTTGATATAAAAAAAAATCAAAGTCTCAACTTGAAGGGTATGTACCCGAAGGCAAAAAGAGACAGATTTTGAAAAAGCGTTCGATTTACCAAATCTCTCAAAATGAACAATGTATTAGCGCAATAATAGAAGTCAAATACGGGTTTTCAGGCAAACACATGAATAGACTGTCGAAATATATGTTTGACAATCGAAAGGCTTGACAGTAACATGTCCACAAGCAAAATCACCTTAGCTACACGTAGATGGTAACAAATATTGCATAATCAAGAACTAATTTTATTTGTGTAGTCGAATTTAATGATAAGTACCTATCCTTTAGTTAGCCTCAAGTAATATTTAAACTCTGTTGAATACAGTTATGAAATTGAATTATCTTTGACGAATCTAATTTGATTTTCGATGTTATTTGTAGGATTGAGCGAATATGGACTCATAAAATGTGTTCGGTAACAAAAATGTAGGTATGTATTGTAAAACAGTTCAAGCATTAAACTTGCAACGATCACACAATATAATTGGTTTCAACTGAACTGACGTCAGACCGCAATCAAATAATCATTTCAGTTCTCAACAGGATATTTATTTTGCATAGGTCACTGGATAAAATTGGTTTAGGTTTAATGTACAAAAAACACGCGTAGATGTATTTCTATGTTTAGAAATACATCTACGCGTGTTTTTTTCCTCCAAGATTTGGAATGCACTTTACATTTGTTAGTATAGTGCTTCAAAGTGACAATTGGAAGTATAAATACGACAGACGTGGGCAGAAGTAAGTTCTTGTCTAGAATTCTCGTGCTCAAGCTTAGTAACCCATAGACTGAACATCTGTTAAACATGTCTTCCATTCTGCATACTCTTGGAAAGCTGTTGCATCATAAGCATAACCGTTGCAATCTGCATATTTAGTGGCAGTGCATTTGAATACTAGAGTTTTGATGTGAAATGGCGATGGAGTTGGGCCATTTACACGCGACATCCTTGTTGCTCTGAAAACATAAAGAATAATTGTATTTTAGTATTGTGGAATTCCAAAATATGATGCAATAGAGACCGGTGCAACCTGTTGAAATTCAGTCGAGAGAATTCACCATATAGATTCACAATTTACAGTTCTATCACACTGACGCCTCTTCCCCGAGAATTGTTTCTCATATTTGTTTGCATAATGAGTAATCCCACTGAGAAATGCACGCTCTTTGCGTATACAAAGGCGTCTGTTTTCCGCAGATGCGATTAATTCAAACTTCCGCCAAATGTGCCTTGGTGGACCATGATGTCCGACCTTCACATTTTATGGTCATGTTGAAATAACAATTTACGGAAATATACGCTGTTAATGCGAAGGTGGTTCAAGACAATTTTATTATAACGCACTGTCAACGGAAATGTATAAATTAGTCTGTTTGTACAGATAACTCGTGTAAATTTCAGTTTTAATTTCATTTATAATGAGTGTAAGTGACACTTTGTTTTCATTTCCTCGTTATTTGTTGTAAATCCGGGCAAGTTTTGCAAAGGAAAGGTTCGACCTACTTATGTATGATGTATGACAACATTCTAGAATAGTCAGCGAGTAGCGACCACAAGCACAGTATGTGCTTAGATTACAAGAAACGTAAATCTGTAAGTTTTTAAAGAAGAAAATTAAGCGAATGCTAAGCAAAAACCAACACTACAAAACATCAGAGCTTGTATTGAAAGGATTTTATTTTAAATTGCGCAAACCTTTATTTTTACTATGTTTGGCCAAAGATTAAGATCATTGGCTAGTATTAAAATAAACTCCAATGGCGGCTTTCATTGAAATACTGATTAAGTCCCAGTCACGATAACATCTAGCCGCATTCTCTTTGTAGTTCCAATTTAATGCGGTATTTTAAAAACTTTTTCTCTGAATTTGTTTATATCGCACACTACTCTGGGAAGGTTATTTAATTGCAAACACCATCGGTTCCATCACGCGAACCGATCATTATCGTCTTCATAATATATATTTTCTCCACTCTACATTTTAACTTTTTGTACATCATTTATTAATTTGAGTGTTAAATGTTTTGCAAAGTCTATACCATGACTCTAATTTTAGTCGTTCAACAACCTCCATAATAACAATTTCACATTTAAACATTTGTCGTCAATCATGCTTGTTACCAATTGAAATTGTAGAGTACTTCTCTTTTTACAGAACCTGTCAATATAATAATCTATTCAAATATATATGTTTAGTCGATTGGTATAACTGCGAGTGACTTCAGTTAATATTATTGTAACAAAGCGTAACCTTGACGACGGCGACGCCTCGGCTGCTTTGTCTGACGACTGAGTGTTACGCATTTGTCCCATTCATACTCTAGAAGTCTAGATCCGATTTGTGCGACATAATTCTACAGTGTTGACGCGACCAGCTCTACTAATTGCCTGTTCTCGCCCACTCCGTGTCACGTGAGTGATTCTTCGGCGGTTTCCTCTTGAAGCTTATCTTCCTCGACTCCATGATTGGCATCACCATCGTCATTACTATTATTTACTCCAAACACTATTAATTAAAGCCCGACTGATTTATTTCCTTCTTACATCGCTAACCGTCTAGATAACTCTTTGTCCTCTCAGTGACGTTACTTTAATTAATTTCGATTGCAACAGATGGACATTGTCCAACTAATATTGCATCTGACATGTTTGTTTTTTGTCTTGATTGATGGCTCTTTACCTATGAATGAGTTTGATTTGTATGATAATATTGTCATCGGCAATGTCTATAACAGATTGCGTGCGGAATGCTTGCTTGCCAATAATTACACTCTGACTGACACTCCCGTTGCCTTGCCACTAACTAAACATCACTGCTTATGTATCTTCACCCCGCTGAGAATGTTCTGCTTCGCTCAGCTGTTCGTAGCCCTAACAAAATTTTCAAATTTATTTGAGAATTTTAAACATCAAAAGAACTCTAATAATAAAACTTGGCGGGATATCATCAATAGGTTATTTTGTCTTAACAACAACTAGATTATCGTGTTATACATTAATTAGAATAGTAACAATGTGACAGTAAATATCAATCCTAGTATGAATTAGCTTTGGCTTATCTGCTCCAAGGTTTCACTGAATGTTGTCTAACCTTAGTTTAGTATCATATGTTTCATGTTGTGTTTTTGCGTCGAGTAATTTCGGAGGGAAGATTGGAGCAGCTAGGTCTTTGGGCGTTCGACGATAGGGCTGTGGTGACGTGGTCATGTGTCGGCAGCATCAACGGGTTGGCGCTGGCGCTGGGTGGCAGCGGTGCTGGCAGCCCTGCGACGGCGAACAACTCTCGGGACCAGACGACGACCTCATCTCGCGCGCCCTCCCCGCCGCTAAACGAGAGGCAGCAGCACTCCAGGTAGACGCGCTCCACGCTCGGAACGTTTGGCTTCTCTGGCTATGGCTGTTTTTGTTGCCAATGGAATACCAGCTTTGAAGTACATACAAACACTATCGGCACATTGTTGGATTCATTTCACTTTATAATGAAAATTACTCCTCATATTTGTGTTATCAGATTGGGTTTAATTCAAAGCTAGTGTTCTATTGGTTAAACGTAAAAGGTGTTGGTTTCGTTTCTGTACTGTAATTTTATGTGGGTCAAGGTCGTTTCTAAATTTTGTTGTACTATTAGAACGCCATACAACGTTCCTAGTATGTGTGCATGCTTGCCTGCTGAGTGTTTTTTGTTTTTGTTGGTGGTAGAAACCTTTGTGTGTTATTTGTTTTGTATTTCGTCGAGTGTTTGAACATTGTATTTGTTTTGCGCTGTTTTTTGTGTCCTGTTTAAAGGTTAATTAATTTTTCAGCGTCTTCAACATTTACATCAACATAATATTTATTTCATCCTACGTGTAGGTGTACTAATAATTTTGCTCAGTCGTTATTGCACGTCGAGATATCGATATCGGTATATAAAAGAGTATAAATAATTCAAAGAGGAAATTAGGTTTATTGATCGTTCTAAACTGTGCAATGTCAAAGTCAAACACATGTTTTCCTGTCGACAACGGATGACGTCAGGACTAAATAAAACAATGATGGTCCTTGTTATTGCCTTACTTTATACCTGAACAACTTTATACGGTCGATTAAAATGAGGCTATTTTTAAATTCTTCCGAGCGTGAGTGATGAGAGGAGTGATAATGAAATGATCCCACCAGTTTTTTTAAGCATACCAATGAGGCTATAGCTTTTTTAGGTCATAAAAAGACTCGCAAAAAAATTACAATGTAAATAAAGATCGTAAACAAACACAAAGAGATTAAATCTTTCTCATTTAGATGTTTTAACAGGTAAGTAATTAGCTTCAAGGATGGCATCAGAAGAGTAATGAATAGGATGGAGATAAAATTATGAAGATGCCATTTGAATTCTGTTTCACTGAAGGCAAAATGAGATACTATCGATAAAGCATAATGTCGGCTAAGACACGTCTTGGTCGAGTCTCTGCTCTGAATCTTAATAACCCAAACTTATACCTTCAATGCATAATCTACAAGACGTTAAGGCAATTGATCAATATTGTGAAGTTCGTCGTCTAAGTCAAAATTACGCGGGACTAAATTACTGTAGATTATAGTATTTTTATCTCACGAAGCGACGCGCGCTTTACTTGCGGTTACCAAGTGAACTAACACGCTCTGAATGTGTGTAAGCGCATGAGTGCTCGTTACCGTCACTACCATCCGACACAATGGCGAAGTCGGAAGTGTTTGTATTATGTGCTGATGCTACTCGTCTTCACTCACACATTCATAGCGTGTTTGTACACTTGGTTACCTCAATTAAAGCGTGCGTCGCTTCGTGAGATAAAAATACTGTATTGGGTTTTGGTCAGGCGCTTAATTGTTTGAATTGGCGTGAGAGTTATACTATATTTATCTTCTGTAGCACTGTCTCATTGTTGAATGAAATCTAGAACATTATCGAAAAATTTAAGTCTAGATTGAATGCCAAAAGTAGTAGGAAGTAAAGAGCCAAATCTTGATATAGAGCACCGCCTGTTTATGGGCGGGTCTTTGGCATTGTCACATGATAGTATCTGTACTGACAATATGACTTGTCAGTTAGTTAGCCCAAGAAAAAAAAAACAATAGCCGCGGAGTTTTTGACTCGACACCCACATAGTAAGAATGTAAGAAAATTGATAGATACTAACAGAAGTTTAACAGCAAAAGAGATACAAATATCAACCACATGACACTGAAAAAAAAAACTAAAAACGAAATTGTGATTGCTGCTTGTTGCAATGCTAAACGAGCACGAATATAATGTTACTACTTTACTATAGGAACCTTGAAATAATCGCCAGAATGATCCTTCGGTAGATATCGACCAGCTTAAAACTGCCCTCCACTGCTTGTTGCATACACATTTTAAATATTTGTATATAAATTTATGTGGAGGAGCGTGCAGTTTTAAACTGGACGATCTCTACTCTTTTCAACATTCCTCCTTTTTGTGTTCGTGATCTTTGCAATGTATATTCAAATATTTAATGCATGTAGTGCATATCATTAGTGTTAGATCATTGTTTAACACATGGTTAAAATAGGTTTGCACCGCAAACCATCAAAGCAAAAGCGGCGGACTATTAACGCTGACGGCACACCTCCGCCGCGAAACCATAGCAGCGAAACCGCAGTAGTTCAATTGTACTGGTTCGCGTCATGTTCCGCTACTCGCATCCGATTCGAGTAGAGGACCATGACGCGAACCAGTACAATTGAACTACTGCGGTTTCGCTGCTATGGTTTCGCGGCGGAGGTGTGGTACCAGCGTAAACATTGTAAATAAATGCACAAAATTGCACGATTACACGTTTTGCAAATTCAAATTCAGATCATCAAGGAAAGAAACATTTGGGGTTTTAAAAATAATAATTGGCCAACCCTAATGTCCGACCAAATACGTTCGAGCATTTATATCCTTCATGGCATTAACTGCTAACGACGAGACGTGGAATAATCACGTTAAATGTACATGCCTCCCAAGGCATCCCAAAAACTATACGTGTTGATCATCTTGTAATTTAACTCATAATTTCTGAGCACCACGGTGAAGCTTACGTCATGCTCCAAGAATAGAGCGTGGTTGCTTTTAGTGTGGAGTTATTGTAGAGTTTTTGCTGGCAGGTTATTGACTTGAGCATTTAGATGTCATGGCAAGGGTACTGAACACGTCTCTGTAACAAGGCACCGATGTACAACATAATTGCAACTCTGCAACATAGAACCATTCGCGAATATAGCTGAGCCGCCGTATAAAGAATCATAAAAAAGTTTTATGTACTGTTTTAATTTAGAAGTCATGATACAAGTTTTCTAGTGACGGTAAACTTGCCCGATATGAATTGATATTGCACGATGTATCTGTCATATACGGGGCAATTCTAAAAATAGTATTTTTTTTTTGTTTGGGTTACAACAATATAAATATTATGTTGATTGGAGGATACCTGTTTTTGACTGGCAAATGTGAAGGTCATTATTGTTTATTTATCCATTACAAAACTATAGGTAGGTGGTAAAATAAAAAGAGTGGGTGTTGAGACTGAGGTGTGATTAATGTGAACATTTAAGTGAACGTACAAAACCGCTCGATGTTTACATAGTTTTTTTTTTTATGAATTTGGATAAAGCTGTCTCTTAACAGAAATCGGAATAGGTAGAATTTGTTTACCTAACCTTCGAGGAAGGAAGTAACAAGAGTGGAATAATTATAATGCCGTCATTATAATTTCTGGTTAATAACTAATTAATTCAAGTTTTTATAATAAGTTAGTACCTACCTACTATGATATTATTTCTGTCTTAGATTATTGGTTTAGCAAGCAATTCACACTTTTGACATGCTAGAGATACAAGAAAAAAAAACTTGAAATATTTATACTGCTTTGCGTTAGATTAATAACCAATACAGCTATAATGGCTCTTGAAACTACATTTGAATAGGTGTTAGCAGTAAGGTTCAATTGGTAAATAAATATTTAAATAGTCAAAGTACACTTTAAAACTTTGTAGGCGAATACATTATGTATTTGCCTAAGTTGTAAAGTATCTGCACTTATAATAGCTTAGAAGTTTAGAAAGACCTGTAGTAGTCAAACTAGTCAATGTAGATCTGCGCTATAATGTAATGACTTCTTCTGGTAGAACTCTGTACATTATTTGATCCGATTATCTGTAAAACTGATTGAATATTTGCCGATAGCCAAACGAGTTGTACTAGAATCTTTTTATCTGCATGAAATACTTGCCAATCATAACATCGTTCAAGCCTATTTCGCACCATGACTGGCGAATATTAAATTGATGCCCTCTTTTGATAAGAGCTCGAGCCTTCAATTTAATTTGCTAAATAAAATGGAAACGTGCTCTCAATATATCCCGAAAACTTATTGAGCGAATACATCTTCAGTATCCCACTTAAGACTCGAGATTTGACAGAGAAGAGGATCCCGAATGCGCGATAAAGTACTTGTAAATGTGTGCGAGATCGTTACAATAATTCACGAGTAATCTTCGCGTTGAATTTTTTGCGAAAGCGTTTAAGCTTGAGAAAAGTGAGCAATTATACTTATACCACGTGTTAGTACGTTCGGTCGCGTCCCGAGTGCCCTTGAGTTTGTCTGCAAAAAGTGTTCGACACCCAAATGCCTGTTAATAACAGTAGGGTTTTACCACTGCAAAAACACACTTTTTAGTTAGAGCTATAGTATGCATGGAATAGGGTTGCAAGTACGTGCTGTTTCTACCGTAGATGCTGTAAATGCGTCATGGTCATGCCAAAATAGAACCAAGTAATGCAGCTGACGCATTCCCCAAAATATCAAACTCATTTTGATCTCTTTTGTAGCTGCAAGATGGCTCCTAGTTTTAATTTTCGTACTAAAACTAAACGAATAAAATCTGAGAATGCTTTACTTATTCAAATATTACTTTTTGAGCAAGATAATAAAACAACGTCGTTAGAGAAAGAAAAGATGTTAGTTTTACGAACATTAAACTGACTTTCGCGTGTCAAGGGGGTATTTAATTGAACAAGGGCGTAAGTGGGTCCATAAACTTATGAGTTAAAGGTCAGAAGGACTTGGGATTAACAATTGACAATCGAAAGGCATAAGTTTCTAGTCGTATACAACATTACAAAGTATATATTATAGATACGTAAAACGATATGAAACAAAAAGTTTAATTAAAGATCAGTTTGCATAATGATTGTTCGTGGGATTCTAGGAATTCTCAAAGTAATTTAAGTTACGAGAGCTATCAGTAGTTCTACATACAACAATGTAATATCATTCATGCCCTCTACTGTCACGTGCACCAACACAACACATTGCTGCAACAATTAATAAATCATCAAGACCATATAAAAATAAAGTACTTAATGCAATTAAAAAAGCAGAAAAAATAATAGCAGCGGTTTTGCCTTATAAGCGTGTTCGGAACACGTGCTATTTGCTGCATTTAAATATAGTTGCGTCACTACTATAAATATGCTAGTATACGTAGACATCGGGACGTGTATGAGTCCCGATGTCCCGATGTCCCGATTGATCCCCCTACAGCTATTTACACGCTCCACTCGCCTCCCTAGTCCCCACAAGGGTTGCCAATTAAATACCTGACCCAAGATTTTAATATCGTGCCATGTTACACAAATGAGTATATTATTCCATTCGTAAGGAAATATTTCAGCGGTTTCAAAGGGAGGCTTTTTAATTAAAGGCAAGGTATATTTGTCTGGGCAGAAAGTTTAATAATACTTTATGAAGACACAAAAAATTCCAAGCTCTGTTAAATAGGAAATCTCTGTGTCATTAAAAATAATGATAAAACATGAATTATGTCTTTACGTAAAGGAATCCAGGACGAAGTCATAGACACAGAAAGTCGGGAATTATCATTATAAAAACGATTATTTCAAAAACTTTTTGTCAATCAGAGACATTGCTAGAGTGTACACATCCATCACTCTTGTTGCTACCAAACCACTCTTTGCCGTTACTGCACCCACCACCGCTCTATTTTGAGTCTTATGCCGTACACCGAACAGAACATTTCTATTATCAATAATTGCAGACTTGTTAAAGCAACGGCCTAATTGCTGCGCAACTTTGTAATTTGCTGTCTGGTACCCGTAAAGAGGCACTATGATGTGACCGTTATAATCTACCTAGCAACGACCAACCGGTAAAGAGTTCGATGTCCGAAAGAAATGTAGTGACCTCATAGATTCGCCATTCGCAATTCATCATTTTGTACAAGCTTAACACCAGCCACGCGGCGAAATTGTGCTATCTTTGGCAATATTACCTTTCTAATAAACGCGGTTACAACAGAGATAAGTAAGCGATTGTACTTCGATCAAAGATTGTAAGAGGAATCGTGATCTATGAGGGTTTGTACAAATAATAAGTAGATACTAACTTATTACATTCGTCAACATCATAAATCGATAGGACATGAATCGCTCGTTTCTGATAAATCTCACCCGGAGTTGTGACAAATATATTACATATTATAAAGCAGCTCTAACTCAAGTTCAAATAAGATTATTTAAGGATTTCATAAATCTAAAAGTTTTCCATATGCCTAGTGAATCATCCAGACACAAATGCAGGCGTGGCAACTAAAGACACTTTAAACTTTCAAAAAGGTTTGGCCGGAAAAGGCAAGGCTTTTAGAGAAGAGTAGAAAGATATAGGAAAGCGTTTAACTATGTAATCAAGTAAACATAAAGTATTCGATTTAAAAATAGAAATACACTAACCTTTGTTTTGTCGATTCGATAACTGCCACGATCAGTCAGTGCTGTAGGTAGAACAAGTTCTAGTAAAAGTTAATGAACTTAATTTCTATTTTAATTCTAGCATTGCGGTTTTCTACTTAGTAGTCAGCGTGCGTGTATCGGCTGTACTTTCATCCGTGCCCTTAGCAACAACGCACTAACTTCATCTCACATGACATTGAAACATATCCCGAGTGGTTGTAACCGCAGCCTCGGGATGCGTCGGCGCACCCAGCCGTACAAGGACTCAACATGACGTCACCTACAACAATACAATTACGCACACGAAATTACATCTTTCCCCATACTAGCAGAGGCGAAATTCCCCTGCAGAAAGTAACTTTTGAACCTTGGAAGCCTTGTGTGCGATTTTACTTTGCCCGTAGCGATGATAGACCTTCGCTTTGGAATGATGGACTGCCAATCGAAAATTGTATGCGCCATAAAACGAGATCCAGTACCTTATACGAATCGCTCAATTTTGCATCAGCATTTTATGCAAGCGGAAATGTAACCGCATTTCCTTATGCATGACTAACTATTGTCAACGATAAAATGCTAACACAGTTATCTTCGGAAATAGAGTATCTCGTTCACAAACAGTCATCTGAAGCGGTGACATCAGTGTTTGCCAGAGATTGTCGTTAAACATGAATTACGTGGATCACATATTAGGTACAACCGATTTGCCAACTGATTAACTCGTCACTTTTTTTTATTGGGGACACTTTCTATTCATTTCTTGATTTCAAGAAATAATTTATTTTGACAGTTACAGCTGTTTGAACAAGACCTGTCTTTCCAGTGTATAAATCTTAATTCCCAACGGAGCCAAAGACTGGCGAGAAACTGGTGTCAAAAACACTAACAAACCGTTGGCATACTTATTTATTTTCTGATGACATAATAGTGTTACAATAACGCTAGATATAAACAAATCCCATCCAATTAATTTGATTATCTTATAAAAAGGTAAAAGGAAATCCGTCTCCAATTTACTCATCACATGACGTGAATGAATTACCTTTGCAACCACATCCGAATTCATGTTTGGTAAATACGTGTATCTTATGATAGCCATACTTGACCCATATTGTCCAGCGCTTCCGGTTCGCCGGTGATCGGCCTTGATGTCTCACCCACAAAGGTCGAGCGTGGCGAAAGATACATTCGTAAACATTCACTCGATTTGTTCCGAGATATATCTAATTAATTGGGAGCCAAATTATCGCTTACGTCATACAAAGTCATGTAACTGCCGATCTATTCTGTCAAAATCTCAACGTGAAAACGTAGGTGAAGTGAGCTCACAGTGAGTTTGAAGCTAGCTGTTACTCGTAGTAGTGTCTTGTTCTCCTTAGTATGAGATGAAAAAACAGCGCGTTGCACCTAAGTTTGTGCGTTTTGATAACTTTAAAGAATGAACTATAGGTAATACAAATTCAAAAGACCATGTAACACATAAACAGTTTCCTTTCTTGGTTCTTGGGGTTTAGAAACTCTTATAAAACTCCTTTCCTTTTTATGATGGAGAAAGCAGAACTGTGCCTAAGGCAACGCAAGCTGTAATATGTTTGGATCAACGATTGGAATAGTGCATAAGTTGCTACCCAATATGAAATCAACATGTCTAACGTTTTTACTCCAAATTACATTCCATTAGGAACTGCTTCTTTGGTTACATAATCAGCCTATAACGTTCCCACTGCTGTGACACAGGCCTCCTCTCTGTGAGAGGGAGTGGGCCATAATCCACAGTCACATGTCTTCAAATTTTTTGGTTCTAGGACATGCCGGCTTCCTCTATTTTCTTTGGTTATTAGGGACAAAACTAACTCAGAGCCAAAACAATAAATTCTACTTTTACTAGAGAAAGAGCTACTATCCAAATAGGTCATGGATATTGGGCGAAAGTCAATTAATCAACTACATAATGCTCAGACATAAACATTTTTTCAACAGAAGACCAAACAAAATAACCAATTCATTCGGTGTTTTTCTAACATTGTACCACAATTAATTAGATAGACATTATTTTTCTACTGTCGTATTTGTAGTAACAACGACCTTGCGTGATAATACGTAAGAGTGACACCGATTTGCAGGGCAATCCTCCTCCCCGATTCAATTATGCAAACGTTACAGCTGATAAAATGTTACTCGCCGATGGCCTGCTTTATTTTGCTGATTATTTACCAATGTCATGTGACTAAAGTTTATTTTGGACAAGATTATTTCAAAATTGCCATTATCTGTATTGACACCAATATTTTAAGTGATGTTAGTGTGCTTTTCGTTTCCACTTTCCGGGTTAGCAACATAACTAATCATTTCTAATGTGGAACAACATTCATTAACAGCGTACATACAAAAAACTTGCTTACGAACCAGTCAAGCAAAAAAACAAACGATAGCACCAAGCTAACTTAAACCAACAATTGTTAAAGTTCTTGACTTTCAAATACAATGTTGTATGATTTAAATATTAAGCATCTTAGACCCGTTAGACACAAATCGGGGGCGTGACTTTGCGGTCTGTGCCAAAGATTCCCCTCCGATTTGCCAAGTATTCGCGACGATGTTTGCCCAACATCGGGTTCGCGTGAAACGTTTCAGCGTTCCATGGTACCAAATTGGGACTAACGTATTTATTTTGATGTTGATTTAATGGAAGTCATAGATAGGGTTTTGTTTTTCTTAGAATCAGATTAGATTGAAGAAAAATTTTGTTGTTGGAAGTTATGGGCATGGGTTATTCAACTTTTCTTTTGGCTGGGCATAGTAGTAGACTGTCAGTAATGAAGTAATACCCAGAAGAAATCTTTCTTATCTTACTGACTTCACGATATTAAATCAAATAGACAACGTCATACCTTGTGAAACAGTTCAGGAGAGATTCTTATTTTTTATACCTTTTGAATTCTTTCATTTGAACGATTTATTAATTACTGTCAAAGCTTACAATCACATCATTTTATTCTATTCTACTAAGCATGATTCGATTTTTGTGTAAGTTTTTCCTAAAATAAATTTTGTGTGAGATGTGCGTCACGTCGTATATTTATAATCAATAACGTTGAACCCTTTAACCCGAAAGGAAAAACTTTGTATACTTTATCATCATCTGCCTAGCCTTTTCCCAACTATGTTGGGATCGGCTTCCAGTCTAACCGGATGCAGCTGAACACTAGTATTTTACATGGAGCGACTGCCTATCTGACCTCTACAACCCAGTTACTGGGTAACACGATATCCCTTGGTAAGACTGGTTGTCAGACTTTTGGGCTTCTGACGACCCGTAATAACTGTCAAAGATCTACAAATGACAGCCGGGACCAACGGCTTAACGTGCTTTCCGAGGCACGGAGGAATCTTGGTATGAACAGATGGTCACCCATCCACGGACCAACCGCGGCAAGCGTAGCTTAACCTGATCGATCGACCCGTGCAGCAGTTATTATTTAGCCACAAGCTCCCTTTGGAAATTCCATTCACACATTTCAACAATATAATATGGGTAATGGAATTTGTGCCGATTGCTGATAGGAATTATTTCAATTATACATAATTCCTACAAATGATTTTAAAATTAACAGGATCTGAAATGCAAAATTAATATATGCAGAGCGTCGGGCCATACATAAATATTTAACAAAAGTAAATGGCCAAATATTTTTTCTTTGGTGAAGTGTTATTTTAATGTCCATTGAAGATAATACTTGTTTGCATTAAACTGTTGTTGTCTTCAAACATTATATATTTACCTATCACTTGATAACCTGGGCCTTTCGTTTACTTGTTTTCGTCTACTTCCATTTCTTGTTTAAATTACTTGTAGAAAATAGTTATCTAGTGTCTGATTGATAATAATAATATGTCTCAAGTATTGACGTACAAAGCTTTAAAGACTCATTAAAGTTGTAGGTGCATGTCTATTGAACGAGTGAGGTCAAAAAACCTATTTATTATGATTGACGATGTTTTTCTTGTCTAGGTAACTGTAGCTAATGATGACAGAAATAAGACGTGTTTATCACAAAAGTCATCGTGGTCACTACAGAAAATTCTTACAAAGGGAATTAGTAACTCATCATAACACTAACGTTGAATACAGAATGACTGTAAAACGCGGTTGTGTTAGGCAGCGGGACCAGGTTCTGTCAAACCTGTCATTATGAAGCAGTGTCAACATGATGGTAGAAATCTGCAGTAGAAAATTATTTATTAAGTTAACTCGTATTGTCCCTTAGTTGGCAACACCACATTCACTCCTTTTGGAAATCGACACCGAAAATGGGCATTGTGCGTACGCACTTAGACCGAGTATTGTATTTCCCAACTACATATATATATATATATAATTATGTTTATATGACTATGATCCTCCAGATAAATTATAATATTCGCCACGTCTTAGTGCCCAGCTCCAATAAATATATTTTTTTTTTTATTTCAAAGAAGTGTGGGACATACAGTCTGTTACAACAAATATGATTTAACAATTTAGGGAAAAATCGTAAAGTGTGTAATAGGTACTAGGTAAAACGGGCTGGTTTCCGCATGTCAATATGAGCGTAGTTTGCGTACGGGTGGGAAAATCAATTATTCGATCCACCCCAGCTCCTCAAGGAAGGCCAGCAACGCCTTGGTGTTACTGACAATCTCACAGAGGGTACCTGGGTTACCGAAGTACTTCGCCCTGTATGTGGCGACCACTGGGCATTATAGTAGCAGATGCGCTGCTGTCCCGTCATCCTCCATGCAAGCCCTGCATAGCGGACTGTCTGTGACTCCTAAGACAAAGAGGTGTTTATTAAATGACCCGCGGCCAGTTAAAGCTGCTGTCGGAGAACCTGTTTCGTGAGGCGGCCATCAATTGTAGGGAGTGCTTCCTTGGCCTGCCTGCACTCACCTTGGTCCGACCATAGTTTTTGATGTTGGTCCCTGGTGCGTTTCCTTACCAGAGTGCGTAAGTACCCGAAGGGGAGTGGCACGATGGGCACAGGTCCCACCGGTGCCATGCTCGACCCCCTTCTGGCAAGTTCATCGGCTGCGTCGTTGCCTAGCGAACCGCTGTGTCCTTTGAGTACAACATAATTGAATCTGATGACCTAGCTAGGTTACATGGTAACCTGTATTAAGATTCGCCAGACCAGCATCCCAACAAAAATTTCAATAGAGAGTGCTTAGGACTACAAGGTATAATATTACATAACATAACATCACGCCTGTAATTCACGAAGGGTTAGGCAGAGGTGTACCTATATATAGTACACCCACAAATATAAACCACACACAGGTATAATAATAATATATAAATAATTTAGTATATATAATATTATAAAGTAATATATTCCCAGAATCGTTTAAGGAACGTTTTAACTTGAGACAAAATTATTATTCCTTTAACGAACGTCTATTTACCGTTTGGAAAAGTACGTGTGGCTAATTGTGAATCGTAAGCCTAAGAAATTGAGATTGACAGCCTGTACACGCGGCGTTATTTAACTGTTTCAATCAACCGTGGGCTAACATTGACCCGGCCCGCAAATAGATCTAACGAGTAATTAAACATGCGCGTGAGTTAATCTCGTATTGAGGCATTTTTTTTTTAAAGCAGCTCTGTCAATGTAAAGAGGGTAATGGATGAGTATGCGAAAGCAAGTTGCAACCTCTTCATGTTTTTCGCGATCAAAAACCTTTCACCTCTTTCATTACACGTGGGTTGGTTTTGGGTAGGTACGTCGAGCAAATAAACAAATAGTCTGACTTCTCCAAGTTATTCGTTTTATCTATCTATGGGGGACGCCCATATTCTGCGGTAGACGCATGCCATTTTTGGCAATAGATACTCGTCACAACGACCTGGTAACCTCTTGCTAGTTAAATATTCAGATAAACAAAATAGTATTACTCTAATAACTTGTTTTTACGAAACAGCTGGTGGGCTTTTATTTAATCAGTAATTATGTTCAGTTATATCACAGCTATAAAAATAACCTTCACATAATTGCTTTGAACAATAACGTGTTATATTGATTCGGAATTCCTCGCATACATGATTTTACGGCTGTTTTGATGTTCGCACTTAATAACGGTATTTGCACACAAAGCGTGGTTCTATTTCAATTCTTGTCATTGCTGAGTATTAGTCGATATTTATCCTATTGAACAATAACACCACATAATTTGTTTTAGCATTAGCGAAGTAACAACGTTAACGAATCTATCATGCATGATCAACATACATCTGCAAATCAAACTTAGTTATAGAAAAGATTATGTCTGCCAATTTATCTTACCTCCCACACAGCTCAAAACAGTCTTCGCATCTACCCATATATGGGCACCTTCACAAAAAACTACAGAGTACATTGACATGCGAACTTATAGAAAAATTACTAGCCTATAAGACCGCCTTAATGCGGCCTGTCTTATGTCAAGATACATCATGTAGAACATTGAATAACGTCGTATGTCTGTGGGCTGTAGTATTGCGCATAAGAAACGTTGTCTGTTACCGTTATCGTCTGTCAGTAGGTTTTATATCTGATGGACGGTGCCAGCCGTATAACGGTGCTTCATGCATACAATGCTAGGCTGAGTTGCCTAAGGGTGCGGCTAGGATAAGGTGGCATAGTTAGCGGGATGTAAAAAGCGGAGAATGTCTAGACAACACGATAATTCAATGTCAGCAGAGGAATATTATGGAAAAGACAATTTTTGTTTCAATGAAAGAAAATGAATACAAATGGAAACAGCTGTTGACGTTCAGTATATATAAATAATATTTTATATATAATATATAAAAGTGTAATGTTTTTTTCTGCCTAGCTAAAATAGCAAAAAGTAGATTTTTTGTGACTTCGTCTATTATTAAATAAAACACCTCCCACGTGAAGTATCCTAGTGTTTTTCTTAACCCATAGTTTTTGTTATGTACGAATAAACTTCGCACAACCAAAACAAATAAGAATGTAGTCATTATTTATTCACACGTTAGTATCTCAGTTTCAATCGTAAACGTTCTAATGTCTCTAACTCTCTATACATACAAGTATCTAGACTATACTTGTATAAATACATTAGAACGTTTACGATCGTAATAAGTCAGTCGCAAAAAATTCTGAAAACGCTAAATATTTTTTTTCTGTTTGACAATCTCACAACATCGTTGTCCTACTCCAATCTTTTAGGTAAAAAAATCTACTCAAGCGATGTGCCCGAAAAAAAAGACCCTATAACGTTTTTTCACCGCTTTCTCTAAGACCTATATCAATGATCATACTAAAAGGGCGGGCACGGGCGTATTGCGAAGTATCCTGGAATAAGTGACAATGATTGAGCGGTGGCAAGACTCCACAAGACTGCAAATATAGTTTTTAACTTAACATACACGAATGTCTAGCCATGTATACGTTCACTGCTGAACATAGGTCTTTAAAACAAAAAGCGAAATATTGAACAATCTTCGGACTCAGTGGTTGGTTTCATGCACAATGAGCGTTAGTCAGCCAGTAGTCAGTCTACCAATAAAATCTAATAAACGTGTGTAATACGACATTTCACCGCGTAAACATTCAATTACACGTCCACATAAAATACCTTCATTGGGTGAAAACTAGTAAGTAAAAGTCAAGCAGAACTTAAACGATCAAGTCTATCTCAAAGATGATCAGAGTTGTAAATCAGTCAAGAGACTCGGAGAGTTATTCTGTTCTTAGCAAATATTTATGAGATAACAAATACATTATTCTAGAAGCAACAATAAATACTTATTCTTACTTACTTTTTAGGGTTCCGTACCCAAAGGGTAAAACGGGAACCCTATTACTAAGGCTCCGCCGTCTGTCTGTCTGTCTGCCCGTCTGTCACCAGGCTTTATCTCATGAACCGTGATAGTTACACAGTTGAAATTTTCACAGATGATGTATTTCTGTTGCCGCTATAACAGCAAATGCTAAAAAACAGAATAAAATAAATATTTAAGGGGGCTTCCATACAACAAACGTGATTTTTTTTGCTCGTTTTTGCTCGATATTGATAACGGCAACAGGTAAACGCTTGAAATATTCACAGAATATTTAGTTATACATTCACTTTAAAAATAAATAATTAAATTAAAATGAAACAAATATTTAAGGGGGGCTCCCATACAACCAACGTGATTTTTTGCAGTTTTTATAAATAATGGTACGGAACCCTTCGTGCGCGAGTCCGACTTGCACTTGGCCGGTTTTTCATGAGTTATTTTTGGTATTTATTGAGTAATATTTCAGTTCTCAAATGTGGTTTTTACAAATCTTGTACAAAATCGCAATGAAACTTATATTTATGAATAATGGTTTGTTTACTATTTTATACGAAAACCAAAAAAAAAAAATGTGGCAATAGTTTTTCAGGGTAAATCATATAAATAGAAACTACACATTATCGGAAGAATTTAAACATGTTTTTCCAAAATGTCGAATTACGAGTTGTTCACGCTCCAGATATTGCGTTTTAAAGCCACGCCGAACACAATGATAGAATTGTAACAACCACGGTTTATACCTATAATAACTAATGGTTAAATACTTACAATGTAAACCACTTACGTAACGTCCACTCTCACACGGTAACCAGCTGCAAGAGTTTCTTCTATATTATTATACAGAGCAATTATAGGCAACTAAGAGCAATAATATATAGGACAACGCGCGTATATGTATTGCGCAGCATCTGATTTTCAATCATTTCCATGTCTATTCAGTAAGGCTTGTTCTTTATGGTGCTATAAATTCAGCTCTATGTATGAGATACCAGAAAGGTTCTCGCTTCATATCAAATCAAACATAGGAAATAAATACACCAATCATTTAGGTTCATTTAAAAATAGCAACTGAAAAGTCATTTACCATAACTTCCAAGCAAATTTTTTACCTACAAATTGTAGAGACAAAAATACATTCTCCAAAATGAAACCAAAATATCTGAGTAAATAACACGTATTGTATTTTGAAATTGTTAGTCTTCAAAATGTTTTTTGTAACCGCCACTCAACAAAATGGCTGTCAGTGTAAATGAATGCCACTCATAAAGGCTGTGCATAATAGAGATCACACTGGTGAGTCGTGCAGCCAGCGCATGCGACAAAACGTGATTTATGCATTTCTAATCGCGCATGTGCCATGCCGCTGTTCAATTATACAACCGAGTGTGCCTTAGTCAATAATTGTAACGTTGCCATGCAATACACACGAAAACTTTGTGTAACTCAATAAATATTTGTATGCCTTATTTTATGTTGCAAGAGCGACCAAGGTTCAATGTCATGAGTCGAAATTATGTGCGAGATTTTGTAACGTTACACCTATCTGTTAGACGTGCTGTTCTGTCCAAGGTCTTATTAGTCTTTATATGCTGTGTCTTCTAGTTTTTGTTTGTTCATAAGCTACCGGCCTTTGTCTGTTGTCTAGACTAGTTTGCTATGGCGCTGTACACGGAATGATTTACTTAAGATAAATATGCTCACTCACTTATTGTTAACAAAAAAGCTAGAGAAGGCGTAAGGTCTTCTCATTATTCTTGTCATCTCGGTTCATTATTAAATTCTCATCAACTAACATATTAATCTCCGCATTTATCTGAATGAAACAAATCAGCATACATAACTTTCCGTCTGGCAGGTGGCTATTCGAGCGAGCATGTTTACTACGTGAATCAAACCGATTGTCTCATCCACGTGTTTTTCTCATGTCTTCACAAATCCCTCACCCTCTGTTTACTATAACTTTTATCAACTTACTTTGTTTCCTCTCAGTTCCGTTTTAATTGTAGATATTTGTAGGAAAAATTCTGAGCCTACCCTAGCATATTTTTCGACGTTTGAGATCGACTTGCTTTGGTTAAATTCAGAACTATTCCGTCTCAATGCGCACATTGTAAAAGATTAAAGCCATACTAAATAAAAAATAAAAAATATATAAAATAAAATCAAATCAAATTTTAATAGCACACTTGAAGCAATTAGTGACTACTTTAAGGTACATATTACTAACATTACATCTATTTCTGTTTCAGGTAAGGCAATGTCTTCTAAACGGGTGACATATTTTTCCAAAAGAAGGTAAGTAACTACGTCAGACTTGGTGATCAATCAAAAGACGTCGAGGATGCTCCAATCCTGAGAAATGTCGGCCAGGCCGATGTACTACTTTGGGTAAAACCTACGAACATATTGTTTCATGACAAATTTGTCCACACCTTTGTCTGAAAGCGGTTTTTAAAGCAAATGAACCTGCCCTCTGAGCGAACGACAAACAGACACGGTCATCCACCCCGGCAATGGTTACTTAATGTCCAACGATTAGTCATACAGCTCAAAGTAAATATTTTGTTAGTGCTCGACTCACCGCAAGATCGTATGATTTGGCTGAAAACCGCAAACATATGGTCACACTTCTGGTCATACCAATGTATATGTATAATTTTTTATTCACCCCTATTACGTCATGGATGATCTTTTCCTTTTGATGTGTCAAGCCTGAATCAGGTGGTTAGCGGCTTGAGTGTGACGTCAACAATGAATTGTGTCATCACTGAAACTTAATGTTACATCATTGGCACTTAGAAGGGATAGCGTTTCATACACACCCATATAAAGAGCTTCGCGGCCGTCAGGTAGAGGGAAGTATCCCGTTAGAATATAACACACCGAATCAACTCAGATCTGAAATAGATTGTTTACGCCATGTCCGGGCAATATGCCAACGGCCACCTGAAGCCGCACTGTAAGGTTTTGGCACATAATTAAATTTTTATCAACCAGTCTGGCGTTTGAGTCATTTCTGACTGGCATTAGGTGTGCCATGTCTGAAAAATTGGTCCAATATATTGTATCTAATTAGATTCAGTTGCTGGTGCTGCTGGTGTTGCTGGTATTGCTCACTTGTCACGTTTGAATGCGTTTGATATGTAAGCAAAGATTATTTGCTTACGTGTCGAAATAAACCATTTATTTGACAATATTTTTCATTCATATATATTTGAATAATTACCTGACAACAAACTCAATGACAAATAAGCGACATCTATACCCATTGATTTATTACTTTTCAAAAAGGTAATTTATCAAATATTACAGATTCTCACAACTCACAAAATAATATTGTAAAGAGTAATAGCTGTAATTTCACAATTTCATACATTGAATAATGTGAACGACACGTGGAAATGGTCGATTCTGTCGTGATGTTATCGTGGTGTTGCTCATTACCACAGCACTATCTTCGCGAGCCTGATGTCCAGCTAAGATACCGTTTGATAGCAATCAATAGTTTTATTATTCCAGCAGTTGCTTTTAATTTCACCCTTGACACTGACGTCATCCCATTGGGTATAAGGAGTGTACTGCAATTAACTTGGGCAAGGCCCAGCTATTGTTTGTCTAAAGCTTTCAATAAATGTACTAACATTGTTAGGACAATGTGCTTATAATTGAAATTGATTTAGAATTTAGCTTCACTTGAGGATTCTGAAACGAATAAAGAATTGATGAAATATCTTCTTTCTTGCTCTAAAAACTTCAGTGCATCGCTTCCTCACCACATTTATTTGTCGACACACCTATTAGATAAACTCAATTTAAAGAAATATATACATTTATAATATCTAGGTCGTCTATAAATTGGTACAAAAACAATTTAGTGGTTCTCAGTGGAATCGTTATCTCGTTAGATGCTAGGATAACCTCTACTGAGACAGGGTTAGTATTCAATAGATCCCCGATGTCAGCCATCTTTGTGTAACCAGTTATCAATGTTTATCCAGTGTATGTTTACATTTGCACGCTGCCTCTGATAACGATAATGATGAACGAGATTAGCGTCAATTTTTAAATTATTAATGTGAGAACCAAATTATTCAGCGTCCTAGAGACGTGTGAAATTTATTACAACTGACTTTATGGTCGGTGATGTCAGACTGTCAGTACGTATGCGTTAAACGTCTTTATTTGTATTGCTACGCACTGTCCCTAGCATCTAGGTAGTTAAATTTCGGCATTTTTTAGGGTTCCGTACCCAAAGGGTAAAACGGGAACCCTATTACTAAGGCTCCGCCGTCTGTCTGTCTGTCTGTCACCAGGCTGTATCTCATGAACCGTGATAGTTAGACAGTTGAAATTTTCACAGATGATGTATTTCTGTTGCCGCTATAACAACAAATACTAAAAAACAGTATAAAATAAATATTTAAGGGGGCTCCCATACAACAAACGTGATTTTTTTGCTCGTTTTTGCTCGATATTGATAACGGTAACAGGTAGACGCTTGAAATGTTCACAGAATATTTAGTTAGGTATATATTCACTTTAAAAATAAATAATTAAATTAAAATAAAACAATTATTTAAGGGGGCTCCCATACAACAAACGTGATTTTTTTGCCATTTTATAGATAATGGTAAGGAACCCTTCGTGCGCGAGTCCGACTCGCACTTGGCCGGTTTTATTCAACATGTTTTGTGCGCGAAGTAGCATTCTATTTATTTAAACTATGACAGTTATAATTTAAATATGCACCACCTGAATGAGAAATAGAAAAACCGGCCAAGTGCGAGTCGGAGTCGCGCACGAAGGGTTCCGTACCATTATTTATAAAAATGGCAAAAAAATCACCTTGTATGGGACCTCCCTTATATATTTGTTCTATTTTAATATAATTATTTATGTTTAAAGTGAATACGAGTATATATCTAAATATTCTGTGAATATTTCAAGCATCTACCTGTTGCCGTTATCAATATCGAGCAAAAACTAGCTAAAAAATTACGTTTGTTGTATGGGAGCCCCCTTAAATATTTATTTTATTATGTTTTTTTAGTATTTGTTGTTATAGCGGCAACAGAAATACATCATCTGTGAAATTTTCAACTGTCTAACTATCACGGTTCATGAGATACAGCCTGGTGACAGACGGGCAGACAGACAGACGGCGGAGCCTTAGTAATAGGGTTCCCGTTTTACTCTTTGGGTACGGAACCCTAAAAACATTTACATCATTCTGTATATTTGTGTTCAGTTAATCTTATAACATAATTTATATCTGTTGAAAAAATCCTGCCGGTAGTATTTTGAAACTGCGTTACGTAAAAGTTTAACTTGAAGTGTTTAGACACGGCGTTGAGTGCAGCTTGTTATGAATTAAAAGTGCACATTATGCAGTTGGCCTACTTGGCCTAGCAGTAATGCTTGGTAACAGCCATTCTGCCACTGTTAAGACGTTTCCGGGTCGTACGCATGTACTACATTCTTCAGAAAAATGCAAATCATCAAGAAGTGCACTAAGAAACAGGACGTAGAAAAGACTCATTAACGCACAACCCTACAATATAGTTTCACAAAGCAGCAATTTATCAGCTCCCACAATTAGTCACGATGAGACTCTCCAAGTTAATTATAATAAATCCGCCAACAGCTAAGCTTACTATAATTCACCACACCGTTACGTTGTAACATAATTGTCACGCTAAAGGTCACAATCAGCGTTTCTAGAAGCAGTCGTTGTCTCTCGGCCAAGATCCAACGTCAAATCAATCTTATCAATATGTCTAAAGCGCAGACCTAAGCGGATATGCTGTGAAAACGGGTCTTAGGTCACCTAACAGCACGTGTCTCATTGACGTCAATCAATACACATCGCGATAGCTTTCTAACGCGACTATCCCTGCTTAACGCTATATTTATGTTTATCTTGAAAGCTGCCTAACTTTTTATTCTAATTACCCCACAGCTTCACAGCGATCTTGCGCACATGTTTGTGAAAGATAAATATTTAGGAGCCCATAAACATATTTATCAACATCGCTAATGTGTGTGTCCCCCATTGCTATCACAACATTGAGCGCGTACCGATAACCTACATCTCGACCACGAGTTGTTTACTCCATAGCACCTAATTGTCCAAATTCGATTACGTCGGTGGCTTCTGACTTACTGCCCACGCCTATTGTCCGAACAAATTCATCGAGCATTGATTAAGTATCTTATTTATTGCAAAACTGATCGCTTGCCCAAATAGTCATTTTGCAACTTGTTTTGATGCTTATCTATTGTCCGTAAAAGGATGCTGACAATATTTTACTGCGCGGCCTCACCGATGTTTCTGTTTGTAGGCCCTTATGGTAAAGCTGCTAACAGTTTTGTTTACCTGTGTCCATGTTTCTAACGCTTGCGTAATTGAAGATAATTTCTTCGTGCCCTTCTGTATTTAGTACAGTAGGCCATCGCTTATTACATTTGTTGCTTGGCAAGTTCTCGTATGCTGCAATCATTATTTTTAAATTCTTGGGAGACACTATGTACGCTGATAAAGTAATGCCCTAAATCTTGCGAACATGCATCACGTCGCATTCAGCGAATATTATGCAAAGTTTACATAAGTATAAGATAATGGTGTTGACTTCAGTCCAGATTTCAGTTGATAATGACTCACATGTTGGAGCGTGGCTTGTTAAAAACCTAGTTATTTATGTCGCTACCGCGTTGCGTAACACAGACGCTACTTGTGATTTACGTACTCCTGAGATAACTATGAGCAGTTGAACATTTTGTAACCATCCTCCCCCTCTTCAGTTGTCTACCGACCCGAATTCTTCGCGATATTATTCGCTTATGACGCTATTCCATCTGATAAATTTACCCACACGTTTTTTTGTATGCCATAAGAATCCAGTGCCGGTGGTTTATGTAAGTGTTCTAAAAATTGACTGCGTAGGCCGAGTGTCATTCTTTTAAACCGGTTTCCATTTATTTTTGTGTTGGAATCAGAATGTGCAGGTCTCTGTTTATAAAATTTGTCTAGTGGAATTTATGTATTCGCATAAATTATCAATTTTATTTCGTTCTTCACTGTTAACATCATCGGACGCGAATACGGATCCGATTAAATGGTCTTAACCTAGTTGAAAGTAAGTTTTATTGCAGGGCTTCCACACCTTTACTCCTACATTAATTCTTGATGAATAAGGAGTGCCTACACGTTTTAGTTACGAGCTCTTTGGTCCATATTGAGATCGAGGTTTATTTTCTAAAACAGGATTCCAGAAACCGTAAAGACCAAAAACGTTTATAAACTGTTTCAATATTCAATGCTATTGAATTTGCATTTGACATTCTATTTATGGATATACGATTTTCTACTTGCAATGTGCTATACCTATACTTACCCGATGATGTCATAAATTGTGATGTCATTAAACTCCTTAACGTCATCATTTATTTTGGATTGTTGCAAAATATGTTAGTGACACCCATGGGAGGCTTATGGAATAAAAATACCATCGTTAGCGTTAAATAATGTTATGTTATGATGAGTAAGAAAATTAATTAGATACAAATGTACATTGTTTTTGTTGTGCGACATTAATCAAATTCAAAGCTACATTACCCGAATTGTCCTTCAGACAACATTGTTTTAAAAGAATAATGCTTAAGTCTGCTTTGAACGACGCAATATTTAGGCAAAGCTCATTTTTTAAGCTCGTTTTAAATTAGTTTAACAACAGGTTTTTAGCAAGTTGAAAAAATAAAATCAATTCACCAATGATCACAAGGAGGTCCTAAAATCTCGACCACTTCCTTTTCAACCGGTTCGGTACGGTAATATCGTTCGATATGTAATTAAGATCACGAGTGACCTCACTCATGGCTATTTGCGAACGTGTGCTCAATTTTGATAATACATACTAACCATTGCAATGACCGCAAGAATGATACCAAACATGATTATCGGAGACGATGTCTTCTTCTTTTCACTTTAGACCTATTTTCACCTTGTTCTTGTCTTGTAAGGCACAATAGTCTTCATTCACCATGCACACAAACAATTGGAACCTCAGCTGCCACTTCTTTCAGTCGAAGTCAGCTTTTATTTTGGTTTTGTTACCCTCGTTTTGATATCTTCGTTCAACTTCGTTTTCATGCTTCACTCCTTCTACTTTTGCTCTTTCCTAATTTTAATTTTCAAATGTTAACGTTAGAAGACTACGAAGTTTGCTGTTGCATTATATTGGAATCAGTGCCTAGAATAAGACTTCCACCTGGATCAGGCTATTGGTATTGCATCACAACTGAATCACATGGTACGTGATACCGCTCCTTTGGTGTTGTCATGTCCCACTATTTCCTACATAATACATATAACATGGAAATTACATATATTGCGGTCAAGATGTTTCTGACTAACACTGAGAGGATAATAAACTATCTACTGACATGTCATCATTATTCTGAACAGTAAAATAATGAAAACTCATCCTGGTGTAAAATCAATCAAATTGTCGTCATCATTAACTTCTATTCTTTTTTATTGGTCAATCGTTACTGAAGCTCCTCTATATTTTTTTGTCGTCCTGTCTTCTTTCTGATCCGATCAAATTATGAAGAATTTTTCCAATTAAAGCCGCCTTAACTATTTTCGTGTAATGTCACTGGAATAGTTAAATCAGTATCTCTTATTATTCTTTGTGGCTAACTTCATAATGTGGCAAGCCCATTTTCAACTGACATTCCACTTATATTCATGAGGAGTAACACTCCGATCTTCCTGGAACTTGCTGGAATTTTATCCACTTAGAAATAGAAAAGAGATGCGAGTGGTACGATAAATGCTCATACCTGTGCCGAGTGTAATAAAAAACGTTTAGTGCAAGGAGGTCGTGGCATACTTAGGTACGCGGATCAGCTAATGCGGTTAAGCAATGATCAACTGACCTATTTGTGCTATGCCAGTTTATAGTTTTTTTAAGTCATATAAAGTTTATGTGGGTAACTAGTTTATTGACTGATCAATCGGATTATTTTCCTGGTTGCGTTCAATTTGGTTATCTTTCATTTTAGATAATTATATATGTATAATATGATATTTATTTCGCAAAGCAGTAGTTACAATATGGGTTTTATTTATGTTTAATGAAGACAGCTACACAGTTTTTTAATATGCTGTAGGAAACACAGCCACATCGTACAGGCACATCGTCAGGTACATCGTAGCCAGTGGCTTTGTGAAAACGTGATCTTAATAGTCCTGGGCGTTTTTTATATTTTTACGCAAACGGTTAAATATCCGATTTCAGATTTTGAAATCCATTTTCAAAATCGTTTTTAGACATTAACTTCAGGAGTGGCTCCTGCTTGCAGTTTCGATCGTCTCTGGTAGTATTATTTGGTTGTAATAGCGATAATTAGAAAGAGAGAAAGCGAATCTCATTGGTTTGTGTGACTGTGTGTAGCAAACGATTGCACGGTGCGGTTTGGATTTGTATTATCGGCTAATATTGGTTACCGTTTGCATTTGTCAACGGCGTGAGGTCGATTTACTTTTTGCCATGGTTTTGTGAAATCGGTTTGTCTAGTGCGGATTATCGATACGATACGATTTGTGACTGAAATCAGATTTTAGATACGTTTTGATATACCTGACTCATGTCAAGATCTTGAATATAAAAATAAATAATAAACCGACTCGGCTACCCACCCACCCTTATATGGCAAGCTACTTTCAATTTGACCGTTTAGCTACTTTCTATTTATTCTAATTCGACGTCAACATATGCGTTTCTTATGACACCGCGATTAGCATTCAGCCGCCGACGTGAAGTCTGGCCCGTCACTTGCAAGGCGTGCATAACGCACTTAAACGATTTCATACCGCACACGAAGAGATTAAAGGAATTATCTTGATGTGTTAGCCTTGTTGACACGGCGGATGCTATATTCCAGTTGCCGTGACACGGCAATGATACATAGGCACATTCTATTTGTCTAATCGCTTATACCAGGCACTTTTACTTTATTTGATGTTGCTGAGGCGGCTAACCTCACTGCCATTTTTTTTTCTAAAAAATCTGCTTATCCCGGAGTTAAAATAGCGCTAAATAAACTGCAGAAGTCTTTTCAAAGTCCTCTCTGTGTGTGTGTGTGTCCCACGGTTATGTAGTTTACATATTATTTGAATATTGGCTACGAAGATATTTGCAATTACTTCGGTAAGGCTACTTATCTCAAAGGACAGCACGATCTCTAACTTGATCATACTTTATTCGTATTTTACAGGCAAGGCAATGTAAAAGGTTAGAATGTCTAGAAATATCCTTTGAATTTTCAAGTCGGGTACCGCCCAATCATTAATAAGTGTCAGTTTGTATACGATACCTACATTTACATGCTTTGACCTTTGTTGGTTCACCGAGCCTTCACTTTTTATATTTCTTTATATTCTCTAGTACTCCTTTTCCTGTCTCTGGTTTTCCTGCCGTTTCTTTTCCTTTATATACCTATTATACCGATAAAATTGTAATTGAAAAATTTTCTTCATAATTTCGAAGAATCTTGTATTGTTTTCGACTTGGCCATTGTAATGTTAAACCGGGATCTTAGATGAATTATCACTTTGTCCATGATTCATATAATTAAATATTTTGTTAACACTTCGTCACCTGGTAGCAAATTATTCTATAAGTTTTATCTTATTTCTGCGAAATACGAGTATGCTCTTCAAACAGTTTAACGGAATAGGCTTAGTGTCTGATTTGTTTTTTTAAGAAGTCTATTCTTTTGTCATGTTCCAGGTTGTAAATCAAAAACGCTGATTCATCTTTCTGAAAAGTTTTTTATTTCGTCCTCTAAAATAACCTAAATTATGTGTAGCAAAATTGATTTACATGAATCAGAGTAGGTAAGCTCGATTTCTTTCACGGTCAGTCCACTTGTAAACGTCACGACGGACGTTTCTTCATTAATTTCTTTCAAAATGTCACTAATGTAAACGAATTTTAGCTGAAAGATTATTTATTAGACATTATTTGAGTTGATGAAACTTTACATTTCAAGTGAATGCTCAAAACCATGACAAACTGTAGGATCCGTTTTTAAGGTTCCGAAGTCAACAAGGAATCTTTGTATGTTATTGATACGTGAAGCGAAAACTTTGCACCTCTTTTTACGAAATTTACGCGGACGGAGGAGTATGAAATTTGGCACAGTTAAAGTTAATATGGAGGGAGTGCAGAAACGAATATTTTTATATAATATGCATTAGAAATAAATTAATTAATAAAAAACCTAACACACACTACCATGCGTGTGACACACACCCACAGTAAAGGGCCTCATGACTTGAAGATAAATAGGTGACAGAAGTGACAGCTTGAACATGGAATAAGTAAGTACTTTTTAATAGCATGGAATTAGTAAGGACTTTATAATAGCATGGAATTAGTGTACATATATAATTAGTAAGTAGATACCTACTATATAGATTGTAAGTGGGGGAGGTCGAATTTCGACCAGTGGGCGACCACTAGTACATATTAATTACGCCAAGAAAGTGGTACAATAAAAACTTGGAAAAAAGTTTGGGTACTACCTCCCTTGCACGTAAAATGGGGATGATACTTTTTTCTCGTCTATCCCACGGTGTGGGGGACCGTTGGATAGGCCGTTCAAAGATATTGCGAGTCTGTGAAAACCATTTTTCGATTCAGGGACCCGTTTGCGTTTGCGTAATATTAAGCTTTAAAATGCTAATTTTTGTTGTTAGAGTCAGACCGCCTTATAAAACAAGATTTATATTTTGACATGGCTTAAACCATGCAGCCAGTTTTTGTAATAAGAACGTAACAGTCTGTGATTGAAATACCGTTCTTTATACAAAACTGAAAACTTAGTTCGGTACTAAGTTGTCAGTTTTGTGTTTAGGAACTTTACCATAGTCGGAATACAGTTCGAAATTCCATAATGGCTCCATGTTTTAAACCTGGGTCTGAAGATAAACCTTGTTTTGTAATAAGGGGGAAAGTGTATAAATGGTTGTATTTGGGTATGTGAAAAAAATCACGGCAGTATTTATATAACGAAATTAAAAGGATAACTATCACAGCTAAGTAGGCTTTACAAGTTGACGAGTAATTGTCGACCATGTATGGGAGAACACGTTAATGAACTACAATGTTAATTTTGTACTTGGGATAATTCATCCGAACTATGGAACCTTCATTGTGCGTGATCCAACACGTACTTGGCCGGGTTTTTAATTTAACAAAAACTTCCTGAGTTCAAAACGCTCAACATGACACTAACAGCACATTTTAATAAGATCAAATTACATTTTTTTTGCTAACATAAGTTTTTGTAATGTGTGTTGTGTGGTGCACAGTGTCTGCCACGGCTTATTTTAACTTTTTTATGGTTTTATCTTTTTATTGCGGACGCTTTTAACATGCACGTCTTTCAACATTGTCCTAACATGTATAATTTCAACATTAATGATGTAACCAATACTTTGTCACAATATTTTGGTTAAAAAGTGTCCGTGGAGTTTCTTGCCCGTTCTTCTCCATAGGAACCTACTACGCTTTGGAATGGACAACTAGCTTCATCTCTCTGACTGACCGACCCCTTGACAATTCAAACGTGCCTTTAATTGGTTTATTTGAAATAAATGCTTTGAGTTTGAGTAAGTTGCCTATTGGAGCAGTGGCTTATCTAGGTAGGTATACTACTTTTGAATTATTCAGCACAACAAAATACACATACAGTCAATGAGTCAATTAAATTTCAATTTGATAGCAGCGATAATCGTCAAATTATAATTATTAATTTAACAGTGCAGAACTTGTTTTAATAGTTTTTCACTCATCACTGTTCAAGGCGAAACATTAATTTAGTTAGTAGGTAAGTACCTAGCCATTTATCAACATTAATTTATAAATTATTTTACAATTCAATAGTGTCAAATATCTGACTTGCTAATCTAGTGACAACGTTACTGAAAAATGCTAACCTTGATCATCATAAAATTGCGTTTTATGCTCAGTAGCATTACGTCACCCGCTTCAACTCACACAAGTTTTTATATCCACGCCATGGTCGGTAATCTCTCTCCGTCTCGCTCCTCATTTACGTATATGTGTCTATCTCGCTCTTGTGCTGGCGGCGACAAGCAGTCTGGGTCTTTCTGGCGGACACTGCGTAGCAAACAAAACCCTAGGTCACGGGCACTGGACACATTTTCATACAATGCCTCATCTGAATAAGTTTTCCGTAGTACTCCCTCGCGATTGTATCCACCTTGTTGGGATGGTTTAGCCTTCAGGTGGAATAATAAATTTTGACTTATTTGCGTGCCTTGTTCTAGTTAATATTAAGATATTATTCAGCGTTTCTGACCTAATCTACTTACTCTATTCTCTTGAGCATGTTTTAGCTTTACGTGAAGATTACGCTCTTCAATTATTGTGAAAGTCCAACTTTGGCAACAAAATTCGTTGTAAACATGAGTATCTTATTTTGCATTAACATCCAATTTACGAAGAAATTATGTATTTTCGTCAACCTCACCGTTCCGCTCGCTAAATATGTATAAGAACGCAAGGTCAGGGATACATTACCAAAGGTACTGAAAAACAAGGGCAACGTCAAAACCAGATGGTTCAATGAACGTGCCCCACAGTTCCACTCCCTTACTCACTGTTAATAATACAGTAATCTGATAGGCTGAAATCTTGAAAGGCGTGCGTGCCAACTAATACATTAGCATCTCATTGGAGATAGTATCGTGCCAAAACATGGGTTGGAGTGACGGACAAACGGGACTGTTTAAGATTTCGTGACTCCGAATGACAAATTGAACATATGTCTGTCTCTATTCACGATGCTATCAACCAGAACAGCAAAAAATTATAAAGAGTCGATCTAAAAGATTTCTATCTCTTTGTCACATAATCCATCAAAGACCAGTTGCTGATCTGGTTTCTTTTAATTAACTTGTGATCAGGTTATCGCATGATGTTATATAATCCGATCAGTATGTAAATAACTTGACTCACGTAGTCGTTAATAGGGAAATATCAGCCCCTTAGTCAATCAATCACTTCTGATAATTTCATCAGAAAAATGTTCTAAACACTGTCTCTGTCTCATGGCTTTTCATGGCTTCAGATTGTTCGCGATAACACGTGCTCTCTGCCTAAAGTTAAAACTGTTTTGGCCTTCACTCGTTACACTTTTTTTTACTGAAAGCTTGTACAGTTATTAGAAAACTTGCGGTACTTTTGCAGATTGGCATTACTAATTTTTTGTTGCCTGTGCTCTCTTTACGTTTTACCCTTTTTCAAGTTCTATTTTGGGTCATTCTAAGATGAACGGTAAATTCTAAATCATTAGAAAGCTTGGTCAAAAAGTGACAGCTGTCTGAACTGACTTAGTGAGGTTACCCTCACTAAGTCAGTTCCCAACCGACTTTGCAAGAGATATCATAAATTCATGAGTTTGGGGAAACTATCAAAGTCCCGCAAACCACGTAATATTATTTTTAGTGTCCGCAACCACCGCGTTGATTTCCAACAGCACTGCACCGACATTGCGGTGGTCTTTATAGTTTGTTGTGCTACAGTTTTTATGGATTCCCTTAAATAACAACCGACTCACACAGGTTGTTTTATGGTCGTCCATTTTTATGACTGTTTTATTGCAATCGATGTCTATTGCTTTGATTGATATGCTTCTATCGTGTGGCGCTTCTTTTAACGATACCATTTATCGTTACTCATACATTATTTATTTTAAATTGACTGCGTTGTAGCCTTGTAGCACTCGTAGGTAAGTTTTAAGTTTCATTGATGCTGTATCGACGTCACTTTTTCTGTCATCTTTCACATCAGTGGGCAGTTCTTTCAGGCACGTGGCATCAGCCCATTCCCGGAATGAGCGCAAGCGTCAATGATTGCCGTGTTGATTGACAGATGTCTTCCTGCCAGTTATTTCTTTAGCATAATTATTACAGTAATATCAACCTTAATGCTTGACGATAAGATTCTTTTGTGCGTGATGATCAACATTGTAGCGGCACTTTTCACGGCTGCGATCTATTTGGCCTCTACGGGCTTAGGTATCGCCGAAGAGCCAAAATCGATCATCGACTTCGGATCCTATTAATAGCAAATGTTACACTGGAAAACTGTTCACGTGTGAGTGTGTTATTGTCAAAACTGTGTTTACTATTTACACTTTGAAACTTGGCCCGTCAGTCGTGCGTGCTGCCATTAACTGAAATGTTGATGAAGTCATCGTTTTGTTAAGGTACAGTTTACGCTTTGCACATTTCATTTAACAACTGTCTAAGTGGTACTGCTTAAATTTAAAATATTTTTTTTGATTTGTTTTTGTATACATTTTTTTTTTTAATATTAGTATTAACGCTAGGTATTTGAGCAGTTTTACATTCGTCTTTCCCTTCATGTGGTGATAAAATGTTCTGTCGTTAAACTGTTAGCAACCATGCGTAGTGCCATATTATTTTAATTTCAGCTTTCTTTAGCTATATCTAATTTATTTAATATTACAACTCTTCAGCTCTCGATTGATTTTGAGGTCTTAATAGTTGAAGCATGGTGCAAAACTAGATTGAATACAGCTGTTTAAATAGTAAATACGTATACTATGTTATTATACGAGTATACATAGCGGTACGTATAACTTATTTAAATGCAAACGAAGCATTGTAAGCAGCATCTGTCGAGCACGAACAAAAAGCAATTCATCTCACATTAACATTTTACAAGTGCCCACAAAAAATAATGACATCACTCTTTATTTTGACTCAAGTGTACCCCGTTTGAAAGCGGTCAACCAACGAGTACTCTCACTTAGCAACAAATGAACGTATTTATCGATAAATCTAAGATAACCGTTAACCTTGCAATTATTCTGACCCAAAAATCATAATGAAAGCTCTAGCAAATAGCGGTAGGCGTCGTTTTGATTGCAAACGAAGCAGTATCAATCATCCTATACCTACAATGGAAATTGATGTCACAGAACAGCTATTTTCAAGACAGTATAAATTTTCGTTAATCGTCCCAGACAATGGCCCATTTATGCTCCTATTATTATCCAAAACGATCAGGCAAATCGTTCAAATGTAAAATGCTGGTCCTAGTAAAAAAATCTGTAAGTACTAGTCCGGTCACGTTTTTTACGCGAACGTTGACGAAGCATTCTAGAGGACAAGTTATGCACGTAATTCATTTAATCAGTACGCGGAATCTGAAACCAAGCGTAGTTGTAATCATAACGCAATTTTCTAATAATTTTAAATCTGCACAGTCACCAAAGTCTGCAACTTTGTAGCAGTAGTTGGCTCAATACGCATGGGACCTTTCCATTGCTGTTTTTGCTTTTCTTTGGTTTGAGAATATACTATATTTCGAGTGACCTACATGGTTCAAAGAAAAAACCTAGTTGAAGTCGAAGCTTTTCATCGTGCACGCATTCTACACGCGCAATTTCATCCTGCGAGATTTTTTGCGAAGATTTTTTATTTGCCTCTCGCACAGCACTGGAACGAAACAGAATAAACAGGTCTGTTTTTGTATAAGATTTTTCATGGTGAAGATTCGGCTTTATGTCCACGTCACGGAATGATGGAAGCGTTTTAAATTACGGCCTGCAGGCTTTTTTGTACACGGGTGTACTCACTGCTTGTATATCTATGTTGTAAGAATCAAGATTGAAATAAATTAAGGGATTTTTCATGGTTTCGAAGAAATTAGTAATTATTTTTTTACTCCTATTTCAATTTGCATTTGAAAGTGTTTGTTCGAACACTTTGTTTCCATCGTCTGAGGAACCTTCTTATTTTTAAACCCATATTCTCACCGTAAACTTTGCAACAATAATAAATTATTTCGACATGACTAACACCAACTTCAGTGACAATCTCATAACATAGGTCCTTTCAACATTAGTCCATTGTCTTTATTATTGTTTCGATTACATTGTCTCTAAATATAAACTTGAATTTCTAATATGCTAACTACTTCTGTTTCAGTCACGGTTATTATTTAGCAACACTTCCTCACTTGTGAACTACAGTTTTTAATCATGGAATAAGTGTGCTTCGTGCTTATTAAGTTATTACCCTTAATTTACATATAGACTGGGGCTTCATGTTAAAAGCCACCCTCAACTGGCCTTCGGGTGTAACAGGAACTCTCAACATCCTACTTTAATTAAAAATAATTTTACCCTTTACTGTATTAATTCGATTGAGCAAACTTTCCCGGCAGTCTAGACATTATGTAACAATGATTGTCATGCATATGCAGCGTCTGTTTTGTTTCTATATGTAAAGGGCTGTTCTGCAATTAATTGTGTATGTCTAGAAAAACCAGTTCGTTTGATTAAATATGAATGAGGGACGACTCGTGTGTATATTATACACATTACTCCTGACTAGAATGTCCTTGTTTTAATCAACGGATAGGCTTTTCTCTGCTTATTAAAACATAACTTACTCGTACCTATCAAATTTAAAGACCGTGAGTGAGCACATGGCGCAAGATTTTTTGTGGCAATAATTTTAGAGAATACTTAAAAATATTGAACACCTTAGAACCTTTGGTGCCAACTGCCAATCGAAATGTCTAAAAGTCTAGACATAAGTGACAAAATATAGGTATAGTGCATGCAAATAAAATAGATTTTGGGCATGAGATTTATTTGTTTATTCAACTATTCAGTATAGGTACCCCTTATGTGCTTATCAATGGATCATTTAACACAATGCGTGCCAATGTGATCGCGATAAAATCAATGAACCGGTGAATTGTTGCGTGTAATCCGATGCCCGTGGCATTGAACTACACAGTCCTAGTTTGAATAAGAACAATGCTATTCTAATAGGTACGTATTAACACTTATATTTTTAATATTCGCAACAGTTACTGATAAAGAATCTCCTTTCGCCGGTGTAGTGCCCGGCATAACAACAATAGCCGACCGCTTCTAACTTCGGCGATGATGTCAGCTTTCCTTTAATGACCGCTCGAATCGCCTGCAGCATTTCATGAGCGTAAACAACTCGGGTTTTTTCTCTCTTTTACACAAATTCATACCGATGATTACCTCTACCATCACACGTCGAAGAAAATAACGAGCTTGTATAAGAATACTTAATTGGCCTCGTTTCATGTTTCCTATTCTACATTGTGCTGTTGTGTGTTACAACCGATATAATTCCTTGCTAACTAGTATGTGTTTACATATTGAAATAACTTTACATATATCGTGTAACAGAACTGGTTGTTTTGCAATTCGGCACGCTTGCGCGTTTGCTCCCAAAGCCAAGCCTGCCCCGGCCCTTGAGATCCCCGAAACCAATTATTAACATAATGCCCCACCACGAGCATTATTTGGAGAACAGAATCCATCACGAAAATGATTGAAATTACTCACAACTTTGGCCTCTTCTCTCCTTAAAGATTATTTTACTCGGAGTTTCGACAACGCCAAAATTATTATTGAACACGTTCTGACGCGGCAGAACTCCGGTCAGGTTTTATAGCATACTGAAACATCTAGAGCTGGGTTATGTATGAATAAAGTTTCGTTCTTCACGCATTAAATTAAACCTGTGAAAGCACTCGCGTCAAAACCGTGAGGTTATTCAAGGTTGCAAGGTTTAGAAACGCACCAGGAAGCACTGGTGTCAGATCGTGCAGGAAACACGTGGTCATCGGTTTCTCCAATCCTCAGTCGGCCATAATTTTGTTTTATTGCTTCCCACCATGGTTTTCATTCGTATGCGATTTCTATCGTATATCCTTAATAACAATGTTATACGCCTCTGAAATGAATAGTTGCAATTGCAATCGATAAATAACTGTCAGGGAACAAATTGTAGAAATCATGAGCATAACGTCCAATCGTATACGAACTTCCCGTCTATTATGTTCTGGTATTTGACTTCCACATGCACTCACTGCAGTCACTTCTGTAAATTCAAATGCCAGTGTCCAAAGCTAAATTACCTTCAATCTGTTCTTCAACATGTAATAGGGAGAAAAGAGCTTTGAAATGACCCTGCCCCGCTCGGTTAGGCAAGGATAAATTGAATGAACTTTTTGTGTCTGGCACTCTCAAAGTGAATACTTTGTTTCTTTTTTGGATTGTCCATGTAATATTTCATGCTAATGGCTCCCTGTTTTAAGTAAGGGATGTCAGACTAAATTAAAAGTCAAGTTTGCATGTGCCCAACAAAATTAGGTGTTACTTACTAACATGAGCTAAGTGTCGCTGTTACGAATAGAATATCTTATTGATATTCGACAAAAATATTTTTCGCTGCAGATTACGCTCCACCTAAAAATAAAAACAGTTTTCAATTGAATAGTAATTACACCTTGAGCATGAAACGCTTACAACTCACAAATTGCCGGTTGTTGTTGAGGAGCGCGCTTTGCGGCGTGATGTGCCCCTCACGATGGTACCTTTAGACACGTTAATTTGTATAATCACCTGATGCAAAATGTTAAACTTTGTAGCTCACCTCCAATTGCTGTACTTGATCCTAATTCTCAACTAACAACCTCGCGAGATACTGTACCTTGGTATTTTACTCCAGAAAGTTCGAGTTAAAATATTTAATGCAACAATAAAAAAGTCGACTGAACGACATTGATTTCTCAAATGAAAGTTGTTGTGCTGTTATTCAGCACAGACAACGATATGGTTAATTAAATTCATAGTTCTTAAACCACTGATAAAAGAGCGAAGGTCACGGATTCAATTTTTGAGAATGAGTTGCAAATTCTGTTCTGTTCTGATATTAAATTGCTTTAAGTGTACCTGGTGATTGATTTGCACCTTTCTTTCCTGGTTGGTTAGACTTCTGAATGGAACGTCATGATAAAATTAAAATAGTACCAACTCAAACGAAAAAATTATTACTTGCAGTTAGTATTCAGACGAATGATTATTTTTATTCATACGTTATTCCTGTCCACACACATTAAATGTTTGTCTCGGGCGCTTCTTGGAAATTGTGATGTCTTCCGGCTGTATTTGGCTTGTGTCAAAATCGTGGCTGTTGCTTCCAATCTCGCAACTAATGTTGCTATCATCGAATGAAGCATAAGTGTTAAAGCTCGTACAGACTGTCCGCACGTCGACGGTCTGCACGAGCCTTTATAAGTGCACTGAAGTTATAACTTTGTTGATTCAGTAATAATTTATACCTGTCCTTACAATTTGATCTAGAAAGTGCTGCCAAAAATGACGCCATTGGCAAATGCCGACCATACAATCATTTTGAAACTTGGATCTCGCAAACAGCGACATTGTCTGTAAATTTTAATAATTAGTTTCTTCATAAAATAGATTCTTATTTAGTCTTCAAAGATTAGACGAAAACATCACCGACGGAAATGGCCGATATATCATTTGAAATTTTACTTTGTGCGTACGAGCTGTTTTATTCTTTTGTCGTCTCGTGGCTACAGAAAATTCGTCATTTTGCATTACTGAAATAGTCTGCAAGATCTGCAACATTGTCGACATGACTTTGTGAGAGCTTTACGGCCTTTTCCTTATAGCAATTACTCTTGTGCTGTCCTCTTTGTACCAAAGGATAGATCCTTACTGTTGCGATGTGTGAATTAGTTAGCTTGCTAGCAATAAACTTACAAAGTCACTTTCGTCAAAACCATTATTTCAAGCAATGTTTATATCTATTTGCGTTTTGTGTTCTTATTTGTTTAGCAACAAATGCATTCGAATTGCAATCGTTGGTACATGTTACATAATTCCATCGTACTGATTGGAAATTATAATAGTCACAAATTCACATCAGTCTTTATTAATTATTTGTCTCACTACAGTTTATTCAACGTTTAATTTTTTGTTGCAGGTATATTAGTTTAATGTATAATTACTACCGCTTTCTGGTTTGCTGTCATGAAGGTAATCTACTATAGTTTTATATTGTTAGAAGGCGCAATCAGACCTAGTTATATTGACCGACAGCAACATAATGTTTCAACAAACCAGTTTATAATGAATTTTGAACTTTAATGCTCAATTGATTAAATGTTAGAGTCCCAGCATCATATTTATTGTTACACGACAGCAGGAGATAGCTTCGCAGAATATAGTCCGATTTAAAAATATTGAGGTTTATTAGTTGGACATGGACTCGTTTATTTTAATTGCTGCTTCCTCTAGCCTAGCATTTGGTTTAAAGTTGCAGCAGTTATAGACAGTGACATACATTCTTCACGCTTTTGTATTCTTAGAAGCACATAGATTTCTTTGATCTTTTTACTCGTGTTAATAACCTGGGGCCCAAGTCTGCTATTTTTATAAATTCAGTCATTCCAACACGATCCCATTGTCATGCCATTGTCATTTTGCTAAAAGTTCGTAATCTGGTAAATTCATAATGGTCGATCATTTTCATTGCAATTTCTTTCAATGTAGTGTCAGTGGCCGACCATTGGAAAGTCATAATGACGCCATTATAATAGTAGATTACCAAACTTGTCAAAATCAACAATTATGAAATCAATGATCGACCATTCTGACACTATTGTAATAGCAGACTTGAGGCCCTGTTCGGGGCAAATAACATGGAATAATTTTAGCGACGAAAATGGTGCTCATTTTGCGCGTCGAGCGTTGATCAAAGCAGCTTGTGTGAGGCTGGTTTTCAAAGTGACGCTTATATTAATTGGTCAGATTACAGAAGTCGCTTTTGTCGTGCGACTGTCGCACGGTTGTTGCGCGACGTCGACCGTGACAAAACGCGATGCGGACAAGTTTGCGGAAACTCATATCGTGTTGATTCAATTCAGTTGGTGCTTAACTTTGTCAGACTTGGGTCAGTGATATGGCTAACTTAGGATCTATTGATACCGTAACAAAAATATTCACCAACTGGCATCTCATTCAAACCGTTGGTTGACATTATTAGTCACTTACTATGAGGATAATCAATGAAAGATTAAGTCCAAATTGTGCAAGTCACTATGCAGCTGCAATATTGTAGTGTGTATCTTTTACGAAGTAATCCACACTGAGTTAATTTCGCTCCCGGGTTATCCCTATAATTAACGCAGTTTCAATTCATGCCAAATGTGATGTCACACAGTTGCTTCATTTAATTTAAGAGAGAATTTTCCTTTTGGCACTTTTAAATGTCAGTCTTTCTTTCTGAGGAAAATAACTAGACACCTCGGCGACGTTACTGTATGACAGGGGGCCAAAGTTAGTTATTTTCTCGAAATAGCAGAGCAACTGTTGCGAATTGTAACTAATGACTGCAAAGTCTCGGGGCGATTGCAGGAGTGCAACTGTATGATAAATTGTTAACCAACCTGATCGTTTATTCCTGACGTCCAGGTACCTATATCATTCTCTAAGCAAATGGCGAGCTAAAATTTAACAAAGTGTATGTTATTATTTCGTTGATGTATTCTCGGAAACATTTCATTTGCGCCGTGAGATCTACAGCTGTTTTGAGCGTGTTTTTTGATGAATCAATTTCCCGCTTTCAGTTCTCAAAGGTTGAGCGTAGTAGATTTTTAAACGATTTTTAAACTATTTTGATATTGAAGAATTTCTTGGAATTAATATTACTTAATCATGACTGTTCTAGGAATGCCGTCTCGGCGCATTGTTTTAATTGTAGTTGAAACATAAACACTGCGTGAGAAATTCGCCCACCGGCCGTAGACGGGTTCTCACGGGCATTCGCCGTGCAACATGCGAACCGCAGCTTTTGACTCCACCGACCCTTTACTGTAACAATTTGATTAATCTACAGATTTGGGTTGCTTAACACGATATTACATTAATTGTTAACACCGTTTTCGTCGAGAAATTTATGGAGATTTCGGTAAATGGTTTAACGTAGGTAGGTAGTATGACTGACATATGACTGTTTTAAATTATTTATTAAAGTTACGAATATGTTAGCACACGTGATACGTAATCTTTTTTACCTACCCACGAAGTACCTTTTCGGCCCCACATTACCTTTTTAATATCAGCTCAGGCTCAATTTTCCTCACATTTAAAGTCATTATTTATTCATTTCGATTCGTCATTGTAATGTAACATTTTCCTTGTTTACTATTGCTTCTTGGAATGCTTCTGGCATCACGTGAAGTTATGTCAACCTTTTCATAAACGGTTTCAATAACGGCTTAAATAGTAATAACCTTGATTTCCATACTGGCCCTCTCTAACTAAGAAACGTCTTATGTCTCCAGCTAGTCTATAAGTGAAAGCGCTTACCAAAGCCTGGACATTAGGTTATCTATATATTTGCATTTGGAGACTCTCAGATTAATTGCTACATGATTGTGTGCTTTAAGGGTCGGATAATCGCCGTTGACCTTGACCATACAAATGCGCGTCGCATACACGCCGCGCGCCGCCGCACCGCCGCCGTGCCGCCGCCGTTCGGTTTCATAAGGAATATTTATTTTTAGTAACGAAAATATGAATATTTGAAAAAAAACACAGATAGCATTATAAATAATAAAATAGTATGTTCATACAAAAAAAAAATCATGAAAATATCTGAAGTACTTTGAAAGTAACATCGTTTTTTAATGCTTTGGGTAGACATTACTTCCCGAAATTATTTCATAAAGTACTTTACTACAATACTCCACTTATCGAATTGATGTGTATGCGTTCTAGTTTAACATATATTTTTTGCATAAATTAATTAATAACAGATTTAAAAGTCACTAAAATCATATATCTGCGCCTTAACGATGGCTAGTGATAGTGAGATTTCAAACTGTGTGGGCTGGGCAACTTATGCGTATCTGCTCTGATTAGGATTATTCTACAGTAATATAATCTTATCAATTGCGACAAATTAATATTCGTTGTCTTATTATGATACAATTACTATCGTCTTGTTTACTTTACGTTGACATAACATGAGAACTGCATAATCGAATACCAGTAATTCACGATAACACCTGATAAAGTGAGATCGATAGATAAAAACGACAACACGGATTCGATATCGATTTTCCGTAAGATAACAAACCATAACTCGAAACTTGTTAATTTAAAATCATCAAAATTTCAACAAATCGTTGCCCTCGCGCTACCGCAATTTGTAATCGATTCATGTTGAATTATGCAATACATAGTGTACGTTTATTGTATCGTAATCGGACACCCAACGATGCGATGTCGGCTGATAAGGTGACAAACGGTGTATCACATTCTTTCCCAGCGTACACCTCAGCAATCAGCACATAGTAAGCTCAAGTCACCGGCGGTCTCATGTGACCACGGATATAGAGATGTAATGAAAATCTAAAATCGTAGCAATGTTGATTAACAACCGTTTGTTTGTTACGGCAAAATTGAAAACTTTATTAGCAGGAATAGGGAAATGAAACGGCCTGGCCACAGCGCAGAGCGGCCACGTGCAAAAACATGCTCCCGTATTTTCACGCATCTCGTAATGTTTGGTGACAGGTCATGTGATTCAAAGACTCGATTTACTATAGTATGCTCACGATATACCAATATATCAAGATAACTAGACGTTTTAATTTATTATTTCATTTATTTCAGATAATTAGAATCCATACAATATATTACATTAAATTAAAAAAGAAAAACATTTGGTGCTCTCATACACTAACATTACATAAAATTAAATTAAAATCAATTTACACAAAACTAAACAAAAAAAATACATTAAACTTAACAACAATGCGTCAGTGAGCGCCCAAAACAATGCGTATCCATTTGTTATGGATCGGGCAATCCGCACGAGATACTATCATCTGCAGGATGTCGTTGCTACTGCCTCGCGCACGCTATGACAAGGAAGCTACTCTTTTGCGCACAATCGCATGGAAGCCGTCCGTTCGCGCCTCCGCAAACATAACAGACGCACTACAATAGCGAGGCAGCCGCATCAGCATCCTGAAAATGTTGTTATATAGGACACGCAGAGCATTAGCAGCCCTATGAGTGTAATTTATCCACAAGCTGCTCGAGTAAAAGGACTGGCAATACGCCTTAAAAAGAGTTATCATTACTTCCCTCGAGCAGCGAGCAAACCTACGCGCAACCATGTTCCCCTTGACTGCCAAAACTCTGCGCTCCCTCTCAATGTCAGCAGATACCTGAAACTACTCACCACTGCTAGCGCTGCACCATTTAGCTTAATAGGCGGAACATGAAGTGGACCACGTTTTCCACTCTTAAAAACCATAACTTCACTCTTTTTACAGTTATATTTCAGTCCATGTTCCGCCACGTACGCCTCACAGATCGCCACAAGTTTACGAACTGCACCCACCGATGGGCCCAGCAGTACCATGTCGTCTGCATAACTGATGTTATTGACGCTAACTCCATCCACAAAACAACCCACATGAGTACTGCTGAGCTCACAGATGAGGTCATTAATGTACAGGTTGAACAACAGAGGAGAGGTGATGCCCTCCTGCCTCACGCCACACTCCATGCCATATTCCTGGGAGAGTGCCCCAGCCCATCGCACTTGGTTTCGCTGGCACCGATACCAATGCCTTAGCACTGAGACAACCTTTGCCGGCACACCAGCGCTCTCCAGCTTCATCCACAGTCTCTCGTACAAAACAGTATCGCAGGCTCTGGATAAATCCAGAAAGCACGCGTATATCGGCGTACTTCTCTTAGTGTAGTACCCGACAGCCCGCTTAACGCACAAGATAGCACTTTCCGTAGAAAGTCCACCTCTAAAGCTGAATTGGGCATCGTGTAAATCCACGTAAGTTTTAAGGGTCATTAAGCAAGCTGTCAAATACCTTGGCCATTACCGTAGCCAGCGATATAGGCCGATAGTTGCTCCTATCCGAGAGATCCCCGGTCTTGTTCTTTACAACCGGAACAACGATCGTTCTGGTAAGTTCATCCGGCAAATAACCATGACACAAACAGAGATTGTAAAACATGGAGAGTACGCGCGGCAGGTGAACCCCTGCATCTCTTAGATGCTCAATGCTGAGACTATCACAGCCAGGAGACTTACCTCGCTGCATGCTGTGAATAACTTTTTGCACATGTTTTGCTGTAAATCTCACAACTCGCTTCAGAGTAACAGTCTCAGCACCATTACACCCAGGAGTTGAGGGACGCCTCTGTTCCGCAGAATCACAATGTGGCGCTATTTTAAAATGGTCTTTAAAGAGATCAGCGATCACGTTGTGATCACTGATCCCATCCACGCTCACAGGAAAGCCAGGCCTAACGTTCATTTTCCCAGTTTGCTTCCAAAATAACTTAAAATCTTTGTCAATATGACGTGAGGCCAGGATGTCCATTTTATCTGATCCTGCCTATCCTGGCACCACTTTAGTCGTTTTTTAAATGCTGCTCTGCTCTCGCACGTATCGCAATACACTTGACCCCTATTCGGCTTACCAGCTTGAACCCATAACAAAAATTTGAGTCTGGCTTCCTTGTGGTAACCAGCCACGCGCCTATTCCACCCCGCTATATATCCACCCCTCCTCTGCGCTCCCCTGCGCTCATAAGATGCTATTGCAGCATCTGACAGGATAGATACTAGGTTGACATACATATCTTTTAACAAGGTCCTATGGGCAGCATTGTAACAGTAACCGTCGCAGCAATAAGAAAATTCTTCCCGAAGCTGAGAGTGACACCGACGATGATATAACCCAATTTGATCTGTCGTTCTTTCCAAATTTATGAAAACATCAAAACCAAATCATTCTTCTAGATCAATTGATAATATTCGCATTCAAATTGCTTGCGGAAGTGTGTAATATAACACGTTCAGATACTTCGTAATTTTTCACGTTACTGAAATTAAAAAGAAAATATTTGTAAGTGCTCAGATTTTACAGCACCAAGATCCTGTACAATGTACATCATTGTCCAAAAATATATTTCGGTTAAAATATTTGAAATTATTTTTCATGGCAATTGTTTTTGTAATCTGTAGTAAGCACTCGCCAAGACTTTGATCTGGAAGTTTCTTTTTAACCTGTCATACAGCCACACAGTCGCTTGCATCATCTGAGCTTTCACTTAACTGATTTAGCAAATGTTTCCCGCAACAGCCCACATTTATACGAAAACGGTGTGCACAGTGCGTGGTCGACCTATAAAAGGGTTTTAGCTTTTCAAATTACGAATCAGACTAGTTGCACTAATATTGTTAAGTCACCATTTGGCACGGGATGGATGTGCCACAATAATTGCGAACACGCGCGCCAGTTCGTAATGAGATTTTACAGCACCAAGATCGTGTACATTATTGTCCTAAACTATATTTCGATTAAAATACTTTAAATAGATTTTCTTGTCAATTTTTTTTGTAATTTCTAGTAAGCACTCGCCAAGACTGATATGGAAGCTTCTTTTTAACCTATCATACAGCCACCACACAGTCGCTTGCATCGTCTGAGCTTTCACTTAACTAATTTAGCAATTGTTTCCCGCAAAAGCCCACATTTATACGAAAACGGTGTGCACAGTGCGTGGTCGAACTATAAAAGGGTTTTAGCCTTTTCAAATTACGAATCAAACTACTTGTAGTAATATTGTCAAGTCACCATTTGGCACGAGACGGGTGTGCCGCAATTGCGAACACGCTCGCCAGTTCGTAATGAGAATAATGATGGAAGCTTGCGCCATAGATCAGTTTGTGCGCGTGCGCGGCTTGCCGATAGCGGGAAATCGCTAATACTTGCGTAAATACGGCAGTCGCTGCTGGGCTTTAGATTAGATTTAGCTGATCGAAACTGTTCACAAATGAATTTGTTACTGTTTATTCGTCATTCAGTGTTTTGCTTACATTATCTTGCATTTCATAACGATGTGAATTTTCTTGCTGCCACTTAGGTTATTTTACATTACTATTGGAAATAAGGAAGCCAATCCTCCAAACAAGTTGCAGATAAAATACTCCAGTAATGTTTATAGAGGCAATGATTTCATAGAAATGACAAGTGGGTCATATTGCATCAATAGAACGATGCACGCGAACGTTAAAGACACCCTAGCGCTGATTGCGAATGCAACTTTGTAATTTTCTCGTGTCACGAACAACTACAACGTATGCATTTACAGGCGAAGCACTTCACGGGAACCACTGTTTTATTTGCAACCGACTCATTATCTACACCACGTACTTGCGCGAAAATCGTGTCATTGATATTACAATCGAAACTAGTGTCGATTTCACTGCAAAATTTACATTTCATTTTTTTTTTCAAGCAAAATATTGTTATTAATAAACAAATGTATTCTGTTGTAATTATGTGGAAGGATGGAATGATTTACATGATTAACACTTCATCGGGTTGTCTTACATATTTCCCATTGCGTATCGCAACGGGGCCTACTCTATAATTTACGCACCAAAGAGTAATTAGGTAGTTAACTTCCAACAAGTATTTACGATTGTTTAACTGCCTCTACGTTTATCTATGATTCTGCTGCCAAGACCTGTCCAACTTGATTGATAAAATAATAAATAGAATTGTCTTGTATGATCGTCTGAATATTATTTCTAACACCCAATTAGTAACCACTCATAAGTTAAAATTAGTTTAGATATTGGCAGATCAACAATCTTAATAGATGTTGCTTATAATCTTGATATCAACTTGGCTTCAATGTTGGCTGCCAGAATATATTTGTTTTGATGCTACCTGGCTTTTGGTTCCTCCGTTTTCATTCGATTCTCATTCCGAACTAGGATATAGGCTAGTCCCTTTGGGGGTCTGACCCTGCCTCTATGTTTGTGGATTTAGTGTGATGTCAGTCAACTATTCATCAAAAGGACGAACTCTGTAGTTTTTACCACTGTGTTCGGCCCAGCTTCAAAAGCTTTATCTATTCTAGTTTGGGAATCTGACCTTGCCTCTATGTTCGTGGATAATAGCGTGGTGTCAGTCAACAATTCAGCAAAAGGACAAACTCTGTGGTTTTTACCATTGTGTCCGGCCCAGCTTCAAAAGCATTATCTACTCTAGCTTTCTCGTTATGTTAAGCAACTTCCTTGTCCTGTATACTTTGGAACGTCATAGTCTTGGCAGCCTTCTTTTTTACAATTTGCCAGGGGTTCGATAACCTTCCTTGGTAGAATGTACAAGGATTCTTTAATATTATTGTAACCACGTTATTGTAAATACATACATTCTGAGCAAATAAATATTCTATTCTATTCTATTCTTCCAGATCTAGCCTCTAGCATATCTTTTTCATAGTTCAGAACTTTGACACCAATTCTGCATAACACACGTTTGCCAAATAGGTAACCCTATGTTAAAATAGGTATACAGTGTGAGTCTTCATAATGTCCACCTAACGAAATGAGGGAAACTAAGCTTAATTTTATCGACGGAAAAAATATTAAAAAAAACATTTTTTTATATTATTGTCCTTGCTGTGTTAAAAGTTATATCGATTTGTTTACACAGGGGTCACAACAGCAAACACAATTTTAAAATAATAAAAGAAAAGTTTTTTTTTATATTTTTCCATCGATAAAATTAAGCTAAGTTTCCCTCATTTCGATATGTGTACATTATGAAGACTCACACTGTATATAAAAATATATGAACATATGTAAAATTCAGTAAGTATATTGCTGATTCGTCTTTTGTAATGCCTCAGTGTAATTGCAGGCTACTGAGAATTAAGCCCTAATCGATGAGACTGTTAAATCATTACATGCTTATAAACTTGGCAACTATTAGTAATTCAAAAGTAGGATTCCATGATGCATCTCTCTGAAACTGCTTCTCGGAAATCAAACAGCGCTACGCCGGTCGGAAGTCGAGAATTATTTTCTTAGAAGCGGACTTGTTGTTGTCCCTCACGTTCGACAAAAAGATTATCAAGAGATGCGATGACACTCGGCTCTTACTTTATTACAATTTGAAGCGTTATTTATTTTACAACTCGAGGAATATATCAATACTTTTTCTCCAAGTTCATATGCTGCAAAAAACGAGTAATAAATACATCAGCGGTAGACGATTAAGCGAAGCTTCTATGCCAGAGATAGTCATATTCGGGTCGATGTACTCGAGAAATTCGATATGTCGTCGATGTTCGCGCAGCTCATGGAGCGTTGCGGTGAGCGGGTCACAGAGAACCGGGAGTTCATTAGACGAATTCTGGGCACCACTTGTAGTGACGGCAAAAACTGTTTTACGTCATTTCGCAACGACTCTTGATGGACGGTGGGAGACATGTTTTTTTTTGGTCCTGTTGTCAGATCTCTCTATTCGCCGGTCCGTCACGCGGACGTTGACCGTGGTTCAACTATTTAGGGTGTTCAGCTACTATGAGTATTTTGAAAGTTTATTTATTTAAATATACTTTATAAAGTTTGTTTGTCTTAACTTAACTTGTCTTAACTTGGGACTATTTCATTGAACACTGGTTTTAGTCTTTGTTCTTGGCATGCATTCTGGTACGAGTTGGTAGTAGCAGATCATATTTAATTAATTGCAATATAACTTTATGAAGCTTATTATTTCGTGACAGATAGTATCATCATTTAACTATTTTTAAAGTCAGTTAACGGCCGTGTCAAATCCTAAATGAATGCTAGTAGTTTAATATTCATAACAACAGATAAATAGTGTCAGCATGGTCGCATTGCAAAGTTACCAAAAACTTTTGGCTAGCCGATCCTGTGCGTGCCAAAACGTTTTGAAGTTCCTTGCGATTCATCATCAAACTTTTTATCACTATGAAAGGATTTTTCTTTTTTGCTATCGTCTTTAATTCATAGAGTTCCAGACTTTATAAGTAAAAACTTGTGACCTTTGGAAAACCTATGAGATGCTGTATAATTCCAGTCTGTACTAGCCTGAAATTATTGATAAAACATAGGTGTGTTTCGGTACTGTAAAAAAAAAAAAAAATAGTATGTAAATCAAGGTGTGCAGGCTGTGCGTGAGTTGTATATAGTGAGTATAGATAGTGTGGTGAGCGGATATCGTGCGGACGGTGAGCACGCGGCGCGAGCGCGCCCAGTCAGAGTGCCGCCGCGCCGCCAGACGCACGCGCGACTTGCACGTGCTAACCAAAACTTTTGTACGACCAGCTCATCACTGAACTTTGCGTCTGAATAAACTTTATCTCTCATACAAACAAACAAATGATGTCAGTTTGCATGTACCTCGTTTGTCCCTGGTTCTTTCTTGTGATCTACTTGGCGTTCCTTATGCTGGACGTGTGAGACCGGCTCCAAGTCTCCGTACTAGTGTCTGTGGAGGGTTGAGAGCGCAGGCGCGGCGTCGCGATCGATAAGTGTCGGTAGCGCTACCGGTCGGTGTCAGCCGTGCGCCGCGCGGGCTAACACGCGGGTGGTTTTGGCGCGCTCCGGCGACGGTGCGAGCGGTGCCGCGTGCCGGGAGCGCCGGTGGTGTTATGCGGGGCGGGTGCGGCCGCTGCCGGGCCCACTGCTGAGCCAGCTGACCGGCCGTCACGATCGCTCCGCACGCGTCGGGCACGCGGCCGCGCGGCGCGCCCGCCATGAGCGCGGCCACGCCAGAGGTGCGCGGCCCGCCGGTCGACGCAGCCTCGCCGCATGTCGCACTGCCCAGGATCAAGCCGGACCTCGGCCTCAATGATGCGACCCTTTTCGCAGTCTACTGCTTCATCAAAAATTTCATTGGGTGAGTCGTATGCGAAAGATGAATTTGTAAAGAAAAATTCGTCCTGAGCGCTGCGTCGTACCGCTTTGTATGTGAATTCTTATGTAATAGATGAATAGTTGGAATAGGGACGGTTCCAAAAGGCTTTACGATGGATGTCGACAGAATTTACCATTTTATGGTTAATTGGTAAATTCTATCGACATGCATGTGCTACGAATTTTTTGCAACATTATCGATGAGGTAACATGTACCCATGAATAAAAAATTTAATGCTCTAAGTTGCATTTATCATTCTCATCAGCAAAGACCTTAGGCTACCCAAAATAAATAATTTATCGGTATAAGTCTGCTGATATTAACGTATTACCGACGTGCAATAATTACCGCTACAAGGCCAGATTATGATTTATTGGCCCTTGTATTCGGAGCTGCAGATTAAGTAACTGTTCAATCGACGAATCGGTCAAGGAGATTTTCGAAATTACTTACAATAATCAGTATGGTAAAATAATGATCAAAATTATTACCTCCAGCTCCTACTTGCAGCTCGTATTCAATAAACAGTAAAATGTTCCGGATATTGCGGAAATATTATTCAACTGTTGTTCTATTATACAACACAATGGGGCACCTCAACCTTGACTGCATGAGTCGTCGGTAAAATCACTTGTTTACTATCGGTTAGCAACTGCAACATTATTAATGCTCTTATGTTATTTTCTTATTAGCCGCTAATAGAGTCGAACGACCATGCAACTATTCGGCCTGTAAGATACTCTGACACTAAAAAATAATGACAAACAACGCGCTATCAAAAAAATTCACATCTTCAAATAAGTTTAATGTTTGTATTGATGTCTTTAACAGCTACTGATAAGACTTTGTTTGGTCCAATATTTTTCTGAGTAACCTTGAATTTAACATAAACCGAGTCATGTTCATACCACACCTATGTTTACGTTTTTTTTATGACAAACTGGGTTTGGCACGTCGAACAAAAAAACACATTACTTTTTGACTTCATACTTATCTGTTCCACAAATAATTTTAAGGTTTCTACATACTGGCGCAAGTCGCGCCGGCGACGCGACACCGGTAGAACAATTTCTTTGAAAATTTTAAGGAAATTGTTCTACCGGAGTCGCGTCGCGCGACAAGACGCGACAGTATATAGAAGTCTTTAGTGTTTAACTGAATAATGGATAATGATGCGCAATTTAAATAAATTATTCCGAATATAGCCAGAGCCACTTGCCACAGACGAAAAAACTATTTTAAAAAACGTTCATTTAAAAATAACTCCGCACCGCTTTAAAATAATAAAGCCTCGTTAAAGTTTGTGTTTTCGACAAAGTTAAATTGACTACTATCACTAAGCAAAAATGGAATTTCTCGATCGGGCCATTTAGCAACTGCGTGTGTGAAATTTGCTCCACATAATTTTCTTTTTGCCATAAACAGCCCAGTTTCTGTAGCTAATTGTTGGCAATAAAGGGCGGACATTAGCCGTGCCGAACTTCGTCAAGAGAAAGTCTTCGTTTAGAAAGTACGCTTTGTTTTGTTTTCGTGTTCTGGTCGCTGTTTGGTCCTTGGCTGATAGTGCAGCACCCATAAGATATACAGATACAAGATTACCCATGCTCTTTAAAGCTAACTGATATCGATAGTCCTCTTGGTAATCTGCGTTACACGGCCACTGTTTTCTATAAATGCATTTGCAATTAACATTCTGAGTTTCCATTTTGCATATGTAAGCAGATTGACGTTCTATTTACTGGCAACATCATCGAGTGCATCGTCTTACACGTGACTGCGGTTGCTATGAAATCTCGTTTTCTTTTACAGAAAACGTTTGCACGTGTAGGTACTTTGTTTTTATGATGAGCCCCTCTTTGTAGCTTTGAACACGACTTTACATAACTGTTCACCATCGCTGCGGATGATTTGATCGGTGGTTGATTTTAGATGCAAACTGTTGCTTTGTTGCAGCGGGCATCATCACTTTCACAAGAAGAAAAGGGAAAGTCACAGTGGCGCCCGCTCCCTTGCGGTCAGATTAGCTCAGGCTATCGGCCGGCGCTAATTCCTCTTGTTTATTTCATTTCACACTAATGGTCGCCCACTAATCTACCTCGATTTCACTACTAACGTTGTACTTTTAAAGAAAATTTCACTCGCTTGCCTTTGTCTGCTTCTGATCCTGTCAAAATATCTGTTGTTATGAAATACATGTGAATTTCACAAATAATTATGTAACATCACTAAATGTGGCTGTATGATTATGGTCGATTATATAACTAATAATGATCATATCGACATCACGTCTGTTGATTTTTATCTCAATCAATCTCCACTGGGGATGCTTTCGGCGATCCATACTTGTCAGTTTTGTTCTACAACGTCAACGTTGTCTATCTTGTCTTATTCCTTTTCTCTACATTATGTTCCGGTACTGTGGATATGACGTCATTTTTAGATGGAATGTAAATTTTGTTTTTCTCCTTTTACTCTATACATCGTGTAGCCAGAGCGATAGCCTCGTTAACTTTTTCAGCTCGATTTATATTCGATTCATCTCGTTTTTTGCCATATACTAGTATTTTGATCGGAATCAACAAAGCAATTTTCACAGTTCATAAACATTCGTTGTTTGAAATTAATTTGAGAATCATTTCACTTTTTAAGAACTTATATTCTGTTTAAGTTTCATTGTATACTAAACTAAAACATGTTGAGGTGTATCGTTAATTAGTTGCGAGACAGCTTGAAGCGGTGCCAAAATAATGTATTGACTACTGTTTATCAATATTCTACCTACGAGTACCAGCCAGCTGCATTAATTAACTATTAACTCACCAGCTTCAGTTATCGCATCCTTTGGCTCATTATATCCACAGTTCAATTTTCTAAACTTATAAGTTTCTGTAGCTATAGGGATACCGTTGCCCAGCTGTGGGCCAAAATATGTAGCGGCGCATTAAAATATTATTTTACCTTCTGCCACCACACTTATTGCAAGGCTTGAAGAAACTTTTAGATAGTATTCTCACGAAGAAAAAAAACAAATTCTCATATTCCTAAATCATCATCTGATATCTTTCTTTACTAATATTATAAATGCGAAAGTGAGTTTGTTTGTTTGTTACGCTTTCACGCTAAAACAGCTGAACAGATTTGGTGGGTAGACCAAGACCTGGAGACGGACATAGGCTACTTTATATCCTGGATCGCAGACGAAATCGCGGGCAACAGCTAGTATGTATGTAAATAAAAATGAACTGCTGTTCGTTGTTAAGCGCATCACTTGAGAATGGCTGGACTGATTTGTCAATTTTTTGTTTTAAAATGTTTGTAATAGAATAAGGTTTTAAGGGAAAGAAAAATTTGAAAAGTTTTCCTAAAATTGGAAAAACTGAAAGTCCTTTTATGTACAGGATTTTTGGATGAACTATTGTTTGGACAGGACAACGTCTGTCGGGTCAGCGAGTTACTCTATATGTCATCATTAGCCTAGGCTTTTCCCAACTATGTTGGTGTCGGCTTCCAGTCTAACCGGATGCAGCTGAATACCAGTATTTTAAATGGAGCGACTGCCTATCTCACCTCCACAACCCAGAAACTAGGTAATACGATACCCCTTGGTAATACTGGTTGTCAGACTTTTGGGCTTCTGACGACCCGTAACAACTGTCAAAGATGTACAAATGACAGTCGTGACCAACGGCTTAACGTGCTTTCTGAGGCGCCGAGGGGTAAAGATCTTTGTATGTAAAGATGGTCATCCACGGACCAACCGTTGGCAAGGGTAGCTTAACCTAATTGATTAACCCGTGCGGCTGTTATTACTTAGCCTCAAGCCCCTCCACGAGTTGTTTGTTTGAACTAGCTAATCTCTGGAACTGCAAATGTATTTGAAAAAACATTTTTGAATTTGATAGCCCCAATTCTTGAGGAAAGTTATAGGCTATTTAAAATCACGCTACAGCCCATAGCAGCCGAGCAAAATTAAAAAAAAAGTCAGAAAGAACGATAAGCTAAAACGAAGTAATAGCGCGGTAGGACGATTCTTTGCGACACGGTGGGTCGGGAGCCGAAATTTCATGCAGTCAAAGTCGCGACCAGAAGCTAGTAATATTAATCCAATCAAATCTCATTTATTCAAACTAGGCTGAGAATCAGCACTTTTCAAACGACAAAATTACATAAGACGGTACCCCAAAACTCTCGTCCTTCACCACTTCCTAGTGCTTTTGATTCTATACTACCAGCTAATAATACCAGCCTTTTATTGCAGTTCTCATACAGAGAAGGCACGAGCATTGATCAACACGCTTGCTCAAGACGGGTTGACCATTTCAGACTCATATTAATTGTATGTCTAGGTTTCCTCACGATATAATTCCTTCACCTATGTCAGTAATGTCCAAGATAATCTCAAAGTACATATGAGTTTAAAAAGTCACACTGGTACTTGCCCAGATTTAAACCTACATCATGAGAGGCAAGGTCTTTACCACTGGGCCATCACGACGACTTGTCATCACCATACCTACTTTTAATTGCAGAAGTTACCGCCCGTCACAGACGTGATCGCTAAATTCGAAGTGACAGACTGAGCTGTTTCACATCTTTAAATTGTCAAAACAGGGACTTTAATAAAAAGAAAGAAAATATGTTTTTTTTTGAGGTAAACATGACTCAAAGAAAGAACACAAATACAAAAAAGAACAAGTTGGTTGGTTAATATGAGGCCTATTCGCAATACAGTTGAAAAGCCGCAAGTGGCAGTTTGAAGTGACAGCTGACTAGCAATATGAAACCGCCAGAACTAGATTAGACGAGCAAGTCATGTTCTGTATGTAGCTGGAGTGAGTATTATCTTGTTTGCAGCTCAATAACTCTTATAACGGCAAAAATATGAGTAAAATCCTTGCACAGCTCATGTAATCTCAAGGAGAAACCTCGCATGCTACCATTGCATCAATGACTGGACAACATTATCAATGTAATTTGTCAAGAACAATATATTAGTAACACACATCAGATGAATAAAATTGTTCGCTGCGGTTACTGTCGATCAGCTGTCGGTTCTCGCAACGATGCGTCTTGATATGATTGGAGATAGTGCGTGTTCGTACCCTACCAACTGCATGTACGTAACTGTTCACTTGCGTAACACGAGGCTAAAACAGTATTCATATCTGGTCAATATACCCTCACCGTTGTTTTATTAGTACCATTACACTTTTTAACACACCGTCAATTATTGATTTCAGTTCAGCACCTTATGCAATCTTATTTGTTTTTCTCTCACACACATTTGCCATTGTAATAAAACCTTTTCGTCATACCTCTGGTTCCGTTATTTGTTTAAATCGCAAGTATCAAGGGAATGGAAAGTTTATAAGGTGAAGGGTCGGAAAAAATCACCATGATGCAGTTATGCAAGGCTGTTTGCCATCTGCTGTGATGTGCATACGTAAAGTTGTTGCGTATGACTTACTTTTTGACTGACTTACGTTTACTTTTACAATTGCACATACGGTTGCATCAGCTTCTTATCGGTCACGAAAAAATAAAATATTTTTTTCGCATTTCCGTAAACTCCCGTTTGAGATTGAGTAATCACGCGTTTTATTCGTGACACTTGAACGATTAGCCTGGAATCTCATCTCGCATATTGATTGACGCGTTGCCTTGACGTGCTGCCATGGCGCCACCCTACAAAACCGCCCCTTTCACGCAAGGACGTCGGGAATAGGGACGCGCGCATACTCACTACTACACTCGGGGTCTACATTCAGTGTGTACAGATCCATCGCACAGAGAGCACGCTTTCTCTCACCTCCGCACAAAATTGACCCGCGAAAGTGCCAAAAAGTGTTTTTCTGAATTAAACTAATCATCCAGTGCGCTGGAGGACTCTCTGAAACACCATTTGTAAGTGCTGTATTGCTTTGTACAACAACAAACCCAATTCTTAATCTAGGTCAAGCTTCCGCGTCCTCGGCCCTAAAGGTTTTTATTTATGAATGGGCGTGTTGTTTTTATACGCTAGCTTGGTATCTTCAGCAATTGTTTAAAGCGAATTGTGTCTAATTATTTCCAACGTATCCTTTTCATTATTCCGGTTGTACTATTAAAGGTTACGTCATCACCCTTGCGATGGGCGCCATGGATACGGTCATGGGGTGGTTATTCCCATTCCCTGCCATTGATTATTAAAACTATGACAACGGGATAGCGCATTAAACTGTTCATACATGTAACTGTAGGTCTGGCCTAATTTGACATTGTAAAGTTGTTTCTGACTACATTATACCAAATCCTGCCTGTTTCTCTTTAGAAGAATGCTTAAAATAGCTTTATAAAAGTTTGTTTCGTTTTATTTGTCCCAAATCTGTTGTTAAAACTTTCCGAAATAATTTCCCCCGTTTTAAAGGCTGCAAACCGTGCGACACTTTATGGACCATAACGATGCAGGACAAAAGCTTGAAGAAAAATAAAATGACATGTTACACACAGCGACTTAATGGCTCCAAACCAAACAGCTCAACCAAAAGCACGGTTGCCTGAATTTCTTTATCAGATATGTTCATATGGCTCGTGCTTTTATTTCTTCTGAAGCGAAACAAGCATCAAATGATAAGAATAAAACATTTAACGGAGTTTCTTCAAACAGCCATAAAGTATTGAATTTAAAGGATAGATCACTAACCGCACGCAATAGAGGGGCATTAAGTTCACTTGCCTTTTGCAGCTTGCGCAGCTATACCCTATATTTTTCTGTAATTCCGAGATCAACATAACGAAAGTTACAATTAATGATAAATCCAGGAACTCTCTTTACTTCCTCTTTAGTGTTCTCGATTGTGTACGAGTAGGAACTATAAGGCCGTGCTGATGATTACGCTTGGATAATCTCAATCTAATCTCGCTCCCTCTCATTCAGAGAAAGTTGTTATCGCAGGACACGCGCAACCCGTGGACCGTTCCTTCTCTATTAATTTATTAATACTTCTACTTGTCTGCGTTGTAATTACACTAATTACACAACACAACGTACTTATCACTTTATCTACTAATATACCTTTATTCCTAAACACAAAACACAGCTAGCAGTAAGGGATGAATCGACATCTCACATCTACCTATTTTTGTCATTAACTATGTTTAAGACCCTCATGGCGGATCACTGTCTCTTAAGATACAGGTTTACCTAGTTTAAGAGGCAGGGTTACAATTATACTTGAGTTCAGATATTAACATAAAACCAGATGTTACAATGTACACTATTTATAATGAATGCATCACCTTTGTTCCTATCTGTATTTTTATGGCAAATAAATTTATCATTTAGCTGGGGCTTACTCTGCGTATTACGAAAATATTTTATAGTTCAGTCGCTCTCATTATTTGCTTCGAATCAGGCAACGCACGCGCAGCTGTCGTCCTCCGAAAATAAAATTTAATTTAAACACAGCTGTAAACTGCGAACGTCAACTAAGGACCGTATTACAGAACGTCACTCAATACTCAAGCATTACTTAAAACTAGATTCTTGAATCTAGTTTTAAGTAATGTTAATGAAATAATCTTCATGTTAATATTGACAAAACTAAAATTGATCAATTTCAAACAAGTAACTTGTAAGTAATACCAACAGCAATTAGACATAATAATGCAATTCTGCACCCAGGACCATCAGCTTTATCTTTAGGTATAGTAATTGACAAAAAATTGAACTGGAAGGAACATGTTGAAAGAGTATATGCAGTAAGCTTGATAAGTTTGTATATTATGCTCTTCGCAAGTTAAGACTAGTGTCCAGTAAAAAAAACAGCCCTAAGTGCTTATCATGGGTATGTTTCATCAGTATTGCGTTACGGCCTAGAGATATGAGGTAATTCAGTAGATGTGGAAAGAGCATTCATAGTGCAAAAAAAATGTATCAGAGCCATGAATGGAGCAGAATATTTTGACCATTGCTGGCCATTATTTAAGGAATTAAAAATTCTCCCACTCTCATGTCTGTATATTTTTGAAGTTTCTCTATTTGTAAAAAAATACCTTATTTATTTCTATTATATTAAATGAAAGTCTTCGAAAGACTGAACAAAAAATAAATGCCGGGAAATTACTAGTACCAGCTCAGAGAATGCAGTTGTACAGTAGAAATGCCAGTTGTACTCGTATGACAATTAAAATCTATAATAAATTACCACCTGCCCTGATAATGCTACCAATTAATAAGTTTAAATGTAAAATGTTTGATTGGCTCTTCGACATGTGTTTTTATTCCGTCAATGGATTTTTAAATCATACCTTTTGATATTGTAATTAAGATTTTAATAATGACATTAGTACTTTAACATTATTATGAATTCTTGGACATTGTAATTTTTATTTTGACGTTATGATTTATATTTTGACATTATGTTTTATATTTTCGACATTATAATTTTTAATTTTGGTTTACTTAACTATTAAAATTTTGACATTATAAATAATGCATTTTTGATAAATCTTAACCTGTCTATTAATTTGTCATTAAAATTATAAGCTCATAAACGTAATACAAAAGGAGAGGTCAAAATTGGTATAATATTCCGACGATTTTTAAACGCTAATGTGATATACCTTATTAGAAAGCTTATTTATTATGCTACTCGATTATAGTTAAATCAGATTTTTTCAGGCGCCCGTTTTTGTGAAAAAGTGAAAAATGTTTCAATTCAAACAAAACGCACATAGTCTTTATTTATTCATTTCTATGCAATATAATTATTTTATGTGGCTAATGTTTCCGTTTCTATTAAATACTTTGAGATTTTATTATAATTTTAGCTGCAGCTCCATGAAATTAAGACAAAAAATATTGATTATCATGACAATGCAATAACAAAACGTATCGAAAAAAGTGAAAGCTGTAAACTCGGACTAAATATCCGTTGTAAATGTCAAGCCGAGTCCTGCTGACTGACGTTGTCATTGTCACGTCATTTGCTACAGGGCTGCCATCCCTAAAATATAAATAATGCTTGTAGAACATTTTATTTTTCAACACTTGTTTTAAAAAAAACGGGTGGCTGTAAAAAAAAATTAAATGCCCAAAGACATCAAAATAATTACCCTCTTTCAGCCTATATAGGTCAGAAGGCTGTTTAAATTTTCAATTATTTTAGTACCAAGCCCCATACATTTCGTGAACGTCTCCTTTCATAACTTTATATAATATTCTTATAATGTACCTGTGTCTGATTTGCATGTACCTAGCTTAATATTTAATATTTCTACACCAGCAATGGTAGTATGTGTGAAACATGTACGTGTATGTATGTGTATGTATTTATGGTGTACATAATCTATTCTAATAAATAAATAAATCTAATATAATGCTTCAGTAGAATAGAATAGAATAGAATACTCTTTATTATGTACACCATAAAAGTTACAGATATAAATGTTGAAATTTTACACAGGGTGACACAATGGGCGGTCTTATCGCTAAAAGCGATCTTTTACAGACAACAGTATTGAGTGACGTTCTATAATACGGGCCTTAAGGCTCTTACAAACACACGCGATATCGCGGGCGCGACAGGCACCGACAAAGACAATTCCTTTGTCGGTGGATGTCGCGCCCGCGATATCGCGTGAGTGTGTAAGAGCCTTTAGTGCCTCAGAAAGACCGACTTGCCGAAAACCAGGTCTCTATTCGGAACATTCGTGTTGAAATAATAACTCCTCCAAAATGAGACAAAAGAATATTGAAAAGTTCGTCAGACTGCAAATTTTTGCATTTACTTTTATTCTTGCATGCGTTGCATTGCTTAAAATATTGCAATCGTAAAGGTGCCTGTCGTTCCGAGTGTTTATTTAATGTCATTAGAAATAACGTGGTTCACTTGTGTGAGGAATTTATTACAGTTTTTAAAAATTTTCTAGATTTCACCATGTAAAAATTACATGCATTTTTTCACTTCGTTTCTGATTATAGTGGTGGTGTGTTCGACCGTCCACACTTCCTGCGCCGGCGGCGTCAGGTGTTGCTATTTCTACCTCTCTCCATGAACCGACCCGTCACACAATTCACGTTCAAAGTCGATTATTTTTAAAACCAGAACGGAACTCAGCTTGTTTTTCGTATTTAATTTACGATTCAAGGATTCTCTCCTCGGTTACATACCTCGAATTTCTTCAGCGTGTTTGTTTACAGACACGGGCTTTACATAAAATCCTCCTGATTTAAAAGTAAAAATAAATGTCGTATTCCTAAATTATATTTCCATTACGTTATCTGCTGTGTATTTGTACTAATTTTATATCGGAAGCGTACCAGAGCCCCATTTAATTTAGCCCAACTCTTCGTTTTGAAGACGAACAATGCTCGTATGACCCCGGTTCTTCTCACCGCTATTGTGATCTGCTTCAACCGACGACCTACATTGGCCATTGTTTATTGCAGTGTAATTAGTGTATCGCCCATAACTGTCTTGAGCATGAGTAGCGGCCTTGGCCGTCAAAATTCCATTCGTTTGTCATGCCAATTAAATTTTTGTACGTACTTCATGGAAAGTGAAAAACGCAGTGTAACTAATCGGATAAAAACGTGCGTATCGTGCGTCCCGAAGATCCCGCCTAAATATAAACATGTTTATTCCGTCTCACATACACCACCTTGCGCGCTCATCGGGCACTTATAAAAAGCGCCGGCGAGGTCAAAGCGTCGTCGGTCGTACGCGCCGGCCGACAGTGTGGAACCCGCACGCGCGTTGTAACGACGCTTGTCGATATTGATGCTTTATTATCACGTGCAGCAGTGACGTCACGTGTGTATGCAACGGCCGAGCCAATGGCTCTTGGCAAGTTGGCTACGATTGATTGAGGTGTACTTCTTCACTAGTGTGTGTTGCGCGGTTGACTACAAACGTGTCCGTATGGTGCAAAAGTTGATGGCAGAGTTGAAGGTGCTCGTAGGGCAACGAGCACCGCCGGGGGGCGCGGCCCCTGCGCCGTCGCCCCCCACACCACAGCTACAGCAACAACAACAACTGCAGCAGCAACAGCCGTACACACGAAGAGACCTCAAGCAAAATCTTCACAGACATATGAGTATCGTATTAGACAGGTCAGTAAATGACTGAGCTTTTGACTTAGTTCCACCCAACCGATCTTTGGGTAGGAATAAACCGTAACAACACCTATTAGTAACTGTTGTTTTTGGTATATATTAAATAGCGTCTGATAACTTGCTAGCAATAACAGATAATGATTTCGATAAGAACGGGGTAGACATGATAAGTGAAAGCATTTTCACACCATACGATTAACTTGAACGTGTTATCATGATGTAAACGGGCCGTTTTCTGTACACTGTGGTCGACCATAACGTCGATACTATTGAATATTTTATGACCGTTTTATATCTTTGCCATCGTGTCATGGACAATATCATCCGACACCGCAAATTCATGCTCAATTTCAACGATGTTGAGGCTATGATTGGCTTAAATATCTCTATTAAAAGTCTCTTTGGAGTAATTACTTATTTAAGGACATTAATCTTTAAATTGACGTCATTGAATATTGGCCATAAGCGCAGTTGCTTTGAACATTTTATATTTAATTAATATGTATTAGGTATGTTGAAACTGTTTATACTCCCCATCACTTGTCCTGTCCCTAAAGGTTCATAAGAAAACCAGTGTCAGGGAATATCTGACTGGCATTAATGCTGAAATGAACCTTCTTGACGCAGCCGTGGGAAACTAGTTTTACATTATTGTTGTTAAAACATTATTTTCACGGTTTTATTTTGTTACTTGTATTTTGTTTCACGAACTGTGTCCAAATAAACTTTATTCATTATTTCTTTCTTCATAACAAAAACACTACCGTATTTTTGGTAACCGTTAGCATAAAAATATTCAAAGTGTATAGTCTTTTATTTTATCCAACTTTGGTGATTGGAGCTGTTAATTTGACATTAAACTTCGTGAACACACATTAAGATTCCAAGGTTGGACATGCCTCCATAATGTTATTATAATCAGTTTCAAATTAATAATTAACAAAGACGCAGTAACGAAGAAAAAAAATCACCGCATCGTATCAGCTGCTTATATTCCTACGCGAACTAAGAAGGGGGGGGGACAAAGAAATACATATCTAAATATTATGTTCATAGGTACCTGTGTGTGATTTAATAGGGCTTGCTGTAGCAAATCCGTGCCAATATTTATTCGCCAAAATTCCTTTCTTCCATTATATCCTTATTTGGTATATCCATGCATAAGTTTGATGAGATTCAAGTTTAGAACTACAATAGCGCTTCTGAAAGAGCGAACTACTTTCTCTCTCGGTTCCTTTAAACACATTGATCAGTTTTTATTTGGAATCTTATCAATATGCAACATTTTTGCGTGACAAAACATTCAACAAAAACATGTTATTCTGGTAATTACCGAAATGGTTATTTTCCCAGCTGTGTTCTGATTATACAGGCTAACAATAACAGTAACCTTAATGGTTATCGGATTATTTGGATATATTATGGACTGTGTTACACTTTTCGTGGTACACCAAAACTATAACCTAAAATTATCTATGTCATACGTAACATTTGATGGTATCTTCCTCACTGTGAACAGTGTGAACCCATTCTTTCCAAAATATATAATTTCTGCTTCAGAAGCATACCGCCTAAGCCCAAAACCGACTTAATTTAAACAACGAAATATTGTTACAACGTAACTTTCAAGGTGAAAACCTTACTTGAAAGTGAAACTATTTGTTATTATGAAATCCTACTGCATACTAATTCGTACTTTTCGTAGTAACAGATTACTTAAGCGCGAGTAAGTCGTTCAGCTAAAAGACTAAACGGTCTCACTCCTATTAAGTATAACACCCAAACGTTTATAAAATTCAGTATTAATTACCCAGATCATATTTGAGGTAACAGCAAATAGAACAAGGAGCGTAACATTCAGTTTATAAGATTAAGAACAATAATCTTATAATGTAGCAGGATAGGTGGCGTTTATATAAAAATAGCTTTTGCCTGCGGCTTCGCCCGCGTGGAGGTCAGAAATCATCCCACGGAAACGTACAACCGGGAAAGTATCCTGTGTGTTAATCCAGGTTATAAACTATCTGTGTGCCGAATGTCATCCAAATCCTATTAGTAGCATAATACTAATACTATCAAAGCAAGCTTAGTATGTTACAGCTACACTTAGGTTACAGCTTAGAAATTGTGCACAACGTGTCGTGAACAGAATACTGTCTTGTGTGCATGTAACGTACTACCGGGATACAAATTTGCTGCACCAAACACGCACTTCAGCTGTACATACTTTGGTGTGACATCTCACATAGAGTTTCTTACATTATAAGTCTATCCTCAAACGGTGTAGCATTGCTTTTAATCACCACATTTGGGCGAAATATGTTTGGGAGAAGTAGCTTTAGCATAATTATGTTCTAAGCTATCAATTTTACCTAAAGACTCCCGATATATAACCACATCAAAACTGTCTAGGGATCAAGTACATTTTTAACTATAAAAAATTATCCAATTAATATTTACCAAATCTAGTCTTCCAGACTTGCTTCCTACTTTAACTCCTATGTTTAAGTTGATAAATTATCTTTTGTTAAAACTTATATTTTGTTAAAATTAAGAAAAAAGTTTTTTTTGCAAAATGTGGGATATTAACCTAAGTTAATGTCGTCCATTAAATGGCAAAAAAGGCAAAAATGAGAAATTTTTATTGTAAAGATTAAAAGAAAATAATCTATGTTTCCACCATTGAAACGAATCACACAATCACGCGATTTGGCATGCTTAAAATCAGTTCATCAAAATCACTTTGAGGAATGGCCGCACACGTTCTTTCTAACAAGTCAAAAAGTTGTTGTGGGGTATGCACGGCATCCATACTCCGCAGACGTGCATTGTCGTGCATTAGTCGAACCGAATCACCAACCGGCTTCGCAAAGGGATGATCACGTCTAAATCAATCCTCTACGCATAAATCTGAGTATTGAGGTTACCACTGATCCAAATGAGATCGGTTCTTTAACCGATCCAAATACCGGACCAAACCATTATTGTTCTCCCTCCATATGAATGAACTTCCTGACAAAACTTCAAACCTTGACGTCCAGAGGTCCTCCAAACTCTAGTACCTCTTGTATCCGGCCTCATACCGAAACGAGATTCATCGGAAAGCAAATACAATGCTAGTCTTCTTCCTCCCAATTTCTGTGTTCGCGAGCCTATTGTAAACGGGCCCTACCATTGTGGGGTGCTATAGGTGGAACTCTCAGCGTCCTTCGGGAACGCAGACCCACTTCACGTAAACGATTTCGGATGGTTTGGTCGCTTATCAGCAAGCCTGAAGAGCTGTGAAGCTTCGTAGCCAACATCATGGCGGGGTCATAGTACGATTCCGTCGAGCAGTATTTTGGATGTACTGGTCCTGTCTGCGAGTGGTGATGCGAGATCGTCCTCCATGTCGCTCGGCCACGCTGCCAGTGATAAGATAGCGTGTCCAGAAGCGGCTTATGACGCTCTGTGTAGTGCCAAGAGCGACAGCCATAGTACGTTGCCTGGAACCAGCATGCAACATTCCGACAGCTCTCATCATCTCTTCTCGTGTCAAATTATGTCGTCGCTCTATATCGATGCAATTTTTTTCAGTTCCGATGCAAAGATTGTAATGGTTTGTAAAAACGCTACTACACACTTTTATATGAATCCTGATTCCTGAGTGACAATTGATTTTCAATTTTTAATCAAAATTTAAAGAAAATTCTTTATTCAAATAGCTAAATTCACTAAAAAGAATCAGTAAGTTAAAATAATAATCCTCAATTGCGGCGATACTCTAAAACGTACTTGATCTCTAGACACTTTATGTGTGTGTTCTACATAAATTCAAAACATTCAATCAAGGAATCAATAAACGCAGCAAACCGCCACTACGAATGAAAAGCGTTTATGAATTTGTAAATATTTCCTGATATTTCTGCAGGCGCATGCCCTAGTAGTGGAGCGGAAGCACTCAAATCTTCATTGTCAATATATAACTCGCTTCACCAATACCATGTGCAAATATTTGCTCACAATCATGTTCTTTATCGAATAAACACAGAAGCACCCCCCTACACGTGGAATCTATTTCAGTACTACTGCACGCCATCTATTCAAATAATAATAATTACTCCCAGACTCTAATGGCCATTGCTGAGACGTACTTGGCCAGGTAACTCATTTTCCCCAATTATATTTACGACTTCCACGAGATATTATTTTTCTTTCACTTTTTGATCATTACGGAAATGCCATTCAAACCTAACCAACCTTCAAAGGATCCACTCCTTAAGACGACCATCTCTTTATTTGCTCCGTCTACGGAGAGCTTTATTGTTAGTTAATCCGACCAAGTTGATGAGTTGCGCACACAATTTTACACCAGCTTAGCCTCTTAAATTCTCGGCTTTGGGAGTTAATCCTATATCTTGTCGTTCCGCCTGTTTCCCTTAAGTGCGGTTTAGTTGCTTAGTGACCCTTTTCAACGCACCAAAATAGTTTACTTTCCGTGTAATTAACTCATTTACGTAAGGCCCTTTAATGTAGGCTGCATAAGGATGGCTTCTGTTGAGTATTTTTATTCGACTTCAGACCTGGATGAGCCTTTTGACGTCACCGGTAGATCGGGTAACAAGTGGACTTTATAACCCACCTTTGATCTTTGAACTAGCACTAATGCATTGCTGTTTATAATCATTATCTACTTATATATATTTTTGATCTACGCTTGCGTCACCAGCACTTTGTATCCGTGTACTATTTCTCTTTTAATTATGCTACAATTTAGCTGTCGACATTTATCATGCAGTGTCATTATCATTAGCGACCTGTTTGTAATTACGTACAAAGGAAATATTACTGTGTTATACAACGTTACTTTGATCAAGACTTCCCTCGTTTAAACTTCAGTTTTATCTATTCCTTAACCCTCGAGATACGTCGCGATGATAAGCCCTATAACAACAAGGCTATCAACATTGATTTTAATAGATTTTGAGTCATAATTGTTGAAGTAGGTAAGGAACTTTTATATACCAGGAACATAATATTTCAGCCTACATCTCAAGGGAAATACTTATCCGGTCGGGATAAAACGTTGCCCATTTCCTTATCCTTGACGTAAGCTATCCGTTCAGAGTTTCCCGTTCATAGCTCCACCGATACTGGATTCAGTAATATCAATAGATTTTCACATTTCTTAAAATGTAACATAGGATATATTCACTGGACGTTGGTAAAGTATTTATTATTTTAACTATTTGGTGTGCCTAATGCGCAATTACATTATAACATCAATCACTTCCAGAATGATGTGTTCTTATAATGTCGTAATGGTTTGATTACATATACCAAGAGACTATTTGTCTGGACATTATTTTAGCGATACGCGAATTGAGAAGATGTGATAGCCAATATTTAATTCTGTTCAGAATGATGCATGTCAAAATGTGTCGAGCACTTGGCACTGGCAGTGTCACGCCCTTTGACGTTTAACAGCAGCACTCAGAAAGGTCCATTTAATTAGTCCTAATTACTACTTAACTAATTAGCATTAAATCCGTTAATGAACGGTACATCCCAGAGACATAATTTAAGGGTTCATTAGTTAGTGACAGTTTTAAGTATCCGTAGGGCGAAGCATCATCAAATTATCTTATCGATTGCATATCGATAAACCCTTGGTGTAGCCACATTTAAAACGTGTTGTTATTAAATAACAAAAAAGTATGTTTAAACACGTTGAAAACTATTATTCATAGTAATTTATATGACAATCAGTTATTTTACTGTAAGTATTTACTAAAATGCAAAGTGAAATAGCTGTTTTCATTTAAATAAAATCAAGCTATTGCGACATTTTTTCTATGGCATCACTGCTACTAACTGTCAATGTCAAATCAAGAATAATAGCTGATGTTTTATTTACGTATTTTGTGTTTCTCCTGCCATAGTCCACAAACTCAATAAAGTCTGCCAAATCAGACATTATTGCTTTTAATTATACGCGAAAGCGAATTCACTGGTAAAAATAAAAATATAACCCCAAACGTAAATGTCAAAATCAATAATTAAAAAGTTAAGTAAAGGTTTTGCTGTACTTAACTTTAATTATCATTAAGGGACTCTAATGAACCGTTAACTGACTCTGAGGGCTAACTTTTTAAAAATTTTACTAAGGAGCCCCTTAAGTAACCATTAGACGTCTCTGAGTGTGGCAGTTAGCGAATTAAAATAATAATATATGATCAAACGAACTTCATAAGCGAAGTTCGATCAATATTATATGAGTCGCTTCATTCGAAGATAGATTATAACCAGGTAGTCCTTTTAATCTACAAGACAACATGCACGTTTTAAGAGATTTTTGAAAATCGATATAAGTATCGACTTTTTACGATTAAGTCGATTCTATACTGACCATAACCACACCACTAGTCAAGCTGTCATTCTTTTAGAGATAACAAAGACTATGCAAAACTTTATCACCGGGATTGGGTTGGGAGGGAACCTATATCTTCGAATGAAGCGACTCATATAATATTGATCGAACTTCGCTTATGAAGTTCGTTTGATCATATATTATATTTCTTCGCTTCATTCTTCAGATAGATTATAACCAGGTAGATGTTCAGAGAAAAGTTTTGTGTTTGATAATTAAAACTAATATTTTGTAAGAATAAATTGTTTTAATCAATATAAACAATAGTTAAGAATAATTATTAACTAAACGTGTATTTATTAATAATACCTACTTAATAATAATTTGTAGGTACATAATATCTTTAAGGCTAGTCTCAAAACTGTAATATATTCATTACTCGGTAACTTGATCATGGAAGATCGCTTGAGCAAAGTTATCTTCGTCTATTGGACGATGATAATATTGGGCAAAAACCTTAGACGCCTTAGTCCATCCCGCGGCTTTTCTTATAGTGTCGACGGAGACCCCAGCCGCGGCGGCCGCGGACGTGGCGGCGTGGCGGGTGCTGTGCGCGCTGTACGCCGCCACATCCACGCCGCTCTCGCCCAACATCTGCTTTATCCATCTGCTTATTGACTGTGCTGTTGCGCCCTTGTAGGGGCGCTTCACAGTGATTAAGAGATTGGATACATTAGCAGGTCGGTCTTTGTCTGTGACGTGGAGATAATCTTCGAGAGCGGTCGCGGGGCAGATGCGAAGGTTTTCTCTAAAGTACGGCAGGAATAAGGTCGGTTGATCACGACCAGCCGCGGATGTTTTTATAATATCTTTGGTGGCTATGTTTATACCGTTAGATCCTACTGTTATATTTTCAAGCTTTATCAACGATAATGTTTGAACGCGTTGGGCAGTACTTAAAGCTAATAAAATTACCACTTTTTTCGTTATTTTTTCCCTACTAAGGGTTCTATTGGGGTACAAATTAGAAACATAATTCAGGACAATCTGTGGGTCCCATGTAGTGCAGTACTTGGGGAAGCTAGGTTTTAATTTAAACGCTCCTTTGAGCAGTCGTTTAATTCGGTCGTCAGATCCGATATTACCACCTAATAAAAGGGATAACGCGGATCTGTGACTGTTTAGAGTTCCGTACGAACTTCCCTTATCAAACTGTTCACTTAAAAAGCGTAATACTATCGGGACAGAGCAATCAAAAAAGTGATAATTATTATTTGCGCAGTATTGCCACAGCAATTTGAACGACACGTTATATTGCTGCATCGTGTTCTTTGACAATGACGCCAGCATCAGGTCCAGGGCTGATTCGGGGACGCCGCGCAGCGTGAACGCCTGCCTGAGAGTACTGCGGCACCCAGGATAAGGGGATTTCTGTAACATGATACGATTTGATGTTCGTTAGGGTATATCCAAATGATTTCGGAAACTATTGTTTTCATTAATTGTGGATACCAGGCTTGGGATGGCCAAAAAGGAAAGACTAGGATACCGGTGGCACTTTCCTGTATGATTTTGTGAAGACACTTAAGGATAAGTGGGAAAGGAGGAAAAGCATAAAAGAACTTATTGTTCCAGATCGCAGTAAATGCATCTATGGAAAGAGCATCAGGGTCCTTCCTCCATGACATATAATCCTGACATTTAGTATTGGCCCGAGAGGCAAATAGGTCGATTTCAGGTTTACCGAGACTTTTTGAAATCCGTTCATAGGCTAAAACGGAAAGTTCGCATTCCGTGTCGGGATTTAGCCTTCGAGATTCTTCGTCTGCTTCGTAGTTTGCCTTGGTATTAATGTACGAGGCAAATAACCAGATGTTTCTCTCTTCAGACCATTGCCAAATATATCTAGAAAGATTATTTAAATGGGGGAATTGGATCCCACCCATCCGATTCACGTAGCTGATGGCAGTTGTGTTATCAACACGCAATAAAACAGAACAATTCGATTTTTTGCTTGCGAAATACTTTAAGGCTAAGAAAACAGCCAACAACTCTAGGTAGTTGATGTGTTGTTCAAGTTCACTACTTTTCCAACCTCCATGAGCTCGTTCGTTGTTACACACAGCTCCCCAGCCGGTACGTGAAGCGTCCGTATAAACTTCTAATTCGAATTTAGGTGTTTTTATAGTGTTTTTAGAATTAAGCACATTCCTTTGCCACCAACTTAAATCATCTAGAATTACATAGTGAGGTTTGAACTGTCTTTCAAAGCTAGGACATTTTTGTAAGGCTAGAAATTTTTGCCTTTCTAATATTTTTGTATATAACCAACCATATTTGACCGCGGGACACGCGGCTATCAAAACTCCTATTAACTGCGCAAATTCTCTGACTGAGCACCGAGGCAATTCTGAGAATTTGTCAACTAGGCTCAAAATTTTTTGTTGTTTATCCGATGGCAAAGAAATTGATTGATTTACTGAATCAAACTTAAATCCTAGAAATTTACAGGTTTGCTTAGGCACAAGAGAGCTCTTTTCATAATTCACTACGAACCCGAGACATTCTAAAAGGTTTAAAGTAGCTTTAACGTTTTTTAGGCATTCTTGATAATCATCGCCGATACAAAGGATATCGTCGAGAAAAATAACATTTTTGAAGCCTTGATAGCGCAAATGGGAAACCACTTCCTTCATGACCTTAGTAAAGGCCCTCGGAGCTACCGAAAGGCCATATGGCATACAATTAAACTCGTAGGTAATGATGTTTGAGTTCTCATTAACGACTTGGAATCTTAAAAATTTGCGATCAGATTTACGAATTGGTATAAGGAAATATGCTTCTTTTAAATCGATAGTGGCCATAAAGCCATGAATAGGTAATAATTTAGATGCCGTTCGGTAGTCTTCCATTTTGAAGTGTGATTTTGAAACATAATGATTTAAGTTTTTTAAATTTAAAATAAATCTTTTATCACCATTAGACTTTAAGGCTAAAAATGTTTTGGAAATAAACTGGTCCTTACTAGGTTTGCAAGGGCTTATCGCACCTAATTTTAACAATTTTTGTATAGCTAAAAACATATCGACTTTTTCAGTCGCTGACATTGAAACGTAAGGTACATGAGTTTGTGTCACGTTAAAATCAAACGGTATAGGAAAACCATTACCTATCCAATTTAAAATGACAGAATTGGATGTAATTTTGAGCCAACAATCATAAAAATGAGATATTCTACCAGCGTGTTGTACCTGAGCTATTGGCGCATCGCAGGTGCCCTCGACTTGTTCGCAGCGACCGAGCTCGACGTCTGCTGAGTTGGAGGACGACGGCTCGTGGTGCTGTTCGCCCTGTTCGCACCTCTCCGCCCCCCCCTGTTCTGTAGGAACCGCGAGGGGCCTGACCAGTTTCCCTGGTAGGTACCTGGTTGTCGATATTGATACTGGGGACGTGAATTAGACGTCGTTGGTTCCGTCACGGGGGTACCCTTTTGACCTCTTGGACCTTTTTTAATCGACATGCCTTGCTTCTCGATTGTTTTGGAAGCTTTTATTTTTTCCCCTAATTTGTTGCCATATAACGTTTCGTCCCTTTCGCAGTCCTGAACGACGTTCAGAAATGGTTTGGCTAATGCGTAATTGATAACGCTAATTCGCGATTGTGTTTCCTGATGATGAAGATCACTTAGGATACGACATCCATCGCTCATAATCCTTATTGCTTCAATTTTGTTGTCGCTCGTAAGCATTATTGTCAGAGCTTTATTGATGGCTGAGACGCCAACACCCAATTGCTGCTGCTCAGTTTCCTTCCTCTTGTCTCTATGACGAGATGCTTCAGAAATAGCCGCCGATACTTCGTTGTTCAGTTTGGGTGCTTGAAGCAGAGTGCAGTTTTCAGGCACAAGATAATCTTTAAACAACTTATCTTTTGCTTCCTTTGACAGTCCCTTCTTGAGGATAGGTGCCCATCGCTGAGCTAAGCGAATTTTATCACCGAACTTTGGAGTATTATCTGTTTCTTCTCCTAGTGCTATCAGCAGCTCTGAATCGAGCTCTGGGCAGGTACTATCTTCCTGACAAGGAGTGGATTCTTCCGCGGTCAGCATGGGAACGTCGTCAGGGATATCATTAGGTGCATCTATAATCGCCGTCAGATTTTCTTCAACGTTGGCGCCAGGTGCGGAACGTAAGGATTCGTTATCGTCTGAAATGTATAAGACTTAACTTTGAATTCCATCTTTTTGTTCTTTGTGTTAACTCACGGTTAACCGCTAGTATTATGGATAAAATAGCTAGGTTTCATTCTTGTGGGGCCAGATTTCGATTATAATAATTATGCACATAATAGCTCTTAGTACAGCCATCGTGTTAACTCTCGGTTAACCGCCAGGCGAAACTATCAATGTGTTTGAAAAATCATAGCCTTCGTGTTAACTCACGGTTAACCGCCGGGCAAAACACCGTACTAAATGAATAGCACATAAGCACCATAAACATAATAGGTACCACAATATAACAATGCGCCTGTAATCCTCGCGGGATTAGGTGGCGCCATAAAATAATTTATAATTGAGGGTAGTTGTAAGTACAATACATACCGGAATCAGATGAAGATTCGATTATAATTCTACGACGTTTACGTCTTCGTTCCTCTTCCAGCTTCATGATTTTTCGGCGATAGTCTTCAATTTCTTGAGAGTATTCGTATTCCCGTTTTTTCGGCATTTTAATATTAGTGAGCGCGAGTGTGCTTGCTGTCGTGCACGAAAAAAGAATGACAGCTTGACTAGTGGTGTGGTTATGGTCAGTATAGAATCGACTTAATCGTAAAAAGTCGATACTTATATCGATTTTCAAAAATCTCTTAAAACGTGCATGTTGTCTTGTAGATTAAAAGGACTACCTGGTTATAATCTATCTGAAGAATGAAGCGAAGAAATATAATTATAATACTTAACAAGAATTTTTAATGATCACTACTTAAATTATTTGTCACGCGGATAAGAATGGGTTTGACAGAATTCAACAACACAGGCACAGTTGGTTATTTCTATCATTTTATTTTGAATACACACTGAATTGCATTGTTTGTAGTATCTACAGACCTGTTTAAATGATTACCGAGAATTATTAAATTAATAGTAATTGATGTTTCAATAAGTAGTCCAAATGCAAAATTCGCATAGAAGTAGTTTAGGCATTAAAAATTCACTCATAGCGTGACTGTCCACGGCCAATACGAACAAACCATACGTAAGGGCTATTATATTTTCATGGAAACATAACATTGACACGATCGATCGTCGTCGAAGGTTGTAATGCCAGTCGGTGTAATGCAGTGCACAGATTTTTTTTTAAATTATATTGTATAACACACGCACGGTACGAGCATACTTTTCATTTTCTCACTTGAATCGGCCAGAATATTTATGTCTCTTCTAATCGGACCGTTCAATGTCAAATAACAAATTAGGTGGAAGTAGCATTCCAATGAAAAATGTCACCGACAAAGTATCATAATGATTAATTCGCTTAAGCAATTGAAAAGCCGGTCAGTGTTCAGAAATAACGACTCCAGAGCTACTCTACAGACAACCTTGTGCTGAATTACTTGCTCTAAAATCTGCGACACTCATAGGGGCAAACAAATCTCTCTCGTGATCGCGAAGCTTCATCTCGACCGATTAATTAAATCGGTCACCTGCAACTATTGGCATTGATTTTTTGGCCAGCACCCACTTGTCAATACGTCTGAAAGAACTTCAACCCTTCTTATCTAATGCCTAGTGAGACTTCAGAATAATCCACATATCAAACAAATGTAATTTTTAATTAAATACTACCAGTGCTGTGAGGATCTGCACATTGCTCTGCCTTAATTGAGGCAAAAACTATGTATACTCGTAGATCAAGGTCTAACAAATTGCTTTAATATAACTAGCAGTGCTTCGAGTAGGTAGCGCGTTTATTTCCTACGCAGATAGAATTTGTCAAGTCTACTCATTTCCGCGTCAGAATTATATTTAGATTATAGTTATGGGACTTCTGCAAGATTTATGCGAGAGAGCATCCCATGACCCCCAATTATTTATACTGATCACCTGGACAGTGTCCAGAGGAATGCCGGAATGACACCTCGACGAGCGACTGTTAGACGCTTGTAAATCATACGTTGTTCGTGTATAGTGGTATTATTCACCGCAAATATCGATATCTTCGTTAACGTTCGGATTACGCCCGGCGGCGGGGGTGCTTTATAGTGGTGACCGCAGTCGCATGCGCCGAGCCGCCCGCGCACGGCCGCCCGCCGAGGCCGCACCGAAGCCGTGCTATGCCACACCGTCTAGGTCATTACACTTATTCGCGTGTTCACCTTATCGCGTTCTTATTATCGCATTAAACCTATTTCATTCTAGTATCGATCCGATTCCGGCGTCCGTTCATAAAGTCTTGAATTTTTCGTGCGGCGAACGTGAACGGTCGCGCGTGTATTGCTCGTCTGTCGGATGACATCAGTTAAGCCACCACGTCCGTTGGAAACAATACGCGCTCAGTGTCCACGCCGTGGCCGTGTCGGACGCACGAGGACCTTCATGGAGGACGGACGGTGCGCGACGTGTGAGGCGTTAGGCCGCCGGAGTCTCTCTACGAAGCTGCTGCAAGTGGCAACCGCGCAGGCGCATATGAAGACATGCTCGCACGCCGCTTTCCCACCTGAACAGGTGCATGACTCCGACCTCGCGTCTCGGGCTCTCGCAGCCAAACGCCGGAAGTCCATTGCTGGCTTCAAGCTAAATTTGACGGTAGATACACAACCGAAGTCGACGTCCACCGAAACGGAACAACCCCGATCGCCATTCGCTCGTAGGAACACGTGGTGCTCGTAAGTGATCAATTTGTATTCACATCTAATTGATTTTAACTATGTAGCATTTCATTTAAGTTTTCAATTTCAAGATACCAATACACGTCGCACATAAAACTTATATAATGTCTGTTCATTCTTTTTACAAGTGAATTTGTATAAATGTGATATATCTGCTAAGTACGTATCGCATTTGTCGTATTCTTACGGATTACGTGATTGTTTCTATGATTTGCTTGCACACATGTCTTCCGCTGTCTAATCTTTATGACACTATCATAACATCATCTTCGAGCTATGCCTCAATATTAATGGTTTATCCTCGTGTTACCTTGAATTAAATTGGTGCTCCTAAAATTGTATTCGGAGTTTTTTCGGACAATGAGCGAAGGTTTCCCACACTTGCCTCAGTCACTACAAACTATAATCAATACAACCTTGGGCCGCACATGGATGCAATCCCTCATCGTAATTGTAGGTACTTAATGTAATTAATATTTCTAAATATAAAAAATCCACAAATAGCAATCTTGCGTGATTTCATAAATAACGAATACCTATTTTGATTATGTTGTAATAATCTACTTCAATACACGGTCTATCTGCAGAGAATTCAATTTAAATGAGTAATGGCATACTTTGAGCGCTATGATATCTGATGTAAGCTGTTTGGACTTAATATCTAAAATAATCAGCAATTATTGCACTTGTTCGTTAGACTTTCAGATTTCTCAGAGGCAGTCATGTGAATCTGGGAAATTCTCTGGTTCAATGTAGAATGGAGCTGTCTTTTAATTTGGAACTACCGGAAATATCAATTCATGCGGCTCTGTATCCTGTTATGGCAATAAAGAGCGAAATCAGGAACTTGTCACTTAAGAGCATTTCTTTCTACATTGTCGTGATTAAGAAACTTCTCGGATCCTATTCGATTAGGTTTGGTATAACCCGTCATATACTTTGAATACAACACGTACATCTACGCAATAGATTATTTTTTTACGTCTCTCAATTCTGAATAGTATTTATCTTTGATGACAGAACAGTATTTCAGATAAAAATCGTTAGTATAAAGTATTTACAAGCTTTTTTTTACATGACGCCAAAGGTGATGTAAACAACTTCAGAACTTCACAAAAAAAAAGGAAAAAAACTGCCTACACGGTATTTCTTGTGTTTGTCTCATACTCTACAGCTAGATCTGGCAATTCAACAATAATAACGTATTATTAACGTAGTATTTTTTTAAAGTACGTAGAGTTTTTGTACACAAAGAATATGGTCGATGTCGTTATATTCCACAGACTAGAAGACAAAGGTTAGAAGGTACTTAAAGATGACTAGTACATAGCGTAATTAATAAATCGAAACACGATTACAGATGTCCATCACAATCTCAAGTGATTGATTTTAAAATGTTTATTTATTTATTTGCTAACATGTAAAACACTAGTTAGTAGACATGCATTCAAATTGCATGACACGGTATTAAAGACATGCACCCTGTAGGTTATTGCAAATATATATCAAATTATTACTATTAAATTACATAATATTGATTCTAGTTATATTATTATTATTATTAGCAGATTGACATATTATACATTTATGCGGATCTCGTCCTCTTCCGAGTTATCACTTAGTACATATTGATTGAAATACATTTGATCAAGTTTATCATTTATTACATCGTTCATAATTATTGCGATAATGTAATCCTTTATAATACTCATGATACCTATATGTATTCTTTCGTCACTATCTATGTTATTTGATCTTTGATTCTGATTGATTGCTAACATCTTCAATTGAAGAGCATCCGGGAGTTTTTCTTTATCGTGCTGTTTATAGAGAGCAGTTTTTGTCAGTTCTTTTGAGGAGCAAAAGAAAACTTCTATCAAAAAGTAACTATGAGTCTCCATAGGTATCTCTGTAATATTGAACATCCAAATTGAGGACAGTAGGTTAGAGCTAGAGGCTGTTAAAGTATTGTATACAAAAATTTACCTTTGATTGGAACCAAAGAAAGGATTTGGATTATCTTTGCCAGCAGCCCTCACTTGATCAAGTGCTGTTTCAAGAGTAGTATGTGATAAGTTCTGATAACCTGAAAATTAATACACCTTAGTTCAAAATATTACAGATAAATTGTTTAAAAACGTATTATTCACTTTTTAAGTTATTGTTCTTTACAATGCTTCACATTTAACTCTTCAATTATGTTTTATGATGCATACAAAACCGGTCTTAAACGATATTAATTACAATACTGATGCATAGAAAGATAAGCCATGTGGTTGGAGTATGGGCCGATAGTAAATATTCATACGGTGGTAATGTTCCACAGAGTATTTTTTTAAATTAAGATACAATTAACACAGAAGCCAAGGTTAATGAATATCATGAATAGTGCACGTGCCAATTGTCATTATCATTCATAATAAGTTCCTCCCGTTGTGTTAATAATAATGATATCACATATCTAGCAACATCATATGACAGGTATAATTGTGCAAATACTGTATACAAAAATAATTTAATATTCCAACCACCCTAATGGACAAACAGTTACGAAAACAATCTAACACATGATTGTTTCATAATTTATTAATTTCGCAACGTGAATCATGTTATGTTAAATAAATCTTGCAAAATTTTAGACCGGTAGATTTATTTATGTTGAGAAGATGAATTTATTGTTAGAATATAACAACAATCCACCTTGAAGTCTCGCCAAGCCACTTGTCGTACTTACAGGTTGATATGGTTCTCGGTTCATGCAAATTAGTATATTGCGGTTTTGAAACTTGTCGGTATCCCATTGTGATGCATCTAATTTATTGCCAAGCCGTTTTTAGTGGGAATCATTCCAAAGATTGGAATGTTAGTTTTTGATTTCCTGATTTTATCCTCTATTTTGAACTCTACATTTTTATCTATTCTGTTATTTTATATACTACTAGCTGGCCCGAAAGACTTTGTCCTGTCCAGATTTCAATAGTTCATACAAAAATCCCATAGAAAACGCACTTTGTTTTCTCAAATTTTCCAATTTTCCCGGTAACTTTTCAAATGTTTATTTCCATAATAACCTGATTCGGACTATTACGAACATTTTAAAATAAAAATTAGCGAAATCGGTCCAGCCGTTCTGAAGTTATATTTTTACTAACAAACAGCATTACATTTTTATTATATAGATAGATGTCCATTTCATTCATCGTCGTATGATTTTCCATACTTTTGAGTTTTATATTAAATGTTATAATTTTTTTGTATCCATTTTCTAGTCCTTATATTGCGCGAAACTTGAACTTTAGAGAACAATACACGGAAGCGCCACGCCAGTAGTAATGACTGTGGCAATTGTTTGATGACACTCGTCTAGCCGTCTCAGTGATAATGCCTTGTTGAGACAGCCTTGTTTTCTGACTAGCTCATGCGTTCATTCCAACTGCAATTTTTATCCAAGCCTGTCTCTTTCAGGTCTCGTTTTTTGTTTGGATAGAGTCTATGCTTTATTCATCAATAGGTATAAGTTAAACGAATTCAATTTAAGCTACGCTTTATAATTAAAATACAACGGCTCAAGTGTATATTCTCTTTGTTGTACTTAAGTATTTATAATTCAAACAACAGCAAAAAACACTGACCAGATCTGGTTAGCCTTGAACCTATGCGATAGATTAATTTGAATGAGCTTCAGCATTAACTGCGAGGTGCGGCGACTCGACTGTTAGATTTATTCTCGTTTTTGAGGTACAACGGGTGTGTCGCAAAAGCGTTGCCTTGGTGTTTCGAGGCGCCATCGTAGCCCGTAGTAGGTAGAGTCGTGCGCGCGCCACTTGCTCGGATCCCCTCCCCCACCGCCCCGCCTAGCTGCGACCGGCCCGGTCCCAGTTTGCCGCAACGCGTCGATCCGGTTGCCCGCGCGCCGTAACAAACATTTTTTTTTTCACCATTGCTACCTCAGCACGCACAACGTTTTCCAACGCACAAAACAACAAAAACGGCTCCGTTGAACCCAACGACGGGGACTCGAGGGGCCCGCGCAGTAAAATCGATAGGCGAAGTGGAAACCATGCAAACAAAACTTATAAGTGGAAGCTACACGTCCATCATGAACAAGCAAGATCTGCTCAGAGAGGTCGTCGTGAAGTACATAGACTACTTCTACCCCGTGTGAGTACCGTTAAATTTATCATTTTGTCTGCTACGTTTTGATAACCTGACGCATTGCGGGCCCGTCGCTGGCTGTTGGTCAGTCGAGTGGCGGTGGTATGAAGGTTCTCACAATGCACTGCTAATTACCGAGCCAGTAAGTCGGTGAAGGTTCCACAGCAACGTGGCCGGCTGTAGCCAGACAAACCATTGCGCCTGACGGGCGGGCCGCCTACTGAACATAAGTGTACCTATCGCTTTACTAGTGTATCGATCCGTTGCACTAAACACCTTATTATTCGTAAGGTCTAGGTCCGCTTTATTGCAATTTTCAACCTTGCGTCTTTTGAATTTTGTCCGTTGAACCTGCTACTGCACCGCTGACACTCGCTCGTCAGACGTTGAACCTTCGTGTTTAAACTCATTCACATTTTATTTTTAGTTGCCACCAGGATCTTCCGATGACTAATATCTTTTCACGGCCATAACCAACCACGCGTTAACTGCATAATTTCGTTTATTTCTTCTACACATTCTTATTAGAACTATAAACAATATGTTTTTTATAAACTGGAAGTATTACCTACGCTTCAATAATAAGATACTAGATTGAATTCATTATCGCTAGGTCAGGGTGCTAATACTGTTCATAATTAAGTCATTCATAACAGCAGCGGTGTTTTATGAAATCCTGAGGAAAGCACCGTTGCGTGACCGTTTCGCGTGACAAACACTGACGACTACCAGCACATTATGCCCCTAGTGTCCCACTAATGCCCTTTGTGTCCAATTGGAATTAGTGTTCGCCTCCTACCAGCCATTGTTATTTACGAGCGATTTCAGCTGTATTATTTCACGTGCTTCAAGTTTGTGGCTAGGTCTCGAAATCTCCATATTTCGTAAAGCGTTTATACTTCACTTCCTCCACAATCAGCTACAATAATAAATGCCGCCATCTACTAACAATTTGCTCAATTGATTTCGTACAGCCACTCATTTCTTTGCACTAATTGAAAAGAACTGCGAGTGTGTTATGAAACACGGCTGCAAGATGTAATGCCTGAGCCGCTGGCGCCAGCCATGTCGACACTACATCTAACGATTTCCCTTCAATGACCTTGCGCGTGCGCACTCGCCTCGCTACACGATAACAATACACGACCACACTGCCCACCGATAATACTGATAATCGTCCGTTACTACGAATGTTTTGTACAGTTTTAAATCCTTGTGTAAATTGACCACGTTCTTGAATAAAATGATGATCACTGTATAAATGCAAATGTTAGCCAAGCAATTCGAATCAATGGAGTTGATTCAAATTGTCAACAGTTTAAACTAATTGAATGCTATCTGATGAATGATAGTGGACAAACAATGTGCGTTTAAGTGTTCATGACTAACACATTAAATTTTCATGCGGCTCGGATAATTTCTTCAGTGACCTTTGTTTTCTAATTGGTATTGTTGTTTAACCACAGCGCAATTGTTTGAAGCATCATGACAATGATTCATCGCACTTTATACCAATTTTGATACTGTTATCATTGTAATGTTTTCTTTGACGTCTGCTAATTTACTTTTGTGAATACGTGATATCAGACATGTGCTCCTAATAATTCTAGAGGTGTCATTGTATTGCTCTTGCAACTTCAAGAAATCCAAAACATTGTCCCGACATGCAAATCTGGATCATATCCAGGTATCACTGAATTGTAAATATGTAGCTATGAATAATTTAACATGTGCATATTTTCCACAACGGCCATCGAAAACTGATGTAAATTCATTTAAACGAATTCTTACTCAATCCTTGCGGTTCACCTTCTCTGCCTCGTATACATATACGAATCTTGTGTTTCTTAACAAAAGATTTTCATCAAACCAGTTTGGTGGTAATTCACTAAACTTGAAGCAACAACGGACAAGGCAAATGTTAAGTTCGTCGTGATCTTAACAGAATTATTGTTTTTGCTCATTATAACGAAAATCTTAAAGGCTCTTTTGTTCTTGGATGAAAGTCTTGAAAACCTCTTGAGTCTTTGTTCAAGAGATGTGTTTGAAGTGCAGCAGAGTTGAGTGTGATCTACGCAAACACGCACGTGCGTGGTGACAAAACGTTTATCTCTTTATTTGCTTCTCCTATTTACTTAACATCTTTTTAAACACATTTTCATTTATGTTCTGTTTCAACACTCGTGTTAGTACAGTGTATCCAGTTTCTCCATTAGCGATAAGAGTGCGATGATTTTAAAATAAGCACATTTTAGGTGTTATTCTAGTTTCGAAATTCTATCTTTTCGTTATGACTGTTGCAACTTGTTTCAAATGTTGTTTTTTGCCAGGTTCGCAGCGTTGACTGAGACAAATATGAAGCCTACATATTTGGCAACATTTATTTTTTCTTTTATATTTAACGTGAAAGTCAAAGTCATCACGCAATATAAGATTTTTTTTTTTTTACATGGGACCGCATGAATTTTGAACACTAGAACAAACTAAATGAACCGCTCTCTTGTTTAATTTCATAATTATCATCGTTTAACCGTGGTATTGACGGAGAAATGTCATCACCTTCACAAAATACTTTCTCCGCTTCTCGGGTGTCGTCGTCATGTTTCAACTTTTTCATGCACCTCTACGGTGGTTCGCAATTTTGTCAACTCCCAAACTTGCGTAATCACTAATCACTCACGAGTCACGGAATACTAAAACTTGTTTTTGTAGAGTTCCGCCTAGAGAAAGCAAGTTTTTATTGTGTGTCAACTCAACAGTCAACACCCGACTATTAGATTTAAAACTTTCAAAGATTATCTTGTATTTGGTTAGTATTTACATAATTACCTCTGCACCGCGCAGACGGTCAGCTCGGCAGACGTTAATATTCCGGCGGTCCATTGTTGCGGTGGTGGTCATGTGGTCCACGGCCGTTGTTTTATATCGGAGAGCTCGGTGGCGAACCGGTCGAAATCAATCCGCGACGCGGTCCTCAACGGTCGAATGGCTTCAACTTTAGCGTTGTGTTGTTCACCTCGTTGACGCGACACGGAATCCGTCGGAGAAAGTCAAATACGAAGCCGTACGTCGTGCTACATACTAGCTACTGGACGATTACACCAGCGAGATTGGATCATAATGGGTAAGTCCGGCAATCGTAGCTAGTAATGGTATATCTCCAGTTGCTAAGTAGAGTGTGTCGTCATTCTCGGGCTGCACGTGGCCGGCTGCCGCTTGCTGTGCTCGTGACACGCTGCTGCATTTGTGCACTATTGTTTTGCTGCCCTCACTACAATTACTACTAATGATTGCACCGACATGACAAAATTATGTACAAAATGCAATTTCGCCTTTACAGTTACCTACGAGAGAGGTTTTAGACCTCGACGATGGTTCGCTGACTTGTAGCGTTACATTGCTTTGAATTAACTTCTTTTTCTCGAATCTTGCTCGGCGTCCGGCTGTCTGAATGGATCGATAGAGGTTTCTGGGTCAAGTGTCCACATCTGGAGAGTGAAGACTTAATTTTTTATCACAATATATACAGGGTGGAATTTTGTAATGCCACCTGGAGGGAAAGTACTCTTAATACTGCAGATAGAAAATTTTACTCAAAGAAAACATTCCTTTATTTTTGAATAGAAAGCAAACTGCATTCAAAGATTTTCGAAAATTCTCTTCTCCCACACCCGGGAATCGAACCGGCTAAAATCTGAAAAAATTATACCCTGTACTTTTATTGCATCGGTCGTTAGGGTCAATTATAAGGATGAAATCTCTCTAACAAACATGATAAATTAAATGAAAGGAAAACCAGGAAATCTGAAGTTACAAATTCAATGAGTCAAGTTAAAGCTCTTTAACTAACATCCATCTTTTGTAATGCAGACTCCTTTGCGACATACTCGTAGCTGCGTGTATGAGGTAATTTAAATATGGAATGTTAGATTAAAATTTGAAAATTAGATTGTCATAGTTGTTATTCACATTTGATTGTTTTTACAACTCATTTCACATTTTGTCTCACGGTGAAAATGGCTTGACAAGAACAGTTTGATTTAATGGAAGCTTATTTTTTAAATAACAAAAACGTGAATCTAGCTCTGCGGTGGTATGGAGAGAGATATCAAGACCGACAGGCACCAACTCGGTTCGTATTGAAAAGAATGGTAGAAAATTTAAAGAATACGGGTGGTTTCAAGAAGAGACGGCAAACTATTCAGCAAAACTATTTCGATTTTGAACTAGATGTTTTAACATACTTTGAATCATTTCCAAAGGCTTCAAGTAGAGATGCTGCCGATGAATTAGGAACAACCCACACTCGCGTACTTAAAGTGCAGAAAAAGTATAAGTATAAATGCTATCGTGAAGGTCGGTTGGTGCAAAAATTGCATATTGGGGATCGTGACAGACGATTACAATTTTGTGAAAACATGCTTGGAGAAATTGACCGAAACCCTAATTTTTTGAGTAACATTGTATGGTCTGACGAAACCAACTTCAGCAATAATGGCATGTACAATCGCCGCAATAACCATTATTGGTCTCGAGTGAATCCTGTTCGTGTTCATGAAACTAACAATCAAGTAAGATTTTCTTTCAACGTTTGGTGCGGAATTATGAGAAATAATGTAGTGTTAGTCCACGTGTACGAAGGTCATTTAAACACTGTCAAGTATATTGAAATACTGGATCTCTTAAGAAACGAGTTAAATGGTTTCTCCGAGGAAGAGCGAAACCAAATAATCCTACAGCAAGATGGTGCTCCAGCACATAACAGCAGAATCACAACTGCCTACATTAATAACCATTTTAATACCTGGATTGGTACAAACGGCACAATCAGATGGCCTGCGAGATCGCCAGATCTCACCCCATTAGATTTTTTTTTGTGGGGATATGTAAAAAATCAAACTTACATGAAATCTTATGCGAATGACAACGAGTTGAGAGTTGAAGTTCAGAATACGATTTATAATATTCACCACAACACTTTATTAAAGGTTACTAGAAATGAATTCGTTAAAAGAATAAATCTGTGTATCCAAGAGAATGGAGCCCATTTCGAGCAACTAATTAGTTAGTTTACCATTTTTTGTAAATAATTAAATTAATTTAAGATTTCCTGGTTTTCCTTTCATTTAATTTATCATGTTTGTTAGAGAGATTTCATCCTTATAATTGACCCTAACGATCGATACAATAAAAGTACAGGGTATAATTTTTTCAGATTTTAGCCGGTTTGATTCCCGGGTGTGGGAGAAGAGAATTTTCGAAAATCTTTGAATGCAGTTTGCTTTCTATTCAAAAATAAAGGAATGTTTCCTTTGAGTAAAACTTTCTATCTGCAGTATTAAGAGTACTTTTCCCTCCAGGTGGCATTTCAAAATTCCACCCTGTATAATACCTAGGCGAATTGTTTATAACACATCTACGCTGCTACTACAAGTACGCATAAGTTTATAACTACAACCGAGGAAATAGGCTACAGGCCAGAACAGAATTTTGTCCTCCATTGTTCCCTATTGTTGTTACAAATACCGATCAGGGCAACAGACGGGTCAACGCTTTTGAAATATTTATCCACAGCGCTCAGCGATAGCGTAATCATCCGCAGTGTAACCGACGGAAGCTTTTCTCAAAATTACCGGCTCCTGCTTATTTATTACAGCAATAATTACATATCGAATGTGCATTATCTTCGAATGCGATCGCCCTTACGCCACCTTTCCATTGTAGCAATGCTTGCTAAGCTAACGTCCGCGGTAATTGTACAGTGACGTACGCACAATGTTTGTTGTGGCGTTTTTAAAACGTGAAAGCGTTTCGATAATACGACTAATGTTCACATTCCAACGGACTGATAATATAATCAAGTTGTCGTTTACGTAAACAATAAATCTCCGTGCTAATTTAGTTTATATATAGACAAAGGCGTGCGTATAGCGAATCGATAACTTTGCGGAAACTAGCAATTATATGGGAAATGTAAACGTACGCGTTGTACGCGCAAATTCTTGTATTTGCCAGGACGGCGCGCATCCGTGCGTGAATGAAATATGAATTATGCAAACGTGATTATGGCATTGGCTTTCCGCATCCCGAAAACTTGAACGGAACCTTGCTTATCATTATATCTGTTGGATCTATAGGCAATTAAACGCATGAGGAATAATTTGTGTGTAATTTTAATTATTCTAATTACATAACTGTTGATGTTGCCAATGCAAATTACAACATTAATAGCATAGAAGGTAATTTATTATGATTACCACGTGCGGTCAGAAGTGCCTAGTTGGCCTACCTTACAAGTATTTAGGTATAATTTATTGTAAACAGTTGAGTCGTACGATATGACTCACGCATAAATTGTTTATTTGACAAAATAACTCTCGTTTGTCGTTACTTTTGTGAATTATCCAATATTAGAAACATTGTCTTATTGTATTTTATCTTTTTGTTACAGCGCATCGGGCACAAGCGCGGTGGCCATCGACAACAAGATCGAGCAAGCTATGGTGAGTACTACTTCTCTTAATCCTATTAACATATAATGGATAGGCTCTGTAGACAGTCGACACCTCAATCTTTGAAGTCATAGTCTCAAAAACACATAATAAGTTCAATAACCACAAATCCCGCGTATGTTTTTAGCTACCGTCTATTTATCGGTTATTTCCTTCTATAAATATTACGACTTGCATATGGAAATAATTCTTCATTTCATTGCCCTATTACTGCGGATACATAACGTGGAAATTATAAAATCAGTCAATCTTGTCGATTATTTATTGAATTCTTCCATCCACACTTACAGTTTACAGACTCCGGATGCCAGATAAGAATAATAGGAAATTGATCTGAAAAACCATTGTGCACTAATACTAGCGCGTGGCTTTCCTGTAAACAATAACAGATCGAATGCGAATCATTACGAAATAATGATTGGTCGCACACATTTCACATTTACGACTAGTCTACTAGAGTAATCCAACAATACTTGACTACAAATTAAATGTACCTAATAGGTTATTGAACAAACGACCAGAATTTCCTAGATTTTACAGACAATACAATACAAATTGCGTTGGTACTATCCTAATGTATAAAAAAGTTAAAAATAAAAAAACTTTTTACAAAAAAAAAACAACTGACTTCCAAAAAAAACACTACAAAGTTTTTTATTTTTAACTTTTTAGTGGGTCAGTTTGTAATTTATCTAAGTTACAATAGCCTAATGTCAACTGCTCATCACCATTTACAAAATATTGTTTTTCCCGATGCAAGGGCGTTAATAGTTAAAGAGTTCTACTGGTAAGAACCAATAGAACTGTTCAACTTCACCATATGCATTGTGATTGTGACTAGTATAAATTGCTTAGTAACCATATACCAAAGTGTCTAATCGAATAGCAAAAGTGAAATACTTTATTATTAAGTAGTTCCGGTGGCCATCTGTGGTCTTCATCATCAGTTTCAGAGTGAAAATGCATGAGTTACTTTAAAAAATACTGAAATCGATATAGGTGTGCCTATAAAAAATGAGCATTGCCCTCGATTTCCATCGGATACCCTCATCAGATTCTGACTTGGTGACAATGGGACCACCTTGGGAGTATACTCTTTCAAATAAAAAAAGAATTTTCAAAATCGAATCACAATTGACAGAGTAATTGCGTAACAAACATACAAAAAAAAAATCACACTGCCGAATTGAGAACCTCCTCGTTTTTGAAATCGGTTAAAAAGAGATTAAATGAATAAAGGCTCGGCCAGACTGTTGCGGCAGGAGCGGGTTTAATGGTCATACCAGAGCTGCCACTAATAATAAAGGGTTTTTAGACTCCTATATTGACTGTTTTTTTAAAGATATTCAACAATCATATTCATTTATCAAGACAAGGTCTTTATTTACACACACGTTTTTACAACGATGTTTACAAATGATCTTATTCTATTTGTATACAAATCATGAAATTATTTGTTACATATTTTTATTATCTACTTATTTAATTTTGCGTTGACATGACTTAACTTATTAATTTATGCACATGCTTAGCAAGTAGGTATGTGCAAGTCTTAGTATGGACTCACATAATATTTACAATTTTTGAGTTAAAGGCTCGTGTACAGACTCGTGCGAAATTGCGGGCGAGTCAGGCACCGACAAAGAAATCGTGCTACTAGTGTCGCGTCACGCCCGCGATATCGCACTAGTCTGTACGAGCCTTTACAAAAATATACGCTTTATTATTATTATTTATTTTTATTTTTTTAAATTATTATTATAATAAAGCTTACATTTTATAACTCAAACAATATTATTTATTATAATAACTTAGAGTAAGTAGCGGGTAGTCCGCGAAAAGATCATGCATACATGGCCGGAGTGGCGATCGTCATAACGCGTCATGGAGGAAGTAGTGATGGGGCAGTCGGTATCGATTGTACACACGGCTACACATCAAGCTATACAATGCCAGTATAAGCTGATCTCGCATTGTATAAGATTTCCGTACTGTGCGAGATCAGCGTAAACTGGACATGTTTAGCTTAATGTGTAGCCGTGTGGACGTGCGAGCGTAAGACATTGTACTAAGGCTACTTTTGCCAATTGTAGATCATCATACACACATATCATACATATCATTATGAATTATTACTTGCACTCTGAACTTGAATTAATAATTTCGAAGATAGTGTAGTTAGTTTGGAAGATAGTAAATTCATTAACGATGAGATTAAATGAAAATGCATCAGGATGACTTCTAAATCCTCTCGTATATGAACAAATAGAGAATTTCCTAATCAACTCTCAAGAATTGTTTTGAACTATGCATAGGCCAGGATAACACACTTCCCCGTTCATTCAACATGCAATATGTCAACATTCACCTTTAAAGTAACGTGATTTAAAACTATACCTGTAAACATCGTCCATAGCGTTCACGTGACTTGCTTAAATAAATCTACCTTTATTCTTACCGCTATTATCATAATTGACTGTAATAGAGGAAACGGCGTATAATAAAGTGGCATACTCTCGGTTCGATGAAGGAGTTTGCATACATTAGAGATGTTTAGCTTATTTACTATATGCATTTATAATTAGCTATCGATCGAATTCACTTCGCTTTGCTGCTTTAATCCTTTTCAATCCTGTTGGGATTAAGCACTGCGTTCTTTTCTAAAGTAAGCATTATTTCTGATATTGTTCTGAGACCCAATTTCTTCACCAGCTCTTGTAATGAGTTTGTTAATCACTTTCTAAGGGACATGAACGATCTGTGTGAATTTATAATCCTGTGTCGGATTATTCTTAAAGTTATGTCTTCGTCTAATCTAGACTTAAGGAAAGACCTTATCAACTGTTTGCTACCGGGGATTGTTGTTTTAAGAACAAACTCCGACGAATCTAGCAATCCTTCACTATTGGTGGACCACCAATGCTTAACTAAATCCTCACTCAAAATTGTAATACCTTTCAATCAATATCCATAAATGCTGCAGGCTATCTATTTAATTGGTAAATGCGAAAAACCGAAGATCTTCACACACACATTTCAAACAAATCAATCTTTATGTTCCGTCCCATTATCGTTCCTTACTGAGTATTTAATCTATCTGTCGCGAAGATATTGCATCGAGTTGCGATCATTAGATACTTTTTATTAGACATCGTGTTGCAATCCAAGATATCCAGAGTGTGGCGTGTCAGTCGGCCGCGGTGGTTCCGCATGCTCTCAATCCTAGTAATTCGTGGAACATTTTATAACCGGCTCTGTGGACGCCGCGTCCATTTTGAGCTGTAAATCGCCGCATTCAAATAAACACCACGCGCGACCGGCCACGCCGGGAGTGCGCGATAGCTTTCGTGTTTTATGTGTACCAAACAAGAATAATAGCATTACCACTGATATCGTCCGTCATCCAATAACTCGCATGTCAATGAACTCCAATTCTTATTCTTCAAGTACGATTAACGCGAACTGCAAATACACATGTATCTTTTATATATGTAATGGTGCCAATCAAACATGTGAAGTAATAAATAAAAAGGTCTCCTTGAACGAAAACTTCCGAGAAATATCGGTCAATCGTAGCATCGACCGATATCGCGCAGCATTCTACGTAATGCCGATAAACGCACTCGCGTACATCATTGAGGAAATTTCGACATTATTATAATTTTTCGCTTTACACGCTGAATCGCGGCCATTACGATTCTGTTTCAAGCAGCAGTTGCGTAAAGATGCAATCTCCTGAGAGTTTACCCGTGTTTATAATAGCAATGGTTGAACTGCATAACACCGTTATTAGATCGGAGTCACCATTTGAATCACTAATGACTTCCCTTTTTTAATGGCCAGGAAACGCGTCCCGTTCTGCCCCGCAGCATATACCATGAGACCGCATTTTACATCGACTTATAAATTGTATTTTGTATACGCCGATCGCCGCGTTTCAGAACTGATTGGCAAAGACAATCTAGATATAACGAAATTCATGCGCAGTACGCTAATAAATGTCAACTGTGTTCCATTTGTACATGATTAGATTCTCAAGACTTGAGTATTTGTTTCATTGTAGTTTTTGTCGAGAGACAATGCAACCTCTGTTTCCTACCTTCCAAATATTTCGTCCTACATTTGAAGCCACTTACATAATTGTCAAACGACTCGAAATTTGTTTATCTCGGTCTCGCTAATAACATCGATTTTATTTTTCGTCTGTCCTGTTTCTCGTTTTATTTTTGGACTAGTTACTTCCTGTACTTTTATATTGTAATCTGGGTGGGCGCAACATTTGCAACGATTTCACTTCTTCCATCAAGTATATCTGCTATCGCAATTGAGATTCATCGTCGTGCACTATTGGACGCGTCTCACATCGTCTATAATTAGCCGACGCAGATGGCCTCAAGCGATTGACCCCAATCCAGCCCTAATGCTCACTACCATCGCATCATAGTATTTTTATCACTCCCCACAACACGCTCGTGCAGTTCTCCTAGCTCCATATATGTCGTTATCTTGTCTTAATCTGTTGTTAACTAACTAATTGCATCTACACTGATCACTTCGTTGACCACACTTGTTATTTTATTGCTAATTATTAATTCTGCTCAATACCGCGCACCTATTTTTGCACGATCGATTTATTTTCGTTGGATCCCATTTTTGAATCCCATTTTTTAGGTATTAACGATGGGTCCCGCAAACCATTTGGTCGTTTTGTTTTCATTAATCTGAACACATGTTCACGTCACACCTGTTAAGATTATCAAAAGATTAAAAGTGTACCCAATTATTGTAAATACGTAATATTGTTTTTTTGTTTATCAACGCTGTTGAGTAGCTCTCCGTACGAACACATTTCACAATATGCCTTCGGACTCGACGAATAAAATACGTACTTTTTTCCTGTCGCAATGAATTTTATAATCTCGTTTTTATTTAATTGTCCTGATTGTTGTATACTAGTCGTAAAAGCTACAGAACAGAACGACAGTAATTGAAATTGCAACTTGGCAAACAATTTATTTTGCATAAATTTTAATGTACACAGTAGTATATTAACATCTCAAGCATCAGGCAAACGTAGCGCGACCAGTATTTAAACCGGTCCACCTTGAACAACGCCATCTTACATGGCGCACGATGAATGTACCTGCAGCCCGTATATATTTCGGATTCAGTTGTACACGGGTTCTCGCCGGTTTTCGTAATATCTACGCCTAACGTTACGTCATCTGGGTAGATCAATGTTTATGCGTACCGTCATATCGATGTGTAGCACCCATAGCCTACACCACTGACCCGGTTTCACGCATCTGTTCAAACATAAATTTCTTTCGATTCTGGTCAACCGTTTACATTTATTCTACTCTCAAGTTTCTTCGTGATGAGTGACGCCACGAGCTCCGTTTGCTGTATGATGTACCACCGCAGCGCCCCGTTAGTTTTTGCCGTGTTTCCAAGATGTCATTAGCAAGTATTATGAAGACGGTGTTTATTTGTTCGGAGGTGCGTGTGGAAATTTTTATTTGCTCCAAGCACCATCGTATGCTAATTCCCTTGTTGTATACGTGATTTGCATGAGCTAAACGTGACCCGACGGGACTCGGCCGGCCGAGAATAGACACGGAAGGAAAGCCGGCACTGGCGCGGACCTGGAGTGGAGACACGTGCTCTCTTGATTATGCGACCGATTCGTGTACGCCCACCAACTGGATAAAGACCCGGAGACGTCAGGAGGTCACACGATTCGGTCGTGTGCCGCCAATAACGTGAACAAGCGTCGAGTAATTTGCAATTAAGAGCGGCTCCGAGAGAGCACGCGCCCGATCGGAATCGCATCACGAACCCAGAAAACGCTAGAAAAGTTTTCTTGGAAAACAAACCTGCTCCCAATGTAATGAAGCCGTTGTCACGTCTTTAACGGTGTGACTTGTCTGCGATCCTGTGTGGTGGACATCTGTCACCAATATAAATTTTAATTTTAAAGATCCCAATTCCCATGCTTTAATTCAATGAAACACATCATGTTCATCAAAATTCTTTTTATTTACATACCAATCGAATGCATCCCTGCGGTTCTATGAATAGTACAAATTCATTTTATATCTTAACTTGAATTTTCAAAACAGCTCTAACAATATCCAATAAAAACGAATTACTTTCCTTGAGAAAACCGTTCAAAAGATACCAATCTCGCGATCACTCTTTCGTGAAACGTAATACTAACGTTAACCTTGCCGTATACATAATATTATCTGCATTGTGCTTATCTGTTATTTATTTTTCGATATTAAACATATTTCAATGCTAAAATATTATCTAACTAAGCATTGGAAAAATATAATATCTTTGGAAATCTACCAGAGTTAAAGTAAATCTATTAGATTACCACAATCGTACACATACATACGTTAGTAGATAAACGCTAAACAGATTGCAAATACTAGGTACGGTAAACATGTTTTCGTTGAAAATATCCATAATTTTTTTACTGACATCTGCTGTTTGTAACCTTGCGTGTATATTCCATAGTATTTTTGTATTTTGCATTTATATTCGTTTTCGCTGTATAATTTTTTTTCATTTCAAGAAGTTTTATTCACTGATAAGATTAAAGAATATTTACAATACATTTCTAGAATTCTTAAACCACAATATTCTTTACACTTTTACCTTATATTTTCCGGTTTAATGTTATCATCTGTGTTGCTACCTTTATAAATAATAATGATGCTGTTTATTTTTCTTCAATACACACGATGGGATGAGTATTGCAATGACATCACCTCGTAGGGTCAAACGCCCAGTCTTGATTACGGAGTGTTTGACCGCTACAGAACGATTTTCACTTGTTTGTTTTAACTTATCGCTGTGACAACGTATAGCTACGTCAATATGTGTTTACATTTATTAATTTATTGGATTATTTTATAAAGTTTATTAATTCCATAAGGAAATTGATAAGAGTGTCTGGCATAATACAAAACAGGTCAAGGATTGGCGCGGTACTAGTTATTGGATAGATCCGACCTTAGACCTTATAATTTATCGAAAGTTCTGTTACTTGAAGTACAACTAATAATATCAGAGTGAAACGTCAACACGTTTCCATTTGCAAATATCAACCACAACACAAATACAGTTACAAATATTGGTGGCAAACATTACACATCTATCAGATTTATTAGTTTATTCAGAATCGTTTACTGAATCGATTTCTGTCATGTTTAATATGAGTATTTTTTTGTTATCCCAAAAATCATTAAAACTACGTAAATTTCAGTCACACTTCCGCTGTACAGTCAAAACAAACCAAAATTGACAAAGTACCTACTAGGCTAGACTCTTATACGTGTGCGACTGTGCGCATGCGTAGATTTGTAACGTTACCACATTATTTTCTCCCACAATCAGTATAACTAATTTAATAGATAAACAATGTTTTATACTTGTTAGTAAAAGTTCAGTGTACGCGTTTTTAACGTTCTTATACAAGTATTCTTGTTTGCCGAGACAGTTGTCTGTAATTTCCCTTTATATTCATATACATGTTATACAGTCCAATCATCTTTCATTTTTGCGTCACTAAGACCTATCGTTGCGATTAGAATGTATTATGATTATAACATAATATTCTAATTGGGGTGTTTGGGTGGTGTGCGTTAATTCCGGGACATGTTGGATATTTTAATTGTGTCACGAATATTAATAGACTATTGTTTTAAACTGTGCAAATACATCCTAACATAAGGTTCCACATAATAAAAACAATATACGTTCTCAAGAACATGTATTTAAACAAATGTTTTTGACATAACTTTGCTGAATTAATGCGCAGTTTTTGTCTATTTGCAAATTCGGATTCCACGGCGATTTGTGGCGCCATAGCATGCTATATTTATTCTAAAACCACTAACACTATTGTTTGATATTGTGCCATAAGGTATTTATAATAACATTGTCATTGTTGGAATTAAGAATATATAATCATTTGTTTATTCACAATTACATTAAGTCATACTTATTTGCAAAACTGCGTGATGTATTATTACTTAGGTGAAGGAAATATTTATATGATTCCTTTGACTTTGATTTAAATTTAGAAACGAATGGTAAATATATTTTCAAACGAGATGTTGGTTGTAAATCTTTAGGCTATGGAAAAGCATTTGCAAATAGGTACATACATGTATGCACGGTGGGTGAGGTGAAAACCGAAACAGTGAAGTGAACCATGTGTGGAGAATCGTGACCACTTTTACGATGTTCTTTGAAAGATAACCCGTTTTTCAAGCTGATGCATATTGTTGAATTAGTCAGTCCCCACAAGTTAGCATTTATGGAAATTATATATTCCTGTCAAGAAATTGTCATTTGATACCTACTAGAAATTCTCTGCAGCATTCTAATGTCGTCGTAAAGGTACCTTTTAATATTAAATTACTTAATATATAAACACTATCTCTGTTGACTCTGCTAACATTTACACGTTATGTCACAGAATGTGAACTAAACATACTGTGATTGATATTCAAGAATGAGGTGCAATAAACATATCGTTAGCAACATTAATACAATAAGTCAACAATAAGACAATTGACAACAGAAAATACAATTTCTACACCTACAGTATAGTCCTCTACGACGCAACGGTGTCACACAAGGTTGGCATCTGCTTCAACAATGTGAATAGTTTAACTGTGCTGCATATCGCAAATATATTTTCAATATAATTATCTGCGCCATGTCCATCACATATTTAGTAAACATCAACTTCGCGCTGCACCCACTCAAACGCTTCACTAAAATCCAAATACAGCTCATGTACCATATTTGTACAATATGTATTGTAAACACTGCCGTATCTAATGCTACGATCATTACTATGGAAGCTTCGTTTATCTGTGGTTTTGGTGCTTGCTGGCACATATGTGTAAAAACAATGTTTTATAATAGAGATGATGTCATTAATACAATTAAATTAAAACTCGCCGTCTGCTCAAACTGTTTACGAGCCGTGTTCAACTTCAAACTTGTTTTGCAATTTAGTCGTCGTTCTTTGTTTTGATAATCCGCTGTTGATGATTGATACAAAACATTAGGTTTTACGTAAGTGCGGCTAATAGCCGGATGGATATCATTCTATTTCAACGATATCTTTGTTATTGATATTGATAAGTCTTAATCTTGGATTACTGTATTTTTAACTTATGATAATAAAATAGGTAAGTACGTCTTAACAATGTACGTTAGTCAACATTTGTCAAAACTTTCATCTTATTTTACAACCACCAGATACAACATTAAATCTGTTGAAATGATGTGAATAAATTGTATCCGAAACTGATTTGGATGAATCTAGATAGGATCACAATGAATGGTCCCAGCCTCCAGTTGTCTACTACATGTCGTCGTATTTGCCGGCGCGGCCGGTTATAATTAAAAACAATGCGACAGGTTTTAACGTATGCCCTTGGACTGGTTATATCATCGGACGCTGTATTTGGTGCGCAGCTGCGCAAAAAGTTCAGTGCACTCTCCCGCTTCATGAACTTTCTTTCAAACCATCTTTGAAATTCTAAAGTTGTCCTATTTACATGTTTTTCACGTTCTCTTTCTTTATCTAATTCACCTACTGACATGAAAATGTAGCTAAACAATGATAAGTGCTGTTTTACATCGCAAATAAGGTGCTCACGGTGGCAAACTGCGTCTAATTATTTGTATTAATTTGCACGCGAAATTTTCGAGTTTCTCTTGAGCTTGGCTCTTAATTGAAGACCAATATATAGTTGTGATGTGTACAGTGGCGCCTCATCAATCTGTTAGTGACGCTATCTTCAATATTGTCTAACGAGATCCGGCGCAGACCGGTGTAGTTTCAGCACAGATTCTTCTAATTGAAGGTCGCGACACCCACGTAAGAGCAACCACACTGAAGATTTCATCAAACCTTCTATTTATATCCTGTTCTAATTATATAATTTACTGAAATCCACTCACAACACACCACACCACACCACATTTAGCCACTCATCGAGCCTAAGTGCATATCTTGACTCACCAATCCTCAGGATGACTCGAAGTTTGCTCTTAAAATTGTTTTCGTCGCTCTTGCGCGCAGCCGCTGCGTAGTGGTTGTAGGCGTACATGAATATCTCTTAAGAAAAATGAGACTTCTTTAGCATACAATTCATAAGATCGTCTATAAATGCTTCTTACATTCTCGTCGATTTATTTATGCCATTATAAAAATTGTTTTGCAATACTGTTAGCATTAGATCAGAGTTGCAACTTGCTCTAATATGTATTAAAATTCTTGTTGCCCTATTTAATTGATTATCCGCATTCTTTGGGTCCATTACATTATTACAAATGATTCCCATAAAAATCTCAGTCCATTGCTGTGATAAATTCCATAGTATACCATAATGTCCTGTCTTGGCTGTCTCCTTTCTAATAATGAAGCTGTTGTCTATAATGTCTCTCTTAAAATATTGAAGCATTGGAATTTGTGATTCTTTGTTTTTGTTTCTGTAAACTATTATGTAACCTTGTATTAGAGCGCCACTTGTGTAATTAGTGATATTCCGAGTATACCGACGCAGTTTAATATTTTTATTTTTGTCGTCCGATACGAAGGCTCTTTATTCAGGGCGAAATTTTTCTAATGAAGCTTAATTGGCCCGAGTAAACAGTAGTTTACGAGTGTCGTAAACGTCTACTACTCACATGTAAATCTTTGTTTAGCAGCATGTTATTTGGTCTTCATATTTGCTCTGGGTTTTTCTTCTATACTTAGATGTATTTTGAGTTTAGCAATTTCATTATCGACGTGGTACTTATTTTTCTATCGACACTAAATTGTAAGTGCATGTTAGAGGCTGTCATCATGGATGACTTTTTATTTGCTCCAATTTATAGCGGAGTGTGCGTCAATTACATCGTAAGTTTGTACTTACATCCGCATGCTATGACCGTATTTTGTTCTCATTAATAAGTTTCTTAATTACAAATAATCGATTTTGGTGGTTTCTCAATTGTTGGATGGTCAATTCTTAAATTTTGTTTTCTCTATGTCAAAATCTCAACTTAATCCCAAAATATCTTGTTTTGCGCGTGTGTCAAGTGTCAATACAAGACCTGGAAAATAAGGGCTTTGTTGATATCAATGTAGGTTGTGTTGTGTCGTTGAGTTCAGGGTGCACGGTCGGCTCGCGTGGCGTGGTGACGTGTTCACAGCCATTTTAAATAGGGCGAGCGCGCGCGCAGACCATCAGTCGCCTGGTAGGACGCGCGAGAGCAACTTCGTCGCAATAGTTCGCGAGTTCGACGTTATCGTCAGTCGAGTTTCAGTCTTTGCCGGCAACGCTCATACATTCAGTGACCCTGAAAATAAATTTATCACTCAGTTTAAACATGATCGACGTTGTGCAAAAACCTAGGGATGGCTGCCTGTACGAAATCAGACAGAAAGGACAAAAAGATACCTGTTACGTGGTCGTGCCAAATCCAAAAGTACGTTTTTTTTTTAAGTCGGAATACTGTTTTTACTTCTTTTTTTTCACAAACATTGCCTTTTCGTAAAACGCATTACGTTTGGCTTAAGATAACACTTCAATCACGCGTTATAATCAGTTTAAAGAGGCTATTCAGTCCAAATGTTTTGTAATTTTTTATTTTTTTTAAATATGAAAAAAAAATCTTATATATTTGTAGAATCTCTTGGATAATTTTTTTGATATGTTACACGTAACTAACTTAATTTTTTATATTGTTTCAGGATCTGGTTAAGAGCCACTTGATGTTCGCGGTGCGCGAGGAAGTGGAAGTACTAAAAGAGCGCATCGCTGAACTGATGGAGAGGATCAACCAGCTCGAAGTGGAAAACACATACCTGCGTGCCCACGCGAGCCAGGACACGCTGGCGCAGCTGCCAGCCGCGGCGGGTGCGAAACCGCCGGCGGCGCCGCAGGGTCCCCAGCCGCCGGTGTCGTAGGGCGGCGGTGCGGCGCCGCTGAACACGCCCGCCGGCCCCCGCCGGCCCATGAGGTCCCCGGCCTCGCCCTCGGCGCGCGACCCCGCCCGCGGCACCCCTCCCACGGAGTCACTATGGCTGTGCTATGTTAATTCGTAGGTTAACAAGGAACGAGTGTAAGTACACCGGTCGAGCGCCGAGGGACGCTGCGCGCACGCACCGCCGCACCGCGCCGGCGCGACTTGCCTGTCCTCGTATAAATCACACAAGTGTCTAAGTTCGAGCGGATGCCGCCCCGGCACAGCTCGCGGCTCTGGCAGTCTGGGGCGGCTCCCGCGCACCGCACCACCAGACATTATGCTTCGGATTCATAGATATATATTTTTCTGTTGTTAATATTTAGGGTGCAGAATTTCGTGCTAACTGCCATGCTTTTGCTACGCATCTCAGCAACGAGTCTTTAGTGTTTTGATGTACGTCGTGTATATTTTATTTGGTTTAACGTTTAGGTATCCACGTAATGTATTCCATTTAAGATAACTATAAGACGTGTGTTAATATAATAAATGTAATGAAATAGTTAAATATTATTCCTATGCATTGAACAAGGACTGTGTGTTAATTTATTATCTATATATTTTATTTTAATTGTAATTTAAGTTATTATTTTATCACGTTTCTCTGTATGTATCTACGTTGCGTTAGGTAAATTGCAAGTTTTCCTGTAGGGCCGATAATAATGATCTGTCGATAGCAATGTACTGAATGAGTTGTGTGCAGTTTTCGTTTAGTTGGTACTTTAATTACATATTAACGATTAAATATAAAAGTTTGAATGTATGTTATCCGCAGTCGTTGTAATGTAACGTTATACTGAGCAGTCGTTTAGATTTAGAATCGTTGCGAGAATGTGACCTCGTGCGATGCTGGCTTTAGTAAATTTTGCACGCTGAAACTGAAAAAATATACTATTTTTATTCCAACCCTATGATAATGGAGGTATATAGTAATTTAACATTGTATTTTTTTAAATAATTAAAAATTGTTTGTATATAGTACAAGTTGTAATAGAATTGTGAGTCGGAACGATGTATATAACGAAAAATGTGATTTAAAGGAACCGATTCCGTAGTCTGCCTTCAAAGGTTGGTATCAGATGTTATCGCGAGAGGTATATCTAAACGTTATAATTTAAAATTATTCGCTGTATTTAAATAGCTTGATTGTTTAACATTAAACAAGCGAACAAAGTGGCTGGTGACTGACTGTATGGATTGTAACTAGTGGGATGAGACGTGAAAGTCAGGCTCTATGTTTGTTTAAAAGCCAAAGTTAGGAAGGCGTGTCCCAGCGACTGAAGTGTGACTATTTTACCTATAAAGTAGTATTTTGTACAACGCTACTACATTGTATGTGTATAGACGATTTTTGTTAGGTCTTCATAATTATTGTGAATATACAGTAATTTACTCCTAGAAGCATTAATCTAGATCTAGATATGGTAATATGAACTATATTATATACTGAAACTTGTAAATATACTGTAAACAAAAGTCCATTGTAGCTTATGTTGACCAGAAAGGTTCCTCATACCCAATAAATGCAAAACTACTCAAAACATTGTATTATTTGTAATTTACCCTGAATGAAAACATCGATAAACCTTGCACTTTTGAAAACTCGAAGGTTTATCGTAAAAAAAAATACAATTTCGCCAACAATTTGGTGAAATTGTTTTTTTTTATAACTACTTGCTAATATCAGGCACAGCTTTGTGAGTTTAGTAAAATCAAAAAAAATATCTATCACAAATCTTCCAAATTTGGTTTCACTTTCAATACAGAATACTTACCGAAAAGATGACTCCGGAAAAGGTATTTAAAAGATTTTAAATGTTTGGCACCAAATTAGCTTTTTATTTCAGCAAAGGCACAAAAAGCAATAACCTATTTGGCTGCAAACCCTACAAGAAAACCGTTCAGCTGAAAGTAGAAAAATAAACTTCTTAGTTGCAAATGGGCCACGAAAACGACTTCCGGCTGATCCGGTCCAAAAGTTCATAGAAAGCATTAACCTATATATAAAAAATATATTATTATATGAAAGCATTGTTTACAAAGTAACAAGCGACTCTGTACTCTTCTCACGTCCGTTTGGGACAGACCAAATATGATGATCGGGTGATTCAATGTAAATTTACAAAAGCAATCAAACTACAGCGCCATCTGTCGGCAAATATTCTTGCTTGTAATAAAAATCTGATGATAGAGGGCGCTTAAATAGCATCATCAGCTTAGCTGCTTATGTCAACGCCGTCCATTGTTTCAACATTCACTCTGACGCTTTGCGTTAGTGTTTAAAAATGATATCATAGATGGCGCTGTCCTCAAAGAGTTGACAATATTATTTTTTTTATTATGTAGGTATTAAAGACACTGGATACTTCTTAGAATAACACTAACTAACAAACTATTAAAATAAAAATATATTTAGTCAATATAACATAATATAATACGTACAGACGCCAGTGCAGGTCAAGCTACCCGCAACTGTAAAATTTTCCCAGTCAACCTTGAACCTTATGCTTTAAACATAAAGTTGAAAATCTTTTAAAGAAATTTGACAGATTGTAGTAGCTTGATGTGCTGGCGTCTGTACTATAAAAATAATATTAAAATCACAAAAATGACGCACAAGCGAATACAAATTTTGTCAGTGATAAAATTTCTTAATTTCACTTTTCTAGAAAGAGAAGAACAGAACGAAATTGAATCTTGAGAACAAAAACTTTTATTTTGCTACTCGACACTAGATGGCACTGAAAACAATTCACAATTGTTGGGTATACCATAAACAAGCGCATATTAAAGCAGAGCTTGCCTTGAAGAACTTGATTTCTAAACGAAACTCATAATAATAATACTCGTAAACTCGTTCCACATTCGTCAATCATTGTGGCAAGAGCAACTATTAAACATTGGACAGTATTACCGTTCGTGTCTTTCTCTTTTGCACTAAAGAAAATTATTGTTATCACAAATTCACACAAAGCTGTGGAACACGCTTTTCCAATAAATTGTGCACGGGACTTCTTGGCGGGAAAGTGAAGCGTCATGTTAGCAGTTTTGTTTTATTTTCTAAAATTTGTGTTTAGCCGAATATTAATGTGTAATAGTGGTGGATTATTAACCATTAAGTGTTCGTGAAGCTGCATTAATGTAGGCAAATGAAACAAAACAGTGCAACATCACTTTAAGTTCTCTCAAGAAGTCCGCGCGAGGTTTCAGTAAAGTGCCGCGTCTTTACTTAAACTCAAGGGGAGCGGGGCGGGATATCATCAATCATCGTTATCATGCATTGAGTGGAGTTCATTTCATAATTATTATAACTTTGTACTTGTTACCTAATTTTACATGACACTGGCTAAATGCACAAACCGTGCGAAGCCAAAAAGAAAAAAGAAAAAAGAAATTGTGCACGTCACTAGCTGTCATGAAGGAATGTCATATGTCATGTCATTCAAATTAAATTGAAAAATATTGGTACAAAACAATCGGAAATGGATAATATGAGTTTAAAAGAGATTCAAAGCAAACTATTATTATGGGAGGCTTCAGACAACCCCTTGGCACCTCTTACGTCTGATCAGAGGGAAGCTATCCTGGATTTAGAGTCGCTATTACTCGGTGTATCCGGCGACTTGGACGATGTTTGTATTTTCCTATTTAACACATCATTCAGTTTCTTTGACTTATAAACACTTACAAATGAATTCAAGTCGCTACTTTACTCGCTAGATTAGTTAAATTTTATTGAATTAAACCGGAAATCATTACTTTTGCAAACTTTATCAATTTGTTGTCATAAAGATAATAAGAGCTATTATTACTAATTAAACAACCCTGTTAACTCAGTTTTACAATACTCTATACGCCCAACTATGACTTTTTCTAGGAGAAATCTGAAAATGCATACGAAGAGACAGAAAAGAGTAACATACCCACCGTAGATACTACATACGACTTTCTGGAGTGGTATGAGAGCTTGTGTGACAGTAACCTGAAGTCTGATGATACTCCATATGAGGCTTACCAGAAGCAGCTAGATGACAGAAGAAATGAGTGTGTTGCGCTGACCAATCAGGTATTTTGTTGACCTATAATGTTTTTGTTTTTTTATTTTATTTTTCCCTTTTTATCTACAATCGGCTGCTTAGTCATAATTAGATGTCTGGGGTGGGTTTTTTTTTTTGATTGCCATTCTAGAAAATAGCACCAATTACATGTCCAAACACTTCAGTTCCTTTGGTCGAGGTCCAGGGCGTTTTATGTGGTCTTTGTCTTGAAGTAGATCTTTAGCTAATGTGTTGCTGTGGTTGTTTAGTCTTTCTTTGTACTTTTTGCTGTAGTTGTTTACTTCCTCTCTTATGGTCGTCATTTCTAGGTATTCTTGTATCTCATAGTTTCTTATAAACCAGTGTGCGCTGGAGACCTTTCTTAGTGCAACCTATAATGTTAATGTTTTTTATTTTTAAGTTCTATATTATGACTACCTTTATTATCATCTATTGAATATAGGTAGGTACTCTTCCTACCTAATGCTAAGCCTGCCTTCTACAGTATAATTACTATCCAGATCATTACGGCTGCTTAAGTAATGCACAATACATTCCTCCTCCAAAAAGAAAAAATCCAATAACACTTGCTTGACTCGGGAATTGAACCGAGGACCTCATGCTCAGCAGTAGCGCTTGCGACCACTAGACCAACGAGGCAGTCTTATTATTTAAACAAAATTATTATTATTCATTCAAATTAATTAATGTATTTCAGATTGGAGCTACCATGTCTGATCTAGACAAACTTTCGGAGCAGTACAACTTTGTATCAAATAAAACTAATGCATTACACACTATGAGTGAACAGCTGCTGGCTGACCAAAACAAACTGTCTAGTATAGGTAAGGTGTTTTTACTGATGACAGTGTAGAAAGAAAAACTAATATATCATCAATTGTTCATATGGTTCAGGCTTGGGTGACCACAGAGTCAGGTAATCAAATCATAGGTCAATCTGCTTGATTGAACTTTTTAGGATCATAAGTATAATTTGAATTTGTAATCATGAAGTGCATTGATTGGTTACAAATTATACTATCTTGCTTTCCTATGGTTTTTAGAGGCTCTACCAGGTTGTAAAGTTATTTGTTTTAAATACTAGTAGTTCTGCGAAAAGTAGACCTCGCGAGCACAAACTTTTTTTCAACAATTAATATACCAGCAGATTTGTAAAAGTGAGCAATTTACTGCATTTTGAGGAGCTATTCTGCTCATCACGATCTTCACCAAATTAATGAGACCAACTTAAAGTTACTACCTTTCAAATAAAAAAAGAACCATCGAAATCGGATCTCCTCTAAGGCGGAGATATCCATTAGCCAACTTTTTGCCCCTTTTTGGAGGAAGTACAAAAAAATCTATAATGTCGTAAAACCTGTATACCAAGTTTCGTCCAGATCGGTTGTAAAACATATTTTACAAACAATTTGGACGAAACTTACCTGTAGAGGAGTAGCAACAAACTGACATAGGAAAGCAAGTTTTGCCAGACTTGAAGCAGAGATATTAACCACTTTCAAATAGATGGAAAAACTATCTCTAGACAGAGAATTTCACTTTCGTATTTTTATGAAAATTGATGATAACTCCTAATATTATATTTTCTTTACCCTAATGTAAAGAAAAATGTCAAAAATCCTCTTTTCCAGGTGATGACATCAAACAGAAACTGCACTACTTCACCCAGGTTGAGCATCTATCTCAGAGGCTCAACAGTCCCACTATGTCTGTGAACAGCGAAACATTCTTCAATGTGCTCGCCAAGATTGATGAGTGTCTTGAGTATATGAGGACTAATGTAAGTACTATATAATATAATAATACCAGCCTATATAAGTGTCTCACTGCATGGCAAACGCCTCTTCTCATAAAGAGAAGGCATAAATAAATAAATAATAATAAATAAATAAATAAATCATTCATTTAAATAAGACATGGTATACTTACAATGGTGTTAAAATAAATTACAATGGCACAAACATGTCTAGCTAATATAAAACATAGCATGCAAAATTTCGGGGTTTTTGAAACATCCTTATACATTTTTTTTATCCATAAATTCCGTCACACTATAGAAACTACACTAAATCAACCACTTAATCTAAAATAATTTAGAATTTAATGTTTATTTAATTTGTTTTTTTATTCCTGCTAAAACATTCAGCACTAATTTAGAAGGATCCGAGGATTTACATCATTTGCTGTCTTAAATAATTCTTTATTCTTAACTACAAACACACATATTTCATAAATATACAGAGATGGCAAAAAAAACAACCCAAGCTTTTTAAATGAACATGTACGAACTACAGCATATGTCAGACAAAATATCTGTAAGAGAACTTCATTAATATTAATTTAAAAAATTATTAACACATAAAGCATGTAAGCAAAAAGGGTAATTTTATTTCCAGCTGTCTGGTATCTGGCAAAACAGCTGTTACTTTTGTCTCTAGTCCATACCCAGAATGAGTTAATCAAAATACTTAACCATTGCTTGGAAATCAGTCATATAAAAGCAACATAACATGTTTTTTTAAAGTTAGCCAACCTTCATAAGATCACACAAACCAACTTGCGTACATAAATAATGAACTATCAACTAATTGAACTGATTTCACCTTCCAGAGCAACTTCAAAGAATCCCACACGTACTTAGTAAAGTACCGTCACCTACAAAATCGTGCTATCTCGCTCATTCGCTCCTACGTCACTCACATTCTGAACCATGCCACGGAACAGATGCTAGCGCCTAAGGACGAAGATCAGAATGACCAGGAAACCATGGACACTGCTTATGCAGTGTTTTTTGGAAAGTTTCAAGCGGCTGCACCTAAGTTGAAGATGGTTATTAGTGAGATTGAGGGTAGGGCTGAGAAAAATACTGAGTAAGTAAACTAGTTGTGATGATATAAATAAAATTCATTTACTTCGGGTCCTTGACCCATAAATACAAAAAAAAAAAAAATACAAAATTATGTCAATTTCATATGTGCGTAATAGATAAATTAAATTATGTATATAAATTAACTGTTTATTATTTGATATTGCATTTTGAAAAATGTTAGCAAAAAAATCACAAGCTCGAGAAGGAGAAGCACGTGGCTAAGCAATAACAGCGCACGGGTCGATCCATCAGGTTAACCTACGCTTACCGGGGTTGGTCCGTGGATGGGTGACCGTCTTTACCCAGTTACTGGGTTGCGCAGGTCACATAGGCAGTCGCTCCATGTAAAATACTGGTATTCAGCTACATAAATCACAACCTAAAATAAGAGTTATAAACTGTATCATATTTTGATTACAATAATTTTGATAAATTACTGAAAAGTTTATTCATTTCATGGTTTAAAGCACCATTACTTTGCCTGCTAACAAATATTCACTTATTTTTTGTTTCTTCATGACATAGCAGAGTTTAGAAACGAAATTACTTCTCTCTCTCTTACCTAGTTGGTAATTTTTGTGGTTTTCCTTGCAATAAAAGAAATATTTCTGAGCAGAGCTTTGTTGTTCATTCTACTACATAAATAGGAATCAACATTTTGGATTTTGTAACTATTTGAAGATTGCCAGTTAAAATTATAATGATAAACTCTTTTATTGCTGGGGAGTTTGTTGCGCCACTTCTTCTTCCCAGCTAAAGCACTAGGAAGTGGTGAAGGGTGGGCGCTTTTGGGGGACTGTCTTATGTAATTTTTGACGTTCGAAAAGTGCTGATTCTCAGCCTAGTTTGAATAAATGACTTTTGATTTTATTGTTCAAAAGTAACCATAAATGGAACCGGCATTAAAATATTTTCTTTATTTAATTTTGTTTTCCTGTTTCCAGTTACGCCTCCCTCCTAGCAGACATACAACGCGAGTACGCGTACCGCCGCTCGCGAGTGGCCGGCGCCGCCACAGGGGGCGCGCTACAAGCGGCCGCGGCGCGACAGTTGCGCGACCACTGCTCCCTCGCGCGCGCGGCTTGCTCTCTGTTAGCGCATGCTTGTAGAGACGAGTGTGCGCTTTATAACCACTTCTTTAGCAACACTTCACCTGCGTTAGAGTAAGTATTATATTGTTATGTAGCACCACAGTTGCGCCACAGTTGCTTCACAGTTGCGCGACAACTGCGCGACCACCGCTCGCTGAGTGTGTGCTGTGTAACCACTTCTGTAGCAACACTTCACTTCCGTTAAAGTAAATGTTATATGCTGGTTTGACGCCACAGTTGCGTGATCACTGTTCCCTCGCCCGCGCCACTTGTTCGCTGTTGGCTCGTGTCTTTTTTTTTTTTTTTTGGGTGGGAAATTATCAAATAACTTCTCCCGCTCTGGGCGGAGCGGGAGGGCGTGTCAGACTTTTACCCACCCGTGTTCCTTCCGTTGCCTGTGTGCCAGGGCCACGATATCCCATTCGGACAAACTCGCAACCCTGGCAGGGTTGGCTCGTGCCTACCGACACGAGTGTGCGCTATATGACAGCTTTTATTTTGGTAATTGATTTGATAGAGAATAGATTTTAAATATATATTTACTTTATGAATAACATAGTACTAGTAGTTCTGCGAACAGAATGCCTCGAGAGCACAATTTTTTTGGTGGAAATCTAAAAGTGAGCAATTTACGACATTCTGAGGAGCTATTCTCCTCATCACGCACCAAATTTCTATGAGACCAACTTAAAGTTACTACCTTTCAAATAAAAAATAATCATCGAAATTGGATCTCATAAGGCGGAGATATCTAGTAGCTCCCGTTTTGCGCCTTTTTGGAGGAAGTACCCCTCCAATCCAAAATCCTCGACGACAAAATAATCAACAAAGTCGTAAAACCTATATAAGTACCAAGTATCGTCCAGATAGGTTGTTAAAAAATAACCTGTAGAAGAGTACCAACAAACTGACACAAGAAAGAAAATTTATCAGACTTGAAGCAGAGAAGCTTCGCTCGCTCGGTCTAATAGTTTTTTTAATAAAGTACCGAGTAAAAGAGTACCGAGTCGTATGGTAACTAGTGAAGTAACCATACGACTCGGTACTCGATACTCACGATAAATCGATTCAAGTTAAATGTCAAAACGGGTCTATTATTTTTTGACAACTATAAGTGCTAACACCTACTGTGGAACAAAAATTGTCTTTGAGAAAATGTATAAACAGAATTAATATACAAATTCTTGCTTACGTATTACTTAAATGGCCTTTTTTTTTTTTGGGTGGGAAATTAGCAAATAACTTCTCCCTGGGCGGAGCTGAGGGCGTGTCAGTCTTTTACTGACTAAAACCCACCCGTGTTCCTTCCGTTGCCTGTGTGCCAGGGCCACGATATCCCTTTCGGACATACTCGCAACCCTGGCAGGCATTGGTCCTAACGGACCCCGTAAGTTGGTGCCTTCATCTCTTAGAGGCGCGCGTGGATCACAACGCGCCGTCGACCCGGGCCTGGTCCTTATCGGACAGCGAGCTACCCATCGATCACCGTCCACAGGCCCGCGCCTACGGTGGCCGGAAATCGGCTTGCGACTCCCGACGCCCGGGGCGTCTCCTGCGGCAACTAGGGGCGCGAGGGCGCGAACCTTGCCTCTCCCTCACGCGTTCCGCCTCCTCCTTCGCGAGCATTACTGCTTCGCAGAAAGAGATGACGGCCTCCCATGCACTCTCGCTCCGAACCAAGGCCTGAACAGGGGGGTCTACTCCCTAAGTCCGTTAACGAAGCAACGGGCCCGTCCGACAGTAGTCCGATACGTCGCAGTGAACCCTACTCCCTAATGATTTCGGATTCATCAGTTTCCAACGGAATCATAGACAATCTTCGTGAACAAATGACGCATGTCTATAGAGTTGCGTAATTTTACCGGTCGATTACCGGTTTACTTATTTTGTGGTTTTCAGGTTTAAATAATCAAAAATTAATATTTTTCTCGTTAGAAAAAACCGCATTTTTTTAACAATATACTTTTTATTATGTCTAAATATAGAATTGAATTATTTTTGCCATTTTTGTTCCGAAACCGGCATTATCCTGTTGATACCTTTGCCTATTTTGTTTTTTGATGTCGTATCAACTGACATAACTAGCCGTCAAAACAAGTGTCAAGTTGAACTTTTCGGACGGACAAAAACGCATCGGGAGTAGGGACAACTGTCAAATCGTGTTGTCATTCATTCTTCGTTCGGGCCCGGAACGAATCATCCGTCCGAAGGTGATAAGGAGTAGGAAACGCCCGTAACGAAGGCCGACACAACGGACTTCGTGGTTAGGGAGTAGACCCCCAGGGCCGGACGCGAGAGATCGCCGCCGCCGATCGCCTCCGTGAGGACACGGCGGTGCTCCGCCCAAGCTGGGCAGACCTCCACCGTATGCTCCACCGTGTCCTCCGGGCGATCCACACAGTGGTAACACCTGAGCGTTTCCTCCCGCTTTACGTAAATGGCCCCTACGCTTAGTTTTAAAAATAACCGATCCATTTTTCAATATTGCAATAACTTAATTTTCTTTGTTATTTTTCTAGAGAGTACCTGCAGTCCCTATGCACCGGGCTATACGAAACGTTACGGCCTCACATCATCCACATTAACCATCTAGAAACACTCGCTGAGCTCTGCGTCATTCTAAGAGTTGAAGTTATTGAAGAACAAGTCAATAATGACCGTGAGTATTTATTTTTTACTAGCCGGAAATCGTAATCGTCGAAATGACTGAATCGATTTTAATGAAACTTCATACGCATAAGCAGGATACAAAGGTCTAAAAAAGTTAGTTTAGAACATTTTCGAAATGTCAACAACAGATAACTGGAAATCTCTTTTTCTATGGAAATTTAAAATCGGTCTAATTTGGCTGCAACACTATTTTTCGAAAATGTTCTTACCTAACTTTTTAGACCTTGGTATCCTGCTTATGCGTATGAAGTTTCATTAAAATCGGTTCAGTCATTTCGAAAAACAAGGGCTTGAAAGTTGTATGAAATGTCGTACCGCGTATACGCTCTTACCGTTGAAGCTTTTTACAAAATTCATAAAATGCATTTCACTGACAGATAGCTGATGTTATAATGAATTACTTTTATTTTAGAAAAAGCCACGCGGGCGTAGCCGCGGGCAGCAGTTAATCCTAAATAAAATGGAGATACGGTCAGATGTTTAATCAGTTCTAACCTACCTGTATTCATCCTTAACCTGTCTGTTCACAGCAATACGCCTAGCTGCCTTAGGCCTCTGCGCGCGTGCTCTCTTACAAGATGCACAAGAACGCCTCGTGTTCCGAGCTCACGTACACTTGCGAGCCGATGTGTTGTTGTACAGGCCCGCGCAGGGAGACCTCGCGTACCCGCAGAAGCTTTTGATGATGGAGGTGAGAATTCGCATGTAAATTTGGCCAAATCAAGTTCAAAGGAGACGTTCACTAAATGTATGGGGCTTGGTACTAAAATAATTGAAAATTTAAACAGCCTTCTGACCTATATAGGCTGAAAGAGGGTAATTATTTTGATGTCTTCGGGCATTTAATTTTTTTTTACAGCCGCCCGTTTTTTTTTAAACAAGTGTTGAAAAATAAAATGTTCTACAAGCATTATTTATATTTTAGGGATGGCAGCCCTGTGGCAAATGACGTGACAATGACAAAGTCAGTCAGCAGGACTCTGCTTGACATTTACAACGGATATTTAGTCCGAGTTTACAGCTTTGACTTTTTTCGATACGTTTTGTTATTGCATTGTCATGATATTCACTATTTTTTGTCTTAATTTCATGGAGCTGCAGCTAAAATTATAATAAAATCTCAAAGTATTTAATAGAAACGGAAACATTAGCCACATAAAATAATTATATTGCATAGAAATGAATAAATAAAGACTATGTGCGTTTTGTTTGTATTGAAACATTTTTCACTTTTTTACAAAAGCGGGCGCCTGAAAAAATCAGATTTAACTATAATCGAGTAGCATAATAAATAAGCTTTCTAATAAGGTACATCACATTAGCGTTTAAAAATCGTCGGAATATTATACCAATTTTGATCTCTCCTTTCATTTTAGAAATATTTTAATTAAATATATTTATTTATTTTATATATTCAAAACTATGAATTTCGTAGTAGACTGATTACATTAAATTTAATTAATAACTAGCGACCTAGCGTACGGTTTTTACGACTTGACAAAAAATCCAAAGTTCTTTATTTGTTAAATTAATATTCATGTATTATACATAACCCTTCCGGAAATGATGGTGAAACCCCATCAAAAACGTTGCGTAATTAAAAAACGTAAACAAAGAGACACGAAAAGCGAGTTTAATATATACAGATGTATAGATTAAAGTCCCGTTTTCGCAGCATTCATTTTGAAACAAATGTACGAGGGCTGCACTAAAAGTATCGGGAATGGAATATTTCCACTGTTCCTGTCATATTAAAATCTTTTTAATTGAAAACTCCTTGGTTTTAAAAATCGAATACCATTTATTTATTTAAAAAAAGATTCTCGGTCTTGTCACAAGGTTTTGTCAAACTTGTTTAGTCGTTGAGAAAATGGAATTGACTCGAGAGAATTCAAGAGCGATGATTTATTATGACTTTCGAACTGGTTTAACACAAAAACAGTGTGTTGACCGGATGATTTTTGCATTTGGTGATGAAGCCCCATCCAAAACCACAATTTATCGCTGGTTTGCTGAATTTCAACGTGGACGTGTCAAGCTCAGTGATGATCCCCGTCAAGGTCGTCCAAAAACTGCAGTCACCCAAGAAAACGTTGATGCTGTGCGTAAGCTGATTGAGGAAGATTGACATGTGACATACCGCGAAATTCAGGCAACTTTAGACATTGGCATGAGTCAAATACAAATAATCTTGCATGAACAATTAGGTGTAAAAAAGTTGTTTTCCCGATGGATACCGCATTCTCTCTGTGAAGAGCAAAAAGCGGCTCGCGTTACTTGGTGCGTCAGAACTCTCGAAAGATTCCACGCAGGATCCTCAAATGCTGTATACAACATTGTATCAGGTGACGAATCCTGGATATACGCGTACGAACCCGAAACAAAAAACCAGTCACGAGTTTGGGTGTTCGGAAATGAGTTAAAGCCAACAAAAATTGTTCGTTCACGGAGTGTTGCAAAAAAAATGGTGGCCACGTTTGTCTCCAAAACCGGCCATGTTACGACTATTCCTCTTGAGGGACAAAGAACGGTTAATGCAGAATGGTATGCTAGCATTTGTTTGCCACAGGTCGTTTCTGAACTCCGTAAAGAGAACTGCAACCGCCGCATCATCCTCCATCACGACAATGCGAGTTCTCACACCGCGCACAGAACAAAAGAGTTTTTAGAGCAAGAAAACATAGAATTATTAGACCATCCGCCGTACAGCCCCGACCTAAGCCCTAATGATTTCTATAGTTTCCCTAAAATAAAGAATAAATTGCGTGGACAGAGATTTTCATCACCTGAAGAAGCTGTGGACGCCTACAAAACGGCCATTTTGGAGACCCCAACTTCCGAATGGAATGGTTGCTTCAATGATTGGTTCCATCGTATGGAAAAATGTGTCAAATTTCGCGGAGAATACTTCGAAAAGCAATAAATACATTTTTAAATAGTAATGTTGTGTCACTTCCTTGATTCCCGAAATTTTCAGTGCCGCCCTCGTATGGTAAACTTGAGGTGTACGAAAAGAAAATTACAAAGTTACCTCCAAACCGAACATTAAACCGCTAGTATTAGAAAAATACTTCAAATTACATCATTAAACTTTGCATAATAACTGAACTAAATATAAAGCAGATAGTATTTTTTTTTATTGCCATCATTTTCACTGAAAAAGAAATTACCTAAACTATCGATGCCTTGGAGCCGTCTCCCTGTCTCGGTTGACCGCGTAACCGCGAGCAGTAGTGTGCGAGCAAGATAAAGAGTGAGGTGGGACTCAGGGATTATGGACTCTTAACACTAAAGCTATCCCTCATTGTTACACCTCTATGGAGCAGAGAAGAAAAAAATTAAAACATACAGACAAACATAATTATATAACCTCCTTTTTGGAAGTCGGTTAAAAAATACACGTATATTCGATTTTACGTTATCACGGCAAAGTTGCTATCGCTTGTAATCTATCCGATCTAACTTCTAACTAAATTTTTTTGATCATCTAATCTAATCTAATAAACGTATTTCTTACCTTTCCACAGCAAATCGCAATATCAATCCAAGAGCAATCTCTCAAACGAAGCGACTCCCGTAACTCCATGGTATCTGACATCTCCGCAACTTCACAAGAAGTCGCCAACATCAACGTCGAGGCCCAACGAAGACCTCAGGCCTCCCCTGCCGACCTTCATGGCATGTGGTACCCTGGGGTCCGAAGAACTCTAGCAGCCCTGTCTAGATTATACCGGTGTTTAGAGAAGAAAGTCTTCCAAGGTTTAGCACAGGAAGCGATTTCGCTTTGCGTACAAAGCGTAGACAGCGCTGCAAAGCAAATTACAGCGAACACGACGAATATTGACGGAGAACTTTTCCAAATCAAGCATCTTTTGATTTTAAGAGAACAAATTGCTCCATTCCAAGTGGACTTTATAGTCAAAGAGACTACTTTAGACTTTAGTAATATGAAGAATGCAGCATACGGTCTCATACAGAAACCAAGACAAATATTTTCCTTGAATAGCAACAACGCTTTGCTAGAGTTTCTGTTGGATGGTACTCCGTTGGTGAGGGAACATCTCTTGGATTCGAGGAAGGAGGTTGATAGGCAGTTGAAGAGTTGCTGTGAAATGTTCATCAGGGATGCTACTGAGATTCTAACTGGGCCGATGATTGCGTTTATTGAGAAGGTGGGTAAATAATTTATGGTGAAATATTTATAATGAACGCTTTTTTAAATGAATGAACCTTTAAAAACTTTGTGTTTCTAATGATGCACTTTTATTAAATAAATGAGCTACTTTTTAACTTTCTGGCCTTTTCTCACAGTTGGTCGCAAATTACTAAGGACTATTAAATTCAAGCTGTACTGTTATGTAGGGTCTGCAAACCCTACATAACAGTTCAGCCTTTTATTCAATTTGACGGCACGGTTGGCGCAGTGGTTAAGCGATTAACTGCTGCGCTGCGTGTCGCGGGTTCGATTCCCGCACGGAACAAATATTTGTATGACCTATAAGTAGTTGTTCCGGGTCTGGCTGTTTGTGTATGTGAGTTTAAATGTTTGTAAACGCACCCACGATACAGGAGATATTCCTAGTGTGGGCCAGCGTATTAATAAAAATAAAAATAAAAAATCAAATATTTAATTCGGAAAACATCCATATTGTGTTGGTATTAAAACTTAGAAAAATATGTTAGTAAAAAACTATAACGAAAAGATACAAAAAATAAAATTAAAATCAATATCAAAATTTTAATTAAAATCAAATTCCAAAACCAAATTTAAATTACAATAAAAAACAAAATCAAAATCGAAATCAACATTAAAGTCAATATTACATTAGAATTAAATAAAAAAATTAATTAAATTACAAACAACACAAAAGTAAATCAAATCAAAAATAAGTAAATTAAATTAAATTTAAAACATGTATCTATTAAATTAGTAGTCACACTGACAATCAAACATGTTATAATATAAGGATTATGTTAGTTTTTTAGAATAAGATCTTTTTGTTAACTTGTAATAACCTTTCTGTTAATAAAGACCTTTAAAAAATCACCAATTACTAAGGACTAGGGTACTTCGACCAAACGGATTATGTTAGGTTAGAACTGTGAACAAACACTACACCAATTTGGTCGCAGTTACTTAGTATTTTTTGGACCCCAAAATAGGATTTTTTTGGAGTTCACAAAAACACGCGTAATCATTACCTATATTAATGTTCAATAGTATTTTTTAAACAGAATGGGAATTATTTGAGGTTTGATTATATACAGGGTGGAATTTTGTAATGCCATCATTTCATTTTTTCATTTAATTTATTATGTTTGTTAGAGAGATTTCATCCTTATAATTGACCCTAACGATCGATGCAATAAAAGTACAGGGTATAATTTTTTCACATTTTAGGCGGTTCGATTCCCGGGTGTGGGAGAAGAGAATTTTCGAAAATCTTTGAATGCAGTTTGCTTTCTATTCAAAAATAAACGAATGTTTCCTTTGAGTAAAACTTTCTATCTGCAGGATTAAGAGTACTTTCCCTCCAGGTGGCATTACAAAATTCCACCCTGTATATGCCTCGACGCGTACTTGGGCGGTTTTTTAGTCTTACATTTCACATTTTAACATGAAATAGTCGGTAACATGCACCTTCTTGCTAAGGGGCCGCTTCCACGATCGAGAGAATCGCGACGGATCCGCGCTTCTACGTCGGGTAATCTCCACGAACGAGCGATAATTCCGCCAGCGTATCGTCGCGACTCGTAACGGAATGGCCGCGTGTACGCGACGACTTGTAACAGAATCGCCACGTTTAGAACGTTGGGACGCTTGAGTTAAGACAGCGCGCTCGCGCTCGCTGCGAGAGCGCCACGTTCCGCGGCGAGAGCGCGGCGATACGATGACGTTTCGCTTGCACTCAGCCACTCGTCGCATCGACGCGATTCTCTCGGTGGAGACGGCCCCTAAGAGAGTGTATAGAAATACGTGGCACGACGATAATATCGCCGCGATTATCTCGCTCGTGGAGGGAGGGATAACTGCTGTCATGTCCAATGTCCACTACATTAACATGCGGCCACCTCCAGTTTTCCTTACATGATCTTTTTTACAATTCTACAACAATTATTGATGTGACGTCACCGAATACTATACAGGATCAAATTAAATTAGCTAGCGGAACTTCACAGACGTGATGGGTATACGGTTTAGGAAATTTCACTAAAAAATAATACAATTATTCACTTCTATGAGGAAAAACATAATCATTAAGATAAGCGACGTTTTCGCAGGGTTATAAACTAAAATGAAAACACATTAAAAACTTACAATTCAAACACCATTCAGAACATGGTGCTTTAATAGCCTTTTAAAAGTTGGAATTGATTTCGATTCCCTAATTACTTTAGGTAAAGAGTTATAGAGTTGAGCTCCCGCATATACAACGGTCCTTCTACCGTAGTTTGTCCTCGGTGCTCTTAAACTTTATCGATATCGAAACATGATAAAACAAAACGAAATTAATTTGATGAGTTTTTTTTTGGGTCATCAACAGCCGCCGCCGTTAGTGATATCTAACTACATATGAAATAACGTTGAAAAAATCAGTTTTTTTCTTTAAATTTCACAGACGTGATGGGGTGTCAATAACTAAGCACGATACAATAAAAATAAACGAATTTGTCAACTCATACTTCCAGTAACAACACTACCAACGGTCGTCGACGTCGACCCCAAAAAAAAATCATCAAATCTTTTTAATTTTTATTTTTTCGCGTTCTGATAGATATCCATCACGTCTGTGGAGTTTGGCTAGCGCTAATTTAATTGGACAATGTACCCTGTATTAATCAAGTACTTATGCTCTGTTACGCCACCTTTTGATAAATTGCGGTTAACTTAATTGGCAGATAATTTCATACAAATTATTCTCAATTTTTTTAATTTAATAAGTAAATAATGCCTTCTATGTTCTATGTTAGCAGGTTTGGTTTCCGCACTTAGTCCTTCATGTGTACCATTGTGACATAAGCCAATAGTGCCAAATAAGCCCTAAACTACATTCTTGGTTTACCTTTTCAGGCAACAGCCTTCACTCCAATAGAACAGCTGAAGACCCAGCCGTGGGCAACTCCTGAAGAAATGGCGGTAGCAGTGAAAGAGGCTCAGAAGAAGATACGCACGCATCTGGCTCCGTTGCAGCGATCCATGCAGCTTTACTTGGCCAATAAGGAGACGGAGTTTATACTGTTTAGGCCTATTAGGGTAGGTATTGATTTGTTTAAATGATAGTTATAGTGTGATTGTTGCACGCGTAGCATGACCACCGTAGAAGCGGGTTTTGTCGACGGAAGAATCGACAAAATGTCAGATTGTAGAAAGATTTATATCGTCCTAAGCATGGCGATTTTAATACTGAAGAGAAGAAGTGTTTCTATTCTTCAGTCGACAAAAGTCTATAATGTCGAGCATGACGACCAATTTTTCTCTACTTTTGACATTCGGGGTAGAAACATTTCTTCTCGACAATTAGTGTTAAATAGTCTACATCACATTTGACCTAGACAAGAATGAATGTTTTATATTGATTTTGAAAACTCAATTCAATATTTTCACCGTCCAAATTTCTTGTCACTGAACAATCTGGTCAGTGGGTCGTCTTAGGGGCGGAGTTGTAGGAGTTGTATCTGACCACCACAACCCAGTTACTGAGTATCGCGATACCCCTTAGTAAGAATATAGTTCAGGAGTATATGCTGGGAACTATGAGCAGAAAAGAAAAAAAAAATGGGAAAATGGTGGGAAAGAAATTGTTGTTCTAGTCGAAAACCATCCTTATGATAATGTAAAAAAAAGAGCAAAAATTAAAAAAATGTTTTTCCTTTAATTCATGTTGTTTTTTTTAACTAAAATTTATGTTCGCATGCTTTTAAAAGCTTGCACGGAGGTGACACAGGGGGGTTAAATTTCTGTAATTTTTTGCCTAGGACGCACCGTTTTCAAGATATTTGAATTTATACAAACAAAAATGTTCAAAAAACTAAGTATTTTTCGCTGGTAAGTAATTAAAACCTTGACTTTTGACACATTTTTTCCGAAAACGAAACGTAATAATTATCGTAGAATTCACATTTTATCTACTTCACTCCCCGTTGCTAAGGAAATAATAAATATCATAGAAACGCGAGTCTACGGGTCGCGCCGTGCTCGGGCAGAAGAGATATCGAGTTGGATAGAAAGAACTTTGTCTATTCTTGGTAGAATAGAGATAGAATTGGTCATGCTACGCGTGCTGGTTGTAGTTAGAGCTCTTTCGCGCTCTTTTGTAACATTTCAATCGATCCAACGGGACGGCCCGCATTTTTTTTTTGGTTTGGAAATGGTCAAATAACTTCTCCCGCTCTAGGCGGAGCGGGAGGGCGTGTCAGACTTTTACTGATTAAAACCCACCCGTGTTCCTTCAGATGCCTGTGTGCCACGATATCCTTTCGGACAAACTCGCAACCCTGGCAGGGGATGGCCCGCATGGCATGTCGATTCCAGTCACTGACCTAATTTCAATCGGGGATATTCTTACCTAATATATGGTTTTATAATAATATCATTGCGATTGATATCTACATAAATTATTACGTTATGCACTTACAAAGAAAAACTTGACACAGAAAATAAACTAAGACAATTCCTTTTATCTGTAATGTCAATTTTCCTGTACTAGGTGATCGTAGATTAAAAGCAAACAGGAAGAATAACGACTTATCGCGCGTGTTTATCTGAAGTGTAGTCGGTGATCAGTGTGATCACTGATCAAGCATTACATCTCAAATCTTTTCTACTCTAAAACATTAAATTTGTTGTAATTACAGAACAATGTCGTCGGCTACTTCGTCCAAATCGAACAGCTGCTCGCAAACGCAGGCTATACTTACGAAGACACCCTCATTGTGGCCTGTCCTACACCTGAACAGGTGTCTGTCTTCATATCTTCAGCGAGCCTGATCAGCCATAGTGAACCGGTGCAGCCGTATGGCAGTAAAATCAAGCAGAGTGTTATTAGGAAACCTAGTGTCACTAGTGTGAAGGAGAAAGAGGAAGTTGCTGTTGCTGTGGAAGCTACACCAACTACTGTTGCTATTTAGGTAGAATATAGAGGTGATCCAAGATAGAAAAATGGAGTGTGCGTTACGCCAGCGGAATGTTGTCACTTTTCAGGATTTCGGCTTGACAGATAATTAGTACCCAATCTCGTGTACATGTGCCCGATATTTAGAATTTGTGCGTCCAGCCGATCCAAAGATATTCACGAAAAACAGATTCCGCTGGAGTAACGTTACCCCAACGGCATGTTTTTTAACCGGTGGTCGTAGCTGAGTACAAACTAGCTACTTAGATAGATCACATTTGTGCCTAATTGTGCCCAAAAAATGAAATTTGTGCGTCTTGAGGTTTCAGAGTTATTCAAGATGCTGCTGGGGTAACGTTTAGCAAATTGCTGTACCTCCCAAACGGCTTGACATACAACTACGATTTTTTTTTACTACGGTGGGTCTTAATTTGTGCTTATGCTGTGCAATTTTATTTTTTCTATAATCGACACCGTTGGAAAAGAAAAAAATGATTTTCAAAAACCCTAAAATCGTTCCTTGCGCTTCAATGAGAAACCCTAGAAACTTACCAATTATGGTGGTTTGTACCTTTTATGAACTCAAAGCATCATGCGAACTTAGATGTTTCTATTTCAACTCCTCAGAGAGCTATTCCATTTTAATTAAAATCTGGCTATGCTAAAATGTAACACTCCAATACAGGAGTTATTATTAAGTGACGGTAATTATGATTCGACAAATAATTAGTACCTTTATTCAATTGCTTATCCTTAAAGTTTCAGCTGAAAAATCCTTGTAACTACACAGATATAAGAAGAAAACCATTGGAAAAGAAATTTCACGATTAACCGAACAAATTAAGATCGGCTGGACGCACAAATTCTAAATTTCGGGCACATTTACACGAGATGGGGTACTAATTATCTGTCAAGCCGAAATCCTGAAAATTGACAACATTCCGCTGGCGTAACGCACACAAAAATGGATGTAGTATTTACTCAATTGTATCAATGAATTATATTAATGTGTAGGTAACACCTTATTCTGAAATATTTGCTGGTATTGTGAAACATTACTTATGGTCACTTACATGTGTAATTTGGCAGGCCGTGTCTAGCATAGCCAACATGATTCTTATTATTTGTTCCATGTTGTAATTAATTTATCCTACTTGATTATTATGTTCTAGAAATTATTAAAATATTATAATGTTGTGAAGAATAAAAAACACAATACAGAATCACTCATGTTTATTTACACATTTATTTCTTACTGTCCTATAATAAATACAGTATTCACCAAGACATTGTGTTTTATTACAATAAAACAACAGACATTGGGAGCAAAATGTTTAATGCTTTTTTCGATCTTAACTGATTTTAATGTTTCTATATTTTACAACTATAACTTTTTACACCCTAAGCCAGTACATTCCAGCGCGGATCCTAGTGTAGTCTGGCAGACCTTCAGTGGGTCCGACGGCAGCTACTGCAGGGCAGCGGTCATACAAGTACTTGTAGCACACATCACGGACATTCTGTACTGAGACAGCTTCAATACGGGCATCTAACTCATGGAGTGGGATACGGCGGTTATAACACAACATTTGACGGCCAATGTCTTCGCACACAGGGGTGGTGCCATCAAGCTGAAGGAGCATGTTGGTTTTCAGGAGATTCCTGGCACGCTCAACCTCTCCCTCTGTGACTGATGTGCAGAGCTTCATCCACTCTGACTGGATATTGTATAACATATCATCAAGCTGCATAGGTTCAGCTACAAAGTAGATTCCCCAGAGTCCAGTGTCCTTGTAGCATGTGTTGAAGGATTGGAAGCTGTGACAAAGGTTGCCAGCAGAGGCAGCACGGGCCAGGAAGGAGGCATTGTTGACGCCACCACCCTGGGAGCGATCCCAAGCTCCAATAAGAGTGTTGGCAACCATTAGAGGAATGTTGTCAGCGTCAGTCCATCCTGCACCTTCAACAGCGACAGCAACATGAGCCAGGGGCATGGAGTCATCACGCACCCTGATCTCGGACCCAGTGTAGCGGCATGGTGCCAGATCTACATCAGAAACTGTGTTCTTTAGTCCACTGAAGTTCTTCTTGGCAAGATCTACCAACTTCTGGTGGTCAACTCCACCTGCTCCAGCAAGAACAATGCGAGAGGGCTGGTAGTGAGTCTTGATGTAGTTCTGAAGGTCGGCCTTGGAGATCTTCTTGATGTTCTTGGTAGGTCCAAGGATGGTCTGGCCCAAGGGTGTACCTTGGAAGGCAGTGGCGTGGAGGTGATCAAATACAACTTCTTGCAGGTTGCTTTCAACATCCTGCATTTCGCGAAGTATCACACCTCGTTCTCGTTCGATTTCGGGTTCTGCGAGCGAAGAATTCTGAATAATATCAGCGAGGATCTCGACTGCGGCTGGCACGTCGTTAGCAAGGCATTTAGCGTAGAATACAGTCTGCTCCCGAGACGTGTAAGCATTTAGATGGGCGCCCATGTTTTCTACGAGAAGTTCTAAGTCGGTTTGTGACCTCTTGCTTGTACCTTTGAACGCCATGTGTTCAAGGAAATGGGCAACTCCATTGTTTTTGGAGTTTTCGTACCTGGATCCAGCGTCAATCCACAGTCCCACGGTGGCCGTCGCAGCACCGGAATCTTCAGACGCAATGCGGATTCCATTATCTAACACTGATAGTTTTGTTGGTGGAACGTTTACAAGTTTTTCTTTGTAACCTGCAGCTGTGGCTAAAGAACGCACCTGATTGCCCTGTTTTGAGACTAATCTCAAAGTAGTCGCCACCTTCAACATTTTTGCTGATTCTGATCCTTCTTGTTGTAAATTTTTGCTCGCAGATTTACGTAATAAAATGGGCAATAGTTCCAAGATGTCAAAAGGGTGAAGTGAAATGTTGTCGGCGCAAACTTTCGAAAATATACCTTATTTCGTATCGTAGCGCAGATATAATACACAGATATAATAAAGTAACTTAAAATTTTCCTCTAACTAGGTTTGAATTTTTTTTCCACCACTTTAAATCATGCAAACCGATATTCTTCATTTTCTTTCTATATTATTTTTTTCATTAATTTGCTACCAAATATAATCACATAATAAATACCTGGCAAGTTTTACATTTAATTCCTGTGATTGCTACATACAAAAATATTGAAAAATACTGATTTACGGAATTAATTGAATCTATTTATTAGAACTTGTTTTGCAATTTTTTTTTTGTTTTTTTAACATATTTTCACAAAATGGCTTTTTAAATTCGTAAAGTCGAGAAATACGGGACATCTGTGCTGTGCTAATGTCATCATTTTTTGTCGTTCCGTTTCACACTTGGTTAGTCGCTCGCAGATATGACCAACTCTGACTATTTTGTGATAAGACCATCTGAAAATATATCAAACCTTATTGCCTGATAACGTAATCAGTTCAAGACAGCTTACAACAAGACAATCACGTCAATGTCATAATTTGTCTAAAGTTTCATGGCCGAAGTAAAACACTAATTTTAAAAATATCAAGTCCTTTACTTACCGGAGAAAGGAACGGCATGTTCAAATTACTCTGGAAATCGTTCATTTTTTATCGCACGTAATTCGTGGGATTATTACGAGAGCAACGATGTTTAGTGAAGATTATATTAAAATCAGTTTCGTTAAAGATTTCTGGGAAAGTGTGTGCCGGTAATACATAGGTGTGGACAGGGTCCCCGCAAGATGCTATCTAAAGTTTTATCTGTGATTTAGTAAATTCGTCATGTCTTCAATGAAGAACCCTAACCCGTCATCGACTAAGGCATTGTTTAGCCACATCAAGTACGAGCACCTGGTAGCTGGTATATCAGGTGGCGTGACTTCCACGCTCATACTGCACCCGTTGGATTTAATCAAAATTAGATTTGCTGGTGAGTGTCGCGAATTTTTTTCACGTAATTACCATGTGAGGTCTCGTGATTTTATACCTAAGGTTAAATATTATCGATTGGCATACTGACACTCTTGTAGTACGTGTTCAGTGATAAATTGATAATCAATAAATTAATTTGTGCTGATTAGTTAACCCTGTGTAAGTTCCAACCTTGAACTTCACTTTGTGAAAGTGAAGAGTGAAGACAAGTCAGCTTTGTTTACATTACACAGATAATTTAATCCTCAATGATGCAACTAGACAGGCTGTTGTGAGTCTGTTAGCACATGCTTTATGAAAATAATTACTATTTGTTTGCTACAATAACATTCCTTTCACTATTTTGAAATGCATGTTCAAGAACTTAATAGCCATCTGAAGGTATCTAGAGAACTTACACCACTATGTATTCAATATTTGAATTTTATTCTAAATTCAATTTATACACTGACCAAGAAAAGAAAGTAGCAAGATGTGTCACAGGAAGAGCGATGTGTCTTGAAAGTGTGGTTTTGCCTACTTTCTCTATTAATGAAAAATTTCTAATTAGAATAAGCAAGTTGACCTTTCCTGTTTTGTTACTTTAAACTACACATGTCATGAATTCTCAATCAGAGTTTTATAGAACATCATTGTAAGTAAAGCAATGTACTTTTTAATTCATTGATGACATTTTGCAATTCACATTCAAGTGTCACAGCACAACTAACAATGCAAAATAATATTTTCTTTTTACAATATTCTTTAACAATTGCAACTGCATAAGTTTATTCATAACTAGCTTACTTGCATTTACTGCTTTATTAGCCTTTCTTTTTCCTTTTAATTGCACAAAATATTTTAAAATTACCAGTAAGGGCAAGCAGTTTTCTACCATTATATTATGTAAATTAATAATCAAGTCTCTCACATTCTTTTCAATATTTACTGATCTGTTAAGCTGTTGAGAATTCAGCCAGAGCAGTTGACATGTGTTTGACAATTTGTCATATTGTGTTGATAATTGTTCCAGAAACCATTTGGTAGTCCCTAAATAATTGCATAAAAATAATAACACTGTTGCGGATGGTGAACGAGACAAAATAGAAGTATTATTGTTATGACGTCTATGGTTGTTCATTGTCCGTGAATAGTATCTGTGGAGAGTCTAATACTTCAATGTTATTCCAGTGAATGACGGCAGGACCGCAACAGTTCCTAGGTATGATGGACTCAGCAGTGCGTTCGTCACTATTGTTAAGAAGGAAGGAGTGAAAGGATTATACAGAGGAGTCACACCCAATGTATGGGGATCGGGCTCCGCATGGGGCTTCTACTTTTTATTGTAAGTTTCTATCTATTTTTCATCAAAACAAAGATCAAAGTCTTCTTCATCTTCTTTATTATATTATTCTCTTCATTCTCATATCATTTTTGTTTAATAATGTGACAATGAAGTTATTCAATGCAAAATTGACTACAAAATTCTTAATATATTGCTACTATGAAAAATGTGTCATCAGAATAACCCATTATTCCCTAAAATCATAAAAAATCACAATGCCACTTTTGAACTGTGATCATAGAGAAATTGGTACATGTGGATAGGAAAATCATGTCAGATAGGCAGTCGCTCCATGTAAAATATGGTATTCAGCTGCGTCCGGTTAGACTGGAAGCTGACCCCAACGTAGTTGAGAAAAAGCTAGGCAGATTGATTGATTGATTGGATAGGACATTCCTATGGCTGGTACTGGGACACTTTATTGGCAGAATAAAAAACGGAAACATGTAATATATAATTTCTCTTATCAAGAACATGGACATGAGAAAGCAAAGCTGTCTCTGCACCAAAGTAGTGCATAGCAAAGGCGAATAAAATGGACCAATAACATTCTAGTATTATCACATGATCTAGTTCAACTGAGTGAACACCACTATCCCATTGTTCAATTTCTGTCGTCTTCACACTCTGTAGCCAAGTACCCGAGGCGTGATACATTTATTACTTACCATCACCATCAAATGACGTTATTTGGCCCTCGTACTTATACGTGTTTCAAGTTATGGTGGCGAGCCTATTGCCGGGCACAGTTCCAATCCCGTGCATTAAAGTATTTTTATGATGTCATTTAGTTATGTACAATTCGATTGGAAATTAAATGAAATTGTTTATTCTGCAAAATATGATATCGGAATCACTTTTACACGTCATAGTAAAAAACCGGCCAAGTGCGAGTCGGACTCGCGCACGAAGGGTTCCGTACCATCATCTATAAAAAAGGCAAAATAATCACGTTTGTTGTATGGGAGCCCCCCTTAAATATTTGTTTTATTTTAATTTATTTATTTATTTTCAAAGTGAATATATATCTAAATATTTTGTGAATATTTCAAGCGTCTACCTGTTGCCGTTATCAATATCGAGCAAAAACGAGCAAAAAAATCACGTTTGTTGTATGGGAGCCCCCTTAATTATTTATTTTATTCTGTTTTTAGTATTTGTTGTTATAGCGGCAACAGAAATACATCATCTGTGAAAATTTCAACTGTCTAACTATCACGGTTCATGAGATACAGCCTGGTGACAGACGGACAGTCAGACAGAGTGACGGCGGAGCCTTAGTAATAAGGTTCCCGTTTTACCCTTTGGGTACGGAACCCTAAAAAAGACCTACTTACATAGGTATTGCTCACATTTACAATAATTAAAGCAGGGACCATTTTGGTTACCCATTGAAAGGGTTTTTCTAAGCGGTTAAGCAACGCTTAAATTAAATTTTGGTTACCCGTTGAAAGGGTTTTTGACAAAAACCCATACGGTATGGGTAACTCTTTTGAACGGCTTACTTGAAGCCATTCAAAATTAACCCAGGGACCATTTTGGTTACCATTTTCGAAAAACCTTATCGAAAACCCGTTCCATTGAAAGGGTTTTCGATAGGGTTTTTCGAAAATGGGAACCAAAATGGTCCCTGGGTAGAATAGAGATAGAATTGGTCATGCTACGCGTGCTGGGCGGAAATTGAAATAACATAATATTATGATTTTTACATGTCACTGGGTTTCAAGTAGGTATAGAACCCATTGACTGGTTTATCATGTAACCCTTTCACTGCGTTTCAAGAATAAAACCCATTCAATGGGTTGATATGATAAAGGTAACCCATTGAATGGGTTTCCCCTTCGAAAGGCTTAACCCTTAACCGGGGTTGTACGGTCCCTGAATTAAAGTAATGAATATAATAGGTACTTAAGTTTTAGTTTAATAATAATTTAAGTAATAAGTAAATATTCAAGTTAACAATGTCACAAAAATATTATGTACCTATTTGAGAAAGAGGAACAGTCAATTTATCCAATAATGAGGCAACTATTTGGGGCGATGCGACATGGACGGCCTCTTCAACTTCGATTGAACGAGTACTTATTTTCCACATTTGGAATTGTGCACACCAAGTTGCGCAACCGACTAGGAAGTAGGAACACAAAAAGCTGGAAATTTTGTTTTTTTGTTTAAATATTTTCATTTTTAAATTTGATAATCCGAAGTTAGAAATAAAGACACAATCATTGATTTTTAAATCGTCAAAATGATTAAATTATGCCAACCCTGACGTATCGACTCACGTGCAGTGACTCAGCTCTTGGCCGTTGCGCGAAAACTCGCGATAGCAAATATTTGTAGGGCCAACTGTAGGTAACTAAGTACTGACCAGAGCTGTAAGTCCTAAGTGCACAAAAGTTAGTACCTGTGACTACAGTCAAAGAGAAAATAGAAAAATAAAAAAAGTCAATAAGGGTGTCCCTTTTTTGAGAGTGATCCATAAAGCTACTGAATTTCGCTAAACCCTATCGCATCTCTGACGTCACACAGTAAACCAATTTCGCGAAATGTATGTTTTTTAATGAAAAGAAAAACTGAAACGTCGTAACTGCTTGGCACGTGTGTGCCTTTGTTACATTGTGAACTGAACGACGACGTCAAAGTTTATTTAAAATTCTCTCATGTCGCGATCAATGTGTCCTAAGAACACAGAAAATACAGGGCACTTACGACCTTTTTCCGCTAGTAATAAATATGTGTAAAGGCTCTTACAGACTTACGCGATATCGCGGGCGCGACAGGTACCGATAAAGAAATTGTACTACAGCTAGTGTCGCGTCGCGCCCGCTATATCGCACCAATCTGTACGAGCCTTTAATGGCAATGTAGAATTATCAATGCATCATTATTTAATAGTCTATGAATTTCAGAACTTTGCATGAGCAGCATGAGTGGTCGTCATGTTTGAAATTGGCAAGATTTCCAATTTTATGTGTAGGTACGAAGTTCATTGAGCAGCAGGTACAATACAGAAGTGTACCCCCCGTAACTGAATGACTGGGTTTTAGATAGCAGTCAGGGCGATAAAGGTTATACAACATTATACGTTTCATAATAGATAGCCTGACAATCTGTATCAAAACTAGTGATACTTACTTTAATGAGGTCGCCAGGGAATTTAGATGATGCGATTTCGTACATTGGATTGTTCTATGCAAATATTTAGCCATACCTGTACGCTGAAAAAACATAGGCAGTATGAAGTGAAAACCCGTAACTTTAAACACAGTAGTTTTTTTTTTAAATTAGCTCTTGTCAAAAATAAAAATGTCATAATTTGTAAATTAAAATTATTGACATTAGTCTAGTTTTCACATCTATCGGCACTCCGAGCAAAAATAATTATAATACATTTTTCCAAGTTCAACACGTCATACTCATAACTGCTAACATTAGCATGTCGGTGACGCGAACCCATTAGATTATCCCCTACCAAAAATCGTCTAGGCCGTTTGTTCGGGACATTCACGAGAATTGTTATTGTTATCAAACATATTCATGTATAAAATCATACGTGTATTTTTCGCATTGTCAAAATAACACGTGACAACAAAACAAAGAGCATTGTTTGAAAATCAATGTTTTTTTTTTGTTCTTGGCAATTGTTCGGTCGAATCACTGACACAACTTTTGAAAAATCTCATTAACCGTAACACAAATACGTCACTACGTTTCTTATAATTAAATAACTTAAGGTGGATCCGCAGCTGTAGCTCGCTAAATTCAAATTTTCTTACGTTTTTTTGCAATTTGCAGGTCAGTGTCAGGTTGTACCTTGATCAAAATATGATTCACGACTTTAACAGATATACATACAGTTTACAGAATTAGTACCATTAAAATCATTCATGCGATCAGAGCGCTGTGGCAATTATTTTTTAATTGTCGCAGCATCATGCTGAGATTGGAGCCTTTTGGCTTCATACAGTTTTTATGTTTCTAAGAGTGTGTTTTAGTTTAATTTGTGAACTCCTGTGTGAGTTACAATCAATATTTTTTTCTTTTCTTTTCTAATACATCTCTCTCAAGTTATTTCCCCAATGTCATGATTTCATGAAAAAGTCATTCAATGGAACAAATCTAACTTAGAGAGATGTATTAATGATTCTAATTGTAATAATTCTGTAAATACATATCTGACCTAGTCGCGAATCATATTTAGAATCAAAATATGAAAAAGAAAAAAAAAAAAAAAAAAAATGAAAAAATGTGAATATGGATTATTGATCAAGATACAACCTGACGCTAACCCCAAATTGCAAAAAAACGTTAAAAAAAATTGAGTTTCCCGGGCTACAGCTGCGGATTCACCTTAATGGTAATGCTTTTATGTATAATTACTTTCGTAATGAGGTTTACGAAAGTAATTATACCTATAAGCAGCCACTTTTTGACCGCTAACGTCTTTCATAAATTATAATTATAGCATACATTTCTTCAGACGTTTTAGCTGGTTGCTAATCAAGTAGGTAATTAGCAACAAAGATAACGAAATAATCTTTCTGTATCGTTACATAATTATTTTGTATGTATGTATTATTTTTAATTCAATCTCGATTTGATAACTTTTCAATGCTACGGCCGTGAATGTTTTTCCATAACGACTACTGTTTTAATCTTCTATTAAGGCGCTGACAAGAGGCAAATGATAAAAGTAGGCTTGTCTTAAACAAAAAATAGGTAAATCTATAAAGTTTGTGCTAGTGGAAAAAAAATATTTTATTCTTGAACATATTTCTTAGAACTTGGTAGTTACCAAAACACGTTTAGAAGAAAAAAACTCGATACAAATTAACGGTAAACTAACCCATTACTTTGAGTTTCAATCCAAAATATCTGTATTCAATATCAACGTACGGTTGGTATTTAATTAATAACAAGAACGTCTTATTTGTATGCAGAACTTGGTTGTTTTTAGGGTTCCGTACCCAAAGGGTAAAACGGGAACCCTATTACTAAGGCTCCGCCGTCTGTCTGTCTGCCTGTCTGTCCGTCTGTCACCAGGCTGTATCTCATGATCCGTGATAGCTAGACAGTTGAAATTTTCACAGATGATGTATTTCTGTAGCCGCTATAGCAACAAATAAACTAAAAACCAGAATAACGTAAATATTTAAGGGGGCTCCCATACAACAAACGTGATTTTTTTTGTCGTTTTGGCTCGATATTGATAACGGTAACAGGTAGACACTTGAAATATTCACAGAATATTTAGTTATATATTCACTTTCAAAATCAATAATTAAATTAAAATAAAACAAATATTTAAGGGGCTCCCATACAACAAACGTTATTTTTTTGCCTTTTTTATAGATGATGGTACGGAACCCTTCGTGCGCGAGTCCGACTCGCACTTGGCCGGTTTTTTACTATGACGTGTAAAAGTGATTCCGATATCATATTTTGCAGAATAAACAATTTCATTTAATTTCCAATCGAATTGTACATAACTAAATGACATCATAAAAACTGAACTGAACTGTGATTGTAATTTACAACACACGTGCCTATCTATCCATTGAGAAAGTTGTAATGTCATGTTTACAACAGTTGCTGAATGCTGATGTTGACATCGCCGTCGGTCATATCATTGGCAGACAATGTATGTAGATCCCTGTAATTTTCCAACCATGGAAACCTTAAAACACATTAGGTACATAATCTGTCAATAAATAAACGTTACTTATGTAATCAGAACCTTCGATATAAATATCGGTATAATGAAAACATGCAGATTAATTATTTAAGACTAGCTGTCGCCTGCGTGTATTTTGTATTCCATCTATTTTATTAAATTATAAATGCGAAAGTGAGTTTGTTTGTTTGTTAGGCTTTGACGCTAAAGCGGCTGAACGGATTTGGATGAAATTTGGCACATGGATAGACCAAGACTTTTTTTTTCGTGGGGATATCCCCATGGATACCCTTCGTCTGGGAAGAACGGAGGGTTATGTCGGACTCCTACCGACTAAAACCCCACTGTTCCTTCTAGCACTATGAGTCGGGGTTCCGGGAGATACTTGTATATTCGCCGTACTCCCGACTGGATTAGGACATAGCATATTTTTATCCCGATATTCCCACGGGATCGGGACTTATGCGGGTGAAACCGCGGGGCGCAGCTAGTTATACAAATAGGTATCTAGGATGAAAGTAGTCTTATGTCCTTCTCCAGGTCCCAGGCTTCCTATTAGTCGAATTTTATAACGATCGGGTCAGTGGTTTAGATGTGAAAAGGTAACAGACACAGTCACACAGTTTCTTACGCTTCTAGCTGCGCCTTGCGGTTTCACCCGCGTAATTCTCGATCCCGTGGGAATATCGGGATAAAAAGTAGCCTATGTCTTAATCCAGGGTGTCAGCTACCTCCATACAAAATTTATCTCTTATTTATCTCACACACGCTCACAAACTTTTTCCTTTATATTATTAGTTTGATATTAGTTCGTTTTTGTGAAAGGTTTGCACTTTATCCTTTTTTTTTTTTTTTGGGTGGGAGTCATCAAATAACTTCTCCCGCTTTGGGCGGAGCGGGAGGGCGTGTCAGACTTTTACTGACTAAAACCCACCCGTGTTCCTTCCGTTGCCTGTGTGCCAGGGCCACGATATCCCTTTCGGACAAACTCGCAACCCCGGCAGGTTGCACTTTATCCTACCATTATAAATGAGTTTTATTTGTGTAAGTAGGTTTGTACAAACACTTTTTTACTCGTCAATCATATTTTAAAAACTAGATAAGGTCGGCGTTCCCTATCTGACTTCTCTGAGAAAAAAGGTCAAAACAAACTCAGAGGTCTCAGTCTCTTTTAAAGTCCAGACATAATCTTGGTCAGATCATGTGAAGGCCATGTAGACTGGTGTCTGAAATTGTCTTTTGAGGAAATAACCAGACAGATTGAGTGGACCTGTGCACGCATTTGTCAGTAATCGTGCAGCTCATCTTACAACTTACGGAGCTGAACGATGCGACGAACAATACCAAAGAAAGGACATTTAGGTAGGCTACAAAAATTACTCAAATTGCCAGACCATGATTAAAACTCATTCATTTGAGTAGGTATAATAGTAAATTGACACGAGGCATAAAGTGCGGCAACAAACCACTAACCACAGGCCACCGTTTGTGTTCGTAACTTCTGCCTCGCGTCTCTCTAGAATCAATTGTTCCGGTGAATATCTCCAGTTTCAGAGCAATTTATTGATTCTTTTCTTATTATCAATATTATGTTCTGATTACGATATGACGACACTATTTTATTATAAAATCTGACGTGCTTTCTGATTACGTGAAAACAATAATATTTATGTTACCAAGTGTCATTACATCGCACTGAAAAATAATATTAATGTAGGAATCTTGACCATACTTTCGGGATTGTCTTGATAGCCGTGGAATACCTTTCCACTCCTCAAGCGCCTCAGGATAATTATGTTGCTCACTATGTGCTAGCGACAGTTTCCAGGGGCCCATTATTGAGTTTGTCGGGAAACGCAGGCCGATTCCCGGCCGCCGTAGGCGCGGGCTTGCGGACGGTGAGCGATGGGTAGCTCGCCGTCCGATAAGGACAGGCCCGGGTCGACGGCGCGTTTTGTATGCGTCATCTGAAGAAACACGGGTGGGTTTTAGTCAGTAAAAGTCTGACACTCCCTCCCGCTCCACCCAGAGCGGGAGAAGTTATTTGATAATTTCCCGCCCAAAAAAAAAACCCCCCTGCCATTATAAACGTGAAATGTTATTATATAATATATCATTGGTCAGGCAGGGGACATAGTCCTTCCATAATTCGAGGTCACCAATCTACTATAGCCACCCAAACCCATAGCCCAATATGTTTTGTTTCCATGTCCTGCAATGGTCCTACACTAACCGGGGGTTTTCCTTGGGAGGCGCTTATACAGTGTGAGTCTTCATAATGTGCACATATCGAAATGAGGGAAACTAAGCTTAATTTTATCGACGGAAACATATTTTAAAAAATCTAAAAAAAGACAAAAAAGGGGTCTCTACCTGCTAAAGTAAAGTACGTCGCCGAGTGCAAGGCCTCTCTTTAACAGTTGATAGGACACTTTGTGATTGACTTATAAACGTGGTATTTTTACTATTAGAAAGCTGATACGATGGAGAATAATTTAAAGTAATAAATAATAAAGGGTAGGTTACTACGTGACTTTTATTGAAATATTTTACAATTATTGTAAAAAGTTATGAAAGAATATCAGATTTTTGTTATAAAATCGCCCTAATTCTCAATTGAAGGAGAGTTTTTATTTTATGAAGACGCCCTATTATTTCCAGTCATTGCTGAGTTTGTTTCATCGTGATAGATCGTTTAGTTTAAAACTTATACCGATTTGTTTACACAGGGTTCACAGCAACAAACAAGAATTGAAAAAATTCTACTTATAAAAAATTGAATTGTTTTTTTTTTTTAATATTTTTCCGTCGATTAAATTAAGCTATGTTTCCTTAATTTCGATATATACACTTTATCGAGGCTCACACTTTATAGTGCATACAGGGATATTCGTCGGTTGGTGCCTTATTACATTTAAAATTGTCTAGCCTCTGCGAGTTCGCTTCGGCCCCTCGTACGCCTTCCAAAGCGACCGTATTTTATATTTTACAAAAGTTACATGGGCACTTCTGAAACGTCAGAAGCTAGGTGCATGGTTCCAATCAGTCATTTTCATGAAGAAGAGCTGCCAAGAAACTCCACGGAATTACTCTTTTAACAATAATTGGCTTTTACAATATTTTCAAATTACAAGTGTTAGTAGGTATGGGAGGACAGTGTAGGCCTCTCAGTACCAGGTACTTAACAAAATAGAAAATGGTCTATCGTCTGTTAACCCTACAACAATCTCACATTCACAAAATATTATGAATCTATATAAAAACTTATTAAAATAAAAAACCTACCTATTTAAACCAAATGACATGATTGCCATTACAACTGTAACAAATCTGAATTAATATCCTGTCCACACTACTGATAAAGATTCTTTCCTATGATTGCATACACCATAGTTAACCGCATCAGCCGAAACATTAATCATTTATTTGTCAGAATATGGTATATTAATGGTCTTAAGATTAGTCAATGGTGGTCATCACCTTCTGCCAAGTGTGGCGTGCAAATATTATTAGGTACATACAATTATTAGGTTAGTATTACTAATATTGATTGCATAATAATTACGAATTAAAATCACAATTTGAGGTGACCTTACAGAAGTCAAACGCGATCCTATCAAATTAAAAGAACGAGTCCCGTAGGACATCGAATAAAATAACCCTATTTTTCACTCCCGTCGTTAAAAGTAGTAACAGTTTCCAATAGTAAGGTTCAAATCCATCTGTTGCGTCGTTCGTCATTGAATTAGATGTTTCGAGAACATTATTCTCAAAATAAAGCCATTAATGAGTTGTATTAGTCTTCTACAAAATGATTGGGAGTAAATAGTAATGGCCCTAACACAAAACTGCGAATATGAAAGTAAACAGAATACTTTGCTCTTTCCTTGTGTTCAATAGATTCTTCCTTCAGTGAAATATGAGCTATCAGGAGTCTAAAAGTCGGCTCTAAACAAAATTAGTGCAGAAATTCCCGTTTAGGGACTTGAATGCGCTTATACATTGCAGTTTCGTTGGGAATGTTAATTTTGGCATCCTTCCAAGACTCACATAACTGCCATTCGTCATATCTCAGCCCTTTTCCTGCTTTTGATCGGTCTTTATTCTTTATGTTACTAACTGTTCATCAGTTCCTTTCGGAGATATTTTTGACAATAGCTTCTGCGAATTCATTAGGCGTAAGGTAACCTCTTAGTTTTCCTCATTTGTTGTTTTAATATTACACAAAGGTATCTACGTTAACTCACGTGCTATTTAGTGAAATCTGCCAAAACAAACACGCGTCGGCGCCCAGCGGTGAATGGGTTAATTTTAATTTAAAGATACGTTACACACATCACATTTTGATGTTTAAATATTTTAATTGCATTCTAGAAGAGAAAGGATGTGACACCCGTGTGTCCGTATGTGGGAAACACCCGATTTGCCATACGTTCTTCGAAAAAAAGCACGTTAATCAATATGCTATTGCTTAGTAGTAACTTCAGTCATAATTGTGATGCTACTAAGCGGCATACGTTCTCCAACCCTGGGTACTAGACTCGCTTGCACTAGGTACAGTCCACGAGGCCTAAGCTGAGCTTTGCATTTGTGTGAGTGATTACCAAAAATAGAGTCAGACAACCGGTTTATACCAAGCAAAGGACGCGTCGCGCTCTAGGCCGACGTCACACCTACACTATCTATGTGCACTCACACAAATGCAAAGCTCAGCTTAGGCCTCTCGGACTGTACGCGATACATCCTGCGTCACTTAGACTGACATTGACTCATTTCTGAGACTTATCGACTCTTCAAACTCAGTTTATGCAATGACCACGTGCCGATACTAATGTGCCCCAGAATGTCCACCATCAAACATTTATGATTTTGACCAAAGCAGTGTTGCTAGGGTTTTCTACAAGGAATTTCTCGGTAACAGCTCGGAGTCTAGATTTGTGCCCGGTTAATGGTAGTAGGCTCGCTCCCTATTACGAGAACGAAACAACAAAATTGTTTACTTTTTGAGTAATACAGGCTTGTTGTTGTAGTTATTTTTTGACCAAACTATTTTCTCCGCAGTTATAACGCAATAAAAACATGGATCCAAGGCGGGAACGCGCGTACCCCTCTTGGCCCCGGCCTGCACATGTTGGCTGCTGCGGAAGCTGGTGTGCTATCCCTCGTCATGACGAACCCCATCTGGGTGGTGAAGACCCGCCTCTGTCTCCAGTACAGTGAGGAAAGTCTGACTGACAACAAACGGTACAAAGGCATGGTTGATGGCCTGATGAAAATCTACAGGACTGAAGGGATAAGGGGGCTGTACAGGGTAAGCATTTTTTTTGTTATTTATTTTTTGCTGTGGGCGTTCCCTGGATGCGTGACCATCTTTACATACCAAGAACCCCTCCGTGCTTCGGAAAGCACGTTAAGCCGTTGGTCCCGGCTATCATTTGTGGATCTTTGTCAGTCTTTGCGGGTAGTGACAAGGCTCAAAATCTGACAACCAGTCTTACCAATAGGTATCTTCAAACCCAGTTACTGCGTTGTCAGATAGGCAGTCGCTCCATGTAAAACACTGGTATTCAGCTGCATCCGATAGACTGGAAGCCGACCCGAACATAGTTGGGAAATATATATTAAGGTTGCGCAAAGTGAAATTCGATTTTAGACTTTAAAAAATGTATGGTAAAGGCTTGTTATTTATAATGCGTGAAGCAAATTTTATTTAGACATATTGCAGTACCTACGTTAATCGAAATATACACAACCTATGATTAAAACAAAACTGTTTCAATCAATTTTCATAGTGAAATAAGTATTAGTGTGTAAAAGAACTTCCAAGTGTGTAAGAAGTTCCAGTCAAGCCGATGAGGTGCCGAGAACAAAAGATTAATTAGCAGTAGGTATCTGAGGTTTTAAAATGATAATGCACAAAAAGAAAATTATTTTATATCCGACACGCTTAGGAAATACAAACAGTAAAAAAGGAGCATTTAAAACTAACAAAATGAACATTAAAAAAACAAATGACGACTTATAGTCCGCGCGCAACTGCTAGTCACCGCCTGAGGTATGTGAGCGGCGAGGCGGGGGGAGGCCCCATTGATAAGATTGGCAAACTGAGTTAACTTCACCATTGTCTACCTCCCCTGTCTCACCGCTCACGTGCTTCAGGCGGTGACTAGCAGTTGCGCGCGGACTATAGACACAGTTGGCCTTCTGCCACAAAAAAAAAAATACAATATTTTACTTTCTTTGTGGGAAAGGGCCAACGGGTGGTATTTGGTACCTACTCTATTTTATAGCAGTCATGAACACGGTTGGTTGCATAATATGGCCAAAGTTTGTGTTATTATAACCAACGTTTGGATTCTAGTTCAGAGTTAGTCACACCTCGCCAATAATAATAATATACATTGTCGTTTCATGTATTGAGAATTTCAATTTCAAGCAATTTTTAAGTTGATGATTTATTGAAATGTATTTTGTTTTAATTGCCTTGGAGTTATTTCTTTATTAGATTTGCTTGATGTTATTTAATCGCTTTATAACGATATCCAATAGCTTTACGGCATTTATTGTAAAATGTTAAATGTTAATTTCATCAAATAGCTTAAAGATCATTATCCTTCTTTGGAGACGAGCCCACAAATTTAAGGTGTTTCCGCAGTACTAACCCATGAAATTCAATGAGATTTGTTCATATGGAACAAATCTAACTAAGAGAGATGTATTAATAATTCTAATGATTATAATTCTGTAAATAATACATATTTGTTAAGGTCGCGAATCATATTTTGATCAATATACAACCTGACACTGACCTGCATTTTGCAAAAAACTTGAAATAGCGTAAGAAAATATGAATTTCGCGGACTGCCACTGCGGATCAACCTTAACCAGTAAGGTTGAAGATTACATTGCCGCACCACCAGTACCTATTAAAATATGTTATTGAATTAAGAAACTATTTCTCAAATTAAGACCAGGCAGTCTAAATCAAATTTCCACGCAAGCTCCGCCCCTTGCTCCCCGCCACTCCGTTATGTGCTAAACACTAACACATCAGTAATAAAGTTGAATATCGCGTACGCTCTTTGATCGTTTTCGAGCACGAAACTAAATAGCTTAAGTCTCAATTCTTATTTCGTTTATAACTAAAGTAATAATTGATCTAGAGAAAAAATATCTGGTGGCTGGATAATAAACTATATTTTCTTGCTTTGAATATTTATTTTAGACATAAAAGCCAAACAATATTGTTTGTTTTTTATATTAAAATTATCCTTAAAATGACATGATTTTCGAATAAGCAATAATGTATCGAGCGAAAATATTACAATTACGTAACTGTCTTCAACATGGAAACAAAAAAATCCAATAAATCATAATTACTAAAGTTAAATTTTGCTTGTATGGTATACATAAAAATAGGGAGTCTCCTCTTAAGCAAAAGGAGTATGTAAGTATCGTACCAGGTGGTGTTTGGAAGTTTCTGCCTACCCCCTATGGGGATAAGGCGTGAGTTTATCTGTAAGTAAGAGTATCAAACACATAAGAGATGTGTTTGAAACATACGCATAGAGATAATTATATCGTGGACGCGATATGATATTATTGTATGACATGACGTCATCATTAATTTGTTTCGCGAGTGATGATAATGTTTAGTGCTTGATAATGTTACAGATAGTCCTATAATTATTTTGTGAATTATGTACCAAAATGAAGTTCAGTGTTCTAATTTAGGTGACTGAGACCCGATTAAATTTACATAAACCGGTCTAACGTTAAATGTCTTTAAATGCTTTGTTTATTATACAAGGTGTTGCCATGTGCGTGAGGTTAGACATTTAAATGTTGATGTTTACTTTCTAAATAATCTTAGTTTTTATTTCACCCATCTCGCCTTGTACTTACCTACCCAAACAAAATGTTAATAATTATGTTCTACCTGGCACTGTCTTGAGGGTCCATGAATTTCTGTTAAAACGCATACTTTTATATGAAATCAGCATTTCAAGAGACATCAAAACAAACATATTGTTTAAAAACAAGTGCGAGTCGGACTCGCGCACGAAGGGTTCCGTACCATTATCTATAAAAACGGCAAAAAAATCACGTTTGTTGTATGGGAGCCCCCTTAAATATTTGTGTTATTCTAGTTTTTAGTATTTGTTGCTATAGCGGCAACAGAAATACATCATCTGTGAAAATTTCATTTGTCTAACTATCACGGTTCATGAGATACAGCCTGGTGACAGACGGACAGACATACAGACAGACAGACGGCGGAGCCTTAGTAATAGGGTTCCCGTTTTACCCTTTGGGTACGGAACCCTAAAAATCACGTTTGTTGTATGGGAGCCCCCTTAAATATTTATGTTATTCTGGTTTTTAGTATTTGTTGCTATAGCGGCAACAGAAATACATCATCTGTGAAAATTTCAACTGTGTAGCTATCACGGATCATGAGATACAGCCTGGTGACAGACGGACAGACAGACAGACAGACGGACAGCCTTAGTAATAGGGTTCCCGTTTTACGCTTTAAGTACGGAACCCTAAAAACTGGCCCACAAGTAAAATATAATCGTAAAATCGTATAAACGAGTAAAATACATCGATATAACAGAATAATCAGGTTCACCACATGACTGATAAGATTTGAGCTCGACAGTACGAGCTGCTTAAATCACGTGCTCGTTGAAACAGCTGCGAATATTCGTTCAATCTAGATATAATTATAGCTGACACAAATCTATATTGTTTTCCTGTTCACCAATGCTGAGCTGTTCACAGTATCATTGTGATTTTAAATTTAAATATGCTGAACGGTTCACAGAAAACAAATAAGTATGGAAAATTCAAATATATTCATAAGTCTATTTTGTTGAAATATCTTGTTTGTGTCTTTCCTTAGTGACGTCATTTACTTATGACAAATGAACGGAAGCGATGATTGATTTGTGTAACGATTGTTACAGATAATGAAATCTTATGAAAGAAAAAGAAAGAAAGAAGTATTTATTCTGCACAAACAAAACGCACAGTACAACAAAATAACAGTCAAAAAACCGGCAAGTGCGAGTCGGACTCGCGCACGAAGGGTTCCGTACCATTATCTATAAAAAACGGCAAAAAAATCACGTTTGTTGTATGGGAGCCGACCTTAAATATTTGTTTTATTTTAATTTAATTATTGATTTTTAAAGTGCATATATAACTAAATATTCTGTGAATATTTCAAGTGTCTACCTGTTACCGTTATCAATGTCGAGGAAAAACGACCAAAAAAATCACGTTTGTTGTATGGGAGCCCCCTTAAATATTCTGGTTTTTAGTATTTGTTGCTATAGCGGCAACAGAAATACATCATCTGTGAAAATTTCAACTGTCTAGCTATCACGGATCATGAGATACAGCCTGGTGACAGACGGACGGACAGACAGACAGACAGACGGTGGAGCCTTAGTAATAGGGTTCCCGTTTTACCCTTTGGGTACGGAAACCTAAAAACACATACAAAGTAGCCAAAAGCCTCGCTAATACCCTAAGATAGTGATCGATTTAAAACTTTTATATTTTATGCTGGCAATCTTTTCGTTTTATAATTAGTTTAACTGCTATCTTCTCACGTATAAAATGAATAAAAAATACTTTCTCCAACTGCTTTTATTGATTGGCTGTACCTACCTATTGATTTTGATACAATTTCGACATGCCAGAAATTGTATCAAAATCAATACAGTTGTATAATCTGACTATCTTAAACTGCTGAGCATAAATATGTCGGTTTACAATATTAACATAACATCACGCCTGTAATCCCCGAAGGGTTAGGCAGAGGTGTAAGTACCTACGTTTCGCCAGTTATGTTTTTAAAGCCGAGGCATATTTTCTGCTCTGATTTTAATGATACAATACAACATTTTATAATAGTGTTATTTTTTTTACATCTAAATACGGCAACAAAAAGGGGACCTAGTTATAATTTATGGAACGAAAGAGGTTAAGGCCTATAAGATAATCTTATGAAATAATTGACGTCAAACACAACTAACAAAACGCATGTTGTTATGATTATTTTGTCACGCTCGACAGTATATACCAACAAGATGAACTATATGTGGCTAGTGTTAACACATATTTTTGAGATTACGATTGAGAACTATACCTAAGTGTAATATTTTATTTCTCACCACAATATACTTCATCATCTCCCTAGTCTTTTCCCAACTATGCTGGGGTTGGCTTCCAGTCTAACCGGATGCAGCTGAATACCAGTATTTTACATGGAGCGACTGCCTATCAGACCTCCACAACACGATATCCCTTGGTAGACTGGTTGTAAGACTTTTGGGATTCTGACGACCCGTAACAACTGTCAAAGATCTACAAATGACAGCCGGGACCAACGGCTTAACGTGCTTTCCGAGGCACGGAGGAATCTTGGTATGAAAAGATGGTCACCCATCCACGGACCAACCGCGGCAAGCGTAGCTTAACCTGATCGATCGACCCGCACGGTAGTTATTATTTAGCCACAAGTAGAATAATAAAGAATCCTACAAAAAACAATGTTGTCCAGTGATGGCTTAAAGATAAATACTGTAGGAGACTGGTGCCTAAGCTAAGCCGAAGCCTGTATTTCAGGCCACCAGGCCTCCGCCCCAAGTACATAATTATGGTTTCCCGTAAACTAAAACTAGACAATAGTTTCCATTTTACTTATAGGAAGGAATGTTCGTGTGGTCTGCGTTGGTGTGTGAGTGTGAGTGATCAAGAAGTTGGTGCGTGTTAAACTATGAAGAAGGACTTGAGCATCAGCCAATAGCAGTCCACTGCTGGACAAAGGTCTTTCTTATCACACTCTAAATTCACCCTGGAAAACACGAAATTCTAAACAATTCAGAACTTACTATGAATGAGACTAGAGACAGTGATATAATGCCTTCAGAGACTAAGTGCCAATTCACCAATGAAACTGAACGCGATCAGCACTTAAACCACGTTTTAGAGTTGTCAGTGTCGTTATTTTCTTTGGAATATTGACACTGACAGCTCTTGATCACGGTTTAGATGTGCTGATCGCGTTCAGTTTCATTGGTGAAATTCGCCCTAAGCTACAGTACTAAAAATACGAATGATATTCAGTCCCGTACATCTTCAAACGATTATGTAACTAAGTCTTGAACTCGTGACTCTTGCCTCACCTAGTTTATGGAAAATCCCGCAAAAGCTTTCCATGAACTTAACTTTACCTGCGGGTAATTACGTAACAAACTTACAGAGGCAGTGGGTTTAATTTTGATAGTTCATTAACATTCATTGCGTTATTTACGCTGTTGAGCGTACAAAATTTTCGAACATATGAAGCAATGGATTAGCAAATATTTTTGATTGATTGATAGTGTGTTAAGGCTCTTACAGACTCACGCGATATCGCGGGCGCGACAGGCACCGACATAGAAATTGTGCTACTAGTGTCGCGTCGCGCCCGCGATATCGCACCAGTCTGTACGAGCCTTTACGCAATCAGGGTGCTGGTTTATGTAGGAAAGAAAGTTTAATAATAACAGATTGTTTCAAGGACCTTAGAATGCTTGACGTCATAAAGCTTTTAGATTAAACTTGATGGCTCAGTCAATTTATTGATCGTATGCTCTGTCAAGGCGAATGGAGCTTTCATTAATATTGCCTTGTAGTTTTTTCCTTTATGTAGGAAGGTCAGGTGAAAACATTTGGAGGACATATATAATATACTCACGCCTTTTCTCATGAGGGTAGGCAGAAACTACAGAACGTACACCTGCTACGATCCTTTCGTACTCCTTTAGCGCTTCCATTACGTTCATACATCTGTACCCCAAGTGTAAGTTTGCAAGAGAGTAAACATAACTAGCGCGTTTGCATTAAGATTTTTATTCTCACCCTTATATTCTTAGCATTATGATCTATCGGTCAAATTTTAACGCAAACACGCTAATTACGTTTACTCTCTTGCAAACTTACACTTACCACTGGTCATATAGGCACGCCGCCCGGCGCGGAGCGGCGGGCGGCGCGCGGCGCCCCAGTCCCAGAGGACTTAGTTTACCCAATTTCGCAGGAATTTTTCAACAGGAAGCCTAATCACTAGTATTTGCAGTGATTTAGGTTCCAGTTATTAAGTTGTGTTTAAGGAAATGTCAAAGAAAAACATCACATGACTCCTAACTACACAACGACAAACAAAAAAACAAAATGATCAATAATTTTCCTTGAAAGTTCTGTTCACATAAAACACTCACCATGGTAGGTATATCTTTGTGAGTAGGGTTAAGACCTTGGTATTATCATGCAATGCTACGAGCGCCCATAAAATGAACAAATATATCGTATGACATGTTATGAGAATGTCTCCGAAGTTGAGGAGAATAGAATTGGGAATGATGAATTATAGGAGATGAATCATGAATGAATGGTTATGTAAAGCTGTTTATGTTTTGATAATTAATCTGCCTATCCTTTTCCTATTTCGGGGTAAAATTTAATTAGCTAGCGAAACTCCGCAGATGTGATGTTATTGATAGCTAAACATCATCCAATAAAAAATAAATAAATTTTAAATAAATTATATTATTAAAAAAATTAATAAATAAATTAGTGTAGTCACTTGAAATATCAGTTTGCTTTGTGTAAACTTCACAGACATGGTGGGTATCGCTATCTAAACACAATAAAAAAAATATCATACTTCAAGTAACAAGACCTCCAGCAGCGGTCGATGACCCCAATAAATCATCGTTTTTAGGGTTCAGTGCTCAAAGCGTAAAACGGGAACCCTATTACTAAGGCTCCGCTGTTCGTCCGTCTGTCTGTCGTGTCCGTCTGTCACCAGGCTGTATCTCATGAACCGTGATAGTTAGACAGTTAAAATTTTCACCGATGATGTATTGTATTTCTGTTGCAGCTATAACAACAAATACTAAAAAACAGAATAAAATAAATATTTAAGAGGGCTCCCATACAACAAACGTGATTTTTTTTGCCGTTTTTATAGATAATGGTACGGAACCCTTCGTGCGCGAGTCCGACTCGCACTTGGCCGGTTTTTTATTCTGTCGTGTTTTTTATCATGTCTGTGGAGTTGCGCTAGCTAATTTTTTAATTCTTCTGTATTTAAAAACTAATTATAAGATGGTTAATTTTAATACACATAATTATGTAAACCAACACCTTGTGGTTACGCGTACGCGTGTCAAACAAAAAATAGAATATCGAACTATTTATTTTGATGCCATAATGGATAGTGTAGTCTCAGCAATCATCGTGTCGATTATCCTCACAGCAATAATAAGGCGTAGTCGACGGAGCCTCGCTTCGAAGCGGGACTCTATTTCAGAATGGTTAAAAAAAACCACAAACGGAATGGCGCCTTCATCTAAGAGCCATACCTCAACGGGACACCATGGCGACGTCGCCAGGTCGCGCTGCCAAATAAGTGTATACAGCTATAAAGTGGGTGGCTACACCTGGCGTCCGCTTGGTTACGCAGCCTACCATACATTTAGTTGGCGACGCGACCTGGCTGCACCGCCATGGCGATGGCGTCCCAGCGAGGTATGGATCTAATAGCCAAGTGACTATACCTAAAAAGAGTCTCAAATGGCAGTTGGGTTATGGAGGTGCTCGGACTGCTGAAGCTAGTAACTTTGGACTATGATCCCAAGTATTTTTTGTATATGAACGAATATCATAAGTTTCCATCCCAATGTAAGTTTAAAGATAACTCCCCAATGCTCATAATGTAAAATTAATTGTAGAATCTAGTAGATAATAATATAATTGGGTCTGTATTGAATACCAAATGCTCAATCCAGTTTAAACCGGTCAGCTGATATTCACACCCGTTCACAGTTCATAGATATGGAATTCGGATTGCGATATTGTCTTTTACGTATGTAATTTATTCAGTATTAACTAATGAGGTGCAGGGAACGCAAAATGCGTTTTATGATGTTTGTGACAAGATTGAAAATTGAGTGGCAGTTAAATTGGTGGATGTTACAAGAAGAATGTAACAAGAAGTAGTCTTGAACATGAATGTGGATCACAGACCACAGCAATGATGGCTGATAGAGATGTATAGAAGAATAAATCGGTGTCTTCGGTTTTGTATTATCGTTTATTGCTACCGACTTCCGAAATTAAAGTATTTTTTCCTTTCTAGTGTTTTTGTTGGAAATCCGTTGTTTTTCCTTGTTATAAAAAAAGGTTTTGTTTTCCACTTTTTAGTTGAGACACTAAACAAATTCGAGTACATAGTGTAAATAACAGTGACAGGAAGATATTATAACATCGTCCACAAGGACTAAGTGGGAAAGATACGTATTATTGAAGCTGACTCAAAAGCTATCAAAGTAAAGTTAATAAAATTTATATGGGTCCACCTAGAAAGTATACTTTCAAACCAAAAAAAATAATTTTCCAAATCGGTCCAGCCGTCTTCGAGTAATAGGGGAACATAAGATTCCGAATTTGCGTCGACTTGAGAACCTTTTTTTCAAGTCGTTTAAATAATAACCCCCAATTTAATTGGGATAAAGACAGGAGGTTGATGGTCATGATTTTAGTCCAGAAAACTAGTATGATTAACGGTGTTGTTCTAAATCTAAACTAACCTTCGCGAATTGTTAAAGTGAATAATGACGAAACTCCGGTGGCTGTTGCAACAGCTATCTTTGCATATTGTTAAACCCGGTTTAAGCCGATGTGTGCGGTGTGCCCGTTTTGTTATCTCAAAGTTAATTTATTGTTAGAAATTAATTTAATTACGTGCCCATGATGTGTCAACGAATATGTTTTGATGGTATAAAAACTAGATGGTATAAGAACATTTTGTGTAGGTACTGATATAAAGTTCGCTAAATAGCAGGGTTGATAAAAATAATGATTTTTTAGGGTTCCGTACCCAAAGGGTAAAACGGAAACCCTATTACTATGGCTCCGCCGCCGTCTGTCTGCCTGTCCGTCTGTCACCAGGCTGTATCTCATGAACCGTAATAGTTAGACAGTTGAAATTTTCACAGATGATGTATTTCTGTTGCCGCTATAACAACAAATACAAAAAAAACAGAATAAAATAAATATTTAAGGGGGCGCAATACAATAAACGTGATTTTTTTTTGTTCGTTTTTGCTCGATATTGATAACGGCAACAGGTAGACGCTTGAAATATTCACAGAATATTTAGTTATATATTCACTTTAAAAATAAATAATTAAATTAAAATAAAACAAATATTTAAGCTTTTAAAATATATATTAAAATATTTAAACCCATACAACAAACGTGATTTTTTTGCCGTTTTTATAGATAATGTTACGGACTCGCACTTGGCCGGTTTTTTGTTTATGACATATTATTTTGATTATTTTATAAAAATCTATTAAATCATGTTTTTTTTATATATTTTTCACCGTAAATGGTAGATTTTGTTAACTAGAGTGGTCTCTCTAAAAAACACTGGTATTCCCCTAAAATGGTCTAACATTGATAACTCTCTTGGATAAACTAGTGTATTTCCGGGATTCCCCTAAATTGACAATATTTTCATGCAATCGTTCGCTGAACGAATATTGCGTCGCGCGTCGTAAAATATTGTGTTATAATTGTGAATTTGTAATTCTCATTTGTGTTGTGTTGTGAGAATGACTGGACGAAAAAAGATCCTATTTGGCAGCATTATACTGAAATATAATTATTATTAATTATGATTTAAATAAAAAGTGATCTAGGGCAGTCAATAAATGCCATAAAGATACAGAGAATACCGCAGCGATTAAAAGACCATTTTAAATCGCGAACCACATACAATTCTAAGTAAACCGTGAACTTTTATGAAAAAAAATAAGTTTGATTTAAATCATGATTTTTATTTATATAATCACTTGATTTAAATCAATCAACCCTGCTTACCGGGATAAAAAGTATCTTATGGTATAACCCAGGTCATGGTCTACCCTTGTGCCTAATTTCATTCAAATCCGTTCAGCCGTGAAGGGTAAGGGCCTTTTTTTAGGGTTCCGTACCCAAAGGGTAAAACGGGAACCCTATTACTAAGGCTCCGCCGTCTGTCTGTCTGTCCGTCTGTCACCAGGCTGTATCTCATGATCCGTGATAGCTAGACAGTTGAAATTTTCACAGATGATGTATTTCTGTTGCCGCTATAGCAACAAATACTAAAAACCAGAATAACATAAATATTTAAGGGGACTCTCATACAACAAACGTGATTTTTAGGTCGTTTTTGCTCGATATTGATAACTGTAACAGGTAGACACTTGAAAAGTTCACAGAACATTTAGTTATACAGGGTGTTTGGCAGAACGTTGAACATACGAAAATGGTGGGTAGGTGGGGTCATCTGCTACTTACTCAGCCCTAATTTATTTGGCCCTGGCCCCCTGGTATTTTTTAATTTTTTTTTTGCTTTCTTCTAGTTTCACCACTTTCTTAACTTTAAAGTGTAATTTTTATTAAAAATGGGTAAAACAGGCAATATTTTTGTTTTTTTTTTAATCTTTAATGTTGGCAGATGCTTATAAAGTTATTGCTTTACTCAGATGTTAGCTAAAAAATTAAAATTAAAATAATATCTAGGGGGCCAGGGCCAAATAAATTAGGGCTGAGTAAGTAGCAGATGACCCCACCTATCCACCATTTTCGTATGTTCAACGTTCTGCCAAACACCCTGTATATTCACTTTAAAAATCAATAATTAAATTAAAATAAAACAAATATTTAAGGGGGGCTCCCACACAACGAACGTGATTTTTTTTTGCCGTTTTTATAGATAATGGTACGGAACCCTTCGTGCGCGAGTCCGACTCGCACTTGGCCGGTTTTTTAAATATTTATGTTATGTTATAAATGATACTCATGGTTTACTTATACCTACAGAATATAAAAATGAGCCAAAAAAATCGTGACGCTGGCTAGTTGAATAAACGCCCCTGCAGACAGGCACGATGCGACAGAAGTAGAACAATGTTTATGAAACCTTCACGGAAATTGTTCTAAAAAAGTCGCGTCGCGCCTGTCTGCGGAAGCCTTTGTTCAGAAGTGTATAAACAAAACCCTTCCTTGCAGTTGGATAAAAAGTGTGATGTTATGAATCTTTGAAAAAAAAGGAAAAGAAATATATTAATTTAGCACAGCCTAAACGGCAAACAATATAGCAGACATAAAAAAAAGTCAGAAGTTATCAGGAAAGTGTGGCTCACGGCTGCGACAAAATGGCCCAGTTCAGTAAAAACCTCACTATCTTATGAATGTCACTATCTTATAAATGTCTTATGAATGTCACTGTTGTTGTGTGTTTGATTTAATAGCTGCATTGTTCAATACGCATGAAACATCAGTTATGTTGACCACAATACACGTGATATCACTGCAGCTGATGCTGACATAAGACATTATACACAACTAGCTGTTGCCCGCGACTTCGTCTGCGATCGAGGATGAAAACTAGCCTATGTCTTTAACCAGGACATGGTTTATCTGAGTGCCATATTTCATCCACATCCGTTCAGCCGTTTAAGCGTGAAATCGTAACAAACAAACACACATACTCACTTTAGCATTTATAATATTAGTTAGGATTTCACTATTAAGATTTAGCAAGATAAACTGCACCTAAATGTCATGCTAAAAGGTTCCATTTTACGGTCACGTGTTTTATTTTTGTCCTTAGAGTAGACAACACAAGAAAATTTCTGAAGGTGTCATATGAATGATAATAATATGGAAATAAATCGATTGATCATTTTTGTGACGTCGAAATCCGATGAGATAAGTACGTCATCGATTTTATAAATCTGTTGAGATTGTAAACAGACTGGATTAGAAAATACTAGTTATGCCAGTTGCTCCGCCCGCGATGGTATTATTTTTCGTATTAAAAAAATCTAAATGAATTAATATTAATTTAGAATTTTAAAAAGTATTTATAAAAGTAAAGGTTCGCCTTTACTTTTATATCAGCAGATTTCGTACCGCATATTTTTGTTGTTGTTTTGTTATAGAATTTATACCACTTATTAAGGCAACTAAGGCATTTATTTTCATGTAATTGTACTATTTTTAGAAGTTCGGATTAATGAATAATATCAATAAAAAGATTTTAATAATTAAACGTAATAAAATCGTAAACTAAACGCAGTTATGTTTTTTAAAGTTGCCATATGTAAAATAACACTAATAACGAAATGATAGATTAATTATTTAGGAATAGAAATAACATTAAATATAATTAAACACTAATATATTAAACCTAAGAATGCGTGATTGTTACATAAAATCATAATACTTAACAATTTAATGATAGGAATGATTTTCGTCATCAATATTATTTTTGTTCATATGGCAATTATTTATTGACAGGTAAAGAAAATCTGTATTACTGTTACTGTCTTTCAGTTCAGTTCTTTGCTGTTGTTTTGGATTGTGGTTTGTGACTGCATCTGAGCAATTTAGTGAATTAACTTTATCAAACTGTTGCAGTACGCAGCTGGACATAGATATCTCCTAATACACCCCTCACTGAGTAGGTACGATTCTCATCTCAATCTACCTACTTAATAGTAAGTAGAACACTACAAAGATAGCGACAAGCAATCTAGAATATTTACTTTATCACCAAAACAATGTTTATGTACCTATAAGTAACAATCTTCATTGATACACTAGTACATAACCTTAAAAAATAAAACTCGTTATAACTTTTACGTCCCAACTTCTAAAAATCTAAGAATTTAAAAAGGGCTTGTCTATCTTATTAACTACCAATTAAAACAAAAAATATCCCAAAACACGAAATTTTATTAGCGGTACGAAATTCCCATACAAGCCTGCCGTTCACCTTTATCATGTAATTTAACACGATACATACAAAATACCTCTGGCTCTTAAACTAGGTTGGCCTGTAGATTAGGTCCGGAGCCAGAATTTAAATTACCGTGTTGCAAAACTATACCTACGTACTTAACGTTTTAATGATCTAAGTTTGGTACCTGTACCAAAATTAGTACGTAAAAAAACATACAGACAGACAAAAACACTAATGCTGATTGCTGTCACATTGATAAAACATCAATGCGAATATTAGCAACAATCAAGTCCTTTTCACAATATTATTATTATCAATTATGTCCAGATGACGTTGGGTCTTTAACAAATATCCCACAATTACTTGGTTTTTCCACAGTAATCGTACTTTAGTTCACAAATATTTGTTTGGCGTAAGTAGTTACACGTACACTTCTCATTTAGGTATGTAAAATCTACGTACTATTGCGGTCGTGCAAATCGGCCACTTTCAAAGCAAAATCCCATATTCACGATCTGAGGGCTAATTGCATAACACACTATCAGTAGGAATCGGTTTCAATTTGACAGTTCAACAACATTCATTGCGTTATTTACGTTGTTGAGCTGACAATTTTTTCTAACATATGAAGCAATGGATTAGCAATATACTTCAAAATCATTCCGATTCCGATTCAAACTGCGTTACGCAATGAGGGTACAGGGCTTGAAACCGGTTAATTTTTATTTCCGAAGATACAAATTATTTTTGATACAATTGTTATTAGAGATTGTTTTATCACATTTTAGGTGCAGCGCAGACGACAGACTTTTTGTGCGAAGGAGTCTGATGCACACACCAATGTGAATACATTTTATTCGCTCACAAGCTTCTATTAATCACTCCTTCGCACAAAAAGTCTGTCGTCTGCGCTGCACCTAAATTCAGCATTGATTTTATAACAAAATATTAAATAATTAACGAAATATGTTCGGCAACCTTGATAATAACGGTTAAGGTTACATAGAAAATTAACCGGTTTCCAAGCCCTGCTCACGATGACCACGTCTGTTTACCGCCACTTTTTGCGTCGAAAAAAAATCTTTTGTTTAAATTTTCACAGGCTCTGTTACAATGATCATCACAGATGTCTGACTCTACCCGTTTTTTTTTTAATTTACAAAAACAAGGGGTTCAGCAAATATCTGATGCGGAGATGGGTGATCCGATTTGGACACCCGCGATAGTACATTTACTTTGTTCACACAAACTTTTAAGAAAATAGAAAACAAGCTCTAATAAAAATAATGGCATTTGCTTTTAGAACAGCTTAAGTATTTTGAGTCGTGCCTAGAACACTATGTAATAGCAGTGGTAAAGGCCCGGCTTGCAAGTTGTAGGTCGTGGGTTCGAACCGAGGCAGGCGCTTTACTATTGTGTAAATAATTTCATCACCACTGCTCTCAAAACAGTGGAAGGAAAACAACGTCGTTCTTTTCTCACTCGCGCTTTTCGATCATGCTCGCGTTGACGATAGACGGAACGGGAAGGGCCCTCATTAATCCCTCAGCCACCTTACTCGTTATCTCGGTCGGGACCGAGTGGAATGCTAGGCGGCAGGGAGAAGGTCCCAAGGCGCCGATAGTTTATGTAATTTATTTTTACGGCGAAAATAACGGTATTAAAAAAAACTCGGTCAAGAGCGAGCCGGACTCGCGCACCGAGGGTTCCGTACGTATATATGATGTTTTCTGAAAAACTGTGTTATTTTGAGACATCGTTTTATTTTTCCTGTAATCTTTACATAAACTTCTATCACATAGAATAATTTCAGATATTTCTCTATGCAAACTTCGGAGATATGGGTGGGGAACGGTATTTTTTTTATATTTTTCATCAAAAGTCAAAAACTATGATGCCTAAAAAAAAAGTTTGAGAATGTGCAAACAGCGTTCTTTCATATCCCCACATGCTTAAGTGACTCCATTCGAATTTTTAAGACCCCCTTTCAGGCCCTGTTGCAAAAGATATATTTTTTAAATTTCTTTCTTGTTTGCAATATAGTTGGGTAAACGTCATCTAAAACTATTCCAAATTTCAAGTTGATAGCATTAATAGTTCTTGAGATAGCCAGCTGTGACAGATAGACAGACAGACTTAGTCTCACTTAAGGGTTCCTTTTTACCATTTTGGTACGGAACCCTAAAAACATAGTACTTATCTGCTTTATATTTAGTTCAGCTATTATGCAAAGGATCTAATTAGAAGTAATTTTGAATACTAGCGGTTTATTGTTCGGTTTGGAGGTTTTTGTATTTTTTTCTGTCGATAAAATTTTATGGAATCGTGCTTTTATCAAACATAGTACCTACTTAACATTAATCCTCAACTTAACCATATATATATTTATTTCAAAATTAACTCAAAATGTAAGAAAGTATTTTTGATATAGCCGAGGATCATGCTGCAACCTATTTACATGAGGTATTGTAGACACAAAAAGCAAGCAAAACTATGATTTAATTTTACCTTCAATCAACTAAGCATAATATCGCAGCCCGCTGCTGGACTTAGGCCTTCCGCATTCAGTCTTTCCCAGCCAGCTTTTTGAGGTCCCTAAGCCAGGTGAAATTTCACATTTTTTTTTTTTTTTTGGGAAATTATCAAATAACTTCTCCCGCTCTGGGCGGAGCGGGAGGGCGTGTCAGACTTTTACTGACTAAAACCCACCCGTGTTCCTTCATTTGCCTTTGTGCCAGGGCCACGATATCCCTTTCGGACAAACTCGCAACCCTGGCAAGCATTGGCCCTAATGGACCCCGTCAATTCGTGCTGACGTCTCTTTGAGGCGCGCGTGGAACACAACGCGCCGTCGACCCGGGCGTGGTCCTTATCGGACGGCGAGCTACCCGTCGCTCACCGTCCGCAGGCCCACGCCTACGGTGGCCGGAAATCGGCTTGCGACACCCGACGCCCGGGGCGTCTCCTGCGGCGACTAGGGGCGTGAGGGCGCGAACCCTGCCTCTCCCTCACGCGTTCCGCCTTGTCCTTCGCGAGCATTACTGCTTCGCAGAAGGAGGTGACGGCCTCCCATGCACTCTCGCTCCGAACCATGGCCTGAACCGGGGCCGGACGCGAGAGATCGCCGCCGCCGATCGCCTCCGTGAGGACACGGCGGTGCTCCGCCCAAGCAGGGCAGACCTCCACAGGTGAAATTTCACCTTAAGTAATATGAAACGTTCGCCTAACAAATTATAATATTTTATTTTTCCGCAAGAATATTCGGTGCTCACTTAAAAGTATTACATACGTTTTTATGAAATAAGTCCTTAATCTAGATGTAAATAAATCACATAACTTTATCTGTTATGTTTATGTATGACCGTGATGTCATAGATAAGGTGCTGAAACTGTCCACAAATATTTACTTGAATTGCAACTAGAAATACACGATTTTATTGCAATAATATTGTTATAAAAATAGTATTATTATATTCCTGTGGAAGTTTTCAAAAATTCCGCGACTAATAATAAAAAAAAATACAACGACAGTCCTCCTAAACCTATGTATTAATTTATTACTGTACAATTACACATTATATCGATCGACTTGTATTTACTTAATAAAATAATAACGAAAAAAATATAGTAAATATTTTAAAGGTACAAACTCATTATTTTCATATTGCCAATTTATTAATTTATTCATGTGACTTATAAAGTTAGCTTTCAAGAACATAATAATACTTGGTATATTTATTACTATGGGCCATACCTTTGCCAAACGCTGTAATCTTTAATAAAACATGCAGATTAACACGTGTAACATTATTCCAAGGTTGAGATTATACTTATTTATAACAACTAGCTATATATGCATACAGCACTTATGCGCTGTATACAAATCTATACATAATCAGCCTATGATGTTCCCAGTTCCCACTGCTGGGACACAAGCCTCCTCTCTGTGAGAGGGAGTGGGCTGTAATCCACCACGCGGGCCCAGTGCGGGTTGGTAGATGTCACGTCTTCGAATTTTTGGTTCTAGGACGTGCCAGTTTCCTCACGATGACGATCACCGTTTTGAGAGCAGTGGTGATGAAATAACCAATATTATAAAGAAATACAATTTGTGAGTTTGTATGTCAGAACTACTGTTCCGATTTATGTTAAAACAAGAAATTACAGGCGAACGAAGTCGCGGGCAGAAGCTAGTTCACATAAAAAACTCAAACAGAAACATATATGCCCTGTATGTTACATATTCTCCCATAATTATTAACTTTCAACAGGAACAAGCCAATTTTCATCAATTTCGAATGACGCACAATGCAATACAATATGCCGTCGTATTTTTGAAGAGCACTACAACTATTTAAATGACAAATGATTGATGTAGCCTTCAGCTCAGCAGTCATCCTATGTAAGATCATATTCGAGTCAGTTCGTCCCAATTTTAAACCAGACAAATATTTAAATATACAGTGAACCCCCGGTAATCCGGCCCCTGTCTAATCCGGCACCCCCTTTAATCCGACGTGTCTATTATTATTATTCTCTCTCTATTGTGTTGTTTAATGTACTAAATTTGATATACATAATGAAGTATGATTTGTATTTCAGAGTATAACATAAAGAATCTTATCATTGGATTAGTCGGATTACAAGGTACTCTTTTGTAAAAAAATCCGAACTATAAGGGGTCTTAGGCAGTACTCTATAATTCGGCAAATTCGATAGGTCGACACTAAACTTAAACCGCCTTATTACATTAAGATTTATATTTTGACATGGCTTAAACCATGCAGCCAGTTTTTGTAATAAGAACGTAACAGTGATTGAAATACCGTTCTATATAAAAAACTGAAAACTTAGTTCGGTACTAAGTTGTCAGTTTTGTGTTTAGGAACTTTACCATAGTAGGAATAAAGTTCGAAATTCCTTAATGGCTCCATGTTTTAAACCTGGGTCTGAAGATAAACCTTGTTTTGTAATAGGGGGAAAACGTTTACATGTCGGATTACCGGGGGTCCACTGTAATTGTTTTTAATTAGTCTTGAAAGTAATTAAACATATTAGGTAGACCATAACTATTTTAAAAATAATACTAGTTTTTATTGTACTGCTTTTGTAATTCAATGTAAAGGTGCATGCGATGCAACCTTTAACATTTCATTCGTGTGTACGATCCTTTTTTTTTTGGGTCGGAATTGTTCATATAACTTCTCCCGCTCTGGGCGGAGCGGGAGGGCGGGGCGTGTCAGACTTTTATTAAATTTATTCCTTACCCGTGTTCCTTCAGTTGCCTGTGTGCCAGGGCCACGGTATCCCTTTCAGACAATCCCCCAACCCTGGTATCCCTTTCAGACAATCCCCCAACCCTGGTACACGATCCAAGTTGCTATAACAGCACCCGCTAGCTGATTGCGTAACACACCATCAAACACAATCTAAATGATTTTTAAGTATATTGCTAATCCACTGCTTTATATGTTCGAAAATTTGTCTGCGCAACAACGTAAATTACGCAATGAATGTCGTCGAACTGTCAAAATTAAACATATTGCTACTGATACGGTGTTGGGCAATTACTCCGCAGGTCATTACTATCAAATAATAATTTGGAAGTGCATTAACAGAAAAAGAAAGAGGGAATAGTTTTTTTCTATTTATGACTTTTCTAGTACTCAAACCTCAATTGGTCCGATAGACGTTTTTTAATCGATTGGCATAAAAAAAATATTTTGTGAAAATTGCCCATTTTCCTGCTGACTGTACATTTTTTTCTAATGTAAATGTTCTAAATGTTGATCAAAATTTCTCATAAAGTTAAGGACAGTCTCTTAAGACCGTTTTCCTGTAGCTACAACGGTTAAGGTAGCTGCCCTTACTGCCCCATCTCAAAAATCCAACCTGTATAGAGTTTGAATTTGATAAATCAAGAGGAAGTGTATAAAAAAATACATGGCAAAAAACTATACATACAAATATATAAAATTGAAGTGTCTGTTTGTAATGCCAAAAGAACAGGTTTTTACTAAATGCATATGAAAGTTTAAACGGTACTTCTGACAAAAAACTATTTTAAATTTTTTTTCTGTCTGTTCTGACTAATCTCCGTAACGGCTGGACCTATTTTGACAGGACGTTACTCCATATAACATCGCTGTTTTCGCTGTTCTTATTTTAGAAAAAGGCCCTTGAGCGAAGCCACAGGCCACAGCTAAAAAAAAGTAATAATTGTCATAAAAGCATGGATCAATACACAAGATTTCTATATGGCAACCTCATCCCTCAGTTTAAAATAGGAATAACCTAGCTTGCAATAGTGGAACGGGGTGCGGCTGAGAATCGATAGAGTACGCCCTAACAGTCATGGCGACTGCAGTTTAACGGGAGTTGTCGCTGTATATATTAATTTAAATTGTTTAGTTCATCGTTTGTGATTTTTGTCGTGTAATGGATTCCCCTAAATATCCGACCTGCTGTATATCCACAGCAGGTCGGATATTTTTTATTTAGACTAGAGTAGGGATATCTACAGGTTGTTTTTTTTTGTTGAGACAAAGGATTTGTGACAATGGTAATTTCACTGTCGGATTTTCCCTTTGTCTTGATATTTTGTCTAAACCTAACAGAATTGTGTTTATAAAGGATGGAATTAGTGAGAAAACCTAATAAATTATTTGAATACAGGTGAATTCATCAGTATTTTATACAAACCAGGTACATAGTTGCGACGCCATTGGCAGCGGCCTATTGCAGATTTTATTGTCTTTTAAGTTACGATGGGGCTCTCCTGATTAATTGTATTAATCAATAATCCTCTCAATAAAAAAAAAACATATTTACAGGCACTTTTAAATTATCAAAGGAGTCAGAAAGCAGGTGGAGCTGGTGGCTTTTTCCAAAGCGTAGTAGGCTCCTATGGAGAAGAATGGGCAAGAACCTCCTTATAAAAGTGATATTAATGAATAATAAAATAAATAAATAAATAATAATGAATAATCTTGTACGTTCCAGGGCTTCGTTCCCGGCATGTTCGGAGTGTCGCACGGCGCGCTGCAGTTTATGACGTACGAGGAGATGAAGAATCGGTACAACCAGTACAGGAACTTGCCGATTGATATCAAATTGGTAAGTCACCTAAATTGAATAAATATGTCTTTAAATTGAGCTAAGAGAAACAGATAAAAATGAGATTTTAAATGAAACAAACCAATCTTTATTTTTAATTAATGTATCCAAGAGAATTAGACTTGAATCTTTTGTTTGAAATAAAAACACTGTATTATTTCAAAAAATTAAAGTTACTTTTCCATAAACCTTTAGTTTAGTTAGAACTATGAAAAAATTCATAATATCTCCAATGTGGGCCAATGAAGTACTAGACTAACGTTGAGTTGCACGAAACCAACATTAGTTTAACGGAGACTTTAAATTCATGCCATCCCTTACATTTTGTATCAACAAGAAAGTGACAGCAATAATTGAAAGTCTCCGTTAAACTAATGTTGGTTTCGTGCAACTCACCGTAAGTAATATTATAAATGGGTTATCCCAAGTAATAATACCGAGGTAAACGCCGACTTATTACAAACTTGGCGTTTAGTAGTCAGAATTTTAATGGATTTAGGGAAAATGTTTCTTATGTGTGACATCAACACTATGTTTAATTAGCCATTTTGCAATAGACAGCTGAAATTAATCAGACGTCAAACATACGGACATCATAATAATTACGGTAGTTTGTTTTCAAGTAGAAATTTGCACCATAATCCGTACCGGAGGGAATATTTCATTTAATTACTAAAGTATATATGGAACTTGCCAAAGATTGTGCTTAAAGCTTGGCTCATTTGCCTACACTGAAGCAATAGCCAATAGTCCAGGGCTAACTTAATAAATTCTAAATAATTGCTTAGTTACTTGTCTTACCTAATTAACTAAATAAATACATAAATTCCATCAGGAATTTCTCAGTAGCAGCCCGGAGTCTGGATTTGTGCCCGGTTGATGGCAATAAGCTCGCCCCCTATTACATGGGACTTAAACATAACTGGCGAAATGTGAGAGTACTTTAAGTACACCTCTACCTAACCCATCTGGGATTACAAGCGTGATGTTGTGTATTAAGCGAAAGTACATTAATAGACCTTAGTTTAATAATAAGCAATCTTCAACAGATTAGCATTGACCATGACACAACCACGTCATGCTTTCTACTATCCTACCACATCTACTAGTAGATTAATGCTCATTAACACAGGGTTGCCATTTAACAAAACCGGTAAAGGAAAATTACCCGTAATAAGACATGCTTGTACTCACAGAAGGTCAATGTCATCGTATTGCCATGATATTGTTCTCGTTATGTCGGGTACTATTGTAATATTGTTCTATCCTGATGCAAATGTGATGTATTATGATAGGTCTTAATTAATGGTTCGCTCAATTAATATGTTTGTGTTTGTTGTACAAAATGTACCGAAACAAAAATGAAGCTTCACCACTTTAACACGTATAATAATAATTTATAATAACATAACATCACGCCTTTTTTCCTGGAATGGTTAGGCACAGGTGTACCTACCCATAGTACACCCACATTTTGCCAGTTATGTTTAAGATGTTTAACACTATGCCCGACCTGGAAATCGAACACAGGACCTCATGCTCAGCTGTATAACGCTTGCGACCACTAGACCCACGAGGCTGTGTATAATATAATAATATTTAAAAAAAAAAATGAATCATAAAATATATCATCACCTGCCTAGCCTTTTCCCAACTATCTTGGGGTCGGCTTCCAGTCTAACCGGATGCAGACCAGTATTTTACATGGAGCGACTGCCTATCTGACCTCCACAACCCAGTTACTGGGTAACAAGATATCCCTTGGTAAGACTGGTTGTCAGACTTTTGGGCTTCTGACAACCCGTAACAACTGTCAAAGATCAAAACACAGCCGGGACCAACGGCTTAACGTGCTTTCAGAGGCACGGAGGAATCTTGGTATGAAAAGATGGTCACCCATCCACGGACCAACCGCGGCAAGCGTAGCTTAACCAGATCGATCGACCCGTGCGGTAGTTATTATTTAGCCACAAGTAGAATTATAAAGAAGCCTACAAAAAACAATGTTGTCCAGTGATGGCTTAAAGAAAATTTATTACATTTAAAGTTATTACATAGCCACAAGCTCCTCTGCATCATAAAATATAATAAGCTAAAATTAAATATCATTAAAACATTTTCGGAACGGGTAATTTGGCCTAAAATCCTAAACGAACAGAGATTACAAGAAAGCTTAAGGTACATCGGATGGTAAATCTTTGTTACGCATTTGGTTTCCGTACCAAGGAATCGATTGCAATCGGTCTTAGGTTCGCGACCACTAAATTACGTAGTTTCAAATGAATATAATCTTATGAAGATGAACCTAAATTATCCCGATAGAAACAGTCCTGGTTAAAGATCAACTGGTGTTAAAATGTTAACACTGAAAATACTAATAACTATACGTATAATAGTCAAGTGTGAAGGTTTAAATAACAAGTCGATCCTGACAATCTGCAACCTCGAAGCAAAGCCCGCCTCAACAGAATCGCAGGTATACGACGATCATGTGTCGCGCGTCAAAACAAACTTGCCCATCTGGAATTCCAAGGATTCTATGCGGCTGGTGAAATCAAACGTAAAGCACGCAAGCCTGGTGAATAGTCCGGTACCAGGAAAAAGGCAGGAAGCGGCATTTTTCAACTGGTTCTACACCTAAGGATATTACAACGGAGAAAAGGCTTAAACTTCCGCTGAGATAGCAAAAAACGGGAAAATACATACCAAATTCGAAGAATATCTAACACAATTTGTGCAAAACTCAACAGTAAAACTTTGTTGAATGCATATAACAGAAGATGACCTGAAACTTGATTAGGAATCAAGGCAAAGTAATTATCAATAAAATTCAATTGGCTCAAATTAAAATTCCAACATTTAAAAAAGCTACTGGATAAAATTCCCGTTTTCCTGCGACCGAAGTTTTTTTTATAAAAAGTTGACAGCCTTGTTTACGTCATAATAAAATCAGAAAATTTTAAAACAAAAAAAAATTATAGCTTGAAACCGCAGAGGTCACGCTGCAAAACATGCATGTGCATGTTGCTTTAAAGTAATAGAGCTTTCTCGTAGATAGTAGTTAAGTACAACATTTTAGAGCATTCTTACAATTTATTAGGATGATTAACGCCTGGGGGTCTACTCCAAAGCGTTAAACCGAATTATCGGCCGAATGTTCGGCCGTTGCTTAATTACGGCTAACTGTGGCTGACTACGGCGAAAGAAAAAGAAAACGACAGTCACAGAGATAAGCCAAAGTCAAAAATGGAAGTTATAAAAAGGCCGATACTTCGGTTTAACGCTTCGGAGTAGACCCCCTGGGGGCCGATCGCGCTATTTCTCAACGTAATTACCGTTCGAACGGAACGTTTTCGGTTTTGGTTTAGCTGATGTAAGAAACGGTATCGCGCTATTTTTTCTGAGCGACAAAATCGTTGACGTTACCCAATACTCAAAGTTCGATTGATCGTTCCTCCAACGTAACTTCCAAAGTAAAGCCAAATCGTTTCCGTTGAAATGATTAGCGCGATACGAAATGTGTCTAACGTAACGTTTTTGGTTGTGGTTTAGTTTTGGTATTACCGTTCAAAATTAGCGCGATCGGCCCCCTGATCTTTCAATCGTTAGACAACTAAGTATTATCTGAAGAATAAATGTGGCGGTTTGACAATATCTTCAATACGAATGCTGTTAAACAGCAATATTCATTCCTCACATAATAGTTATCTGATGATTGAAAAATTTACCTTAAATATTCATTTGGCCTTATTAATTATTCTATGGCAGAGGTAAAAAGAACAGCCACTGAGTATACATACAGTACAGTATTGAATCTCTCTAGAACCAGTTATTTTTCTTTTTTATTAATATACACACTTTTTTGATGAAAGCTATACATTCAGTATTTTTGCCCATTAAATCATAATTTTATTACTGGAACTACTTGACAACAATATTTTTTGCTAAATACATAACGCTGTCTTTGTTGTCGCGCAGTCGGGTAAAAAGGTTTTGTTAGTCTTGTCTGGATAAAACCAGATTTGGAACAACATAATCCAGAATTACAGAGTACGTCTGCTTTGAATTAAATATCGCACCCAGCGCATGTACAGACGCCAGCAGGTCAAGCTACCCGAAACTGTCAAATTCTCCCAATCAATCTTGAATCTTATACTTTAACAATAAAGTTGAAAATGTTTTAAAGAAATTTGACAGATTGTAGTAGCTTGATATGCTGGCGTCTGTACAATGCGTTTGAATTTTCTCATAACATTGACTTTTTGTATTGTATAACTGTTACTTTAATATACAACTGCATGACTTGCAAATTCAAATGCATTATATATTTCAATTGCGTTGGATCGGTTGTGATTTCCTATAAAATAAGAATATTGAATGTTATTAGTAGTCGGATCAGAGGTGTAGCTTAATAATTCTTAGTGGTTGGCCTATTTTAAGACTGCTCACATTTAGTCTATATGCCTACTAAAGTAAACAACAAAAGTTAGTGATGATTTCACAAATTATCAAAGGAGGAAAATCACTTCACACTAATATTATAAAGGCGAAAGTTTGTGAGTGTGTGTGTATGTTTGTTACTTCTTCACGCTCTAACGGCTGGACCACTTTTGATAAAATTTTGTACGGAGGTAGCTGACACCCTGGATTAAAACATAGGCTACTTTTTATCCCGATTATCCCACGGGATCGAGACTTACGCGGGTAAAACCGCGGGGCGCAGCTAGTGGATTCATAAAATAACAAACAAATACAAAAAAAAAGTTATTTAGTCATTGACTCACGTACCGTTATTCCAATTTATTTGGGGTCGGCGAAACATGTAATTTTCTTCTGTATCGTATTATCCAGTTACTGGGTTGTGGAGGTCAGATAGACAGTCTGTCCATGTAAAATACTGGTGTTCAGCTGCATCCGGTTAGACTGGAAGCCAGCATATTGGAAAAAGGCTTCTCTTAAGTGTCGTCATCTCGGTAGTCACTCCCTTTCTAGCCATGCCATCTTTTACACAGTCCATCCATCGTTTCTTTGGTTATCCCCTACTCTTATAGACATCCACAACCGATACGATGCCGTCTGGATCCCAAATAAATCCATAATACTATTAACTTTGTCTTTTTCTCTGATTCCAGACATCAGTAGAGTACCTAACATTCGCCGCCATCTCTAAACTGATCGCCGCCGGCGCCACGTACCCGTACCAAGTGGTGCGCGCGCGCCTGCAGGACCAGCACCGCTCCTACGATGGCACGTGGCATTGCATCAACGAGACATGGAGGTACGAACGAATCAGAGGCTTCTACAAAGGCCTAACGCCGTACCTGCTACATGTAACGCCAAACATATGCCTAGTTATGCTAATATGGGAGAAATTCACCAATAACGATTGAGTCTTATTGTCATCTGATGGGAAATCGCGTACAACACTATTTATTCTTTTTTAAATTTTGTTTTTTTTTTCTGTTCTGTTTGTTATGTTTTGACAGTTCGCTCGCAGGGTTTAATAAGCCGCTGATTTCGTTTAGTCTTTTTTTTTCGGTTGTCTTGGAGTGCTAAGGTAAGCTTTTATTGTTAAGCGGGATAATTTATTGTTTAGTATAGTTTATATATAAAAGTTGTATAATTATGCATTTCTTTGTTTGTATTGTATCATAACTAACACTGACGTGACTTTCACAGTTCGAAATGGATTTCCTAGTTTTTGTAGTAGAAGTTTTACTATTAATAGTTATGACTTTACCAGTTTTTGGCATAGTTGCCGCTAAAGGGACAGTAGTTGGCACGATTTCAAAGCGAATTTAGTAATTTTAATAGTGACGGATATGTATTTGAAAATAATATTATGACTGTGAAAATGTTCTAAGAAATTGTAAACCTATGTATAGAAAATATAATTAAAACTTTAGTTTTTTTTTTTACTTTGTTTTTACAGTTCGTAACGCAAACTTAAAGTTATAATTTCAGCGATGCGAATTCATATTAAATGGCTCATAAATTAGAATTTAAAATGTTAGTTATAAAAAACGAATGTTTAAATATAGTTAGCAAATTTTGATGATGCATGCAGAATGTGTTACTGACTGTACTATAACAATATTTTTATTAAAATGTATAATCTGTCTCACGACATATGTTGTGTTTTTGTTTTTATTATTTATTTATTTTTCTAACAATATTAGTAATCTCTTGTAAATAGTAGTCGTATTCTTTCCCATCAGATAGTGACTGACTTAATTTTAAATCTGGCAATACCTTGACAAGAAGTGTTGCCAGGCGTAGCACAATTTAGTTTTAATTTATCAATTTTTTGTGATAATAGGGTATGTACTTAAACTGTCGCGCTTCCCGAAGTATTTAACAATTTTAAAGTAAAAGACAAGTTTTTCTTTGATATAACGTTACATGTGTGGTGAGACGACGTTAGGTTCTTTATTATATAAGATAGTTTCGTTTCTGCTTGCTCATAAATATAATATAGGTAATAAAAAAAAAACAAAAAAAAAACAGTAAATGTATTTTTCTCACAAATATTATGATGTTATGCAAGTATGAAGCTAATCTGTCTTAAATCTAAATATTAAATGTAACCCGCCTTTGTTGTAAGACAAAACTATTTCATCTCCATAGTAAGGCAAATTGCAAAAAAATAATTTCGGTAATTTTCACCCTTTTTGTCATAGCAAAGTGTAGTACAATCACGCACATCAGTCGCTTGTTCAAGTTTTATTGTAAGTAGGACATTGTAATTTTAAATACTCTATTTATTTGATGCAATATTCACTTAGTGACGGCTATTACGTACAAGTTACGACAACAAGAATAAATATTACAGTTAACAAAAAATATATATTGATAATATAAAAAAGTTATAAAGACACGTGGATCGAAAGAATACATACACCAAATAAAATGTGATTAAATAAGTAATCTGAAATCATTAGATGTTGTTTTAATGTACGGTTTCAACGCTAGAGATTCGTAAAGGGATAAGGCTTGCTATAGTTTTTGTATAGTTTGTGTCAAACTTGGTATGCTCTGAGAACTATGCGCTATAGAAAGTATTATTGTGTGCTCGGGACGGGATTGGGTGGGGCACACCTCGCTTTTGCCTCGAAACATAAAATATACGGAGACATGAAAAGTTTGGTTTACTTTTTTATTGTGTGATCGACCAACAGCCATAGCAGTTTGATACAACCTGTATATAAGCCAATAATGCTCAAAGCAGTTAGGCAAATTGACTGACGTGCCTAAAATATGTTCGTGTACGTCAAATTGACAGCCGCAATGTGACTGCGGCGACCTAACTGCCAAAAGCATTATGTGCCTAACTGTACACAAAATATCTTGCTTTTTGTCCCGTTTTTTTCCATGTATAATATTTTATATATTTGTAATGTACTATTTTTCATTTTCGTTTTAAAAGTGAATTTTATGTTGCGATGTCATCGGCTCAAAACATATCATAGGACTTTTAAGCATATATTTCGGGAAATATTTTCAGTTTAAAAAAAAAAAAAATGTAAGTTCCCGTCATTTTAAAGGCTCGAACAGTTGTAAACGTTCGTTTAAAGTATCGTTAGCATGAGAATGCCAAAATTACTCTGTCTTAGATTTAGGTAATACGCGAGTTCTAAAACATAAAATGATAATTTCACCTTTAACTCTTATTCCTTTAATTCTAAGAAAACATATTTACTGCAATAACCCAAGATTTGCTTCTATTCGAGCCTTTTAAAGTAACAAATCCATATAATTTAAACAAAAAATGTACTATTTATCAAGATCCCTATCACATACGTACCTGTAGCGTTGTAACCGATCTGTTATGATTATTGTCTTATTCGGTGGCTGGCCACAAAGCAATTTGTAAGACGTATAAAATAATCAATTATTATATTTTTATATAATTACTCAAGTTCAATTGTTTCAATTCGCCTATTCAATTTGTTTAATCAATAAATGATAGCAAATTGACAATGAGTTTGTTATTTCATCAAACTAAAACATTAAATTTCTTCTAACAGCGTTTCCATTCCTTCTTTCGATTTTTATTCAAATTAATAATTTCATTTCAACCGTTAACTCAAATTACTCGAACAAAATATTGAAATAATATTTCGCAATAAAATCATTATTATATTAATCGCAGTAAACTAATATTGATTGATCTCATAAATAAATCAATACAAATGTAGTACATTTAGAGGCGAAATATTTTAGATTATTCCTTTAAATGTAAATTAAATAAATATTTGATATTATAAAAATATAATACCTATTTAATAAATTTAAATACTAGTTCTGACTGTATTGCCACTAATTTAGACCTACTTTCAATTCTTACACAAAAATACTGTTAATAAAAAGTGACACAAATATTTCAAAACATAAGTTCAGATAAAGGTAAGTTTCCATGCATGTCATAAAACAGTATCAACAAATGCTAATTATATTTTTTCGCAATTTCCAGGCACGAAGGGTGGCGTGGCTTCTACAAAGGACTCAAACCGAACATAATTCGTGTGTTACCAGCCACAATGATCACGTTCTTGACTTACGAAAATGTCTCACACTATATGTTGAACAGGTCACGCGAGATTAAGCTGCCTGTTTAAAGAAATAAGGTTCATTTTATTCTATTGGTTAGTGGCTTTTTTTGCGTTATTTGGATTCGAGCAACTTGATTTTAGAACGGGTGATGAACACAAAACAATGTTAGTCAATGAAAAACAGTAGATACCCTAATTGCGTAACACACTCTAATCACAATCTGAATGATTTTGAAGTATATTGCTAATCCATTGCTTCGTATGTTCGAAAAATTCGTCTGCGCAATAACGTATAAAATGCAATGAATGTTGTTGAACTCTTAAAATGAACCAAAGTCGCTTTCGCATTGCCCATTTGCGAAATGTTTTAACAGTTTTACTTGTTTTCATTGATAATTAGCTTCTTTCTGGTATAGTATATTCTAACTGTTCAATATTGCGGACAATCAAAATTACAGCCTGTGTGAAATTAAATAATTACAGCAAAATGGGAAAATATTATCAAAATTGCTTTGAAAAATAAACAAGCATTAAATTAAGTTCATATTATCAGTATTGCAAACCCAATATGAAACTCTAACATCCGACATCTCACCTTGGTAATAAGCAACTGAGCAGCGACAGAAATTAACCTCCAAATTCCAAAAAGCTAAAAGCCGAAATTCCCAAATTCGAATAATTATTCATTATTAGTGGTCGCCCACTGGTCGAAATTCGCCTCCGGCTACTTACAATCTTTGTAGTAATTACTAATTTCATGCTATTAAAAAGTACTTACTTATTCCATGCTCAAGCTGTCAGTTCTTGTTACACACCTTTTCACCAAATCACTCCCACAAAAAGCGATAAGAAAAACGTTACACATCAAAAATTGGCTTATAACGCGGAATGCATATATTTTTTCCAAATATCTTGTTCTGTAAATAGCTCTTTCTATTTTATCGTACGTCGTTTTGTCGATCGTCGCGCTCATGTTTTTGTTCGGTGCACCTGAACGCGTGATCACGCCGATAGAGGGCGTTTTACGGTTTTCCGAACAAAAAGTGACATAAGCGCATTATGCACGCGACAATCGCGTATTGGCGCGGCGTTCGCTTTTAAATAGGAAGAGGAGTCATACCCTATGTAAATAAGCGACATGTACATAAAAACATTCGGCTACCGAATAATTAAAGACCGCAAGAAGTACGTAGGCGTTAAAAATAATTTGTGAAACAAGGAAAGCGATAATTCTTATTTTTAAAAAAACGTAATAAAATAATAAAAAAACAATTAATTAAAATTATAATAATGTTTATAGGATTATCTTTTAAGTAAGATAAAGCTGTTTAGTAGGCGACAAAATGTATGACAACAAGCTGATTACTCGTCAAATTGTAGACTCGGTACAACGTTCTTGAGTTCGTTTAAATTGCTAAATTATATAACAAAGTAACAAGAGGTAGATATGTTATACACGCTTCGCAATTGGCACGTAAATACTTGGCTAATTAGCCACATTTTCTTCGTCTTGTCTCTTTTTCGCTCCTGATAATTACGACATGCCGTCCTACTTCCACGTGTCATGTAATAGCGGGACATTGTCCCGGTTTTGAAGATCGAATGTTGAGTAGGTAACCTATCTACGTCTTTTACTTATAATAAGTGATAATTTTAAGAAGTGATAATTTCTTTGACGAAGTTTACCTATTATTTGGCTATTATAGAATATGCTTCGACATGTTATGCGTTTTAGCCACCAGTTTCATTCGACCGTTTCGTCTTAGATTTTGTGGAAAAAAAAATTACATGCGTATCCCATCCCTATTGTTTTGTGAAACGTATTCAAAAAACAAGATGGCACGTTAGTTCTGATTTTAGCCACGCGCCAAAATAACCTTGTAGCACTTTGGGGATTTAATCATTCCTGTCTAGTTTTAAAATATCGTGCAAAGAATTTTTCTTTTCTTTTACGAAACGCGCAAATGTAAATAGAAGTCGCGTTATATAAACGTTACGCGTTTATTAGAATAACATAGGTACTATTAGGACTTAGATTTTACATAGTTTGGGTTATATTATGGGGCGCATCTTCACCAAAAGCGTTTGACAGTGAACGTAAAAGCAGCGATAATAATAAACTATGCATACATATATGTATAGATTATTATTTCCTTAAACTCCATAAGACCTTTATGTGTATGCCAGTTATTCCTAACTATATGAACCCACATCGCATTTTCTCGAATTATCATTTTCCGCATTCATTCTAATGATTTTGAATAGTTAAGGCGCCATTGCACGGGCTAGAAGAATTGCGGCGATATTCTCGACGTGCCATCAAATTCTCGCCGCGCCATCAAATTCTCGCCGCGATGCCATTGCTATGTGGAGATTGTATCATACAGTTTCTATCGAATTTGTCGTCACAGCGTGACTATCACCGCGATATTCTCGCCTATGAAGATGGCGCCTAACGCTGATGAATTAAATCTTAATTTCATTTAAAAAAAAAGTTATGAATGTGTATTGGATTAGTATGTCGTAATTACCCGATTTATTAACATTTTGTGGGTTGGTACAGTTTTCGCATAACTGGTATTCGGCGATAAGGTTGCTTTGAAACAACAAGAGGTTCATTTGTCGTTACGCTCGCTTGCGAACCCTGCGAAACCTAAGCACGTGAGTTAAGAACTTCTTGGCCAGCGTAAAAATAAAATTAACATAAGTTATGTTTTTAAATAGGTTTGTTTTAGAATACAGTATGTGGCTAGGTTCAGGTTCTTTGAGTTGTTCAGTGAGTAGCGAGTCTTGGTAGGACAATATTGAATCTATGAATAACTATAATAGGTTCTCATAAAGAGAGAAATGGATATCATAGTAAGATACGCGGGACTTGATCGGTTTAGTTTAAGTTATTGTTAACGCATTACCAAAAGCATTCGACAGTGATTATTCAGTCTCCGCTATGAACGAAGAGGAGCGAGGATTTTTGATGACATTGAGGAATGCACTTTGTAATCAGGGTCATAAAATGCAAATTGGTACCAATATTGGCGCAGACATGAAATGGCTCCTTAGGTGCAAGATTTTGGTAATACCTAAAAATTACCTTTAAATACACTAAGATAAACTATAAATTATGTATTTTATTCAGAGATTTTCTATAATATCGTTTTTTTTCGGTTTCTTTATCGTTTAAAGGAACGTAGCTACTAGCGTGAATTCGCTTCACGAATTTGCTATGCAAACATTCGTTGCAAGAGCTTTTGTTACGCGACGAACATTTTTTTGTGAAACGCCTATGGTTTAGTGAATACAAACATAAAAAATAAAAAAAATATACAGCCGAACATATAACTTCCTCCTTTTTGGAAGTCCGTTAAAAAAAACAAATTCTAATAGCTGTGCTCGCGAATATGGTCGTTTCCCGAATGAATGTTCGTCGCGTAACAAATGCTCGCTCAACAAATGTTTGCCAAAAAAATTCGTTGAGCGAATGCTCGCTGAGAGTACCGTTCATAAAGGTACTCCCTCACCGGGAGCATTCGCCTGTAATGTAACCTTTACCTACGACCTAGCCGTGATAATTCTCCCTATTTAGTTATATGTATTAACCTATCCTGCTGGTTTCAATTGTCTCTTTACACTAGTATCGTTTTTCCGCTAACGAAACGTCAACGTTGATTTACGTTCATCAACTAGCTAGTCGATCAACTACTTAGTTAAATTCGTCGACGAGTTAACCTGCTCTTAGTGTCAACTTGTAACGTAAACAGTTCTTTCAATGAACGGTTTTTATTCAACAGGTTCGTAAACGTATACAAACTAGTATGAAATGGTTTCTCTCAGACGGCACGAGCGGCGCGCGCCGTTCCGCCAGCATCGTCATAGTTTTGCTCCTACTTCTGTTACTTTAGAGTTCAAATGTTAAAATTCTATGACATGACCGTCACTCGCAATCTATGATGTTATTTTCAACATAAGTCTTTTTAAATTTGTTCAGTTCGTTGTTTGTTTCAACGCCGATCGCTACTTTACACTATCCAGCAGTTACAGTGGAATCTTGGAGCGCCTTTAGCTTTTTCTTTTTCTTTTTGTAGAAATACGAATAACTTGTAAAATAATGTGAAACGCCTGACGTTCCACATGTTCCACAGTAATGGTTTAAAACTGTAAAATAATAAATTAAACAAGATAGGATAGAATTTATTTGTGTATTACGGACACGAATATTTTGTAAATATTAACCACCGCGCCGTCTAGATCCATACAGACAAACAAGATAGTATCTAACATAATAAGATTGTAGGATAATTTATTAAATTAGATTTTAGAATAATAAACTAATTATGATAGTTTTTTTTTTTGTTTTAAGTGCGCGAATATTCTTGTAAATATTAACCGCATGAGAATGCCCAGGTGGACCGAAATATTTAGTAAGTAAGATTGTAGAATAATAAGATTTATAAGATAGAATAATAAACTAAATAAGGTAGATATCTCTAGTTCTTTATTTCTTTTCTTTTTGGAACGAAGTTCTTTAACGCGGCTTGCGGTAGGAGTTGACTGGTATTAATCGTCACGTAAGGAAAAAGCGTTACCTCCTCCACTTTCTCTCTGTCTCTTTCTATTAATACGAGTGTGTGTGCGTACGAGTATCGAGATTCGAGCTGACGAGCATTGTGCGCGGCCGGTTGCGGTTGTGTAACCTCAATACTGAACCTCGTTCCTGACGGGGGTCCCCGTTAGAGCATAAGGGGTCCCCCGACCGCACAAGTTTTTGTTAAGTATTATGAAAAACTCGGAATGTTTTGTAAATATTAACCGCGTGAGAATGTCCAGGTGGACCAATATGATTGATAAGATTGTAGAAAAATAAATTTAATAAGATTTTAGGATAAAACATGTAGTAAGATTTTAGAATAATAAACTAAATAAGATAGATATACTACTTTGTATTTTTTTTTTTTAATTAAAAACACGAATGTTTTATAAATATTAACCGTGTGAATGTCTCAGGTGGACCGCAATAAGTCATAAGATTGTAGAATAATACATACAATACGTTACGGTCGCGAATCATACTTTAATCAACATCAACAAAAAAACGTAAAAAAATAATAATTAAGATTAGCACTTACAATACCTATACTGATATTGCAAGTTTTATTAACATTTCGAATTCTCACTTATGAAAGCTTTCGGTGAGATTAATTAAAATAAGATTAGGGCTGGCGCAGACCTGACAAAGCGCGGTTTTCACTGCCGAACAAATACCAACATTACGCTTCTTAAAATAAAGTCGACTATATATATCATGAGACGCGCACCTCTGTCCACTTGTATGTCTTCTCGGACTAATGGAAGTTTATTTATTTTCATCTATAATACAGCTATTGCAGGGTTGATATTTGTTTGACTGTTCTCCTCTGCGCCTCGTCATGTATGCGCCGGTCCTAAGTATATAAAATATAAAGTGTAAAATTAGATGTAGGTAATGTTTCTTTTTTCTTTTTTCTACATTAGATGGTGCCCAGCACGTTGAATTTAAACGGAACGCGAATTAATTGTAAATATTGTTCGCGTTTCCCTCGTAACCACAATGCTCTGAAAAAACGCAACTGTAAATAAGTTTAATATAAAATAGATTGTAATTACTTTTAAGTTTTGATAATAAGATAGAGAATGAATACTTATAAAATAATAAAATTAAGTCCAGTCTTCACCTAAAACATTTTTGCCCGTTTGGGCACTGAATAGCTAATATTCAACCAATTAAACTGCGAGCAATAATTTTAAAATACCTACTCACAATATGTTAGCAAGTAGAAAGTACGAAAAGAGAAAAACAACATTTCACTAACTACCAAAAACAGCCAAAAAAGAAATCTGGCTGATGAAAGACCATAGTGGTAGGAATTTGAACTATGAATGTTGATCATCATCTCAACTAAATAACATTCACTACTGGAAATAGGCCTCCCCAAATATCATTAAATCGACCGGTCCTAGGGGTCTACTCAGAAGCGATAATCCCAAATATCGGCCGAATGTTCGGTCGCTTTTTAACTTCTAAAGTTTCGTTTTTTGACATTGAGTCCTTACCCGACTTCAAGTCACATTTTAGACTTTGGCTTGTCTATCTGACTGTTTTTTTTTTTCGCCGTGGTGAGTCTTTGTTAGCCTTAGTCAAGAAACGGCCGAAAATTCCGCCTATGCTTCGGATTTATGTTCGGAGTAGTCCCTTTACCTTCGCATCCAGAAGATTCCCGCAACTTTCACCAGCGGGGTAATTGCGTAGAGATAAACTACGATAACATGGCGCGCCCCTCCAACTTACCGTTTCATTGTGTGTAGTCTGGAAGTCATATCCTTACGAAAGAGTTTGTATGTAGTTGTTAGTACTCGTATTATCTCACTTATTACCAGATTTGTTGGTCAACTAATCATAACTATCCGATCGCGCAAGACAACGCACGTGTCATTTTCATAGAGCACTTCAGTGCAACGCCATACTAATAATAATGAGCGATTAATGACGCCACTAGTTCAGCAACAAATCCGTGATTGGTTTTTGTTTGACGGCCGTCTCATTCCGCACACATGCGTACAAATACTTTCAAACGTTTTGAATTTTGGAGGGACGGGCCATATTATCATAGTTAATCTCTAACACACTATCAGTAGCAATGGTTTCATTTTGACAGTTCAACAACATTCATTGCGTTATCTACGTTGTTGAGCAGCAAATTTTTCGAACATATGAAGCAATATACTTCAAAGTCATTCAGATAGTTACTGATAGTGTGTTACGCAATTAGGTGCTGGTTATCTGTCAGTTCACCTTATCCGTCACTTTTTTTTTTAGTGCAAAGGGCTACATCTATGCTAAACGTGAAACATGGGTTATTGAAGACAAAAGTAAATGTAAGTACCTACTCTAGAATAACTTAAAAAAAAAGTGTGTTTTCCAAATTGCAATGTAAACTTTAGTTTTAATTACAATGATATTTTAAAAATAATGTACAGAACGCAGTTTTCTGAAAATACTATCCGCGTTCTGTTTTATGTGCAGTGACAAAAAAAAAATGTTTTTAATCACAAAGTAGTTTAATTAGTATTACTTATTATGATGTTTTTTGACCTAAAAATAGGTTGAAGAAATAAAGTAGGTTGTCCAGGGATTTATTCCTGGCATTACCTGACATTTTTTTTGGAGAAACGACAATTTCGGTAAGGAGCCTTGATATAGATTGAATTAGATAAAACATCATTGAATTTTTTAGCTTAAATTCGGTTTTTATTAGTAAGTAAGTAGATTAAAAATAATATCTCAAAAATGTAGTTTTTGCAAGTGTGTTTAAACCGTGAAGGATGTTTTCAAATAATAATAAGAACAGGTTAAGATGATTATTCCTTTGTTGTAATGAAAGATTGTTTTGATTCATTATCTGCTGAATTAGATACTTACAGTTTATTAAACTATATCTACCAGATTTATTCAAAATATGGAAATATATAAAATAGCGTTTTCACCAAATGTAAATGCAATTTTAGGAAGAAAAGTCATGTCTCCGAAGTATTAGGTATGTTGTTAAATGAGGATTCTGATTAGCGGTTTCTTCAAATACTCATCACCAAATTTCACTCAAACAATAAACCAACTACCATTACTATGACAACATATCACAGACTAGGTAGTTAGTATTCATTTTAAATAATTAAATTGTAAGTTAAGTTCGTTTTGTTAATTTCAACATTTTGTTTTAGTTCATAAGGTTGGTTTTAGAACTGGCTGTGTCCGCATCATGTTCCTTTTAATTTATTTAAAATACATTTTATTTATACCCAAAGACATTTGCTTTTCTGTAGGGTAGTAATAATTTTGTGTTAACATTCAATAAATATTACAAATAAGTATAGAAATAAAAAATGAAAATTTTCTGAAATATGCTTTGATCAAAGTTGTTCTAAACATGTCACAAAAATTAAATATATTCGTCATAGCATAACCTACTTATGCAATAGTTTTTATTTTATTTTATTTTTATGTCATTTATAAAAAACTTTTTGTTTTTATTAATGAATCGGAGTTTAAAGGCGATAATCGCCCAACAGTTTCATTAGACCTGTCTGATGCTCATTGGTTTAAATCCTGCACATTGAGAATATTACCCATTAACCTTGTAAACTCATTCTTATAGAATACAAATGAATAATATTACCAGCATTGAATAGCTATGTAACATAATTTCTAGTACTACCTTTTCATTATTACTCACTTCGTCGTAATCCACTGCTGGACATAATTATACTTCTCCCAAAGAGATGGCCTATAATCATCAATAGCGCTATTGGTCTTGTACAGGGTCAAATTAAATTAACTAGCGAAACTCCGCAGACGTGATAGGTATCGAATTATCGATAGGATGGGCAGCGTTCTCTATGCATTTTAACACCATACTGCGATCGGCAACCCGTCTGCCAAACGTGGCGATTATGGCAAACCCCCCCCCCCCTTTTGGGGGATGCCTATGTCCAGCAGTGGATGTCTTTTGGATGAAATGCTGAAACATAAAATAACAAAATATCAACTTGTACTTCCAGTAACAACACTACCAGCGGTCATTGACCCCAAAAAAAACTTTTTTTCATGTTTAGATATCGATAAGTACCCAAATATCTATCACGGCTACGGAGTTTCGCTAGCTATTTTAATTTGACCCTGTATTCGGTAACGCATTCATAATCATGTTTCTGTTACAATAGCTTGTAGATTGTTGCCATATCACATTTGCTACTATTATCAATATTATTAGATATGTATGTAGATTCGTTTGTTTTTGTTTCTTAATAAATGTAAAAAAACTATTTATGTGTTATGTTATTTCCCTTTGCTAATTATGGTCGATCGAAACAGCCTTTCAAGAGGTCGATCCGACCCCAGACTGATTATGTGTGGTCGATTCCACTTTCCAACAGATGTTGGCAAACAGACTGATGATACTACCCTCCCCTTAGGAGCCTATACTACCTCAAATGGCTTAGCATGATCCTCCGTTATGTCGAAAACACTGCAGCATTAGTTTTGAAATAAATATATGGTAAAGTTGAGGATTAATGTTAAGTACTTACTATGTTTGACGAAAACACAGTTCCATAACATTTTCTTGTTAGAAAAAAAAACCAAAGTTACCTCCAAACCGAACAATAAACCGCTGGTATTCAAAAAATACTTCAAATTAGATAATTAAACTGCATATTAACTGAACTAACTATAAGTAATATAATTATAGTATTAATTATATACAGCCAACTGCACGTCCATGGTAACGATTTGACATCTAAGTACAGCCAACCGCACATGTGTAAAACTTCACATCGAAAATCGTCCGTAATTGCTACGATTTATAGCGGTTGACTGAACTTGACTGTAACATCGCTGTCTCTTTTATTAAGAGTCTATCCTACCTCAGCGCCACCTCTTTATCTCGCTCGCACCTACTGCTTGCGATCACGCGAGCAAGCGAGACAGGGTTGCAGGGAGAAGCCTTCAAGGCACCGATATTTTAGTTTATTTCTTTTTACCGTGAAAATAATAGTTAAAATAATTATAACATAAGACCTGTTTTAAAGTTAGTTCAGTTAGTATGAAAAGTTTCAGTATCTAGTTTGAAGTATTTTTTGAATACGAGCGGTTTATTTTTCGGTTTGGAGGAATCGTGTTTTCGTCAAACATAGTACTCAAATCCTCAACTTTACCATATATTTATTTCAAAATGAATGCTGCAGTATTTTCGACATAACAGAGGATCATGCTAAGCCATTTGAGGTAGTATAGGCGAGTCAGAGTAGGTAGACTATAGCCCGTTGCCACTACACTACGCTACACCTAAAATTGTCGACTGTTAAAAAAGAAAGAAAAATACGCTTATTAGCGGTAAACATAACGCAAAGAAATAAAAACACAAACACGAAAGAACAAGTTGAGGGAAAATATGCGTCACATTCACGCAAAACGGCCATCGCTCAGCATAATGCTGCGATCCTATGCGAGACTGAGCCCCAGCGCTGGTTTTCAGCGACGGATCAGCTCGGCTCGGATCAGCGCCAAGAGTTTTAAATCCAACAGTGCCGGGCATAACCCCTTTTTATACATAGTCAATCTGAAACAGACAATTCACTGCATTTGAATTACTATGAATATATAAATATACTGACTTACAGTAGCGACCAAATTAATCTTTGTGTCCACAATAACCAGCATTGTTTACAATTTATCTTCAGCATTTGACTTCAACATCGCTATTTTGAACCTTACATAGTTGGAATAAGGTTGACATTTTCTTTATTGTTGCAGTAGATAGGTAGAAACCTACTTTTTCATATGTACTGGTTGAAGTGGTTCTTCATAACAATGGCTTGGTATAAATACATTGTTTTCTTGTAATCTTGTGTTATTCGGTTTGGTATTGCCTCACACAATTTTAAGATAATTTGCTGTCAATTAAAACTCTTTAAGAAATCTTTTTCCCGCATTTAAAAATTTCCGCGAGTGAGCTAACTAGTTACCTAATATTTACAGATTAATTAGCTTCCTTCCTGCACAAAATTGCCAGTATCTGAAACTAAAGTTAAAGTTTATTTCCTTAGTCTGAGTTTAATCTACTTCGTTGCAGTGTTTCCGGGTTATAAAACCACAGTAGCAGTGATAATACGAATCCAAGAGCCACCGCGATCCCATAAACCAGTAATTAGAAACATAAACATAATCATAGCGTTATCTACGCGCAAAACATGTGCACCGCGGTCGCCCGCATCGCGGCAGTCACCTCGCGAGAACCGGCCAGATGTTTACGTAAAGAACGTCCCGTGCCTTTAAAAAAACACAAACCGCACTGCCCCAAATACCAATCAACCAAGAACCTCCAATTTACTGTCATGGTAAGTACTTTAAAAAATTATATAATAAATTGTCTTCGGTCATAGATGGCGCTGTAATTAATCTATTTGCGCGGCATAAGCGCCTTTCTTTAGAAGTGTGTCATTCTGTAGCTAAAGGAAGGATGTTCAAATATGTCTGGTTGTATTATATTTATGTCTTTATAGTTTCTAAAACTTTGTTCAGTGTTGATGAACGTTGTAGGGCTGTTATCTTGTTCTTTAACAGTACTTAGTTGGTACTCTTTAGGAATTAAAAATGTATCTATTTACCTATCTATTACTTTATAGTATGTTATCTTGTCATTCATAGGCGTGATATAGTTAGATAAGAAAACACGACATTATCGTGATGTTTTCTTGTTTCTTAAATGTAGATTCAATTAGAAATAGTAGATTACTGCCGCGGCCTGTAAATCGGGCCACATTTTCACGTTCGTCCATCAATGCATGGTTAGGGCCAAGGCTTTTATAGTTATTTTCTCAAATAATGCGCGGAAATTCAAACTAAGTAAGTTAATAATAAATTCCAGAATCAATGACGAACAACGAAATTTTTTCACGTGCCATTATGTTTATTTGTTTCTTTTTACTGCTGCGGTTTGTAATGACTGCGTTGACTGCGTTGCTGGCAGCACTGATGATGGCCAAAACCGCAACATAGCGCAGCTCCAGGCCAACATAGCGCGGTAAGTATTTCAGCCCTTGATCTAAACATGATTCGCGGCCATAACAAATATGGATTTACAGAATAATTATAATCATTAGAATCAACATTACAACTCAGTCCAAAAAATCCTACTAAATGATTATTTCAGTAATAATCATTCAGTAGGATTTTTTGAACTTAGACAGTTGTAATGTTGATTCTAATCATTGATTCAAGCTATATTTTTTATGACCGCGAATCTTATTTAGATCAACATACAACCTGTTACTGACCTGCAAATTGCAAAAAACGTAAGAAAATTTGAATTTCGCGGGCTACCTTAGCGCATCCCCAGTATCTCGAAGAAGGTCAAAATAATGGTCGAATTTCCGAGCATATTTGAGAAACTGGTGAAAATGATTTTTCAGCTAAACGAAAACCATATTATTATGTAAGTAGGTACAAGCAATTGTTTATACTTTTAACTAATGCATAATCCCTAGCGATCGGATATTCGGATGCATATTTACCTAAAGTTATTTTTTAGTAATTAAAGTATGGAAACGGCTTCTTAAAATATACTTTTTTCCAGAATCACGGGGTTTTATTAATAACAGTGTGTATAAAATTGTGTATTCCTAAGCATAACAAATATTTCTTATCTATTTAGAGCTAGGCAAGAATAGTAGAAAATATAACACTAAAAAAATACTGTTCTTTCTTTAAAGCTTTTTAATCTAAAATGTGTTTATTCGTTCGCATACACAGTACAAAAGAATAGTTACTAAAATTTAGTCGGTCCTGGAAACCGACACTGTACCTATACCGAAGCGCACTCCATACTAGTCGACTGTCAAACTTTAGGTAAATATGCATCCGAATATCCGATCTCTAATAATCACAGTAATTACTGGTCCGACTGCTAAACCATAATTGCATACTTATAAAGAGGTTGCTGTTGTGTTGCTGTTGGACCGACGACCTAAAAAAGTTGGCTGTGACAGACTGGATGCGGAAAGCGGAGGACATGGTGTTGTGGCGCAGCCTGGGAGACGCCTATGTCCAGCAGTGGACTGCTATAGGCTGAGTTGATTGAAAGAGGTTGCTTAATAAGTTCCCTAGATTTTCATACGGGTTTGGTGCGTAAATCAATCTACCTAGATTGAATTAATCAGGTAGGTAGGTACAGTCACGGGCACTAATATGTCTAAACGTAGCAACTTTTAAAAGTGATTTCCTCCAACTATATTGATTGTAATTTTATTTTACTACGAACATAGTATTTTGGAACCCCAACTATTATGAAATAGATCTTTTCTCAAAGTTGCAACCGTTATTCCACGAGAAAATCGATTTGAATTTAGCTAAGTGTTTACATATTAGTGCTCATGACTGTACCTATGTTATTCAACTTAAGTACGTTTTGCAATCTGTTCTATATTTTAGTACGTTTCACCATCATCATTTCAGCCAAAAGACGTCCACTGCTGGACATAGACCTCCCCCAAAGGGGGCGATTTGCCATAATCGCCACGCTTGGCAGGCGGGTTGGCGATATAATATAATAGGATGGTGCTATTCTTTAAGTCCGGCATCACACGGTACGTTTATTAGATATTAATTACATTTGGAAAATACTGGACCATCGCCACTATACCTACCTACAGGATGTATTTTCAACGCTTGCAAATTAAAAATCAGTTTAAATAGCTTTCAAGTTGGTACCATAAAGATATACGCATAGAAATGAAAAACCAGTTATACAGTAGTCGCATAATAATATGATGTGTGTCATCTGACATCTCACCTTGGTAATAAGCAACTGAACGGCGGCAGAAATTAACTTCAAAATTTAAAAGCTAAATACCTACTGAAATATTTATTAATAGTGGTCGCCCACTGGTTGAAATTCGACCCCCTCTACTTACAATCCATAAAGTACCTACTTATTTATTCCATGCTCAAGCTTCACTTCCTGTTACACACTTCCGTCCCTTTTCACTAAATCAATCCCACAGAAAGCGAGGAAAGAAGTTACACATCAAATAAAATTGAGCCGTCACGGGACGCCTGGCAGATGTGAAACATCGAAATTATTTACACACTACTACATAATTAGACTATATAGTAGCGACTAATCGCCACGCGGCATGCATCGCCCCGCCAGCAGTCGGTTTTACGTGCGCCTATAGATGTTTCACATCAAAAATAGGATGTTGAATATTAAGTGTAACTGCTATAGCACAATCTAACTAAAAATCACGAGCATAAGTTAATTTGGTTTGTCCACTTTCTGTGCTACGGCCAGTGTTACTCATGCAGTCATGCCTAAGCTGCCAGGAATAAAAAAATAAAGAAAGATCAGCAGGGTATTATTGCTATAGAGTGCTGTCTAAATAAATCACGATATTCCGCCTTGATCTGAAAAAGAAATAGCCTCCTACCTGTACCTACTGCAAATCTTCTTAATAAACGCTTCATCGCAATAAACGATTTGAATTTGAATTCTTTGTCGTAGCTCAGTAGTTAGTTAACTGCTAGAGTGTTACACATTACAATATGTCACCCTAGATCAGAAGGAAAATCTGAGGGGCTTATGGCTTGTGGCTGGCAGGCATTGGCCCTAACGGACCCCGTCAGTTTGTGCTGACATCTCTTGTGAGGCGCGCGTGGAACACAACGCGCCGTCGACCCGGGCCTGGTCGTTATCGGATGCCGAGCTAACCATTGCTCACCATCCGCAAGCCCGCGCCTACGGTGGCCGGGAATCGGCCTGCGATTCCCGACGCCCAGGGCGCGTCCTGCAGCGACTAGGGGCGTTAGGGCGTGAAATTTTCCTCTCCCTCACGCGTTCCGCCTCCTCCCTCGCGAGCATTACTGCTTCGCAGAAGGTGACAGCCTCTCATGCACTCTCGCTTCGAACCATGGCCTGGACGAAGGCCGAAGGCGGGAGATTGCCGCCACCGATCGCCTCCGCGAGGACACAGCAGAGTACCGGCCAAGCCAGGCAGACCTTCACCGTGTCCTCCGGGCGATCCACACAGTGGTGACACCCGGGCGTTTCCTCCCGCCTTATCCTGAACAGGAACCTCCCGAAACAACCATATCCGGTGAGGAACTGCGTCAGGCGGAAGGTGAGGATGCCGTGGCGCCTCTCTAGCCACTCCTCAAAGAGGGGACTTATCACCAATTTTGTGGCGTGCCCAGCACTGGGTTGCGACAATCGCACTCTCCATGATGCAGCATCGTGATTTCGCGCGGTAGCGGAGTTACGCCCCGGTGTTTAGCCTCCTCGCGCCACTCCCATATGTGCGTGAGGACTTTAGCCTCCAGATTTCATGGCGGCAATCCGGCAAGCAGGCTCGCCGCCTCACCGGAGACCGTGTGGTATCTCCGGACCAGCCAGATGGCCATGACCTTTTGAAACGCGTCCGCAGGGCTATTCGCCGCCTCAAGGAACGCGCCCACACCGGTGCCCCGTAAAGGGCCTTGGACCGCACGACCCCCGCATAGAGCCTCCGGCAACAGGCGTTTGGACACCCTAGATTGGGCAGGAGCCGCTTCAAGGCAGCTCCGGCCCACTCCAGCTGGGAGCCAAACATCGGAAAAGCTCCACGAAGTCCCAGGAACTTTATCGTCGACTCGTCGCCGATGTGAACCCCTCCCGCGTTATCTGGGAACCCGACAGTGGCGCGTTCCAAAGACCATAAAACACATGGCCTCGGACTTGTGCAAAGCCACCTCGAGTCCCAAATGCCGAGTCCTCTCGACGATTGTCGCAACCCCACGTGTCGCTAGTTGGGCCGCCACCTGGTGCGACCTCACCTGTGCCAGGACCAGCGTGTCGTCAGCGTAGCAAACCATGCTGAAGCCTCTAGGGATGTCGGCGCGCAGTACCTAGTCGTACCCGATCTCCCACAGATTTATTTATTTATTTTATTGGTTCACCAACAGTTGTTTACACACGATAAGTGCTAAAGGTAACAAGCGAAAGTGTGTATGCTACAGTGCAACAATCACTTACAGGCAAACTCCGCATGCATATAAAAAACAAAGTTGTACATAAAAAACAAAAATTAGACTAGTTTTAAATTACATATCTGTGTAGATAATGAATATAACAATATGACATGCGATGATATAAAATAATAGTATTATAATATGTAAAAACACATCTATTTAACAAGGTATTTAAGAAATTTAGCTTTCAATTTGCCCAAACATTCAAAGTGCACATGTATTTTATCGCTGCAGCTATTTACGATCTTGCATAATCTAGCACAAGGGGACTAGAACCGTTCTTCTCTGCGGTGGGCAGATGCGGCCCAGGACTGATCCCTGTGGGACACCGCACGACATCTCTCGCTGATTCCACTCTCCTTGGTGACCGGGGTAGATGACGGCCTTGTCCGTCAAACCAGAAACTCCAGGGCAAATATTATTACTAATATTACTAAACAATGAGCATTTTCTTCATAAAGTCGTTTCTCTGAGCCACTTTATTAATAATCTCGTCTGGATTTTTGCGTTGCTGTGAATATTCTTTTCACATGCCATCAGCGAGAAACACTATGACACTACCTATGTAACAATTATGCCACTAATCACGGCTTGGCTGTACATAAAAATGGAAAAGTCCCGGTATGCCTTGAGGCCAGACCGACCCTGATCATGCCAACCCTTATTTTTTTTTTTTTTTTGGTGGGAAATTATCTAATAACTTCTTCGGGAGGGCTTGTCAGACTTTTACTGACTAAAACCCACCCGTGTTCCTTCCATTGCCTGTGTGCCAGGGCCACGATATCCCTTTCGGACAAACTCGCAACCCTGGCAGGCATTGGTCCTGACAGACCCCGTCAGTTGGTGCTGACATCTCTTTGAGGCGCGCGTGGATCACAACGCGCCGTCGACCCGGGCCTGGTCCTTATCAGACGGCGAGCTACCCGTCGCTCACCGTCCACAGGCCCGCGCCTACGGTGGCCGGAAATCGGCTTGCGACTCCCGACGCCCGGGGCGTCTCCTGCGGTGACTAGGGGCGCGAGGGCGCGAACCTTGCCGCTCCGTCACGCGTTCCGCCTCCTCCTTCGCGAGCATTACTGCTTCGCAGAAAGAGGTGACGGTCTCCCAAGCACTCTCGCTCCGAACCAGGGCCTGAACCAGGGGCCGGACGCGAGAGATCGCCTCCGTGAGGACACGGCGGTGCTCAGCCCAAGCCGGGCAGACCTCCACCGTATGCTTCACCGTGTCCTCCGGGCGATCCACACAGTGGTGACACCCAGGCGTTTCCTCCCGCTTTATCCTAAACAGGAACCTCCAGAAACATCCGTGTCCGGTGAGGACCTGCGTCAGGCAGAAGGTGAGGACGCCGTGGCGCCTCTCTAGCCACTCCTCAAAGAGGGGACTTATCATGCCAACCCTGCTTGCAGAGAAAGAGAGAAAGTCTCATAGCGCTTTTTTTGTGACGTAACGATTTCTACCAGGCCACCCCTACCGCAATCCGCGTTAAGGAACTTCGTTCCAAAAATACAACTGGGCACTACTGCTACACTTTTCGATATTCCGCTCCTGATCAGTACATGTTTTATTCATAATTAATGATTACTGTTATCATACTTATGTCGGCACTCGGCGCCGACGCCAATCGTTGGGTTTCCGCGGGTCAGTTGAGATATTAGTGGCGACATGGTCACTGTTACTCATTAACTACTTACAATGTAATTATATCTGTTTATAGACACGTAGGGTGGCAGTGTTCGTAGATGCCCCATTTTGGATGTCCGGGATCGATCATCCATTCATCATCAACCTAGATTTTCTAAGATCAGCCGGTCTATTCTATAAGGTGTTTAAAAATTAAACCGAAAAACTTTATGAACCGATCTGAATGAGTTTTACTATGGAAACAACTTTGAAATCGCGAATAAAAATCAGCAGTTTAGTTAGAACAGTAGGCATAAACGTTGGTATGGGACAGGTGATTTTTTTTTGCGATTTTAAAGTTGGTGCTCTATTCAGTTCGAGTGTCAAAAGAACTCTTTAATTAAAGTTTGTCGGGTTATGACCAGGCAGTCTAAATCAAATTTCCACGCAAGCTCCGCCTCTTGTTCCCCGCCACTCCGTTATGTGCTAAACGCTAACACATCAGTAATAAAGTTGAATATCGCGTGCGCTCTTTGATCGTGTTCGAGCAGGAAACTAAATAGCGCAAATCGCAATTCTTATTACGTTTATAACTAAAGTAATAATTGATCTAGAGAAAAAATATCAGGTGGATAATAAACTATATTTTCTTGCTGTGACTATTTATTTTAGACATAAAAGCCAAGCAATCTTGTTTGTTTATTATAATTAACCGTTTCTACGTACTGTGCATACCTATAATTATGATCGAAAAAAATGTCAATGAATAAAATAACTGTTGTCAATTGATTATTCCACCCCACTCAACTAATAGATAAAATTATCAATATGTAATGAAAATGTGGAAAATAACTAGGTGATGTCTTCAGTGGGATTAAGCGATAAATGCCACTTGTGTGTTTCACCTAATTTCATAGGAGGCTCAAATTCCATTTAGGTATTATTATAATATCGATTTGAAATTAGAAATTCTTGCTACCTGTTGATTTTACTAAAAACTTAAAAAACAACCTACCCTGCCTTATTACATGGGACTTGACCATAACTGGCGAAATGTGAGTGTACTGGGTACACCTCTGCCTAAACCTTTGGGGATTACGGTCGTAATGTTATGATATGTTATGTTATGCAGTAAGTACAAGTTTCTACCTCAGCCGTTGAAGCTGAAAACGTTCTTAGGAATCTATCCTTCGCTTTTTGAATATTTGCTAACTGCATTCCAAGGTTTTGGAAAAATGGTAAGTACAACAAGCTAGAAAAACGCCAATTCCTACTTTTAATTTCTAAGTTACCAATCGTGGCGTGATGCTATGTGTTATGTTAAATAGTAGATTGTGTCTTATGGAACCTAAATAATGTATTGAGGGCGAGAGCGATTGTTTGAATCCAGATCGAAGCGAAGGTCTAGAGTAGGATCCCGAGCGCGGCGAGGGATTCTGCGGTAGAATCCTACGCGTAGCGAGGGATTCAAAGTACGACGTTCGAGGTTAAATAATTTTGGCAGGTAATGTTAATTATTTTGCATATTCTGTAAATTATTATCTATGTAAATTATTTTGAAAAACTTGATTCTATACAATAGTGTATAGAATCAAGTTTTTCTAACTGAACAGACAGCTGTGCTGCTGGGGAGTTTGTTGCGCCACTTCTTCTTCCCAGCTAAAGCACTAGGAATTGGTGAAGGGCGGGCGTTTTGGGAACTGTCTTATGTAATTTTGACGTTGGAAACGTGCTGATTCTCAGCCGAATCCGAATAAATGACTTTTGATTTTTATTTTGTAAAAATAATACTGGTTTTCAGCTAAATCGGGTTAAACTGAAACGGACCCCAACATGCTTAGTTGGGAAAAGGCTAGGTAGATGATGTGATATCCGCAGTTTTGCCGTAGCCGTCAGTAACCAAAAAAAAACAACAAATCAGGTTATTGCAACCGGTGATCTACGAGATAATGGGGCTGAAGCAGTCGCAGATACAATGGTCAACTAAATTAATTAATTTCTATACCCACTATTGATATTACGCTCGTGAATTTACCTACCTACATCTAATTCTACTATCACAGAATTCGTCAATAGACCACCCAGCGTAAGAGGCGATTTAATTCAATTAATGATTTATAACGGGCCGCTAACGGTATTGTTTTTGTTAACTGCACGTTGACCCAAGTTGCTAACCGCGGTAAACAATCTTTTACTGAAAATTAATATTGTGTTGCAAATAGGCATTTATTGTATTCTCAGTTATCTTCAGAGAGGGCAGACAATGATGTACGACGAAGTTTATTTCGCTGCGTTCGATAGATAAAGATACTTGTGCGTGCTCGATTTTAATTTTATAAAGTTTCTCTTTCGCGCCATTATTTGACATTTGTTTTTTTTCTAGCAGTGTGCTTATACGTAGTGTTGGCATTATCGAGATAAAATATTGTCATTACGTCACAAGTAGTTTTTCACGTTAGTGCATTAGAGTGCGCGTATCGAAATGCTAGCGGGAAATATTCTGTTCGTGCTATAAAGTGATTGTTTTAAATGTAAATTAAAATATGATAAAGCATCTGAATAAGAACACAGTTCACGAGCATTTGTTACAAAAAGAGAAGCTGCTGGAATCTAAAACTAAGCCGAAGTACAGCGGCAGTATGTCTACCACGAGGAACGGGAGATGGCTGTCTCAGGTGCGTTTTTACAACTACCAGTTTTAGGGTTCCGTACCTCAAAAGGTGAAAACGGAACCCTTAACGGATCACTCGTGTGTGTGTCTGACTGTCGGTCTGTCACAGCCGATTTGCTCCGAATCTACTGGACCGATTAAGATGAAACTTGGTATACATATGAATTTCTGTGACCCAAACACGGACGTGTAACGTACATAAATAAATTTTGAATATGGGGGTCACTTTTAGGGGACGAATTTAAAAACATAGTTTTATAAACTGTACCGTGTGACGCATTAGATGAAAGGGCTTACTGTGAGGGTCTCTAATATTTTTTTTTTATAATTTTAAAATGATCAGTTTTTTTTTTGTATTTTAAGAAAATAAATAAAAAAAATACCATAAGGGAATAGTAATTTTTTTATTTATTATCTTATCTTCGAAACACAGTTTAACATTTTGAAAAAAGTACAGAAAATAGTTCTATACTATACTACTAGTAATAGATTGCAGGAAAACCTATAAGAAATCCATGATCTTAAACTATCATGGTAAATCTCTCAATATTGAGCGTGCAAACTTACATTTGCAGTTGGAATGTATGGGAGACCATGTTTTTCAACTACAATGTTAAGATTGTTCTTGGGATAAATTCATCCCAACTACGGAACCCTTCTTTGTGCGTAGTCCGACACGCACTTGGCCGGTTTTTTATTATTTTGTAATAAATGTTATGTTATAATATATAATAAATACGCAATATAAGGGGGGATTTTGTGACGGTTTCGTCACAGCCAGAATTAAGTTTGTACTAATGTTACGGCTACATTGTCGCGGAAAGATTCGTGTCGCCTTGTCGTAATAAAACTTCGTGTTCGATCTACGACGAACTATATTGGCCACATTGTTAAAAAAACTTCACAGTTTGGGCATTCGAGTTCGCCTGAATGATTCATGATGTGCCGAATTGCTCGTCCAGGAGTGTCGTGACAAGACTAGCTCGTTGAAAATAAAAACAAGATTAACTAACCTCTCTCTAGTTTAATTATAAATTCCTGATTAATTTTATATCGTAGGTATTCTCTTTAATAATATACTTATTATATTTCACTTGTCTTTGGGTCATAATCTCATAATGGCCCAAGTATGCAAAATATGTTCCTACCTCATCATTTACAACTACCTAGCCTATTCCCAACTACATATGTTGGGGTCAGCTTCCAGTCTAACCGGATGCAGCTGAACACCTGTAATTTACATGGAGTGACTGCCTATCTGACCTGCACAACCAAACACAAACCAAAGTAACGAAAATTATGTACCTACCTTCCTATAGAAAATAATGCTCGAGTAAATGAAGATCGGCATCATCATGCATAGATTATATTTTGGTCGTTTTCTGTTCGTCGAGGCTTTGTCCTTTTACTCTGTACTTCAGCTCTATCTTGCTTGACTCTTTTCCATATCTCCACTCTGATAAAACAATGAATGTTGATATACAGGATGGGTTTTTTAAACGGGGCAGTAAGTTCCTACATTAACCGTTGAAGCTAAAAATGTTCATAGGAGTCTGTCCTTCGCTTTTTGAATAATTACTAATATTATTCACAGATTTTGGAAAAACTGTAAAAACTCAAACTCAAAGCATTTATTTCAATTAAACCATTTACAGGCACTTTTGAATTGTCAAGAAGTAGGTCACTTAGAAATATGAAGTTAGTTGCCCATTCCAAAGAGTAGTAGGTTCCTATGGAGAAGAACGGGCAAGAAACTCCACGGATACTTCTTTTAAATTAAAATACTGATACAAAGTATTGGTTACGTCTTTCATATTGAAATTGTACATGTGAGAACGATGCAAAACGTCAGAAGCAACCGTGATAAAAAGATTTAAGGTACAGTCAGAAATAGTTATTTGTCCAACAAGAGAGCAAAGTTAGTTTTTGCTACGAGTGTTGATTTTGAATCCCGAGTAAGCGAAGAATTCTGTAATTGGATCACGGGCGGCGTAGCGAGTGATTCTAGGTTAGAATCCCTCGCTGCGTTCAGGATTCGAAGACACGAGATGCAAATAACTTTGGTCTCGTGTAACTTTTCATTTCAGCAGCGAGAACACAAAGGTAAAAGAATACAACATGGTAAAAATTTAATCAATAAAAAAAAAATAAAGTTAAAATATAATATTTACTTACATTTAAAACCTTAGCAAATGATTTGCAATTTTACGGTTATATGTTCATCCGAACGTTTTATTGATTGGAGATTGATTGTTTTTTTTTTGGGCCTACTACGTATGGAGTTTGAAAATCGAACTTAGAATCGATTTTTTTCTATCTCTCGCTTTTTTCGTATCGAAGTGAAAGTGACAGAACAAAGTGAAGTTCAAATCTTTAAAGTTTTGTGAGTAGACCCAGCACTGTCCTCGGCATTAAAAAAAATATACGAATTTGCTCACTGTCTAACAGCAAAACCTGCTTGTTTGAGGTGCTGAGGTGAAAACGTAATTTCTGACGACTTTAACTAGCTTCATCTTTCTGACTGACCGACCCCTTGACAATTTAAAACTGCCTGTAATTGGTTTATTTAAATTAATTGCTTCGTATTTGAGTTTGAAAGACTTCTAGACTAACTGAGTTTAGACTTTAGAGTACTTACTAGAAAAGCCAGAAATCGCAAAAAACTTTCCTCTTTTTTTTCGTTGGTGATAAAAAAAACACATTGTTGTGTTGTATTTAGGAGTCGGTTATCATGCAAAATACTGCAGACCTTATCGATATCGACTGATAAAAATGCGATAGCTAGATTATAACACGTGTAACAACGATTAGTATTGCGTTATACTGGGTACTGGATAGGCACAGTATTATAAAAGTATTAATATAGGTAATACAATTTTTTTTTAAATCTTAATATTCGATTTTATATTGTCTCATGTCCGGTTAAGACGATAATGTGATATATAAATGAAGACATTTCAATGCCAATAGCAGCTTCTTAGATAAACAACAAGGAAAGGTCACCAACCTAATAAATAATAATTAACTACCTACGTCCAGTGCTTTGTTGAAAAAAAAAAAAAACATTTGTTTCTGATTTTGAAAATAGTGATGTGAATTATAAATAAAGGACTTTCTAAATCCATATCGATTCTTTGACAATTTGACAATGTGTGTGTGCCGTGAATAATGAAATATTTTTTTTTAATCTGTCATCATGTTTGCTGAAGAGGCATATGACGCTGAACTCAGTGGAACTTTAAGAGTAAGTGTTTTCATGATAATGTTTTTTTTTAGTTTATTTCGGTGACTGATAAATCGTCTAAACGCTTATGAATTCTAACTGTTTAGTTTCTGTTTAAACAACATCACTACAAAAGCCAGCTTATCCCTATGGCAGTGCAAGCGACTGCTTGGCAGAAACTGGGGAGTAGCCCCAAGGTCACCTAATAACTGTACACTACAGTCATCCGACCAATTATCACATACGACTCACTAGTCTGATGGCCCAAAAGGGGCACAGCTCAATGAGATCTCGAAAAATTGTAGCGGATCGCTTGTGTAGCAATCACTAGCAGTAGGTATGAGAACTACACCCACTGCCACCCTACAGGCAATGCTGGGACCCTACACCTCATCGTGCGAGAGGAGGTAGCCCTGGCAGCCATTAGGCTGTATATATCGGGAACCCTGAGCAAAGACTAGAGTCAAGCACACACGCATAAAGGAAGATGCAATCATACGACAACCTATGATGGCATCACTCTGCGACAAAGCCCCGAAACTACACTACTTTGAGAAGCACTACAACCTAATACTCACAGAAGAACGTTGTGACTACTCAGGCCCGAAAGAGATGAGAGTATACTCCGACGGATCAAAGACCGACTCCGGAAGCGGAGTCGGAGTTTTCTCACTCGATTTTAACATAAATATATCCAGCCCACTGGGAATATTCAGTACCGTCTACCAGGTGGAATGCGTGAGCATATACAAGCGGCTTACGCCATAGAAGCCAGGAGAGTTATGTACACCCATATACGAATACTCTTCAATATCGCCTTAGTTATGCAATCCTTAGGAAAAAAAAATATTACCCCGAGACTAACACTAGAATGTCACAATGCACTGGAACGGGTAACGGTATGCAACCATAACACAGTGAGACTGCAATGGATAAAAAGAGCGGACCAGTAGGTAACGACGCCGCTGACGAACTAGCTAGGAAAGCATCCAGCGCGCCAGTCTGTGGACCCGAACCTATCGTACCCATCCCCTTCAACCAAATATGCAGGTGGCTACAGGAAGCTATGCCATCCTCAGATGGCAGGCTAACCACGCGTCTATTACGCCTGGACAGCAAAGGCCTGCGCCTGGTGACGGGGACCATTACGGGACACTGCTCACTAAACAAACACTTCCACACAATAGGCATAACGGACAGTCCTCTGTGCAGGGCATGCATGGAGGCTGACGAAACCGATGCGCATGTGCTCTTTGATTGCACAGGCGTCACCCAGATCAGAACAGAAGCCCTCGGGTCACCCAGATCCTTCACAGATATCCAGGGAAACCTAATCAGCTTATGGACCCAGGTGGGCTGGTTGGAATAACCACTGACGGCTGCCATGGTCACGCACAATGGTCCAAAAGAAGGACTAAGTGCGGAAACCAAACCCTCTAACATAGAACATCCCAGCGCCGAACTTACCCCGACATACTCTACGTCTTCAGTGACCGTTCGCTGTAGCATTCATTCTTAGGCACGTGAACACCGGAGTTTAGCCTCATTTACAGGCGGATATGATGATACAGTATATCGTTCATTACTTCTACGCAATAAAATTATATTTGACCTGATACGCGGGAATGAAGTCCGCAGTTAAAGAAACTTCGTCACTGAGGTTATCGAGATATTTCTAGCACTTCTGCGCGTTTATTTTTACAGCTAAGAAATTAACGCTTTTTATGACTCTTTACGTACGTTGTTACATGAATTGTAGCTTAATTGTGTAGTATATACTAATCAATTAAATAAGTCGCAATTATTAAGTTCATATACCTAAATGTGAGTGTCTACTTCGATTTTCTAGCGGTTATGACTTAAGAAAGAAAGAAAAATAATTTTATTTGTCACAGAAACACGTGCAAGATATATGAAAACATAAACTGGTAAAACAAATAGTCGGCATCTGCACGTCATGACTGTGACAAGAAGGCTTGCACTCAGCATGATGCTGTGCTATGGGGGACCCACAGCACAGAGCTGATTTTCAGTGGTCACTTACTTAATATTGTATTTCCTGTAAGTCAAATAAATGGTTTGTCGTAGTAAAAAGCATGGATGTCTAAAATGATTACGGTGCGGCACGGCGGCGTGTCGTCGGCCGCCGTCCAGTAAAATAAAATAAACAATAACGCCGGTAGCACATCTCCGCCGCGAAGCGCGTCATGTTCCGCAAGTCGCATGCGATTCGAGTAGCGAAAGATGACGCGAGCCAGTTGAATTGAACTACTGCGGTTTCGCTGTGATGGTGTCGCGGCGGAGGTGTGTTACTGGCGGAAGTAAACAAATCAATCCGTCCCATGTGCCTTTTACTTAGAATAGTTTTCTAAACTTTAGGCATTTTCCAATTCGTGACTGCCATTTCAGAACCTTTAAGGCTCTTACAAACACCCGCGACATCGCGGGCGCGACATGCACCGACAAAGGAGTTATCTTTGTCGGTGCCTGTCGCGCCAGCGATATCGCGTCAGTGTGCCTTTATGTCTCAAATGTGGTAAATTCCACGTACTATAAGCAATCAATCCGTCTTGCCCTTTGTCAACTATGTTGGAGTCGGCTTCCAGTCTATCAGAATGCAGTATTTTACATGTAGCGACTGCCTATCTACCCCCCCCCCCCCCCTGCTTATATTGATAGGATCCTTTTTGTTTTGGCATCGCACAAGTATTGATTGTTTTTATTTTTGGGTATTGTTGTATAGTTTAAATGCTATGTTTGTATTTCTTGTGCGTGTCCCAAATAAAATATTTTTCTTAATTCCTTCTTAATCTCTGTTCTTGTTTTAATTTCTTCTTCTATCTGATCTCCACAACCCAGTTACTGGGTAACACGATACCCCTTGGTAAGACTGGTTGTCAGATTTGAGCTTCTGACTACCCGTAACGACTGTCAAAGATCTATTACAGCAGGGACCAACGGGAGCTGATTCTAATGATTATAATTCTGTAAAGCAACATTTGTTACGGCCGCGAATCATATTTCAATCAACATACAACCTGACACAGACCTGCAAATTGCAAAAAAATAAGAAAATTTGAATATCGCGGGCTACCTTAGCGCATCCCCCTTAAACATTTTCTTTATACAGAATGTAGAAGTAATTTGTTCGACTTATATAGAAAACTAGCTGCTGCCTGCGACTTCATTTCCCCAACCCACTGCGTCGCATTATATCGCTCGCATTACAAAACAGTACTGTCATTAAATCCATTGGTAGTCCCGACTTGATCGCATACACCTTAGTCTTGACTACGACTCTTTTTATAAAAGACTAGCTGCGGCCCGTGGTTTCACCCGCGTAAGTCTCGATCCCGGGAGAATATCGGGATAAAAAGTATCCTACGAGTATATCTTAATCCAGGGTGTCAGCTACCTACATACAAAATTTTATCAAAATTGAATTAAAAAACAAACAAACACACACACGCTCACAAATTTTCGCCTTCATAATCTTAGTGTGATGTGATGTAGGTACATAAAATTCCCATTCATCCTAGAGATCTACGGTGGAAGTAACTATTATAGGACATATGTCGTTACGACAATCATTGATACTTCCTGTATCGTACTATCATTGAGCTGGTTTCGACATCTTGGCTCATGCCTAAAATAATTCCCTTTTAACTCCCTTGAGTATGAGTTTCTATAGGGTTCTATTTTCTGCTATAAGACTTAAATTGATATTTATTTATTTATTATGGCACTTCAACGACTAATTCACAAAAACACTTACATAGAACTTAATCTTATTTTAAAATTACTACAGTGAACTTATTTAAGTAAAATATGTAAGTAATGTATAGTAGTGTATATGCGAAACCTGAATATAGTTTATTCAGAATAAGGAACTGAATCGATTTCAATAATTTTTACACCATGTTATATTTTGTCCCAAAAATATTTAAGTGTGATGGAAAATGTTACCTCCATTTAATTACTTACAATACAATCGCCGTACGGTTAGGTAACTGCCAAATTATTATCAATGAGCGCAAGACGACCCTGGAGGGGGCGCCGGGGGCGCCGTTAGCATGTTTTTGTTCGGACAACCCGGTAACATGATTCATTTTTGAAATTTTGTACATAGATTCTTTACATAATTTTTTTAGACCCTCCTCCTTTTTGGAAGTCGGTTAAAAATAACAACCGACTACCAAAAATAACACTATAAAGGGAAAAATTATTTTAATTTCGGAAGTCGGTGTCTTTGGATCTGTATTTGAGTTTTTTGCCACCGACTTCCGAAATTAAAGTTATTTTTCACTTTGTAGTGTTCTTTTTGGTAGAAGGTTGTTATTTTCTTGTAAAAGGTTTTTTATTTTTCACTTTTTAGTGGGGCAGTTTTGAATTTATCTAAGTTACAATAGCCTAATGTTAACTGCTCATCACCTTTTACAAAATATTGCTTTTCCCGATGCTGGGACGTTGATTGTTGAGGAATTCTCCTGGTAAGAACCAGGAGAACTGCCACTCACCATATGCATAGTGACGAGCATAAATTGCTTAATCGCACCCCGTTAAATAGGGGTACTCATTATTATATTGTTCCGGTGGCCATATGTGGTCTCCATCATCAGTTCTACTTCACCAAATGGTGCTTTCCAAGAGCAAATGCACGAGTTACTATAAAAAATACCCAAATCGCTATAGGTTTGCCTATAAAATTTGAGGGTTTCCCTCGATTTCCATGGGATCCCCTCATCTGATTCTGTATTGGTGGCAATGGGACCACCTCGAGACTATACCCTTTCAAACAATTTTTTTTTGTTTCAAAATCTGTTCATAATTAATGGAGTAATCGCGTAACATACCGCCGAATTGAGAACCTCCTCCTTTTTTGGAAGTCTGTTAAAAATGCACACACGATGCGATGGCGATGTACACGTGTTTCAGGTTTCGCTTAAACTAAAACTATTAGTTTTAGTTTTTAAAGGTTCATTTTTTAAATAGCACCACATAATAAAATCAAGAGGCGTGACATCAGGACTGCGAGGTGATCACGGTATAGGACCATAATTATGTTTGTATCCACTGCCAAAAGGCCGCAAGTGGGGGAGGTGAAACGGGTACGAGTATGGCGGCTGTTGCGCAGAATTTCAGAAATAACAAGCAACCAAGCAACAAACTAATAAATATAAATAATTAACAAACTAACTATTCTAACTAACTAATTATTCGTTCGAAATTCGAAGTTTAATTTGTTTTGTTAGTTTTGGCCAGTCTTCATTGTAGCCGTCCATATCCATTTATCCATCATAAAAAACTAAGTTGGAATCTCATTTCCTACGAAATGTATGGGAAAAGTTTTTGGCGATTTATGACTTCTCTAGTACTCAATCCTCAATTGGTTCAATAGAGGTTTTTGATCCTTTTAAGAAACAGGATTGATTGGCATAAAAAAAAGTTTTTGTGAAAATTGCCCATTTTCCTGCTGACTGCACATTTTTTCAAAATCTGTGAATGCAGATCAAAATTCTCAAAAAGTTAAGGACAGTCTCTTAAGACCGTTTTCATGTAGCTACAACGGTTAAGGTAGCTGCCCTTACTAGCCCATCTCAAAAGTCCACCCTGTATATAGACTGTGATTTTTTGCACACGGCTTTATTTCATAATGTCGGCGGGGTAAGGGTTTTTTGAAAATTCGACCTTTAAGGGGTGAAAAGGGAAGGAATGAAATTGAAACTTGGCAGGAATACTTATCTGAGTTAATTATAAAGTTTGTCATTGTTAGTTTTTCTAAACTACCCCTTAAATGGGGAATGGGGATGTCAAAGCTTGTATGGAAGAATTTTAACGCGCGGTTCGATTAACTCGACATTCAGTATTTTTACCTAGGACTGAAAACAAAGAATATCGTGTATCAGGGATTTTCTAATATCTACCCCTAACGGGGTGAGATATCCAAATTTTACAGAGGAGAATTTTACTGCGTGGCTTGATTAACTTGAAAATTGAAATACCTAAATAACCTATGAGTCAAATAATGGAAACGCCACAAATAATTTATCGAAAATCGATTCCTAATGGGGGTGAAAAGAGGGGATACAGTTTATATGAAAAATCTTATTCCTTTGATCTAAAAAATCTAAATAAATAATAGAGATCGTAATCATTCGTTATCGAAAACTATCTTTTATAGGGGTTAAAGAGGAAGTAAATAATAAAGTTTGTAGTTATTCGTTTTTAGGGTTCCGTACCCAAAGGGTAAAACGGGAACCCTAACTAAGGCTCCGCCGTCTGTCACCAGGCCGTATCTCATAAACCGTGATAGTTAGACTATTGAAATTTCACAGATGATGTATTTCTATTGCCGCTATAACAACAAATACTAAAAAACAGAATAAAATAAATATTTAAGGGGGCTCCCATACAACAAACGTGATTTGTTTGCTCGATATTGATAACGGCAACAGGTAGACGCTTGAAATATTCACAAAATATTTAGTTATATATTCAGTTTAAAAATAAATAATGAAATTTAAATAAAACAAATATTTAAGGGAAATAAATATTTGTTTTATTGTAATTTAATTATTTATTTTTAAACTGAATATATAACTAAATATTCCCATACAACAAACGTGGTTTTTTTGCCATTTTTATAAATAATGGTACGGAACCCTTCGTGCGCGAGTCCGACTCGCACTTGGCCGGTTTTTTAACTATCTCTCGAAAAAGGGTTTAGGGGTGTCAAAGTTTGTATGGAAATATCAACCCCTGGCGAGGTGAAGAACCACTATTCAAGATACGGCGAAGCTGGCTCTCAACGCAACCTGGCGGCGACGTCATTAAAAGATGCCCGCCCACCCATAGATAAACATAACCCGTCTCTCCACTACTCTTGCTAAAGGATGCATATCCGGCTAGTAGGCTAAAACAATCCTTCCATAACCCAAGGGCACGTCTTCCCTACCATTATAGCGCCCCCCGGTCTACTCTCTGATATACAATGGTCTCTGTAGTCTCATAAAACATGAGGCTTCAGGGGCTAGGGTGAATCTTTGGGTTCATTCGAGCAATTGAGTCTGGTTAAACCATGCTGGGGTCGGTGCATTTCATTCATTCATTCATTCAAGGGTTTTTCAAAGGTGAAAAGAGGTAATACAGTTTAAGGGCCAGATTTTACTGCGAATATGGGTATAAATAATGTTTAAAAGTCATATAATGGAAACATACCAAACGATGTTTTTTAAAACAAACCCTATCTAGGTGAAAAGGGAGGACAGTTTAGATGAAAAATCTTATTCATTTGTACTAAAAACTTGAAAATTGTCTTCTTAAAGATCAGGTAGATCGATAGCCAGGGTAGATAATCAGGATGATAGGAGAATACATAGAAAACGGCTAGTACTGTAATGAAAAATAAGTCCGGAGTTCAAAACTGTCTTGCCTTTTAATTATAATATATGATCGTCCAATTAGGTGCCATCGTAATACGTTTCCGAAATAATTACAAATTATGTTTGTTGTTTACGTTGATTCTTTGACACTTTGTATAATTATCTCGTTATTCTATACTTAGTAACTTATCTTAAAACGCGTCATGTTTTACACTCGTCACAAATTCCAATCTTGACTTATTCAAATATAGGTATTTTATAAGTACAATATCAAGTAGCAAAAACTACCAAAAATAGGCAAATTTTAATATTGTGCGTCAATTTTATCTTTCAATATTTACATCGTCTAAGAAGAGACATAACAAGTTGATGTTTTTAAATCGTAGCTCCTATTTTTACCCGACTGCGGCGAAGCCAAAAAAGGAGGGTTATGTGTTTGACCTGTATGTATGTATGTATGTCCGTCCCTATGTTCCCTTGTACGTAACTACTAAACGGCTGAACCAATTTTAATGAATGATATGTCGTTCGATTCGTCTTTATTGCGCGAGTGTCACTGGGTATATTAAAATTATTAAAATCAAAATGGCGGATTACTGGCGCCAAACAGTGTGTTTTCGAAAAAAAAAATCTTCCAAGCCTATCGAGTGGGGCTCAAAATATCAAAATGAAGAAGGAGTATCAAAATGAAGGATTTTAAAAGGATGCAGCTGAATATCAGTATTTTACATGGAGCGACTGCCTATCTGATCTGTTATCAACGATTATAAGTAGAGATCTGATATTCGGATGCATATTCACCTAAAGTTTGAAACGCTCGGGTCATGGGGCCCGAGTGCGCGTCTCCTTTATAAGGAAATTTCTCGCCGACTGATCGAGACTTCACGTGACCAGAGGGCTGGCTCGTTCTTTGCCCAAAGAATTAGCATTGCCATTCAACGTGGTAATGCTGCGAGTCTTCTGGGCACGTTTCCGGATGACAGCGATGCGGACGAGTACTTCGACGCTTAAGTGTTTTTTTTTTTATGTTGTATTTTTTTTGTAGTTAGTACCTAGTTAGTGTAAATAATTATTTGAGTTTATGTGAGGATTTGTAATTGACTTTCTGGTGACTATGGTTTCCATTTTTTTTTGCCTGTTTTTATTAGCTGTAAGTCCTCCGTGTACTAAAAAAAAAAAAAAAAACCCTGACTGCTTAAAAAGTGAACTTAAAAAAAGATAGAAACAAGATTTATATAAACTAAAAACAATTTCGTGCAGTCGGAGGCAATAGGGAAGATGCATCCGACTGCATGAGATTGTTTATAGTTTATATAAATCTTATTTCTATCTTTTTTTAAGTTCACTTTTTAAGCAGTCGGATTTTTTATTGTAATATCGTGAGATCTTATACAGGTTGGATTGAGACGGGGCAGTAAGGGCAGTTACCTTAACCGTTATAGCTATAGGAAAACGGTATTAGGATACTGGCCCCTTCCGAGGCATTTACATCTGCATTCACAGATTTTGAAAAAAAAATTGTCTGCTAGAAAAGGGGCAGTTTTACACAAAAACTGTTTTTGATGCTAATCAATCCTGTTTCTTATAAGGATCAAAAAATTCTAAAGGCCCAACTGAGATTGAGTATTAGAAAAGTCAGAAAACGTAAACGACTTTTCCTAAACATTTTGTAGTAAATGAGACTCCCACCTACTTTTTTACGATAGACTGGCCGAACAAACAAAAAGTAAAGGTTAAGACCATTTTCTTGTAGCGACAACGGTTAACGTACCTGCCCCTACTGCCACATCTCAAAAATCCACCCTGTACACAGGGTGGATTTTTTTGTAGGTATACCTACCATTATTTATACAAAAATAAAACAACCAGAAACTGAATTTACCTATAACCTCACGCAACCGAAGTGGCTGAAAGAGATGGTAAAGTATTATTGTGATTACTTAATATATGTAAGTCATAATTTTTTCACGCAAAATAATTGTCTCTACGAAAGTAGCACGAAAACTTTCATAAATTCCTCAAATCATCACAGAAATTCAGCATAAGGATAAATAATTTAATAATATATTTTTTTTATTAACTTTGTGTACAACTCGTCTATCCTGTATTTTAAAGATAAAGATAACGACGATCTATGTGCTAGTATTAAACTAATAACTGTGTGACAGACACCGGCGCCTTCCTCCTACAACCTTATGTAACAAGCTAAACTGTGACATAATCATTTGCTGCAGGTAGTAATAATATAATGATACAAATAGTTCTGGTACAAATTAAATTACGCTTATTTAAGTTTAATTAAAATGAAATAATGAAATGCACTGACCCTAGCGTGGTTGAACAAGACTCGATTTTTGTAAATCTTTGGGTTCATTCGAGCAAATGAACCCAAAGATTTACACCTACAGAGACCATTGTATATCAAAGAGAAGACCGGGGGGCGCGATAGTGGTAGGGAAGATGTGCTGTTGAGTTATGGAAGGATTATTAGAGCCGTACCGGATAAGCTTATTTAATCAGCCTATAATGTTCCCACTGCTGGGACACAGGCCTCCTCTCTTCGAGAGGGAGTGGGCTGTAAATCTACCACGCGGGCCCAGTGTGGGTTGGTAGTTGTCACATGTCTTTGAATTTTTGGTTCTAGGACATGCCGGTTTCCTCACGATGTTTTCCTTCACCGTTTTGAGAGCAGTGGTGATGAAAGTATTTACACAAAGTAAAGCGCCTGCCTGGGTTCGAACCCACGACCTACAACTCGTAAGTCGGGGACGTTACCACTGGGCCACCACTGCTCACCGGATACGCTTGTTTAAGTTTAATTAAAATAAAACAAATTTGATTTAATTGATTATAATTAGCTTGAAAATAGTTTATTTATTTTTATTTTAAGGCATGCAGGAAATACGTGAATGTGTGAGTGAGTGTGTGGGTGGGTGTGTGTGCGTGTGTGTAGTGTATGTGTTTTAGCGCTTATTATTTATGATTCACTGGCGAACAGTCTTTCAGTGTCGTCGTAAATAAGACCCTGAAGGTGTTTACTACTGTCTTACACTTTATTTTGCAAGGGGATAATAATATTATGTTGGATGTTGTGTTAATTGCATTAGGTATAAAGGCGGCCACTTAAACTCAAATAGTTTCAACTTGAAAAATTATGTTTTAGGACAAACAGTAGAAGAAGACTAAGTTGGTAGACAACGTGAAAAGATTTTAATATTTCGGAATGAAAACTTCCTGCTTTACGTTGTTTCAGGAACCTACGTACAAGCAAGAACAACATAATCGGTAGTTCAACCCTTACGAATAGACAGCGATATCTCGATTGTTAATGTTTGGTATTTGCAATGCTAGATATGCTACGCAAGCACCAATTGCATAATCAGCATAACGTTCCTTATTTTATCAACGTCGTATACAGAGTTACTGGTAACTCGACGTATTCCTTGCAGGACGTCATAGTATGGTTAAAATGCAACAAATTAAGCCCCAAACGTTCTACCGAAATTCAGTAGTTTTTTTTAAATAAAGTAATGACATTAATTAGGAAAAATAAAATGTTTAATTAGTGATCTGTGCCAAGTTTTCGGCATTTTGGATTTTAATTATTAACAAAGATTTACTACGGCATCAGCCATAGCTGATAATAAATAATATCATAATAATAAATTAAATTCCAGTTATATAGTCGCACCGTAAATAATTTTTAAATTGTATTTTTCATAAAACAACTAAAAACCTAATTAACTCAAAAACTACTGAATTTCGGTAGAACATTTGGTGGCTTAATTTGTTGCATTTTAACTATACTATGACGTCCTGCAAGGAATACGTCGAGTTACCAGTAACCCTGTATATTATTGTCAGTGGACCATAATCCAACAATCGGGCCCAGTGCGGGTCGGTGGCACTAATAATCCCCAAAAAATCCACACAGATAGACGTAGGTCTTCACAATTTGTGACCACGACACTTGTTGAACCGTATAAAGACAACTACGCATTTGTAGGGACTCGCACTTAACGGGAGAGAAACCCCACAAGACATTACCTTTGATATCGAATGACGGCATTCAAACGATACGGAATAATACGGTATTACGTGCCGAATGGAATGAGCCGGTAAGACCGGTTTGAAGTAACTACTTAGATAGTTGTTGACATTTTCCGATGGTTTCATGAGTTAGGCTGCTGAAAAGGGCTTGAAAAGTGATCGTGGTTTAAAAAAGACTGTGATAAATCTAAATTCTAGATCGTGGATGTGTTGATTTTAGAGTGATAAGAGATGACAATATTTATAACGTTTACGATGTTTTGAAGATGTGAGTGGAGGCATAGGCGGAAATCGTATCAAATTTAACATATCTATGATTGGCCTTCTTAAAAAATATGCGTGCGTGTAACTTAAGTATTATTTAAATATGTTACGAAAGAAAATATACTGACACTGGCCTTCGACTTAGGCTTCAAACCAGAAAATGAATGGACTCATGTCATGTTATGCTGGGTGTCTAATTTCGCGCGCATTTTATTAACTTAGTATACATTCCGCCTTTCAATCTTCAAGACGTTTTGAAAAAAAAATATTCTTAATCTCTCTTGATAGTGCCTGGAGCAAGCAGCTGCGGTTCACGGCCTGCTGATATGCACTGGGTGAGATGACTCAATTTCTTATCATATTTTGACTACTCTTCAGTGCACGCGCTATAGTTCATTTCGGAACTCGTTCAACAGACGTCCTGTCAAACGCTCTCCATAATTTCGGGAAAGCTAGAAGTGTTTGGAATCTTCCAATTAGTGCTCTAATTAAGTTAATCAATCACGTCGCAGTTGAAATTAGTGATCCGTAGCAGGTAGGTACCGGGAACAAGGCCGCATCACCGGCGGCAGGCTGGACGCCAGCCCGCGGCAGTCGTCGCGACGCGCTCGGAGCACTACCATGCGGGACGAGGAGCCCCCCCTACCACCCCCCTCCCCGGGCCCCGCTCGGCCCGCGCCTTCGCGCCTCCGCCGCACTCTACACACGCTGCGAACACCGTTCCGGCCTGGTTCGCCCTTCCACATCGGCTTGATCAAGCGCACAGGCTCCTCCAAATCCGTTGCCTCAGACGGCGAGATCGCCCGCGACGAACGCACGATGCGTAAGCGTAATAAGAAACAACGTGACGCGGCCAGCGACGCGTCGCGCAGCACCGACAGCTCGCCCAGCGTCGACAAGAAGAAGAAGGAGGGGAGCTTCATGCGCCGTATGGGCAGCTTCGGCAAGAAGAAGGCTGGCGAATCACCTCAACCGCCCCCAGAATCGCAGCCAACGACCGCAGAATCAACCATAGAGCACCCCCTAACACCACCCCCCGAACCAGAACCACCTACTCCGGAACCACCAACTCCGGAACAACCTACTCCGGATCAGCCTACTCCTGAGCCGCCTGCCGTTGACCCAGTAAGTCCCATCGCGGTAGAGCACCCTGTTGCGACACGACCCTTCTCGAAGGCAGCCTGGAAGCGCAACAGCGAGCCGGAGATGGAGAAGCCTGTGGAGGACCCCAGCCCGGAGAGTGCACTGCGGAGGCGCATCGCATTCGTAGCGCAGGCGTCGGCGTGCCTATCGGAGGACCACGACGACGGAGAGAGGGGAGCCGCCGAGGTGGGGTCGCTGGAAGAGGCGGTGGCGCTAGCGCGCGTGCGGCTCGCCGTGCCCACGCCGCCCTCGCCATCACAGTCGCGCGGCAACGACACGGAAGAGGAGGGGTATACGGACGCAATGCCGGCGTACGGAGACCTCATCGAGCCCGACAGCAGCGAGACCGACGCTCCGGTGAGTGTGCTGTGTTGCGAGTCGCGTGCGCTCAGTGGACAAAGGGTCTCCGAGCGATGCGCGCGCGCCATGACCTTCGAGGAGGCCGGTGACGACTCTTACCTCACAGTGTGCGAGTGCTGCGGCTTCAGCGTCGAAACGGCCGTGTTTGTCTCAGTACGTTACATTTCACGCTAGTTTACAGCGGACGTCACGCGGCGCGATGCCCTTCGTGAGTACGATAGCTTGCTCGTGTGCGCTTCGCTTTACCAAATGTATCCTTCATACGGTGTTTTGTTTGAACAAGTGCACGCATTTTCTTTGTGTTGCAATGGTAGATACTCCGGCTTAGTATAGTTAGACGTCGAAAACAAATAGTACCTAACCTGCTGTACGGCATTCACGTGTAGTCAGTTTAACATCAACTTTAAACATTTTATTTCTAGAAAAGCAACTTTTTTTTAACTTTAGTTTTTTTCTTAGTTTACACAAGTATGTGTAACCCACCAAAACCTTTAATATGAGATAAAAACGAGTTCTTGACGAGGCTACATAAAAGCTAGTTCGATACAACTGATGTGTTTAAAATTAAACCAAACGTTTTGGTAAGTCTCTAGATTTTCCAGGTATTTATGTAAGTAAATCAATTGTGTATTTATTAAAGTTGGACAGAAAACATAATACCTAATATAAAAATGCATCAATAGACAGAATTTATTGAGACAGTCCATTATAAAATGATTTTAATGTTGTTATCTACATTCAAAGTAGTGTTTGACATTTAACAAAACAATTTAATTGATACGTTAATCGTGAAAATTATGTGTGCTTTTGCACCTGTTAAATGGGTACGATTTTAATGATGAAAATTGATACGGTAGTTTTTGCAATAATTAATTGATACCTGCCTATTATATTTCTGCTAGTGTTTGTCATAATATCGTGTTACAGTTATCCCTGACCTATGTATGTCATATAACTAATGATTAATATTACCAATCGAACAGGTGTAACTTTATCAGATAGCATAGCGTATCACCCTTAATTGGGTTTTTCAATTTCTTCCGTGAACGTAACGGCGAAATGTTGGTATACTGTAAACTAGCTGCCTTGCTCGAAGTATGCTTACAGGCCTGATACTAGATCTCATTTTTATGAAATCAAAATCAAAATATTTTATTTCACAAACCTACATGGGCACTTATGAAACGTTAGAAGCTAGGTGCACGGTTTCAATTGGTCGTTTCCTATGGAGAAGAGCCGGCAAGAAACTTCACGGTTACTCTTCCGCAACGAAGAATTTAAAAAGAATTGGCTTTTACAAAGTTTTCAAATTACATTTTTTTTTTTTCTTTTTGGCTTCGCACGGTTTGTGCATTAAGCCAGTGGCATGTAAAATTAGGGAACAAGTAAAAAGTATGAAATCAACTCCATTCAATGCGTGATAAAGATGATAGATGATATCCCGCCCGCTCCCCTTGAGTTTAAATAAAGACACTTTACTGAAACCTCGCGCGGACTTCTTGAGAAACTTAAAGTGATGTTGCACTGTTTTGTTTCGTTTGCCTACACTAATGCAGGTTCACGAACACTTAATGGTTAATGACCACCACTATTACACATTAATATTCAGCTAAACACAAATTTTAGAAAATAAAACAAAACTGCTTCTCGTAACATGACGCTTCACTTTCCCGCCAAGAAGTCAATTACAGTGTTAATAGGTATGAGAGGACAGCGAAGGCCTGTCAACGAGTACTTACAAAATAGAAGATGGTCTATAAATCTACATTGCAGTCTATTAGACCTACAACGTTCTCACGTTCACAAAATATAAAATATGATGAACAGTTAACGGTTATACTGCCAGATAACCAGTGTATCTTTACCATGTTCAAATAGATAAATGGATGAAAGGACTCCTGTTTCGTGAAAAGATTATTCTTATTTATGGGCAGTACATAGACAATTATAACCGTTTACTTAGACAGTATCCATTGTGGCTTTTGACCATAGAGTAGAGTGGTCACATCAACATACTGACGTTTTGGTATTAATTTTGTGTTAATGCGTTAGATTTTATTGGCTCTAGTAGCTATCTTTAAAACATGAATGTGGATGGCTATAAGAGTAGAGCAAGAGCAAAGAAATGATAAAAGGATTGTGAGAAAGATGATAATGGCTCGAAACGGATGGAAAACGGAGTTTAGGTACGTCTGATAGAGGTGAATCGAAGCAAAGGATGTAGTGTGACCATAAACAAATTGGTCTAGGGTCAGGGAGGTTATGAGAAAGAGAAGAAACGAATAAAGTAATCGTTTCTCAGTAAACGTTCCTAAAACTAGTAATAGGATCGTAAGTACTTGTAGCGCAAATCGTTTTATAAGATGCTGTTGTAGGATCCGTGATGTTGGTCAAACCGTCTATTAGATTCATATAAGACTTTAAGTCTTATAAGCCAATGACTATAGGAGAATCTCGCTAATTGGGTACTACCGCTCTGCTACTCTCTGCACTTCAGCTCTTATAAATACCAATACATAAACAAGATAGACAGCCTACAGACCATACCGAATTTTAGTTGTGGAAAAATTTGGAAAACTATTAGTTTCTAATATCACCTACCATTATTAGATCATTAGCGATGGTTGCATATAGTTATTAAGTATACATTTTTATTTATAAAACAAGTTCCTTAATTGTTTATAGTTAATGGTTAAAGTTGTGGAATATTGCACAAATTCGTTTACATAAAGAAATATTTTAATGATGATGTGGTGGTTTTTTTTTTTGAGATAGAAATTACTGACAGTTAACATTCAGACTGACAGATTATTATAATAAAAATACAATATCGTAGCCTAATTAAAACTATTAACAAACTAAAATATGGCGTCTAAAAATTCCTCCGCATCACTCTCGACAATATACCCAAGAGACTGGCGGCATTGCCACGTTGTATGGCAATGCTCAACCTCTGGCCAAGGTAAAAACCAGCTCTTAGGTCACGGGAAGTGTCAAGATGTTCAATTGGCCTATAGGAACACGTAATTTAAATTTCTATAAATACCACTCATTTTGAAATTGCCTTTATTAACTATCTTAAAACTAGTTTTACAATTTCAGGTTTAGACATCAGAAATATTTGCGTTTCAAATACAATCCGAGAGTTTTAAAGCATACTTATAATCCATTGCTTCATAGTTTTAATAAATTATTATTCGTCTGCTCAACAACGTAAATAACGCAATGAACGTAGCTGAACTGTCAATATGAAACAAACAGCGAACAGCTGTCATTTTATGTTTAATTGCGTAACATTACGAGTAGTCTGGGACTTCTTGGCGGGAAAGTGAAGCGTCATGTTAGCAGTTTTGTTTTATTTTCTAAAATTTGTGTTTAGCCGAATATTAATGTGTAATAGTGGTGGATTATTAATCATTAAGTGTTCGTGAACCTGCATTAGTGTAGGCAAATGAAACAAAACAGTGCAACATCACTTTAAGTTCTCTCAAGAAGTCTCAGTAAAGTGCCACGTCTTTACTGAAACTCAAAGGGAGCGAGGATATCATCTATCATCTTTATCATGCATTGAATGGAGTTCATTTCATAATTAATTGTACTTGTTACCAAATTTTACATGACACTGGCTAATTGCACAAACAGTGCGAAGCAAAAAAGAAGAAAAAAAAAACATTACTCTGCAGATTGCTTTGCTCTTTAGCGTAGACCTTCCCCAGGCTTTTCCATAGCTCACGGTCGTGAGTTTTTTTCCTCCATATCATAACGAAGTAGTTTTCAAGCTCTCTTTTGGAAGTAACACGTAATACCTATAGCCAAATAAATAATTCATACCTATTTAATTTTAATCACCGAAAGATTCTTCTTAGAACTTATTTTTAACCGACTTCAAAAAGAAGGAGGTTATATTATGTTCGTCTGTATTTTTTTCAATGTTATCTTCATCGATATTTTAGTCAAAAGTAGACCGATTTCGATTTTTTTTTCATTTTCTGATCATGATGATAATGGCAATATACTAAACTAATGTACTGTGGGTACACTACGGTATACCTATCCCTAGACTTCTTGGCGGGAAAGTGAAGCGTCATGATTAGAGTTTTGTTTTATTTTCTAAAACTTGTGTTTAGCCGAATATTAATGTGTAATAATGGTGGATTATTAACCATTAAGGGTTCGTGAACGTGCATAAGTGTAGGCAAATGAAACAAAACAGTGCAACATATCACTTCAAGTTCTTCCAAGAAGTTCGCGTGAGGTCTCAGTAAAGTGCCACGTCTTTACTGAAACTTAAGGGGAGCGTACGGGTGAGGATATCATCTATCATGCATTGTTTTAAAATTCATTTCATCATTACCTATAACTATACAAAGTAACTAAATGAAGACTTGGCTAAAAGGTCGCAGCAACCAGGCCATTAAACTATTATTAAAAAAAAAAAAAAAACGTCTCCCTAACCATTCGGGAGATACAGACACGATTTTATGTTTATGTTACGTCCAACACATCATATTAATTTGAAGTCAAATTATTTATTTCAAATATGCACATAGAAGGCACTTTTAAAAGTAAAAATTTACATAAAAATAGAATTGATTTTAGTCGCCCCTTCCAAAAGGTACTTTCGTATGGAGAAGAATGGGCAAGAAACTTCATCGTTAGGTTGCTTTTAAAATGTTTTAAAATATTTTGTATAGGTTTACATTAATTATATAATTATATGCGAAGACGATGCACCTAGAATCAAATAACTAAACCTGCCAATGGGAAAAGAATTAAAAAAAAATGAAGCAAAAACACATAAATTAATTATGTGATAGATAGGTAACATGATGCTCACATATTTCCAAACATTGTAAAAATAAACGTGTTCCTAAAAAAAACTAAAGCAATAAATCAGTTACGTGTGGTGCCGGACGTAAAGAATAGCACCATCCTATTTCTTACCGCGGGTGTCGTAAAAGGCGACTAAGGGACATACTAGAGAATGGGCAGCAGCGTTCTCTATGTATTTTAACACCACTCTGCGATCGCCAACCCACCTGCCAACCGTGGCGATTATGGCAACCCCCCCCCCCCTCCTTTTGGGGGAGGCCTATGTCCAGTAGTTTTAAATTCGTCCCCAAATAAACCTTACTCCGGTCCAGCCTGTCCCTTGCTACCCCCCTCCCGCTGTGACGCCCTAAGACGAGGTCCGTACTTTATGCCATTAAGATGCTGATAACAGGAAAATGTTCTTTACTAACTTATTAGACCTTTGTATCCTGCTTATGCGTATGAAATTTATAAAATCGGTTTAGTCATTTCGAAAAACAAGGCCTTGGAAAGTTTGTATGAAATGCCGTAGTACGTCGTATATGCTCTTAAGTATTTTATGAGTTTATCGATTACAAACAAACATCCAAAAACAGTCACGGGGACTGCAGACAGACGTGAAAACTTAAAACTATGCATAGCTACAGATAAACTGTTAACAAATTGCGTGACGCGGTTAACATGTCGGTGACGCGAACCCATAAGCTTTTCCCCTACCAAAAATCGTTCAACGCGCCTAAAGAAGTTTTCACAATAAAATCCGATCTAAGTATTGAACCTGAACATCAGAACAAAACAACTTCTACCGCTGTTTTTTTCCCCTTGATCCTTGGAGTTTTTTCCCGAGAATTGTACTTATCGAATGAACGAACCACTCAACTATTTAAACTATCTGCGAACAACGACATTTTCAGAAACGACCTTTTTTTTTTTTTGTCGGGGTGGATAACTCTCATGGATGTTCTCCGCTCTGGGGTGGGTGGAGGGGTCTGTCAGACTCTTACTGACTAAAAACCACCCCAGTGTTCCCTTCCCACACTTGCACCGGGGATCTTGGGAGCTAGTATTACTTCCGTGATCCGCGGCCCACTTCATGTCTGGGGGGGGAGGTGTTTGACCCCCCCCCCCCCCCCCCGCGGGTCCAGTGTGATAGGGGGCGGTGAACATCCCCGAGTCCGCCGTCCCTGGACCCATTTAGGGGGGCCGGAAGAGGCCATTGTCTGCCCTCTGCCGACGCCCAGTGCGCCTGCTGCGGGCCGGGTGAGCGCACGAGGTCTCGCGCTCCCTTTCCGCAGCCTCCTTCTGCGACACGACTGCTTCGCAGAAGGATACCACCGCGTCCCAGGACTCCTCGCTGCCGGCCATCGACTCGACCACGGCCGGCAGCGACAAGTCACTGCCTACTCCTGAGATGAGGGCACGGTGAGGTTCACACTCTGCCAGCGTATGCCGCGCTGTGTCCCCCGGCAGTAGACGCAGTGGTATCAGAAACGACCTGGACCAACTTTACTCAGCTTTTGTATGCATGACGGTCACCATCCTGCGGAAAATCTTAGCACCGCGATTTGGAAACTCAAACTATCCGTTCCACGCCAAGTAGTAATAACTTTTGACCGAGTGGACCGATTTTAATGAAATATAGACTAAGTGTCACCTCAAGATACCTCTATGACTACATATTTACAATTCCTTAAATCTTTTGAAAAGAGTCGCACAAAAATGTCAATATTACATGTGAATTTTAAAATATTCCTCTTTCTCTTGACGGAAGATTTTAGACAAACACTGAAGCACTTAATTCTTTATTTATTACTAGAAGCATGAATTTTCATACCCTTAACTTAAGAAATCAGAGGTTTCCCATACAAACTTTTATCCCTATAACCCATTTAGGGATATTTTTGAGACAAAAAGTAGCCTATGTCCTTCGACGGGATGCTATCTATCTCCTTGCCAAATTCTATCGAAATCCGTTCCGTAAATTAGGCATGAAAAGGCAAGGCATACAGACAGACCATACAGAGTTCTTTTTTTTTTCTTTTTTTCTTTTTAAAAAAACGTTGCCCCACACTGGGTATTTCTCCTGTATCGTGGGTGCGTTTACAAACATTCAAACTCACATACACAAACAGCCAGACCCGGAACAACTACTTGTAGGTCATACAAATATTTGTTCCGTGCGGGAATCGAACCCGCGACACGCAGCGCAGCAGTCAATCGCTTAACCACTGCGCCAACCGTGCCGTCGAGGTTACTTTATCGTCGAGTTACTTTTGTAAATTTATAATATTAGTAAAGATTAGTTAGGATAAACTTGATTAAACTAGAATTAGAAGGCAAAAATATCTTTATCAAATTTTCATTCGTTATTTAATCACTGTTATTTCGACTAGTTACCTTTTAAGGAACTTTAATAGCTGATTATCCAATTATTAAGGACGCTATCACAAAATCTGACAAAAAAATTGCAGTTTTTCGGTTCATTTTGCGGTTAAATTTAACTAAACCAAATGTAACTAATAATTGCCACATATAGATTACTCCTTTATCTCCATTGGTAGCAATTTTTGTTTCGAAAATGTTGGTTAATAATATTGTAAAAAATAATTTCCGTTGCCTCTTCACACAAAATTGACGATATCGTGTTGAGTTTAGGAACATTTTTCGTCAATATAATAACATAAATTTTGTTATTAAAAATATTTTATGTAAGCAGACATGTTCAACTCAAAAAGTTATAGGCATAAAGAACAATCAAAATCTTACAAATAATCTCAGAAAATAATGTTGAAAAAAGTATATTTTTTTTAAAACATTGTCGGTAATGTTTTTTTTCCTATTATTTAACAAACCAATCAAGAAATTTATCCGTGTGATAAAATAAAAAAAATATTTTATGATTATACAATATCTTCATTAAGTAAGCGAACGGCGAAATAAGCTATATTTTCGAGAGCGCAAAAGTGATGAAACTATTAACAGGTGCTGAGACTGACACGAATGGTTTATCACCACGAAAACTGTACTTTTACAGTTACACAGACTTAATGTTTCAATTATTTCAAGCTTTCTCACAAATTGGATAAGAAATTAAAACGTTTTTGTGATAGCACCCTTAACTGCATTTTGTAGCCAATTTTATCTATTAACATTTTACATGCCAGTTATAAGATAAAATGAATCGATATCTAACTTGTTATATAAGTTATTATTATGAGACAAGATACATACTAACATCTTCCCAGACTAAATTATTATTATTCATCTTGTCAAGTTTTAAATATTTAATTGTTGATCATACAAAAAATTAGGATCTGTAGTTTCGGTGGTACCAAATTTCAACTGAATCGGTCCAGTAGATTCAGAGCAAATCGGCTGTGACAGACCCGTGAGTGTGATGTTAAATGGAATCAAGTTTTTATAACTAAACAGACAGTTATGCTGCTGGGGAGTTTGTTTCGCCACTTCTTTTTCCTAGCTAGAGCACTAGGAAGTGGTGAAGGACGGACGTTCTCGGGGGACTGTCTTATGTAAATTTGACGTTCGAAAAGTGCTGATTCTCAGCCTAGTTTGAATAAATGACTTGATTTTAATCCTTTATGGGTTCCCTTTTTACCTTTTGAGATACGGAACCCTAAAAAAATACAGGGTGGCAGGGACATCGACGCGCAACCTGTTAAATTAAAATTCTTTATTGCATTCATGTGTACATTTAGTTGTTACAATTAGGTAGTTCCAACATGAAACCCGGTTAGGGCACGGCACCATATTAATAATAAAAATAACAATAATAATTATTATAAGTATATATTATAATAATTATTGCAATCATTATAGCACAATAATTTTAACATAATAATAATAAAAGTGTGTATGTGTGCTTTTTTATGAGTATATTATAATATGTAATTATTTATCTAGCTATCTTATTGTATTAAATAATTTGTTCTAGGTATTCAGCGACCATGTAGTTCAGTAGATAATTCTGAAACCCCCTGCGTTTGTAATGTTTCGGAGTTTTGAATAGGTACCTATATTTAGGTATGTGTTATGAAGATTGACGAAATACTGAGGACATTAACGGTGGAACAACGTTATTTCTTAGAAATACATTTACTTTTAATTTACTAATACTACATATTATCTAGTAATGGCTTTACCACTTTAGCAACAATTCCCATCAAATTGAAACTTCAATAAGGTTGAAACTATCTAATTGTCACGTAGACAAAAAGACCAAGGTCTATTTTTGACATTGAACCATAAGAGGATACGCTAAGGTAACCCGCGAAATTAAAAACTTCTTACGTTTTTGCAATTTACAGGTCAGTGTAAGGTTGTATGTTTATTAAAACATGATTTGCTACCGTAATATTATATGACTTTACAAAATTATAATCATTAGAATCAGCAATACAACTCCTTAAGTTAGAATTGGCCTCTTGTCAGATGTCATGAAAACATTTTGGTAATTTATTAAATAAAATGTGCGCTTGCCTTTACGATGTTATGGTAATTAAGATGACGACTATAATTATTTTTATGAATGTGAGCTCAGTGCTGTGCCCCTCATCTTATTTAGGCCAAGTTTATCTTTAGTAGCAGACCCTTATAAAGACTTTCTTTATCCACAGATCCGCAATGTCTTGATAAAAAAACCGTGTCGTTTTTCAAATAAGTTGCAGAATTTAGATTTTCCGTAAAAACAAATTAATTGTTCTTATGGGAGAAATCTAACTTGGAGAGATGAATGAATTATTATAATTCTGTAAATAAATATTTGTTATGGTCGCGAATCATATTCTGATCAAGATAAAACCGAACCTGCAAATTGCAAAAAACGTAAGAAATTTTTAATTTCTCGGGCTACAGCTGCTGATTCACCAAACTCAAACTCAAAGCATTTATTTCAAATAAACCAGTTACTGGCACTTTTGAATTGTCAAGGGGTCGGTCAGTCAGAGAGATGAAGCTAGTTGTCCATTCCAAAGCGTAGTAGGTTCCTGTGGAGAAGAACGGGGAAGAAACTCCACGGACACTATTTTTAATCAAAATATTGTGACAAAGTATTGGTTACATCATTCATGTTGAAATTATACATGTGAGGACACCTTAAGTTACATTCACATTAAGGTCATTATTTATTATTGTAAGTACAAACTGACTGACTGTGTTGTGTAGTATTGTTTATTATTGTTTTATGTAATCGCAGTCATTCATGGGTTAATGTTACATATTTTGTTAATATTATCATGATCCTAATATCGCGATATTTCAAGATTTCCTAAAATCTAGTGATATTATCACGATACCGCCTATTACACCATCAATATTACCACGGTATCGTGATAATATTGAAAATGTAATATGCGTAGTAAATACAATCTGTGGCATGTGTGGTTACCGCAAGACAGCAGGAATTTTAATTATCTACATAAAGAGATTTTTTGAAAATTCTGGTCTTTGATATCAACACAAACTGATAAATTCACGTCTTCTTCCCATGGGGGTAAGGCAGAAACTACTTCTGCTTCGTTTACGTTGATACATGCGGGATATACTATGGGTTTCACTTTGACAGTACAACAACATTCATTGCGTTATTTACGTTGCTGAGCAGACACAGTTTTCGAACATATGAAGCAATCTATTAGCATTAAGGTGGATCCCCAGCTGCAACTCGCGAAATTCAAGTTTTCTTACGAATTTTCCAATTTACAGGTCAGTCTCAAGTTCTATCTTAATTAAAATAATATGATTCGCGACTATAACAGACATGTCTTTACAGAATTATAATCAAAATACTCTCTAAGTTAGATTTGTTCCCCAATGTTATTATTTCATGAAAAAGTCATTCAATGGAACAAATCTAACTTAAGAGGCTGACAACAGATAAACCGCTGTCACTGTCAGATTGCAATAAAAGAAAGAGATGCGTGATGATGACACAACATATGGCGTAAAAATGTAAATAAAATCGTATAAAATTAATAAACATTAATACATCACCGGATGCAGTTTGGCATTTGCAATTTTATGGTATACTTTTAATCATAATAATAAATGTTAACGAAGGGATAAACTGCTTTTAAAAATAATTAGGAGTTGTGTTTGAAGATTTTTTTGATGTATTAATGTTTAATTACGCACAAAAGACTTGAAAATAACATACTGTTTTTGTTTTAGAAAAAATACACTGCTTTAAAAAAAACCGACTTAGTGCGAGTCGGACTCGCGCACGAAGGGTTCCGTATCAGTATCTAGAAAAATGGCAAAAAAATCATGTTTGTTGTATGGGATAAATATTTAAATATTTTTTTTTATTTTAATTTAATTATTTTTTTTTAAAGTGAATATATAACTTAATATTCTGTGAATATTTCAAGCGTATACCTGTTTCCATTATCAATATCGAGCATAAACGAGCAAAAAAAATCACGTTTGTTGTATGCGAGCCCCCTTAAATATTTTTTTTATTCTGTTTTTTTTTTGTATTTGTTGTTATAGCGGCAACAGAAATACATCATCTGTGAAAATTTCAATTGTCTAACTATCACGGTTCATGAGATACAGCCTGGTGACAGACGGACAGACAGACGGACGGCGGAGCCTTAGTAATAGGGTTCCCGTTTTACCCTTTGGGTACGGAACCCTAAAAAGGACCTCGATGTCAACTGTAACTTGAAAACGAGAGCTTGCAAAGAAAATATACCTATGTTGTCATCCGTATTTATTAAATATGTTGATAACTGTTTTTGTAATTAAGTTTTGTAATATCTCACTGACTGTTTCAAAATGAGTAAACGAGGCGCTGTTTTGACAATATGGCGCAAGTTCATTCCTATTCTTAATTGAATCGCATTGTATATGTTACGCTACTAAGATGCTGGCCATAATACACGCATATCAAGTTTGTTTTATTTGGCAGTGTTTTTTATCCACTGTTTTTATCTGAGATCAGGCAGGAAATCAGATATGTATTCTTATTTTAAAATAAAACCGGCCATGTGCGAGTCGTTCCGTATCATTATCTATAAAAACCGGCCAAGTGCGAGTCGGACTCGCGCATGAAGGGTTCCGTACCATTATCTATAAAAATAGCAAAAAAATCACGTTTGTTGTATGGGAGCCCCCCTTAAATATTTGTTTTATTTTAATTTAATTATTTATTTTTAAAGTGAATATATAATTAAATATTCTGTGAATATTTCAAGAGTCTACCTGTTGCCGTTATCAATATCAAGCAAAAACTACCAAAAAACACGTTTGTTGTATGGGAGCCCCCTTAAATATTTATTTTATTCTGTTTTTTAGTATTTGTTGTTATAGCGGCAACAGAAATACATCATCTGTAAAAATGTCAACTGTGTAATTATCACGGTTCACGAGATACAGCCTGGTGACAGACGGACAGACAGACAGACAGACGGCGGAGCTTTAGTAATAGGGTTCCGGTTTTACCCTTTGGGTACGGAACCCTAAAAACGGCAAAAAAATCACATTTGTTGTATGGGAGCGCCCTTAGATATTTATGTTATTCTGGTTTTTAGTATTTGTTGCTATATCGGCAACAGAAATACATGATCTGTGAAAATTTCAACTGTCTAACTATCACGGTTCATGAGATACAGCCTGGTGACAGACGGACAGACAGACAGACAGACGGCGGAGCCTTAGTAATAGGGTTCCCGTTTTACACTTTGGGTACGGAACCCTAAAAACGACTTTTGACAAAAACCACCTCAGTAATTAATACTATCTTACTGCATCTCCTAAATGTTACTGATAGCATCTTATATACTACCTGCTCTTCTTAAATAGACACGTGTATCTCACGATTCGTCGTGATTTGTGTGAGAACGTTCTGCCTCAAAAAATCTTTTGAATTAATTTCAGGTTTGAATTAAATATAACTTTGTTGGTACCTCCATTATAAGTACCTAATACGAAACCAATATGGTTCCAGCTAGAAGAAGACTTTCTCCTCAATTTTCTTCCGTTACCTAAAGCATAAGAAATGGCTTAATTTAGTTTAAACATTATAATTTATAAACTTACAAAATCTTGCAACGTAAGTGGCAGTACTATTCTGTACAAAAAAACCGACCGAGTGCTTGTCGGACCACGCACAACGAAGGGTTCCGTACGCAGTTGGGATTATTTTATCCCAAGAACAAACTCAACATTGTAGTTGAAAAACATGTTTTCCCATACATTCCAACAGCAAATATAAGTTTATACGCACAATATTAAGAGATTTACCATGACCATAGGTTTTATTATAGAGTTTCTGTAAGTATAGAATTTATACTCTGTATTAAAAAAAAAGGCTTAATAATTTCGGAGATAGGAGTGTGGTAAACTTTCATAAATTTTCTTAAATAACTTTGAAATTTAAAATGGAGGCCCTCACAGTAAGCCCTTGCATTTAACGTCAAACGACACAGTTTGTAAAACTTTTTTTTTTAATTTTCTAATTTGTCCCCCAAAAGTGACCCCATATTCAAAATTTATTTATTTACGTTACACATCCGTGTTTGGGTTACCGTAGGTAATTCATATATTATATATATAAATGTGTCCGTATACGGTGTGGCAAAAATGAAGGGTGTCGTACAGACCATCAAACTGAACAACTTTCTCCCGGGGACCAACATCGTAATCGTGAAAAAAAAAACTGTCAGCCCATACAAAACTTAAATACCTACTCGACCAAAAAATTGCCTTTTAATTGACCGGGCACTCATTTAAATTTCAAATAACCAACTAACCACTCTTTGCTAGCAAGTATGGGACGACTGATAACTTTTTCGTGATTACGATGTTGGTCCCCGGGAGAAAGTTGTTCAGTTTGATGGTCTGTACGACACTCTTAATTTTCGCTACACCACACATTCTATATTAAATTTCAACTTAATCGGTCCATTAGATTCGGAGCAAATTGGCTGTGACAGACACACGAGTGATCCTATAAGGGTTCTGCTTTTAATTCTGACGTACCATAATGTTCCCACCGCTGGGACACCGCCCCTCCTCTCGGTGGGCCGTAATCCACCACGCGGGCCCAGCGCGGGTTGGTGTCACAAGTCTTAGAATTTTTGGTTCTAGAACATTGAATTCCATTCGATGTTGTGTTTCCATGCGATTTTTTCCTTCACCGTTTTGAGAGCAGTGGTGATTATACAATTTACACAAAGTTAAGCGCCTGTCTGGGTTCGAACGTACGACCTACCTCGGCCGTTACCACAGAGCCACCACCGCTCTCGTCACCACTGCTCTGGACGTACGGAACCCTAAAAATTACTTCCGTGTCCGCACTTACCGGAACAAAGTTATAACACTGTTATTGTTGACAACCAACACTACCTACGGATTTAGCAGCTTGCTCTATCGTAAGATTTTTCAGAATACTCGCGGGCCCTACTTTTAGCAGAAAGGTGACAGGAACTATGGTATTTTTTATTTATTTATTAATAACCAACTTATATTAACAGTTTGCACCACACATAAAAATTATCGGTCAATATTAGTAATTAAGTACACATAAAATCATAAAATGAGGTTTACATACAATTTGACAAAATTAGATAAAATCATATAAAATTGGATAACATCAGATAAAACTAGAGAAACAAAGATAAAATTAGGGAAACAATGATAAAATTAGAGAAACAATGATAAAATTAGAGAAACAATGATAAAATTAGAGAAACAAAGATAAAATTAGAGAAACAATGATAAAATTAGAGAAACAAAGATAAAATTAGAGAAACAATGATAAAATTAGACAAAATAAGATAAAATTGGAATAAAATGGTAACAAGATACATTTAATTTATTTACTCCAAGGAGATGGTACTGGGAGTGGCAATGGACTCCAGGTATTGATTAACAGTGTTCAGGAATGTCAGTTCAGTATCCGCGAAGACATCTGTGGATTCGTCGTATAGTAGAATGTTGTTAATATGGGTGAGGGCTAGGTACAATGGACTGGCCTAAGGGTTATGGTACTGATTTGAGGTATTGAGAACGAATAACGTTGGCGAGGGCGTAATGTGTGTCTAATGGGTAGTGGGATATTGAAGGAGATGTACTGCAGTAACGAGGGATTGAAGTGGGTACCACGAATTAGGCGGATGAAATATTTTACCAGACTAAGATTTCTCCTTACTTCTAAACTTTGGTACCCCACCATACCTAGCACAAATGGTGTTGGTAGGAACTATGTGGACATGGTCGTTGGTATGTTTCTCAGCTTTTTAATTGATTATTGTCGACTTATGAGGTCGTGAGCGCCAGTACCTATAAGTATTACAAGCTGTCCTTTGTATAAGAAGTGAAGTCGACCGAGGGATATGCATTACAATGATACTTACATACGGGCGTTGGACTGGTAAACTGTTGTCACTTGTGGAATATTACAGCTACTGACAGCTACATAGTTATAACTAAAGCCCTCTAGGCATATAACTTATATTAGCATTGCTCACATAAGTACAACAAATAAGCTCAAATAAGTAACAAACAAACTCAGGGGTCAGCCCTGTTTTTCTGGTTGGGAAATTATCAAATAACTTCTCCCGCTCTGGTGTCAGACTTTTACTGACTAAAACCCACCCGTGTTCAGCGTGCCGTGGGTCAGCCCCTGAGTTTGTTTCGCCATTTCTTCTCAGGGGTCGGAAGGAAATGTCGACTCCATTTGCGTATTTTTTTCTTTTAGGGTTCCGTATTACCGAATGAAAAAACGGAACTTATAGTATCACTCGTGTGTCTGTCTGTCTGTCCGTGTGTCACAGTCAATATGCTCCAACTCTAATGGATCGATTCAGTTGAAATTTGGTACAAATATCAATTTCTGTGACCAAACACGGACGTGTTACGTTAATAAATGATTTTTTAATAATTATGCGGGTCACTTTTGGGAGACCCATATGAAAATTTTAAAAAGTTTTGCGCCCCTTTACCGTGCGTGTGAGCTTACTGTGAGGGTCTCAAGCATATAATTATAAATATATATTTTTTTATAGTTTTAAAGTTATTTAAGAAAATAGATGATAATTCTAATAAATTTAACATTATCTATTTACATTACTACATCTCCGAAACTACAGAGCCAAAAGTTTTGGAGAAATACAGAAAATAGTTCTATACCTACTTATAGATTACAGGAAAACCTCTAAGACGTCTATGGTCTTAAAATAACATGGTAAATCTCCCAATATTGTGAGTAAAAACTTACATTTGCAGTTGGGATGTATGGGTGATCATGTTTTTCAACTAGGTACAATAAGTTTGTTCTTGGGATAAATTTCATCTTAACTACGGAACCCTTCACTGTGCGTCGTCCGACACCCACTCGGCTTGTTTTATTTTTTCAATAATTATGGCCCGTAAAAGTGATTCCGATATCCTATTCAGAGAATACACAATTTCTATGGGGCAAAATTACTTCAAAAGTATCTAAATAACGTTTAGATGAGAATAGCAAAAGAACAGAACAGCCTAATATGTATAAAGCGTATTTCCACTGCTGTCAGCAAACAAAGTTTACCAATGCGCAACGATAATGCTTAAAAAATATATTTAATATTCAAATTACGAACATTTTACTTTTTATATTATCAGTTTGTTACTAAGTGAAAGGAAGTGGATCTATGTTGCCATTACGGAAAAGGAAGTGGGTCATAGAGAAACCCTAGGAATGAGGTGAAAATATAAGTTAATGGGTGGGAAAATTTGATAGTTCAATTAGTGCGTTCATATGGCTTCATGAAATTGATACGCGTTTACAACCAGATAGTGTGTACAATAGGTTTAGGTAGATATTTTGTAAATAAAGCTATAGGCACGGCTTCGTTTCCTATGTACCTACCTAGATAGAGGAACCTACGAGGTATACGAAGTAGATTTTTGTAAAAACCAACAATGGAATTTTGGTTTAGGTACTCCAAAAACGAGTTCACGGTCCCTTTGATCACTTTGTTCTATTAATCATTGTTTCGGGTTTTGCCATGAAGCTTTATCTCATAATCTGATCCTGTAGGGTACTTAATTTAATTTTTCTTACCAAATTGTAGAAATATTGAACATAATATTAGTTGAAATCATTTCAAACACAGATTATCGTTATTCTGACCTGCTTTTTAATTTAATTATAATATTAATTACCACATTTGTACGCTAATACTTGAACAATCATTAAGTTTTCCTAATGGATTTCGGTGATTCAATTTTTACGGATTACAGAATTGGATCATTAAAATTAATAGCGGTTTTAGACGATTAGTAGACGACAAGGCAACAAAAGATTTCAACAAATGCATTATCATTGCATAATAGGGCTATAATTATGTTAATGCACCTGGCATTCATAAAAAATAATTACGGCATTTGAAAATACATTCCTTCCATTAATAGATTTGAAAAAAGAATAGCCTAGCTATGCATTAAAAGTAACTCTACTTTTCAAAACATCACAACATGCAAGTAGCTCTACTTCGTTTTACTCTAGTTTCTCTATGTTCAAAACTTTTAGAGACTTTTTTTACCCTTTAAACCTCAAAACCTCCAGCTGTAGAGCGTTGTCATATTGATATGCCATTCCCTGTGGCATGCCAGTGCCAGCCGGTCGGAGGTCGTCGCTGATGCGTGTACGTAACCTAATACCTGGGCTAGACTTACCGCGGCCGCGTCGCGGTTCCAACGGTTGTGCAATGTGCATTCGCTGACAATATGTGACTGCGGCAGTATCGGGTCTGTTGTCTATGAATCGAAAATAATTTATGGGGGAATGTTTAGAAATTGCAATAGGCACTGGATATTGAATATCTAGTGCCTATTGCAATTTCTAAACATTCAGTCAAAGTCAAATTATTTATTTCAAATAGGCACATAAACTTTCAAATAGGCACTTTTGAACGTCAATATTTACAAAAAAATTGAATCGATTCTAGTCACCCCTTCCAAAATGTACTTTCGTATGGAGAAGAATGGACAAGAAACTCCACCGTTAAGGCTCGTACAGACTGGTGCGATATCGCGGGTGCGACGCGAAACTAGTAGCACAATTTCTTTGTCGGTGCCTGTCGCGCCTGCAATATTGCACCAGTCTGTATGAGCCTTTACTCTTTTAAAATGTTTTCCAATATTTTGTATAGGTACATTAATTATAAACCTAATTATATGTGAAGCCGATGCACCTAGAATAAAATTACCATACCACAATAGGAATAGGTAAAAATAATGAAAAATTAAGCAATGACAGATACATTATTTGATATAGATACAAAGTGCTCATATAAATTTACAAATATTGTAAAAGTAGGTATACATTTTCCTAATGATTTTAAGGTCATTGTGTGAGTTAAGGTAATCACAAAATGTAAAATAAATGTCATAATAATGATAAATTATACAATTAAAATAAAATAGCCACCAATTTGATTTTATCTAGACTTGATTACATGGAACTTAAACTTAACTGGTGTACTATAAAGTTATAAGTAAGTACACCTAAGCTCTGCCTAAACCTTCGGGGATTACAGGTGTGATGTTATGTTATGTTATTATATCTAGAAATCTTGATCAACTGCGAAAGTATGAAATGTTGCAATTTAAAAAAAAAGGTTTTGATTACATCATGGAAATGACATGCACATGCTGGAATTGCTTTTTCTATCTCGCCGAAGAGCAGTATATAAATTATTAAGTAAATACCTACCTACTGACCCAGTAATACCTACCTACCGATACATTTGAACTGTATTTACCGATAAAGAAACAACTCTATTGAAAGCGAAGTACTAGATCCGTGAAAGTAACACACATACAAAATGACAATATTGTTCGCAATAGGTTTCATTTTGACAATTAACCCACGTTCATTACGTTATTTACGTTGTTGAGCTGACGAATTTATGAAACCTATGAAGGAATGGACTAGCAATATGCTTCAAAACTCTCGGATTTTGATAGAAAGTTATGTTACGCAATTTAGGGTGTTTATATCAATATGGCCAATACAAGCAATAAAACTAAAATCAGTATTCTTTTACATTCTATCGATTATTATCTTCGGTCCACGATGTAACACCAAGAGAATGGCATTTATCTTAATACCTATCAGTAGCTAGAAAAACGAAAAGTACCTTTTTATCTATTATTGAAAACCTGATAATTTTATGTAGATACGTCTCTAGAAAACAGCGCTCCTTGTATGCGCCAAGCTATTCTTCCAATATCTGCATAAATCACACACACTGTTCAACGCATACAATTCTACATTAATTTTATAAAAGTTAAAATATAATGTGACTAGCTTTTGCCCGCGGTTTCGCTCGCGTGGAGGTCGGAAATTATTTCACGGGGACATTAAACCGTGATAAGTATAAATAAGTATCCTTTGTCTTAAACCCAGGTCATGACCTACCAAACCGCCAAACCTCTTCAACTGTTTTAGCGTGAAAGTTTAACAAACAAACAAACTCACTTTCGCTTTTATAATATTAGTTAGGATTAGGCAACAATATTTCTGAAAAGGTGAGAGAGATATTAAACAACAAAAAATAACCTTAAATAAAAAAAGATTGTGACAGCTATTTTTTTTAAACAATCCAATCGGCCTTGCACCCGGTCAAGGGAAAAAAACCGGAAAATATAAAATTATCGTTATTTATCAAATCGACACGAATATTGGATTGGTTACTGGCCAAGGAGTGCAAATGACAAATACTTGTCGTTATCAGGTGGCCGATAAGCGCTATCTTTCCACTCCAAGCGACTTCATAAATAGCTGGTCATCGGACCGACATTGATAGTTTGTATTCGAAGGCTGAACGATTAGGTCCGTGATCCGATTAAAACAAATAAAAAATTGTCTATTAGCGCTCCAAATTCAAATTATAGCCGCGCCCAATTTTGTACATTCCTTTTAATCTTTTTTAATAAATAAAATAATTATTGAGCTTGACTGAATATTTTAAAGTATTTTTTATCAAATGGAGGATGAGTGAAGATAGTTAAAGAATAATACATAGTGAGATGTGGTATAAACATAACGAAATCGAGAATATTCTGTATCGTGCGTGTGAATTACTTTTTCGGACTTACTTTTGTGTTTCTTGACGACTTGCGTATTCATCGAGGATTTCTAAATGAAGATGTCTCCCAAACAGAAAGCCAGCAGTAGCGTGAGTTTTTAATATTATATTTAATACTAGCTGTGCCTACGGCTTCGGCTCATTATGACTGTGTGTTCTATTGGCATTATAAGTTTATGGAAACGTAAAGTTATAGCATATTCATAATATCGTCTACAACATCGTTTGATTTAGTTAATTTAAACCAATACTTGTATTTATCACTAGATGAACCCACTAGAGACGTTGTCCTGTCCAAATTTCAATAATTCATACAAAATTCCCATAGAAATTTCCCAATTATCCCGATAACTTCTCAATTTTTCCCCTTCATAAGAACTTTTCTCGGATTTCAAAAAATAATGAAAAAAAATTTTGCCGAACCGGTCCAGCCGTCCTCGAGTTTATCGCTTAGCAACATATTTAGCCATTTATTTTTATTTATATAGATAGATTATAAAAGAAATATGTTTCTAATGAAAAAAAAGTTTTTATGTGCTCTGCGGTTACCGGCTATCGAAGAACATAATAACTCCATGTGCATGTTTACCTATGTTGTATTACACTAAATACAGATAATCAACTACCGTTGTCCGTCATTCTCATTACCTCAAATGTAATATTCAAAGCTTAGCATGAAACAAGATTCATTTAAAATTAATCATGCCTGTGAAACTGTAAGGCTCGTACAGACTCGCGCGATATCGCGGGCGCGACAGGCACCGACAAAGAAAATGTGCTACTATAGTGTCGCGTCGCGCCCGCGATATCGCACTAGTCTGTACGAGCCTTTATCGTTTAAAAGGAATTTAGGAATATAGTAAGGTATGAATACAAGGTGAAGAATCCTCAATGTAGCAATAATACAATTATATTCTGACTATAGTGACTAGTGAACTGGCAAAATGTGGGTGTATTATATATTATTAGGTACACCTCTGCCTACCCCTTCGGGGATTACAGGCGTGATGTTGTTATGTTATCTAGTACATGAATACGTTTTAAGGGAATCGTACCTCAAGAGGAAAAACGGAACCCTTATAGGATCACTCGTGTGTCTGTCTGGCTATCTGGCTGTCTGTCAGGTCTGCCTATCCGTCCGTCACAGCCGATTTGCTCCGAATCTACTGGACCGATTAAGTTAAAATTTGGTACACATATGAACTTCTGTGACCCCAACACGGACGTCTAACGTAAATAAATGAATTTGGAATATGAGGGTCACTTTTATGGGGGCAAATTAGGAAAAAAAAAGAACGTTTTTCAAACTGTACCGTGTGACATATCAAATGAAAAGGCTCGTTGTAAGGATTTCAGATATAATTTTTTTATAATATTTAAATAAACACTTTTAAAATTATTTAAGAACATAGATTAAAATTGACCATTCCCCCTTATCTTCGAAACTACAGAACCTACAATTTTGAAAAACATACACAAATCTCTCAATATTGTGCGTACAAACTTACATTGCAGTTGGAATGCATGAGCCCATACATGAGGGAACATGCTTTTCAACTACAATGTTAAGCTTTTACTTAGGATAAATTAATCCCAACTACGGAAGCCTGCATTGTACGTGGTCCGACACGCACTTGACTGGTTTTTTTTCCATACGTACTAATAATTAATAGGTAATAATAATTATTTTATTTTTTATTCGTAATTATTTAGGCAATACTTCTTCTGAAAATGACAGTTTTAAATATCGATAAAGACAATTTTAATTGTCCATAAGCACCTCCCATACACGTCAGTGGATATTTTCAGCCTTATTATAAAACATTTATACTTGCGTCATAATGTACGATACTTTAGTCCTACATATTTTTATTAACATTATAATGTCGTTATCTTTGCTGGTAAATTAAACAAGTTTCAACAACGACCTCTTGTCTGTCTTATATCCATATTAATGTAGTTAAAATTAGGTAAAATTTAAAAATTGTAGGTGGTAATAAATTTGAATGACATAAAATTATTTAAAATAGTAACAACCAGTAGAATTTAAATTTATCTACGTAACTATTCAAACTGAAATCTTCTTTGTATCATAAAATAAACTGAACTAGAAGGTAGGCAAAGCTGTTTTTTTTTTTAAACACTCTAATCTCTGGTACTAGATAAAAATATAAAAATATTTTTTCAAATACGGGCGATTTGAAAAAATATTTTTGTATTTGATAGCTTAATTCATGAGGAAGGTATACGGTACGGCGGGGTACGATAGGTAGGTAAGGTGTCTTGGGGAAGGTTCTTCAGGGCTATTTTTAACGTCACGCTACCATTCTTAGGAGCCCAGTAAAAAGAAAAAAACCGGCCAAGTGCGAGTCGGACTCGCGCACGAAGGGTTCCGTACCATTATCTATAAAAACGGCAAAAAAATCACGTTTGTTGTATGGGAGCGCCCCTTAAATATTTGTTTTATTTTAATTTAATTATTTATTTTTAAAGTGAATATGTAACTAAATATTCTGTGAATATTTCAAGCTGTTGCCGTTATCAATATCGAGCAAAAACGAGCAAAAAAATCACATTTGTTGTATGGGGAGCCCCCTTAAATATTTATTTTATTCTGTTTTTTAGTATTTTTTGTTATAGCGGCAACAGAAATACATCATCTGTGAAAATTTGAACTGTCTAACTATCCCGGTGCATGAGATACAGCATGGTGATAGACGGACAGACAGACAGACAGACAGACGGACAGACAGACAGACGGCGGAGCCTTAGTAATAGGGTTCCCGTTTTTAAAAAAGAATGACCGCTAAGCGAAAACGAAGTAACGATTATATATTTTATGTTAAACAAGAAATTTCACGCGGATGAAGTCGCGGGCAGAAGGTAGTAGTTTCAATAAATTGCTCACCATAGTAAAGCACGAAATAATCTTGTTACCGGATTAGTAGATTAATTTAAGCTGAGGTGTTACCGCACCTATAAAGCCCTAAACATTCAGTAATTGGAAATTAAAAACACGTTTTTCTTGTGTTTTATATTCCCTACTCTCTTAAACTCATGTAAGGGCGCCCACACAAAACCGCGATGCGATGCGATATTATGATTGATAGTACAGATTTATGCGCAGATATTTGCGATGCGTTGCGAATTCGCAGTTATGTGTGGGAGCCCTAAGCAAGGTTTTTGAAAAATCCATATCATTCATATACACGGTGTATTCCACGCGCAAATAATGATGTTACAGTCAATTTAAAATCTGCTGATTCATACATAAATAGAAGTGCATTATCTACACGGTTAAATTTCTACGATGGGGATCTAGAATAATGTTCTGAGTTCATGGTTAAGGCCACGAGCTTAATCTTGCACGATATCGCGGGCGCGATAGGCAGCGCGACACTTACCATGAAGTTTTCATAGAAATTGTGCTACTAGTGTCGCGTCGTGCCTGTCTGCGGGAACCTTAACAGTTTGCGCGTCGAAATCCCTTACATCGTGTATTAACTAGCTGTTGCTCACGACTACGTCTGCGTAAACTGTGGATTTCATCGTAAATATTTAGGATCAAAAGTACCCTAAGTGCTTCTCCAGGCTTTCTTTTTGTCAAGTTTCATTACGATCGGTTTAGTAATTTAGCCTTGATGAGGTAACAAACACACAAACAGACAGGACTTTCACATTTGTAATATCAGTGTGATTGTACAAGTACATTTTACAATAATTATAAAAATGGGCCTCGAAGATAGTGTCAATGAATCATGACTTATTTTTCTCACATTATCAATACAACGCCGTTGAATTGTTTACTCTCTTATTACCGGTAAATGTAACTCCATTATTATCTTACTATACAAAAGATAGCGTTCCTGAGACCTAGATTTTACGCAATAGTAGGAGAAACACTTGAGCACAATAACAGCTGGGGTATAATAAGTATGTTACTCAATTCAGCTCTTCAACTGGTTTTGTAATACAAATGAGTAGTAGGCTATTTTACAATAATACGACTTGGAACTCAGTTGTGTATTCAATCAAGAACTAAGTACTAATGTAGACGTTTACATTGAAAACCAGTGCGTTAATAGACAACAAATCCCTTATATTTCACATACGCATGAGTTCGAGATCGAGACGAAACTTAGCGTATAGATCTATACTTTCGCTTCGACCTCCGGTAGAATTTGACAGATCTTCGATTTAGACAGATTGAAGCGTAAGTTTACGCTAAGTTACGCCTTCTTACAGTACCATTCAAACTTTATGGCGGTTCGGAATATGAGGCGAGTCACTGCGCAGTAACGAATGCATGTGTCATCGGGGGTGAGGGGTGCGGTACTGCGCAGCCAGTGGCGCACTTCAGAGCCGCCATAAAGTTTGACGCGAACTATACCCATAGTTTCATTCTGCCCATTTTCACTAACATTAGGCGACACCATAATGCAATGCCTAAACAAACGCGTATTGTTCCATTTTCAAAGCTCCGCTCAAAATCCAAGAGCGCGCTTTTATGTAGGCATTAATTTAGTTGTCGCCTCGTGTTAGTGAACACGAGCATAATTCTTTGAAAACTAAAGCTTCAACACTTGCTTCACACTGTGTGGATACAGAAGCGAGTGGGAAAAAAGTGAGGGCGAATTCTAAAGAATAACTTGACAGTTTACAGCCTTCGTGAACATCTTACAGTCGTACAAGAATTGAACAAGACTAATTGTAGATATGTGTTACGATTTACGATCTATAAAACATCTTATAACATAATGCCATTTGATGACTTAATATACACGAAGTATATCAGTTTTCTAGCTTGTCAGTCTAGTTCTGTATTAGATTATTTTTATTTTTGCTTTATTTACGTGCTTCGAATTAATATAAAACGTTTTTTATCATCCTTTATACTTCAATAAGATTTCCCTTCTTATTTTGATCGATCAATAACTATGTCGTTTTATCATTTTTGAATTGACATCAATAGCCAGGTCTCGAGGTTTCTCCCTTATCAGTGAGAAATGACTACAGGGGTACACTGATATCATCGTGTTGCAATTCTATGACGTCATATAAACAAACGTATTCATATATTTATTCAAGTAAACATAGTCGTCTTGATAAAACGTGGAATTGTATGCATTTTGTCTAGTAATTAATTTTCCTGTTGGTAAAAGCAAACCTTACACCAATCGCATAAGATGTGTAAAATCTGACATCTCACTTTGGTAATAAGCAACTTAGCAGCGACAGAAATTAACCTCAAAATTTTAAAAACTAAATACTGAAATATGTATTCGAATAATTATTAATTTCTAGCGGTCGCCCAGTGGTCGATATATAATATGCTCTAAGGGTCGAAATTCGACCCCCTCTACTTACAATCTCTATAGTACTTACTAATTCCATGAGTATACTAATTCCATACTATTATAAACTACTTACTAGTTCCATGAAATTAAAAAGTACTTACATAATCCATGCTCAAGCTGTCACTTCCTGTTACACACGTCCGTCCCTTTTCACGAAGTCACTCCCATAGAAAGCGGCGAGAGAAAAGTTGTTACACATCAAAAAACATGCTCTATACATATACACAAGATGGACACGACAGCATGACAATAAATTAAACTGCGTGTAACTAATCCCGTTCCCCGTCTGCATACGAAAATTTAATCAAATATATCCAATGGTTTTGTTTGTCACTCGAGATTGGCAAAACCTTTAGTCGGCCCATCACTAATATGGTATTCAGTTTGTTCGAAAAAATCACTTTTCATTTTCGATGCTACGACATTTTAATAGTTCCAAAATGCTCAAGCATTAGTGTTGCCAGCGTTTTCATTTATTGTCGTATTGTTATCTCCACATTGTATATTCAAATTCATAAAGTTCTTTAAACAAATAAAGACTTAAAAACAAAATCCTTGATACAATCCTACCGATTTTTTAGTTTGTACTACTAATATCTGCATTGGACGTAAGAGTACAACCTGCGTATTTAGATAGCATGTGGACAGCCGTGGCTGCTAGACCTAATCTTAGCTAATTAATAGCCAATTGAACTGATGGGCGCTTCATTGCAAGTTCTATGTCTTGCATACGCCACAAGCATACTGCATTGAATATAACTAAGCTGTAAATAATAACATGAAAATTGAATAATTAAAGATATAAAATGTGTATTAGTACATGAAGGATATATAATAGCATGGCGCACGCATGGGTTATGAAGTCGCAGTCCATTTCTAACAACCACGTTTCCAAAGAATTTAATGATAGTTTCATTCCATTCCGTAGTAAGAATTACGGAAAGATCACACTCACACAGTCGCTTCTTGGGCCTTTGTTATGAAAATGGGTAAATTTTCAGTACCTAGCAACTCAGACTCTTGATATTGACGATGTTAATGGCAATAGTCTTGCCCTAGTAGACATGGGATTAGTCCCATGTCTACTAGGGCTAGACATGGTGTTAGCAACATATCTAACTGGCAGATTTACTGTACCCCTATGCCTTCCCCTTTGGGGAAAACAGAATATTTGCTGACTGCTGCCATATTATTAACGTCCCTAAAGGCCAACTTTACCAATCAGGTGACATACGTATTCCACAACAATGATGACACTGCCAGGTCTTGAACGCAGTTTAGATGTGCTGATCGCAGTCAGTTTCATTGGTGAAATTCGACCTTAGCCGTCACCAGCACTTTACAATCCAACCTAAACCTAACGTTCTCCTTTCTTCTCTCTTCCAGTCACACGCTTCCCCCAGCGGTGAGCGTAGGGAGCACCTGTACAAGATCCTGGTCATCGGAGAGCTGGGCACGGGGAAGACGTCCATTATCAAACGATATGTGCACCAGTTCTTCAGTCAACACTACAGAGCCACCATCGGCGTGGACTTCGCGCTCAAAGTATTGAACTGGGACGCGAATACCATCATTCGTTTGCAGCTATGGGATATTGCAGGTGAGTTTTTTTTTTTTGTGGATTTCTTTTGCTATAGTCCCCAGATTTATTTATATTGAACATAAATAATTCTGTACTATTTTTGATTAGATTGAATCTTTTTTTTAACTAATTGGATAAAAGTCTCAAAATTAGACGTTAGAACAGCTACAATGTTCTGCAGAGATTAGAATAGAAGTAAGATAGATTTTGTTAACATTCACGTTTATTTCTTTAAAAAAAATCTCGTGGCTTAAGGGGATTACCCCTTAGCCCCTCTTAACTCAACACGACAGTACTTAGTACCACAAAGGACCTATCCAAATGTTCAGGAAACACTTATTAGAAGTACCAACTCGTAAGAATGGACCTGTGCCCTACTATTGAGTTACTTCCTCCTATTATCAGATAGACCTTGGTTAATAAAGGTCTATTGTCGATTGTTATATGATCTAAATCGAATATGATGTTAAGTTGGTCTCAGCATACGTTGACTCCGTCATTTTCAGACTTATTTTAAGGAAAATGTTTTGCAATCAAATGCAGGTAAAATATGGCGCCAGTAACTTTGGCCTAAACGGAAATATGAATTACCTCAATAATGCTCGTACAGACTGGCGCGATATCGCAGGCGCGACAAGGGTCATGCTGCCTGTCGCGCGAGTCTGCACGTGCCTTAACAAGTAATAAATTATTTTCATCGGGAACGTTTGTTGCGAGTGTGTATTGTTACAGAGTTTCAAGAAGAACCCATTCGTTCTTTGAACCATTCATCATCTTTGACTCTCTTGCTATTTTGTCATCCATTACTCGTAAGCCTTTCCAGGCCCTTTTGCACGCCATTGCTTTTATAACGTAACGATATTGTCACGACATCACACGATAACACAGGGAAGTAAAATGTATGGAAATATAATATGAAGACGCTTTTAAATTTTCGTCCACGATAACGTTATAACGTGCACATAATATTTCCATACAGTTTATGGATCTGGACGTGGAAGTCCACGATAACTTTGTCACTTAAAAATTATAAAAGTAATGCTGTCTTTATCTAACGGAACGTATCAGAAAGTGACAACAGACAGCAGTTAGTCAATTAAATCCAATTTAATTTCTTTGAAATATCAGAGATTCTTCATTTATTGGGTCAAATTATATTAGCTAGCGAAACTCCGCAAACGTGATGGGTATCAATATCTAAACACGACAAAAAAAAAAAAAATATATTATTGTGGTGTACTTGAAATATTAGTTGAGATTTATTTTTTATTTTTTTGTTGTTCATTTTAGATATCGATATACCCATCACGTCTGTGAAGTTTACACAAAGAAAACTGATATTTCAAGTGACTGCACTACCTTCGGTTGATAACCCCAAAAATAACCTCACCAAATTAATTTATATTTTGCTTGATCATGTTTAGATATCGATTCCTGTCACGTCAGCGGAGTTTCCCTAGCTAATTTAATTGGACCCTGTATATCTTGGGAGTTTTAAACTGAAATCTTTACGACTTTCTCTAACTACACATGAAAGCAGTCGGTTTTACCACAAAGGTTTTTATTTATCTTTAAGGCCTATCTTTTCATCAAATTCAAATGTCATCTGTTATTTATTGTCTTTCAATCTGTCGGTAGAAGAGTAGTATTATTCGTTATAGTAGTATATTCTTTGATTCTTTGCTTTAGTGCTTTCGGTTTTCCATATTTTCATACGTTTTTCGTTTTATTACACTTTTCGTTTTATTCGTGTGGGTGAGCCGACCGTCTAAGTGAGTTCATCAGTTGTACCGTAATTCCGTTGTGGCAGTGAATGCATCAAAATGGATGAAGATTCTGAAGCCTTTAACATAATGTTTGCATTGTGTTTCGTAACGATGGGCTTATTATTCATGGCTCTACTATTTATAATATAAACGTGATATACTTAAACAATAATATTATAAGAAGAGTTTTAAAAGTGAAGTGGGTTAGTGTCTTCTTCTTCATAGTTGTTTTCGTAAGTGTTTGAAAACCTTTGTCTACCATTGTTTTTGACATGAATTTATATCTCTGATTTTAAAAATAAATATTGATTAGGCCCATAATAGACCTGGCAATTACCAAAATCGCGCATAAGTATGTTATAAGCTCGTATTTGTGGTTGCAAAGATGCTGCTCCTCATTCTCGTCGAACAATTCCGCAGGTTGTTTGCTTACTGGTGACCTGGTGACAACAGCATATCTTTGCTCTTAACATTCACATCTGCCTCTTTGGTCACAGGAACGACGACAGAGCTCTTTGCCGACACACAACGGTTTAGGCAGTATTATTGTTTTTATTTTCAATAGGAAATTATCAACCCAAAGAATTGATTTGTGTCTGGTTAGGCGCAATAGGCTCACCCTTATAACATGGGACTTATAAACATAACTACCTTAGGCCCGCGGCTTGGCCCTCGTGGATGTAGGAAAATGTCCCACGGGAACGTATTGCCTGGATTAAAAGTACCGTATGTGTTAATCCAGGTAAAGAATATAATAATTCCGTAATACATTGTTTTCATATAACTGTATGTGTGTGTGTGTTTTGTTTTAACTTTACGCGGCGCACGAAAGTAAAGCTTCCAGTCATGATTGTTTCCGACATATTCAACGACCATCGTCATATTTCAACCAATTTACAAAAAAACCTTAGTGAGTTAAACCATCCTCATGAATCACTCCTTTCATTTGTGAAAACCGTATGAAAATCCATTCAGTAGTTTTGAGTTTATCGCGTTCAGACAGACGCGGTTTTATTTTATAATATGTAGCGACAATGGCGAATATTGAGTGTACTATCAGACATCTACCTACCGCTTTTGGTAATACAGAAGGGGCTGATATTATAGGCTCATGTTGCGGTAGCAAGGATGCTGCTTCCCATTCTCTTAAGACACAATCCTGCAGGGGCTTTGCTGCGTAGCATCAAGCTTTGGCCGAACTCCAGCGAAACCCACGCGGGACCCGGGACGCAACTGAACGCGTCGATTGTTATAATGATTAGGAAGGCACGGGACTATTCGTACCAGTTTGAACACTTCCATATAAATTACTTGACGCAATCGGTGCGAGCGAACTATATCCCACATCCCGTGCTGGATTCGCTTCAGTGGGGGCAAAGCTTCATCCTTCGTTCTCAAATCTAACCTTATAATTTCCTTTTGTCAGGTCAAGAGCGCTTCGGAAATATGACCAGAGTGTACTACAAGGAGGCTGTGGGTGCGTTCATAGTGTTCGACGTTTCGAGGGTTGCGACCTTCGACGCCGTAGTCAAGTGGAAGAACGACCTGGACGCCAAGGTCCAACTGCCGGATGGATCGCCAATACCTTGTATATTGCTGGCGAATAAGGTAATTGATTATTTTTGATTCGTTTGAGTTATGATCTTTTTGAGGAGTTGCTGTCAGTTCTTATGTGCAGAAACTTCATTCATTGGTTATTCCTTTTACTAAGACGTGTGTTGTATGCGTAATGTATTCCCAATGAATTCAGGCAGTATAATATTTTAATTTGATAAGTAATCTTTCTGATCTTCCGAGTCTTAAATTTAAACGTATGACACAACTAAAACCACCAGTCGTTTTTCAGCAAGTTATTATTGTTTAAGCAAATGCTATCCTCAAAATATTGAATTAATTTATATTTGTGCAGATTGCTTTATGTCTTAATTGGTATATTTGTCTTAGCTCTCTACCTCCTTACCAACCTCTAAATATTATTTGTAAGTTGCCACTTCAACTATAATGTTCTTGCTACAATTCTATATGCTTTTCGTTTCCTCAGTGTGACCAACAAAAGGAAGGCATAGTAAACTCTCAAGCCAAGATGGAGGAGTTCTGTCGCGAAAAAGGGTTCGCCGGTTGGTTTGAGACATCGGCCAAAGAAAACATCAACATTGAGGAGGCAGCCAGGTCACTAGTTAATAAGGTAAGGTTTAAATAACAAAAATAAATATAGGTCTTAGGATAGGTCATTGGAGTATCCCGAGCATTATTTTCTAATCTAAGGCTCGCAAAGTTACAGTTGTAGGGAACTATTAAACTAATTGGTAAATAATTCATTCTTATTACATTCTTCTACCAGTTATTGATTAGGTTCATACAAAAAAAAATACCTTCGAGTCCTTTGAGCTTAAAATCCCACAAAATGCCAGAGCATTTTAATCATTTAAATTTTTGTGAACGTAAAGAATTATTTATTGGAACGCTTTTACTTTCTACAAATATGGAAATAAATCAATCACAAGCAGAAGAAAGCACTAATTGAATAACTACCTTAAATCAGAAATAATTACCATACACAAATCCACCGTCAAAATAATGTTATTATAACTGATGGCGTTTTAGTCGCCTACACAAATAAATAAATACTATAAATTCTCCATTAATTAATTCTACAATAAACCCGTTTTAGAGTTATTTTAAAAACATTCCTTTATATTTTATGGTTACCTAGTCGCTTATCAAGCTTACGGAAAGTTTCGGCAGTTAAGCATAATGTTATGGAAGTGGATTTTTTAAAGGCAATATAATTAATGTCGACGAATGATACTACGGTGGAAAATAAAAGTAACGTTTCAAGATTGATTCAAGATTTGAATTGCTTGAATTGGGTTACTATGCCATAAGAATTTCCCTATTTTCCCAAACAGCAAGCGATTGATGCCGGAGGCACTATGTGAATTGTTTAGTTACTATGTTTCGTACTCTGGAAGCTTCTTATGTAATTATTTGGTTAAACAAAATTGATTTAAATGATTGATTTTGATGTTCATTGTTGAGAGATATAGAACGCTCTCATTTCACATTTTTTGCTGACGTTTGATTAAATTGATCAAAGTTGCGTAGAGTGTTTTTAAATAAAATCCTAAGACCTACGGATTTGCAGTTATTTTGTTATAGGTATCTGGCTGAACATTTAAGACCATTTATTAAATCAAAAACCTATACGACAACATGTTGAAACATCTGTAAGCTCTAATTCCAATAATTCAAATAAACAATATTATTTCAAATGTATTAACCTTATAGAATTTGGACCGTCCATAATTATGTTCTTTTAAGAGGTTTGGTCAGTTCTTTTCTAATATTATGCAATATACAAACACGCTTTTTTTATATACCATAAAGCTGCTTGTCTATGATGGTAGGCGGGAAAATGTATGTTACTTGCGGCCGTTCTAAATGTATTTTTATCTTTTAATGACTGCTGTATCCGATGATAAACTGTAGGCCCATTTTGGAGTCTGATAAATTAGGTATCAGTTGCTTTGATGATCGGCGTGAGAATGGAAGAATCTTTGCTAGGTTAAAAGTGCCCATCAGCTTTACCTATCTTGTATTCGGCTCCAACTACTTAAGGTATAACACAGCCTTCACGTTCGTGAATATTGTCCTCATGTACGGCAACCCTCTTCTTTTCCATAATTTTCTTTAAATAATTTCCATACACATTCCGTCCTTCCATAAGTTTCCATCATTCGCAGCCAACAGAATTTTCTTTTCGACAGTTCTCCATACAGAACCCTTGCCCTTTCTGTCCTTGTTATTTTTTATTAATTATTTCCGTTGTTTACACTTGAAGTTAACGCATTACATTTATAAAAGGTCATGGCTGAGGATGTTTTCGGCCTCCATGGCCCTATAAATGTCTTAAGCAAGAATGTTTAATTCAGAGAATCAAATTTTTGTTCAAATCTGTCGCATTTTACGATACAGCGCTGACGCACATAGTATCATTGACAAAAACATTCGTTGGCCTTTTAAAGCTTCTTGACAAGAATCAACGTTTTTCAACTGTAGCTTATTTTTTTAATATTGTGCAATATTTTTTTCTAGAACGGTTACGTAGCTGACCAAAAATTTTACCATACGGATTGTACTACTAAATTATGCATGCCGTCTTTAAAAACTCGTTTAAAAATAATTAAACTAAAGCCTAATGATTTAGAATGTACCTAAACTATAGTTGAATGACTGGAATCGTCAAAAAAATTAAGTTCTTGTACATGTGTAGTTTTTCAACCTTGAATTAATCTGGTTGATTATCGTATTAATTACTTTGGTTATTATAGGTTATAGCTAGGAATATCGTGATTGTTTCAAATCAGTAGTTTTTTATCCAGACCTTGCTCTGATATCTACAATTTCAAAGCTTACTAGTCCAGATTAAGCTTTTTGTGACCAAACTGTACCTTTGCGTTGGTGTCAAATATCTAAGTTACGATGAATGTTATATCTATTTAATTAGTATTGGTCTTATTAAGGTCTTGTATATAATGGAAAACATTAGCTAATTCCTGAAAATCTTTATCATCTTTCTAATATTCAGTTATAAAACGCACTATAGTTCAGTTATGTATCATCATGCGATTCTATATACAAGTCCACTGCTGCGGCTTTCCAGACGGGATTTTGTTATGTTTACATTTTCAGACCTTCAATGTCAATGCCTACTTCCCGATACTCTACTCTACTAATCGATAACATTATCTTCTTTCCAGATACTTTTAAACGACAAACTACTCCAGAGCAATGACAACAGAGATGGTGAAAAATTCGCGCTTGACCACAAGATTGCCAACGGCGAGAACAGTCGGGACGGGACCACCAAGTCCTGCTTGTGCTGACCAATCACCGACCGCCATTCGTAAAATGGCCCAATTACAACGCGTCACACAAACGCTCCCTTCCCCAAGGACCAATCACGTTTGATTCTAAAGTTTTACTCTCTGTTTTTTAAATGAAATTTCTGTTTGATTGACGTTATTGAAAATATTTGATTTGACGAAGAGATTATTGGAAATTCGATTTTGGATTCATTTTTTCGAAGTTATAATTTCAAATACAATGCAATCTGTTGTTTCGTTACTTGACCACTGACTTTGCCGCTAACTAAGTTTTTTTATAAAAGAATAAATCTTTATTTTTCTGTTCAATCCTTTAAGGATTTGTCTTCCTTCTAAGCTTTTTTACAAACTAATTCTGTATACTTTAATGACTAGTTATTATTTTTGTAATAAGCCGCCATATCTCGACAATTTGAAGAGGTAGATCAAAGTGCTTAGGATCGAATTTATTTTGTTTAAGTCTGTATTTGACTCTAAAGTAAGCTGTATAGAGTCACTAGTGCCATTAGGCTAACCGCTAAAGTCATACATATATGATATATTATGATAGTGTACTACTTACGGATTTTGTAATAAGTATTATCTACTTATTGTATGAGAGTGTGAGAGTTGTTACTGTAAAATAAAATGTTTAGTGATGGACACTAGTTTGTTTTATTGAATCATATTTATTAGGTACAGTCACGAGCATAAATATATACTATAGACAGCTCGGCAATAATATCTGACTTCATGATTCATCCATTAATGGTCAAGATGACAGCGAATATGTATATGTAATCATTTGTGGAAGGCAATACAAGGGGCAGCACAAATATCTGACATCGAAGTAATACCAAAACGTATCTGACGAGAGAAGCAACGTCAAAATATAGAATGCTACATCGGCTTCAAAAAGATGTGTCACCTCTTAGAATGCTGAAATTAAGCCAATATCGACTATTCTGCCAGTATCAATTACTTACCCATCTTAAAGTAGGTGAGTATCAATTTCATACTTGATACTGGCAGAATAGCCGACATTGGGTCAGTTGCCAAAGGAAAAAAAGGGTTATTATTATAATTTCTACTGTCAATCATTACCGTCAGTTATGACGCTCATATTGCAAAAAAAATTGACATCCCAATGTCACAGTTTTTTGCAATAAGACCGGCGTTGCGATAAAGAAGAAAACATTAAACTTTGACACATTATACTGTCAGTTTTATGCTTATGCTGGCTAAGTGATGTCAGATATTTTTAATCACAACGAGGTATGACTTTCTTCTGAATTTAAATGAGTAGGCAGTACCTACGTGATACATCTTTTTGAAGCCGATGTAGAATTCTATATTTTGGCGTTGCTTATCTCGTCAGATAGTTTTGGTGTTCCTTCGATGCCACATATTGGTGCTGCCACTTGTATATGCCTTCCAGAAATGATCACATATATTTGCCGTCATCTTGACAACAGATATGATGTATCATGAAATCAGATATAATTGCCAATCTATTCATAGTAATATTTTTATGCTCGTGACTGTACCTACTACTACAAATAATATATCAGACGGCTACGAGCTAAACTAACTTCCAAATGGAATACTACTCTGGAGACGTCAATAGAATTTTGAATTTACGATTAGTTTACGTGCATGAACAACAGAACATTCGAAATCTAGTTTGCGCACAGACCACAAGTCAGGGAAATTAATTGTTAAGCAAATTCTGGTATATTCAAATCAGAACTGTAATTCGTAGACAGTTGTAGTAATGCCACCAATTAACGTAGGGTGCCAATTTGCTTAAGGCGAAAGTTAAGGTTAGGGTAACCATTAGAATCAGCAATACAACTGATTCTCCCTTTATGAACATAGAATTATGATTCTATGATTATAATTCTGTAAAGCAACATTTGTTACGGCCGCGAATCATATTTCAATCAACATACAACCTGACACAGACCTGCAAATTGCAAAAAACTAAAGAAAATTTGCATTTCGCGGGCGACCTTAGCACATCCTCTTTAACAGACACATGCATAGGAGCTTTCAAAAAGCATGTAAAAGTTTGATACAGCGGCGGATGATTTCCAAACAAGTTAGGAAATAAAATTGAAATTCATATTCGCTAGACTCTTGCATTTCCTAAGCATAGGACACCACGCTTTCAATATACCTACATACGTGCAATAGACGATACCAAATTGCGTTTCAAAACAAAAAACACTTTTAGAAACGGTCTGTGAAAGTAAAAAGCGGAAAGTTGAATCCCGTAACAAAACCTGTCTGCACTCCGGATGCGCCGGGACACAACATCTTGGATTAACATAACGCATCTAGCTAGAGGAACATAAATAAAAAGCAGTTATCTTAATGCGTGAATGTGATAAGTTGAGTATGCGGCCTACGTCAACAGTTTTTGTATACTATTTGTTTTTTTTTATAGTTAATATGGGCTTGGTACATTATTTTAGTACCTATTTTATTTTGGGAACGGACTACATGGAAAATATACAGGAGAAGTAAAGAAAGGTGGTCCAAGGAGGCTTTTGCCTCCTGCCAGGGTTGTGAGTTTGTCTGAAAGGGATATCGTGACCCTGGGATACAGGCAACTGAAGGAACACGGGTGGGCTTTAGTCAGTAAAAGTCTGACACGCCCTCGCTCCGCCCAGAGCGGGAGAAGTTATTCGATCATTTTCCATCCAAAAACAAAAGAAGGCTTTTTCCAGTTTGTAAAATAAAATAGCAATGCTAGATAGAGGCCCCGCCTCCCCCCCTCCCCTTGGGTGAACTATTAGAATAGAATAGAATAGAATACTCTTTATTATGTACACCATAAAAGTTACAGATATAAATGTTGAAATTTTACACAGGGTGACACAATGGGCGGTCTTATCGCTAAAAGCGATCGTTTACAGACAACCTTTCCACGTCTGGCAACTGCCATTGCAGGCCAGTACTTTCGGTAGGAGTCATGTTCATCCTTCCATCTTCGTCTTGTTCAGCCGCGATGTCGCCTAGAATTTAGTGGGATCCAATATAATTGCCCTTTTATATCTATCAGTTTTCTTAGTTCAAATGTATGGGTGTAAATGATAAATCGTAGGGGCCCTTCGAACAATTTAACAAGCGAGGTGTTGGCGGTGGTCTTGACAAATACATAGATACCGTCTGCTGCGTTAGCGGTCTTGTTGAAAATTAATGATAGGATGTCTTTATCTGATTCATGAATGAGATTAAAATACAAATATAGATGAGACATCGGTAACGAGAGTTCACTTACATGTCTTCAGTGGAAGCCCTAATAATTAAAAGGTGAATCAGGCGTGCTGCAGACTTGTTCGGATGATTCGGCACTGTCAAATAAATATGTATTTATGCCCGGCTCTGCTAAATCATGCCGACCCGAACAAGTGACCCCTGAGATAATATTATGCCAGTGAGATGGGTAGGCAATAAGTACATACTTTGTGTTTAATACAATAGTCTTATTCTTTTGTGATAATTAGGTAATTTGGAATTGAAAGAAAAATTAAAGGAACGTGAATGATAATAATGGATCGCTTAATTATGTATGAGCGCCTACGTGAATGTAAATTTCAACGATCAGCAGGCTGGCTGGACTTACGTGCTTTTTAGAACCTGAGTTAGATTAGATAAGCAATCCAGCCATAATTTACACCCACATTAGACAAAAAAAAACCGGCCAAGTGCATGTCGGACCACGCACAATGAAGGGTTCCGTAGTTGGAAAGAATTTATCCCAAGACAAACTTAACATTGTAGTTGAAAAACATGTGCCCCCGTCATTCCGAATGCAAATGTAAGTTTTTACGCGCAATATTGAGTGGTGTACCATGTTATTTTAAGATCATAAACTTTTTATAGATTTTCCTGTAATCTTTGTATTTAATTTTAGGCTCATCAGTTTCGGAAATAAGGGGGCGAATAGTAAATTTTCATCTATTTTCCTTAATAACTTTAAAACTTATTATTTGACAATTTATAAAAAAAAAATATTTGAAATCCTCAGAGTAAGTCCTTTCATTTTCAAATGAGTGTTCCTGTAAGGGCTAGGTTTTTTTCCTTTTGAGGTACGGAACCCTAAAAATGTATGGATAATGACAGCTAGCTGCCAAATTCTTAGACGTTGGATAGTAGCGACATTTGAAGTGAGCAAGTGGCAGTTGGATAGTAGCGACATCTGAAGTGAGCAAGTCGCAGTCGGATAGTAGCGACATCTGAAGTGAGCAAGTGGCAGTCGGATAGTAGCGACATCTGAAGTGAGCAAGTGGCAGTCGGATAGTAGCGACATCTGAAGTGAGCAAGTGGCAGTCGGATAGTAGCGGCATCTGAAGTGAGCAAGTGGCAGTCGGATAGTGGCGCCATCTGAAGTGAGCAAGTGGCAGTCGGATAGTAGCGACATCTGAAGTGCGCATGTGGCAGTCGGATAGTAGCGACATCTGAAGTGAGCAAGTGGCAGTCGGATAGTAGCGACATCTGAAGTGAGCAAGTGGCAGTCGGATAGTAGCGACATCTGAAGTGAGCAAATGGCAGTCGGATAGTAGCGACATCTGAAGTGAGCAAGTGGCAGTTGGATAGTAGCGACATCTGAAGTGTGCAAGTGGCAGTCGGATAGTAGCGACATCTGAAGTGAGCAAGTGGCAGTCGTATAGTAGCGACATCTGAAGTGTGCAAGTGGCAGTCGGATAGTAGCGACATCTGAAGTGAGCAAGTGGCAGTCTAATAGTAGCGACATCTGTCAAAGAATTGTGCTACTAGTGTCGCGTCGCGCCTGTCTGCGGGAGCTTTACTTATTGCCTGACTGAAACTGATATAATGCATGTGAAAGTAAAAGTACATTTCAAGTATTTTCAGGAAGTGCCCAATGTAATGTCATCTAGGTGTACATTTCTGGGTGAAAATAACTACTGCTTTTACTATAATTTAAACACGTTTCAAATTCACTGGATAAATGCTCCCGCAGACAAGCGCGACGCGAGGGTGTGACGTGATTCTGGTAGAACAATTTCCATGAAGTATTCATAGAAATTTTTTTACCAAATTTTTCGGCCCGACTGTAAAGTTAACGTAAGTTCATTTGATTTTACTTTCTATTAAGTACATAAACATGGTTACCTGCTCCATGATATAAGTAGGCCTCAAAAGAACTCATACAATGCCCAAAGTCACGTTACATCACTTTAAATCTTTACAGAATCACGAACAGTTGACGCGTATGTAATTATTAATTACCTCAGCGTGCATGTAGCTATGGTTTGGAGGTTGTAAACATTTATATATCCATCAATCAGCCATTAGTACATAACCTATTGTTGCACAACATGGCTTGTACCAGGTTTTTGACCCCTTCGCGTTATTTTAAGGTCGGGCTTTAGAAGTTAAAAATAGCAATCATGTTATATACATAACACGATTGCTATTTTTAACTTCTTACTATGGCACATACGTGCCTACCTACGTAGTTTTTGATAGTTTTGGACGTTTAAAATAATACTATAGTAGTTCTGCGAACAGTATAATCTCGTGAGCACAAACTTTGTTGCAACAATTAATATATAATATTATCCATATTATTACCAGCCGATTCCACTGGTAGAAATCTAAAAGATAGCATTAAACTGCATTTTGGTGAGCTATTCTGCTCATCACGCCGAAGGTCCTTAACAGATCTTCACCAAATTACTATGGGACCAACTTAAAGTTACTATACTTCAAATAAAAAAAAAACACCATTGAAATCGGATCTCATAAGGCGGAGATATCCATTAGCCCCCCCTTTTTGCCCTTTTATGGCGGAAGGTACACCTGCAATCAAAAATCCCCGATGACAAAAAAATATAAACAGTCGTAAAATCTGTATACAATTATCGTCCAGATCGGTTGTAAAATACGACCTAGCAGTATCAAAAAACTAACAGAGGAACTGACGGGGAAAGCAAATTTTGCCAGACTTGAAACTGAGACGCTTCGCTCGCTTCCCTCGCTCGGTCAAAAATGCCTTATGTCACATAGGCAAGTATCTGTTTCGATCAACTCAGCCTACCATAGTCCAGTGCTAGACATAGGCTTCTCCCAAGTTGAGCCCCAACACCCGGTTCTACGCCTGCTTTTAACGGTCGTCGGTACTATACCTGATATGGCCATTGTTCCTGATATTGTCAGAAGAATGAATTTAAATGTTCGAAATATCTAAAATCGGTTTACCAGCTACAATCTTTTCGAAAACGCCCACAATAAGCACAAGCTGTAGTAGTGTTTTCGCGTGTAGGCGTTTAAAGTTAAAGGTCTTTCGTTTTATAGTTTATGGTGTACTATAAACTATAAAACGAACGTCTTTTAACTTTATCTCAAAGCTATCAGCTCTGAGCTACTCGTTGACAAGGTAACAGGTACGTATTTATTTTGTTTTTTGTATAGTTTTCTCAAATGGGGTCAGGTGAATAGCCTCCGATTTAATAAAGATAAGCAGCAAAGTGTCGCAATGCGTCTGTTATAAAATGAATTATGTATGAATCTTACGTTGACTTATTTGGATAAAGATAAAGGGCGTCGAATGATATTTAGATAATTTAAAAATCCATAATGAACGTTTTTAAAAACACATTAATAGACCCATTATGCTTTTATTATACCACCACCGATAAACATATTTTTAACTAATGAGTGAAATATTAATAATAATAATTTTCGATAGTGAAGTAGGAATACCTACTAAAATAAAGCTTTGTTGTTTCAGTTACCTTTTTGATGTCAAAATGTTTTTAACCACATGAAAAACTCATTGCCTTCTTTGAAATAATGAAAACGTTTCCTCTTAATTTTATGTTTATCTTGCGATGAAAAAGTTATGTATATTTGAGACTATAATTATGTTTTACTGTTATTAAATTATTTTACATTAGGATCCAGTTGGGTTGGGCAGCTTTTAGAAAACTTCTTCAAGTCTTCTCGTCGCCTATCCCGCAGTGTTTGAAGACTAAGGTCTTTAACCAGTGCCTCCAGCCCGTCATGACATACGGTGCCGAAACGTGGACGCTGACGGTTGGGCTGGTCCACAAATTCAAAGTCGCTCAGCGCGCTATGGAGCGGGCTATGCTCCGAGTTTCATTGAAGGATAAGATTAGAAATGAAATTATCAGGAAGAGAACCGATGTTACCGACATAGCCTACAGAGTAAACAAGCTGGAGTGGCAGTGGGCTGGCCATGTTTGTCGAAGAACCGGCCAATGGAGCAGACGAGTCCTGAAGTGGAGACTGCGTATGAGCGCGCTATGGAGCGGGCTATGCTCCGAGTTTCATTGAAGGATAAGATTAGAAATGAAATTATCAGGAAGAGAACCGATGTTACTAACATAGCCTACAGAGTAAACAAGCTGGAGTGGGAGTGGGCTGCCCATGTTCGTCGAAGGACCGGCCGGTGGAGCAGACGAGTCCTGGAGTGGAGACCGCGTATCGGCAAGCGTAGTGTGGGACGCCCCCCTGCTAGATGGACCGACGAACTTAAAAAGGTGGCTGGGACAGACTGGATGCGGGAGAGGCCTATGTCTAGCAGTGGACGGCTATAGGCTGAGTTGATTGATTGAAACTATTTTCGTGATCAATTAACCTAAATTGTTAGGTAGGTACAGTCAATGACTAGTATTTCCTGACCCCTCTTACAAAGAAGAATAATGGAAGAGGGGTCAGGTAATACTAGTCACCAACTGTACTATATATTTTAGCAACTGCTTAATGCTGTTTTATTAGTTCTTTCGTTTTGATACCTTTGCATCTTCCTTTTGCAAATCTTTTTCTTAAAGGTCTTCTGTATCCTTTTACAACTAAGCTTTTAATTTCGTTATCAGTTATATTGCCAATTTTTAGCTTTTCATAAAACTTTCTACCATTTGTTTGACCTTAGTACTCTTGTTTGCAAAGATCATCACCATTAACCTACATAGCAGTCCACTACTGACTTCTTTAATCTTACGCTATTTAGCTCGTTACCTGCTCACATCCAGCCGATCTATTTTGTAAATATCTCGCCGTGAAAACTGACCACTTGTCTAGCCACCTGGCACTATCGTTATTCCACTTAGCCAGCGGGCATCCTAATCTACGCATTGGTCGGTTTACTGATTCTCAAAGAGAGATTGGTATTAGCAATATTTATCGTGGAGAAATCCTAATATTGGATGCTACTGTATGCTCTAAGGTAATTTTTCATTCACTAATCAGCCTCAGACCGGACCTTGTAGAATCCGCTGGATGCGAAAAGCACAGATCCAGTCGATGTGGTTTTCTTTTTTGTGCTAATGTCCTGCAGTGGACGTCTTTTGGCTGAAATTATGAAGTCTGTCTCTCTCTATTCTTTGCTTAACATTAATTTAGAATTAGGTATAGTTCTGTACTCACTGTGGCATAGATCTCAAGTTTTTTCATCATAAAATGAAGGGAAAGATATTACATAAATTATAGCTACTAAGTAGTACAGTTTAGTAGAGAAACATAATAACTTGTGCATATTCTATCTCATCTTATGTGCCTCACAAAGATACAGAGATCAAGATAACACATTTTATGCGTTTTCGCTAGCACAGAATAGTAACTTTGAATGACATAATGTAGGTACAAAGTATTATTATCTATCAAAACTGGAAATTATTTGATACGTATTTCGACTAATTATCATACATTATGCATTACGAAAGTCGTTGTTAGAAGGCATGCAGCAGCCATGTCTTCACAAATACGCGTATGTGTCTTATTTTTATCTACATTATCTGTTTGAAGAATGATTTCTATATTTACTGAGCCAGTCTTGTTCATTTCTCTGTTTCTCATTAATTGTTGTCGCAATTTGTGGTTATGTTTTTTTCATAATGAAGTTAATTAGTGGTACATCAGTGCTATTTTGTGTTTTCTGTGAATGAAATGGAGTTCGGTTTGGTATGTAGACGCTTTTTGTTTTAAAAGTGATTTTAAATTTATTCTTAGTGTTAAATTCTTCTGTCAATTTATAATAAAAATCAATTAGGATTCATAGTGAAAGTATTATCTATCATACATATAAGAGTTTATAAATTTACATGCATCTACAGTATTTGCGATCCAGGAATCCGGTGTTTTATTGAAATTTTAATATTCCTATACAACGTGAAGTGAACGATGCTGGAAAGTTATTTTGTTAAATATTGTAAAGTGTCCTGAGGGTCTACTCCGAAGCGCTAAACCGAAGTATCGGCCGAATTTTCGGCCGTTTTATAACGTCCACAGTTTCCGTTTTTGACTTTCGAGTCCTTCCGACTTCAAGTCACAGTTTTGACTTTGGCTTATCTCTTCGACTGTCTTTTCTTTTTTTTTTCGCCGTAGTCAGCGTTAGTTAGCCGTAGTAAAGAAACGACCGAACATTCGGCCGATACTTCGGTTTAGCACTTCGGACTAGACCCTCTGAGAAAAAATTAAATAGAAACTGCTATTCTCATTCCATGGATTCAGTAAGTGTTGACGAACCGTAAACTTATATAACATTGTGAATAACAACGAATAGCAAGAGTATTTTAGTCTGAATTTGTACAGTCAACATGAAAAGTAACCGCTGTGATTCGTTGAATGATTAATCAAGAGTCAATCGTAGTAGTTTACGTACAAGCACACGCTTCATTTATGGGGTACTGTGTAAAATGTTATAATAAAATACCACTCGATACTCTTCAAATAAATGAGAAGAAATTTAAAACATGCATTAAACGCACGCTATGTAGACAAGCATATTATAAGTTGGGATGATTTTAGCGTAGATACAAATGCTTGGCTTAATGCTGGTCCTGCTCCAGAACCACTTGGGCTCACTTGCTTTAAAATTGTAATACAATTTGGAAGAAATGCTTCCCTTTTTTGTTCTGGCAATACAGTCTTATCGTTTATTTTTATGTAGGTACTTAATCAAGTTTTTGATTTTTAAAATTGTATTAATCTTTCCAATACATTGGGAACTATAGTTTTGTATAATTTAGAAGCATTTTTTCAGTTTAATAAATGTGAGTACCATGGAGCCGTTTATTATGTTATGATGTATGTTGACTTAAAGAAAGCTTGGAATTTGAGAGTATGTCATGCTCACTTCAAATGTCTCGCTGATGGTGGCGAGTGTTTAGGATCATTCGGTTCCCTACAAAATGGTTGAGCTGGATGGTGCTGACCCACGCGTCATGTTCGTGAACGGGCGCCGTCAGTTGAGAGTGGTCATCTCTTAACTGCCAGGGCTTATTAAATCTTAAACTTCTCTTTTTTTCACTTTGTATTCACTTAGTGCAACAAAAATAATATTCCCAAGATTTTGCAATATCTTGATTTAAAAGAGTGTCCTTGGAGTTTCATGCCTGTTCTTCTCCACAGAGATCTACGTTTTGGGATGGGCTTCAACTTTCTGACTAACTGACCGACTCTTTGACAATTGAAAAGTGCCTGTGCCGGTTTAATTGAATTAAATGCTCTGACGCGCGCTTTACAATATGTGTGACATATTGTAAAGCGCGTGTCAAAGCTTTGATTACTTATTTATATGTCTAGATAAAGTATCGCGCTGCAAAAGAACTAAAACAAACAGGCCAACTTTGTTATGCTGGTGTGCGTCACAGCTACGTCTTACACTCGCGCCACGTCATTGTGCTATCATAGTGTTATTCTAGTGTGCGTGCATTTTGCGGTCAACAATTGGACTCAATTTTTTTCGACGAGATCACAGCTTTGATTCTAGACATATTTATATCTTTGATGTCACATTAATTTTGCAATCATTTCCGATCGAGAAACTGGCCAATAATCACTTATGTGCCAAACACTTCATAATTCTAAGCACTACTAAGATACAGATTATAATATAATGGATAAACATTTCTATAAAAAGGCGTCTATTTTGTCAAAATCAAAATCAAAAGTAGTTTATTCAAACTAGGCTGAGCATTAGCACTTTTCGAACGTCAAAAATTACATAAGACAGTCCCCCAAAAACGCCCATCCTTCACCTACCACCTCACACTCTACCATCCTTCACCGTTAAAGTTAATAGTACATACGCAGCAACTTGGATCGCTGGCAACACGCTAGCGATGTCGAAATCTCACGTACACAGCACACACAGATTTTGACATCGCTAGCGACAAATCGGCTGGACAAGGAGGCATCAGCGATCAAAGTCGTTGAGCATTGATTAATAAAAACCACAACATCGATTGTGATAATTGCAGTACGATAAGGATCAGTTGGAGACTGATGTGGTCATCAGAATTAAAGGTCTCAAGGTTTGGACCCCAGAAGAGAAGTCATGGTGGAGACGAAAATCTACGAAGAGTAAAACTGTGATTCTTAATTATGGTATGTAGATTCCTAGATTAGATTAGACTGGTGATGACGTAACGTAACTTCGTGAAGGACTACCAAACTCAATTTCGACAAACTGTAATACGACAAGCGGCAAGCGTAGTGTGGGACGCCCCCCAGCTAGATGGACCGACGATCTTAAGAAGGTGGCTGGGTCAGACTGGATGCGGAAGGCGGAGGACAGGGTGTTGTGGCGCAGCCTGGGAGAGGCCTATGTCCAGCAGTGGACTGCGATAGGCTGAGTTGATTGATTGGTTGATTGTAATACGACAATTTAATAAATTTAATTTCGACAGTATGGAACTCCGATACGTCTTAATTTCGACAATACTTAGAAGCGATTGTTGTTTGGGATTTTTTGTAGAGATTGATTTTCCAATTAGTTGACCCGGTTTTTAGTAGTAATTGAAAGATTTAGATTGAAATGTGGGGGGTGTAGGTAAATTGTGATTGAAGAATCACAATTTATAAAGCTGGTAATACCGTGATCGAAGTCATGATCACGCTTCGTCGATAAATCGGGAGAAATTATCGCAAATGTTAAATATCAAATACAAAGATTAGAAGTAGCTTTACTCTTTTGCCAAGAACCCAGCACATGGGTCGAAAAATAATTCGTTCGCATCCGAGCCGCTATACGTAGCATACTTAGAATTGGTCTCGCTAGCCGGGTCCTGCAGTATCGACATACATAGCGATCGCTTTACGACCGAATGCGGTCGCAAAGTCCTAGTGGGGTCTCTAGACGGTCAAAATTGTTTGACAAGATTGTTTTCTTGTTTGTCAAGCAGTTTTGACTGTCTCGGGACCTCATTAGGACTTTGCGACCGAATTCTGTCGTAAAGCGATCGCTATCTATGTCGAGACTGCAGGCCCTGGGCATGAACAGAAGTCATCTATAGCTACGTGTAGCGACGACTCGAATTTTAGGCACACAAACATTTTTCGACCCCTTTTTTTTTTTTTTTTTTGTGTGTGGGAAATTATCAAATAACTTCTCCCGCTATGGCCGGAGCGGGAGGGCGTGTCAGACTTTTACTGGCTAAAACCCACCAGTGTTCCTTCCGTTGCCTGTGTGCCAGGGCCACGATATCCCTTTCGGACAAACTCGCAATCCTGGCAGGCATTGGTCCTACTGGACCCCGTCAGTTGGTGCTGACATCTCTTTGAGGCCCGCGTGGAACACAACGCGGCGTCGACCTGGGCCTGGTCCTTATCGGACGGCGAGCTACCCATCCGTGGCCGGAAATCGGCTAGCGACTCCCGACGCCCGGGGCGTCTCCTGCGGCGACTAAGGGCGCGAGGGCGCAACACTTGCCTCACCCTCACGCGATCAGCCTCCTCCTTCGCGAGCATTACTGCTTCGCATAAGGAGGTGACGGCCTCCCATGCACTCTCGCTCCGAACCATACGGACGCGAGAGATCGCCGCCGCCGATCGCCTCCGTGAGGACACGGTGGTGCTCCGCCCAAGCCGGGCAGACCTCCACCGTATGCTCCACCGTGTCCTCCGGGCGCTCCACACAGTGGTGACACCCGGGCGTTTCCTCCCGCTTTATCCTGAACAGGAACCTCCCGAAACAAACACCGTGTCCGGTGAGGACCTGTGTCAGGCGGAAGGTGAGGACGCCGTGGCGCCTCTCTAGCCACTCCTCAAAGAGGGGACTTATCGCCACAATTGTGGCGTGCCCAGCGCTGGGTTGCGACAATCGCACTCTCCATGTCGCCATGAGATCCCGCCGGAGCTCTGTCCGCTGTGCCGTGATTTCTCGCGGCAGCGGAGTTTCACCCCGGCGTATCGCCTCCTCGCGCCACTCCCAGATGTGCGCGAGGACTTTTGCCTCCAGATCCCATGGCGACAGTCCGGCAAGGAGGCTCGCCGCCTCACGGGAGACCGTGTGGTAACCCCGTACCAGCCTGATGACCATGACCCATCGGGACGCGTTCAACCGCTGGGCTGGTCGCAGCCTTAAAGAACGCGCCCACACCGGTGCCCGGTAAAGGGCCATGGACCGCACGATCCCCGCGTAGAGCCTCCGGCAGAAGGCGTTTGGACCCCCTAGATTGGGCAGGAGCCGCTTCAAAGCAGCCCCGGCCCGCTCCAGTCTGGGAGCCAAACGTCGAAAATGCTCCACGAAGTTCCACCGGCTGCCCAGGTACTTCATCGTCGACTCGACGCCGATATTTTTCGACCCCTAAGCTGGGTTCCTAGCATCAAAAAGGTTAAAGAACTTTTCTGCAGACAACGTAACGCAGTATGGTTCTAATCTTGATGATGATGCTTAGAAGATGTTGATCAATTTTTAACAATTTTTTATTTTATAGTTACAGGATGTATAAGACGAGGCGAATTTGCTGCTGTCATTGGACCAAGGTAAATAAAATTTAAGTACAAACCTTTTTAAAAACAAGCTTTTCAAATCAATCAACCTGCCTAGCCTTTTCCCAACTATGTTGGGGTCGGCTTCCAGTCTAACCGGATGCAGCTGAATACCAGCATTTTACATGGATCAACTGCATAGCTGACCTCCACAACCCTGTTACTGGGTAATACGATACCCCCTGGTAAGACTGGTAGTCAGACTTTCGGGCTTTTGACGACCCGTATCGACTGTCAAAGATCCACGAATGACAGCCGAGATCAACGGCTTCACGTGCTTTCCGAGGCACGCGATCTTGGTATGTAAAGGATGGACTTGTATCGTATCTTGTGTTGGACTCATAATCATAAATCTTTATTTATCTCAACATCGTATTACAGGCACTGGTTAATAAAATGTGTACAATCTTAAATTGAAAACAATCCCCTAAAATTACATTATTTTACAGTTTTCCTATTTTTTCCTTTTCAGTGGTGCCGGAAAAACAACTTTCCTAGTATCCCTAGCTGGAAAATGTACGCTACCTTCAGAGGGGTCGGTGACCTTATGGGCGCGAAATGTCAAGGAGTGCCCGGGAGCTGTAGAAATCGTCCCTCAGCATGAAGTGTTTATGGACGGGCTGAGCGTCAGGGAACATTTGGTGTTTATGGTCAGTTTGCGTTTATATTGTCTATGGTCTTCCTAGTTTGAATGTCAGGAGTATTAGGGGTGGTAATGCGTGGATTAGGCTGGTATTGGGTCGATAGGAAAATGGTAGAGATGGAACAGACAGTTCTAAGAGAATCTTGTTATGATAAGGGGACTCGATAGCTGGTGTGTTAGATAAGTTAGATTATATTTCTTTTTTTGATTTGATTGGTTTGTTTGTAATAAACTGGGGAATCTTTCATGCCAGTAAAAACCGTGAAGGAACCGGTCTGTCGAACGTTAATTTAAATCTATTTTATTACACTTTTACAGAGATTGTGTTTAATTCATTGGATGGTCTTCAAATTAAAACAGTGCTTAGATAATCATACAAGCCATTATCAAGTTATATAAATATTGAAAACATGGTAATCATATACTATTGTAAATCTAACAATATCCTGTTTCTATAATTTTCTAATATGAAACGTTCTAGTTTCAATAAAGTCAAGATGGAAAGCTAAATCTTTTCTATGCGTTGATAAAAATAATCCAATTAATCCACACGTATCCAGTCTGAGACTATAAGACAATATTTCTTAAATAATTAATCATAATGGTGATGGTGTGCCATATTAATAATATCATCATCAATCAAATATCTTTGTTGATCAGATAAAAATAATATTCCAATAACGTTTAAATGTTCCAGACAGAAATGAAGCTAGGCAGCTGCAAGGACTTACGGAACCAGGCCACGCTGGACAGCTTGGTTGAAGAGTTCAAGTTGAAACCACATATAAACACTCCTGTTGGTGGGCTTTCGGGGGGAGAGAAGAGGTTGCTGTCTCTGGCTACTACGGTAACATAATTAATTAAAAACGACCTCTTAGAAAATGACTACGGATTGATCGTCAGTAATTTTAAAATGCTATCCTCATAACATTTGGTGTCTCTGTTGGTGGGCTTTCGGGGGGAGAGAAGAGGTTGCTGTCTCTGGCTACTACGGTAACATAATTAATTAAAAACGACCTCTTAGAAAATGACTACGGATTGATCGTCAGTAATTGAATGTACACTGCTGGATATAGGCGTTTCCAATCGTACGCCATTTCACTCAATTCTCGGATTCTTTTGTCCAGCTGCTACCAGCCATTACTATGATGGGCGCGAACTCCTGGTTTTAGAGAAAACCCTACTTTTGGATTGCATTCTACAAGAAACTGTTTGTCATTATTCTTAATGTTTAACCTTCCAAAGTTAAACAAAGCTAAATTCACACTTCTGCGAAATATTGTGTATCTGCCTTTCTGAAACTACTAAGCCACAGAACACAGTCTTAGACTTGAAAAAACAATTACGTTCCCAGCTCCTCTCAGACCCTCAAATCCTGATTTGTGACGAGCCAACAACAGGCTTGGACAGCTACAACGCACTCCTCGTGGTAGGCGTCTTGAAAAAGCTCTCGATGACCGGTAGAGTAGTCATCTGCTCCGTGCACCAGCCATCCTGTGACTTGTTCAAGGAGTTCAGCTCGGTACTGCTGATGGCTGAGGGGAAACTGCTGTTCCATGGCTCACAGGATGAGTGTAAGGATGTCTTCGAGAAGTAAGTAGGTGTAGGTTTTGTTTATTTATGAGGTTGTAGGTACTGAAAGTTCTGGTAATAGACGTTGCTGGATAGATAATAAAAAATAAATAAAACGAGCGAGTCTTACAGTAGTCGCATATGATGTGTAACATTTGACATCTCACCTTGGTAATAAGCAACTGAGCAGCGACAAAAATTAACCTCAAAACTTAAAAAGAAGATATTGAAATATTTATTCGAAAAATTATTAATTACTAGTGGTCGCCCACTGGTCGAAATTCGACCCTCTCTACTTACAATCTATACAGTGCTTACTATACACATACATAAACTCATGCCTTCTTCCCAGAGGGGTAGGCAGAAACTACAGAACGCCACCTGCTACGCTCCTAACATACTCCTTTTGCTTCGCCTACGTTCATACATCTGGCTGGTCTGGTGGTGCGTAGTACTCGCAAGTACTACGCACTTGACCTTTGCACAGTGCTTACTAATTCCATGCTCAAGCTGTCACTTCCTGTTACACACTTCCGTCCCTTCTCACGAAATCACTCCCACAGAAAGCCCGAGGGGAAAGATGTTACTCATAAAAATAATTAAAAAAATAAAAATAAGTTTTTGTACACTTAGAAAAACATACATAAGTACACAAGGATTGAAGAAATGTTGTACGATAGAGTCACATTAAAGGGCGAACTGATGCCTCCTAAACTAGGCCTAAAGCCTGTGTTTTAGGAGCCAATGTTCCTTCAGATGATAATGATGTCATAGAAACATGATATATCTTTCGTGCTTGCGAGAACTTTGTATTAAAATGGGTAAGCAAGAACAATTATGTCTTAATATACAATTGAATGCAGTCTACAACATAGTGTGCCTATACTGTATCTGGTTTTGGGAATAGTTGATAGGGCAAACTGTTTAGTGTTTTTAGCCAATGCGTGCTAGTAATTGTCTTCAAGTCTAAATTTGGCTCGATTCGTAGCAAATCGTATGCATAGTTTATTAATAAATTAATGTAATTTTATTTTTTTTATCTATAAAATTCACGATATTTTGTGAATAAAAATTAAATTTCAATAAATAAAAAGTAAGTTACGTTTAATCTGCTAGTAATGACTACAATGAAAAACTAATAAGTAACCCCAATAAATAAAGCGTGTTAAAAAGGTTACGAACGATGTTGGGGTCAGTTACAATCCCACTCACAAAACAATTCTTAACGTTTGAGATTATTTTTATATTCTAAATAAAAGCATAAACACTATATATAGAAGGTTGCTCATAGCAGCCGACTGCCTTTTCGTAAAGGCCAAAACCATCAAATAAATTAGACACGAAGTTCCTGAGCTCACAGCAATTTGTTGGTCGACAAAATCAATCAAAATCAAAATATTTTATTTCACATAAGCCTACATGGGCACTTATGAAACGTCAGAAGCTAGGTGCTCGGTTCCAATTGGTCGTTTCCTATGGAGTAGAGCCGGCAAGTAACTCCACGAAGATTTCACGTTCATCTTGAAAGCATTTATGTCATTACAAGCTGTTGCCCGCGACTACGTCCGCGTGGATTTTAGTGTTAACTTGCACCACGTAGAAATTCAAATATTGTAATCTAACAGTTGATACAGTTGTGCTAGTTTTCTTATGTTCGATAAACTGCCCACCTCTATTTAAATTTTGCAATATTGGGACAATAAGCCTACATCTCTTTTACTTTCAAAAGTAATATAGGGAAGACAAATCATGGAAGTTCTTTGAAAACCACATTTACTGTTTTTCGGTCTTAAGCTTGTATGAAAAGTAATAAAATATTTATGGGTTTTATTGGCTTATTTTAGATACTGTTGCAATCAAAAATTGTGTGGGAATATTACCATAACCAACATTCGGTTGCTAATGCTTACGATTTTTATTTCTTTTTTTTACATACTTTGACATAACCTACAATTTTAATTTAAAATATTTATTAGTGACTTGTGGACAGAATATTTATTCAGTTTTTTTTTTACAGTTGTAATGAAAATGTTGTCATTTGGTTTAAATATGTAGGTTTTTATTTTTATTACTTTAGTAATATTTTATATAGATTTTTTTTTAATTTGTGAGTGTGAGAACGTTGTAGGTTTAATAGACTATAGCTTTGTAAACTATCTTTTATTTTGTTAAGTACTTGGTACTTGTTGACGGGCCTACACTGTCCTCCCATACCTATTAACACTGTAACTTATAACATTGTTAAAGCCCACTTTTTTTAAAAGAGTAACCGTGGAGTTTCTTGCTGGTTCTTCTCCATAGGAAACGACCAATTGGAACCGTGCACCTAGTTTCTGACGTTTCATAAGTGCCCATGTAGGTTTATGTGAAATAAAAAATTTTGATTTTGATTTTAATGCCCTTAGTGACTTATTCTAACCCTTTTAAAGAAAACATTTATTTGTCTGCATGCATATTCACGCAAACCTTTAAAGACTACTGAATTTATTGGTATGAACAGCTTTTAAGGCTATCAAAAACACCGTTTTTTATATTATGCATGCTAATTGCTAAACCGCCTGGCGAGCTGTCGGTCGTAAATAATTTTTTTTCTAACTTTTATGACCAACGTTTAAAACATTAAGCATAAGCAGTTGTTCGTTGCTACATCTATACAACTAAATATCAACGGGGTTTGGATAGTAAAATATAATAAATGCGACAAATCGCGTTCATTATCCATATTTTACCAGTATAACGCGATTTTACGCGATATTTTTATTTTTCGTAGCAGCGTAGACCCTAAATAACTTAGAAATCTATAGTTTATAAACAAAACTAATGATTTTATATTGTCTATCAGTCGTTCCAGTCTTATTTAAAAAACTTAAATAGCCACATTTACAGACGCATTTCATAAGCAGGACCGATAATCATACAACAATATTTGTTTCGAAGGTGCGCCGCTAAACTAATTTAAAATTCTGTTTTTTTTTAAATAATAGATAACAATAATCATTTATTTGTTCAAACTACAAATGTGGTCCATTGTGTTAGTAAAAATCTTACTTAGCCTATGATAGATAGTATTTAATAACTACAGCAGATCTTGTTCGATCGGCTAACGCCCACACGAGTGGATTATCTGCCCGGGCGGCTATCGAATAAAGAATGATGTCGGGACTGTCACACAACCTGCAAAGTAACCAAACAAGTAACCAAGTCTATTTTCAATGATTGTTCATTATGACGACCATACCAAGGCAACGCCATGACCATTGTGCCAATAGTATGTAACCTCCTAAATTCATAATGGCGTGACAGTGATCCATAGGGAAGTCAAAATAATAGGAGCTTGTCAGTACGAGATTACCAAATACAGTCAATTTTTCCAATGGACTATCAGTGGCACGTCATTGGAAAATCATAAAGACGCCTTTCAATTAGGAGATTACCAAAACTGTCAAACTCTACAATTACGGTGCCAATGATCGGCCATTCGGACACAACTGCGTTAGCTGACTTGGCCCCCTGATTTCTTGCACCAGCGTCGAAGCTGTCAGTGCGCGCGTCGGCAAACATCGCCGACGCACTGCAGAAGCGTGCAGCCGCTATCGCACCCTGAACGCATTTAATGAACAACATTAAAACCTAAATTTAAAAGTATCTAATAATAATTATGATTAATTTATATCTACAGCTACTGATTTTTTCTTCGTTTCCAGCATAGGCTTGAGGTGCCCTCTTAACTACAATCCAGCCGAATTCTACATAAGAGCGGTGTCATCAAATGGTAATGTACAGAAACTGATGGAAGTTTCCCAAAACCGGTTGGATGATTATGACGGTGCTAGTCCGGTGCGACCCGATTTGGTGTACTGTTATAATAGAACGTGAGTATGTTTTGAGTTATTTTATGAAGATGGGCAGTGTGAAATTGCTTTCTAGGAATCCGTACCCGAAGGTTGCGAAGTCTATTACTAAGTCTTCTCTGTCCGTCCGTCTATCTCTCTGTCAGCGGGCTGTCTCATGAATCGTAATAGGTACAAATAATAAAAATAAAATGTAGTTTAAATTAGAGGAAAAAAAAAAACTCGTTCTCGTTAAGGACCGCTAGACGCCCAAGGCGTCATAACAATACAACTTCTATTATGTCTGGTTCCATGCCCTTGAGCTGCTACAGCCATTTGATTTGTTGAAACTAGTTTTAAGTAGAATAGAATAGAATAGAATACTCTTTATTATGTACACCATAAAAGTTACGTAAGGTAAGTTGTTGTTAGTTAGTTAGTTTAATGCTTGCGTCTTGAGTAAGGTTCTGTAATACGGCCCTAAGAACACCAATTGTATGTAAACGACGGTTTCCTGTAGTGGGAACAAAGATGGTATATCAGTTATATGATATAAAAGAACGTTCATCTATCAGGAATAGATATTTCCCTGGTGAAAGTTACAACACGACAAGAGAACCTTTTTTTTTGCAGTTAAAATTATTAATTCATTACTGTTTGACGTCAAATCATTGTATTGAAATTAATTATTACCGTTCATAATATTTGCACGCCATAGTACGTAGCAAACATGTCTGAACCTTCATTTTATTTATTGTTATCCTGCATGGAGTTTTATTACAAGAAAGAATTACACATTAAAGAATGATCTTATAGTTCATTTGCCGATATTTCAAACTTGAACAATATTAAATGAAAGTCTATATTAATAGAAAATATACCTTAATTCACGAACGAACATACCTACAGACAAAAGAAAAGGGTGAGCCATCTATTAGAACGTCACGGCATGGTCTCTGGCAGAACCATCTTAGCTTTAAAAAAATATAATCGGATAGGGAAATATCTATAAAATTCTAGTAGTATTTCAAAAAACCGGCCAAGTGCGTGTCGGACCACGCACAATGAATGGTTCCGTAGTAGAGATGAATTTATCCCAAGAACAAACTAAATTGTAGTTGAAAAACATGTTCCATTTCATTGTGTTGTACGCAGAATATTGAAGGCACGTGAATATATTCGTCAGAACTTGGCCGAACCATCCCAGCGGTGATTTACTGGAGTCGTTTTCTCCTCTACCGGTCGTTATTTCTCCTTACAAAGTTTATTTTGGTATATGTATGTATCTATCTATCTATCTATGTATTAGTATTTATGCTTGTATTTGATAGTTATTTCCAAAATATCTATCCCGGTGGATAGATAGTTAGATAGATAGACAAAACGGAGTTTTTATTGTGTTTCAATTTTTTTCTTAGTAAAAATCCTATATCAATGTCATTCAAAATTGAAAAAAACCGTCCATGATATGTATGTGCTAAAGAAATATTTCTAAAAGCGACCGATAATGTGGAGGTAACTTTAAACTGTGAGACTATGTAAGTAAAACCTGCAAGTCTCTTTAAACTGTGAGACTATGTAAGTAAAACCTGCAAGTCTCTTTAAACTGTGAGACTATGTAAGTAAAACCTGCAAGTCTCTTTAAACTGTGAGACTATGTAAGTAAAACCTGCAAGTCTCTTTAAAAAACGTGATTTAAACTTAGAATTTCGTGTTTAAGGGTCGGGTAATTGCCGTTGACCTTGGCCATATAAATGCGCGTTGCGCTGACGCGATGACGCCGCGTCGCAGTTCGTTTTCATAGGGAATATTTATTTTTAGTAACGAAACTATGCATATTTGATGAAAATCACAGATAAAATTGTAGATAAAAAAATTGTCTGTTCATACAAAAAAAAAAAACATGAAAATATCTTCAGTAGTTTGAAAGTAATATCGTTCTTCATGCTTTGGGTAGACATTACTTCCTGAATTTATTTCATAAAGTATTTTACTACAATACTTAAATATTCACATATAGAATTGATGTGTATGCGTTCTAGTTTTTTTTCCATAACTTACTTACATTATATGAAGGCGTAATTAAGACAGTTTTAAAAATCACTGAATTCATATGCCTTAAATATTCAAATAATCAAATCAAAGCACTCAGTTTGAAAGTGGCACAACAAATTGACATCCACTGTCACGTTTTGCGATCAATTTGTTTAGATTTTCATCAGATACTTTTGAAACACGTCATAACTATATGTAGGTGGTAGATGCTTCGGGCCTCATTTAGTAAGGCTTTCAAAGTGAAGAGGTTGTCATTCCTGGAACAATCTAGAAGAAACAATGAATAAACTAGTAGTTCTGCGAACTGTAGAATTATTTGACCATGTTTTTAAAAACATGGTGAAGAAAAATTATGAGTAAAAATTTGTAGGCCAGCTAGAAAATATTACTTTTAGATTTTAATTGGCAGAGATAACGCCGCAGCCTAGTTTTGTGATGAGAAGGTGGTCCTAGATGCTCCACCAATCCCTATCTAGTAGTTAAAGGGCCGGTTTTTTTTATCGTAACCTTTGAGCACACACACATGCCAATATGCTGACAAGGCTTTTTTGTTCTGTAGTTTTTTTTTTTGGAATTTATGTTGACATGCCTCGCCGCGGAAAATGAGTAGCTATGAACTTGAAGTGTAATATAATTGATGTCGTGATGGTCTGAGATGGTCTTTTGAGGAAAAAACCAAACAGATTTAAGTGGACCTGTCTAGTCAGCTCACGCATGTGTCACCGATTGTACTTATATTTTGTGCTGACAATTTTCATGCTTGTATTTGACTGTGTCGTGCAATAATATTGTACAAAAGCTAAGATTTCTAACTATATAGGTAAATTTCGTAGACATTTCTCATTTTCACAAACGAATATTAAGTATTAATTAGCATTTGCCTGCGACTTCGTGTGATTGAGGATTAAAGGTAACCGATGTCCCTCTCCAGGTCATGGCCTACCCATATGCCAAAGTTGATCCTAATCCGTTCAGCCGTTTTAAGGCTCTTACAAACACACGCGATATCGCGGGCACGACATGCACCGACAAAGGAATTGTCTTTGTCGGTGCCTGTCGCGCCCGCAATATCGCGTGAGTGTGTAAGAGCCTTTAGTGAAAGCGTAACAAACAAACTCACTTTTGCATTTATAATATTAGTTCTTTAGAATTCAAATATTTTGGGTTCGTAAGTTAATAAAATACGTGCAGTCGTAGCAAAGCGTGGTATGCTAATTCCCATTGACCTCGAGATTTTCGTTGTTACCCGGACACCAAAGTCTTTTGCCGTGTTTACCTACCACGTGTTTAATAATTTAAATGATGGCACATAAATATATAATAAACTACCAATTGCCTCCTGTAACTAGTTATACGAGGCAATTGGCCTCAAAAAACCAACCAAATTGGGTCTAGGATCCTATCTAGGCAAATCCCAGTCCTACTAAAAACATCTTAAATCAATCTAAAAATTGATATTTTATGTTCCTTTTTAATTAAATGCTGATTTAATATGTACATGTATTAACTTCTAATGCAGATGTTGTATTTAAATATAGAAAATTATACATACAGTGAAACGACTCTTGCTATTGTTCTTATGATAATGTTTTGAATTAATAACGTGTTAGCTAATGTTTTTTTTTATATTAATATCATCTTTAGCGAGACAGAGAAAAGGTCACGCATGTAAGGCAGTGCTTGTACAAAAGGTGAATTAAGTTCATGACCTCAGGCTTCCTAGCACCAATCTGTCTGCCAAGAGTATAATTATTTTTATTAATTAAAATGTCAGCTTTTGAGTGCTTACGTGATGAGTGATTTGAATATTGTGGGTACATAATTAACCAGAATGGTTAAGTAATATTATTTTTTATAACTTGAGGGGCTTGTGGCTAAATAGGTAATAACAGCCGCACGGATCGATCGATCAGGTTAAGCTACACTTGCCGCGGTTGTTCCGTGGATGGGTGACCATCTTTACATTCCAAGACCCCGCCGTTGGTCCCGGCTGTCATTCGTAGATCTTTGACAGTCGTTACGAGTCGCCAGAAGCCCGAATTTCTGATAACCGGTCTTACCAAAGGGTATCGTATTACCCAGTAACTGGGTTGTGGAGGTGGGATAGGCATTCGCTCCATGTATAATACTGGTATTCAGCTGCATCCGGTTAGACTGGAAGCTGGCCCCAACATGGTTGGGATGATGATGTATAGATAAACCACTGAAGTACACATAATTATGTGCTTTAATAAGTTTTGTATGATCTTTGTTACAGCATACAACGTAACTGGTTCAAACAAGTACATCTCCTGTTATGGAGGTTGTCTCTGACACTGAAGAGACAAATTAAGAATTTATTATTACAATTATTTATATCTGTGGTAAGTTATCGATTCCTTTGTGATATTGAGTGGTAAACAAGCTGCAGCCGATCTGATGGTAGATGATATTGATATTTATTTAATTATTGGTGCATCTACAATCGTTGTAACATGGTTCAACCAATTAACACAAGCCAAGATACAAGCCAAGTGCATAGTATTAAGCGATAGACACACCATGCAGAAACAATATTATATAAAAAAATAAAACAATATACATACAGAAATTACAAAAAAAAATTACACAATTTTAACACGAACGGTTGACAATAGTTTTGGTACTTGACGCTTGAATTTTTGAAGTGACGTACAACAAATATCAGTTCCTTTATCACAATTGTTTAGAAGTGATATTGATTGATGATATTGTCACCAATGAGAATCACAGGTGCGTTGTCAAACTTAGAGATACATTTCAAATGTCTCACCACCTGTAATTAATTACCTGGGTTTTTTTTTTTAAATATGTAGGTTGGCCTAGAATCTTCTTTGAAACACTTTGACCACCCATGGCTAATGCCAGGTTTTTACACCTGCAAAACACAAACTGGTTTGTTTGATTGTTTATCTTAAACACAAAGTTCAAATTTTTAATTTAGTTTTTAATGGGTCTAGAATAACGATTATTTATTATTAATAATGTAATAATTAATTTATTATAATTTAAATGAAATGCTCTAAGAATGAAAATACATAGTAGCGACCCGGATAAACTAAATCATTCTAAAGAGACTATCTGAATGATGGTGACTTTCCGATATCATATACAGACTTCATTATATCCTAATTTTGGGTTCTGCAGTTACATTGCTGTAAATTAAATTAAAAAAATAACAATTACTACTTTTATAATTCCACAGGTAGTAACCTCAATGGTCCTCGGAGTAGCCTATATAGGAGTCTCAGGCACCACTCAACGAGGAGTCCAAGAGATACGGGGCTTCCTCTGGTTGATTACGAGTGAGGTGTCCTTTGGGGTCTCATACAGTGCCCTGTACGCGTTTGAGTATGAAATCGCGTTGTTTAAGAGAGAAACTGGGCTCTATAAGTGCTCGGCATACTTTGTGTCTAGGCTGTTGAGTTTTGTGAGTATTTTCTTTTACGTTTAATATAGTACTACCTACCTAATCAGTTTGATAGTTTAAAAAACAACGAGCGAGCCTTACAGTAGTCGCATATGACGTGTAACATCTGACATCTCACCTTAGTAATAAGCAACCGAGCAGCGACAGAAACTAACCTCAAAATTTTAAAAAAGCTAAATTCTGAAATATTTATTCGAATTATTATTAATTACTAGTGGTCGTCCACTGGTTGAAATTCGACCCCTCTACTTACAATCTATATAGTACTTACTAATTCCATGAGTACATTCCATGCTATTATAAAGTACTTACTAATTCCATGGTTAAGCTGTCACTTCCTGTTACACACTTCCGTCCCTTTTCACGAAATCACTCCCACAGTATGCGAGAGGAACGATGTTACCTACACATCCATAACAGAATCTGTCTACCAGCATCTGATGTGTGTCTCTTTTATTATTATTTTTGGGTTCGAAATGGTCATGCATTTTCTTGTAGGTGATGTACTACTACTACGATGTTACATGAAAAATGCCACAATCAATAAATTGTGTAAAGATGACGCATCCATCATCTGCGTGTGTCACGTGAGACGTGGCATTTATCATGTCGGTACTTACCGTTTCTTTATTTTAATATTTCTTCCCACAGATACCACGTTGCATAATATGGCCGATCATGCTGGTGTCCATCGCCACTCTGGCAGTGGATCTTCCTCACTACGTCATGACTGCTACGGAATTCACCATCCTCTTGATTCTTAGTGCAATACCTGCTGTTGCTTATGGTAATTATATCATTATCTATATCTAGTATATTTTCTTTCAACTACGTAGTAATGCTATCATTAATCACTACAAAACCGATCACAATGGACGTATTTTTTGCATAGAACCAAAACAGTGCAGAAATGTTAAATGAAATCTCATTGTTGCACAGTTTTTCATTAATGAATTGTTTTTTGTTTTTTATTTTTATTTAGATATAAATTTCCCACAGAGATTTAATGTCTCCCATTAAGTTTAATATAAAATGTATACATTAGATCAAAAAGATACTGGCTGAAAATACAAATCGGCTGAATAAAAACGATTTGGTGAAAAACTTTGTTTTTAATAACTTGAGTTTTTATATTTTGAGTAGGTATACTTTATCACGGTAGGTAGATTGATAGTTGAAATAAAAGTAGATTACGAACCTTGCTAAAGTGAGTAAAAATAACTGACTTTACGCTCGATGCAACAATCTACTATTATATCTTAAGACGATCTAATCCTTGTATATCCTTCTTGCATATCCTCCCTTGTATATCCCTCCCTTATACAGGGTTACTGGTAACTCGACGTATTCCCTGCAGGACGTCATAGTATGGTTAAAATGCAACAAATTAAGCCACCAAATGTTCTACCGAAATTCAGTAGTTTTTGAGTTAATTAGGTTTTTAGTTGTTTTATGAAAAATACAATTTAAAAATGATTTACGGTGGGACTATACTGGAGTTTAATTTATTATCATAGCTGATGCCGTAGCAAATCTTTGTTAATAGTTAAAAAAACCAAAATGCCGAAAACTTGGCAGAGATCACTAATTCAACATTTTATTTTTCGTAATTTTTGTCATTACTTTATTAAAAAAAACTCAAAAACTACTGAATTTCGGTAGCACATTTGGTGGCTTAATTTGTTGCATTTTAACCTTACTATGACGTCGTGCAAGGAATACGTCAAGTTACCAGTAACCCTGTATATCCCTCCCTTGTATATCCTCCCTATATCCTTCCTTGTATGTCCTCCTTCCTTACATAATATACGTATATATGTCTTCTTTCCATAATATGCTAGACTTCAGCAACTCTGTAATGTCATCCACTTTTTTTTCAGTACCATGGGCCTGGATTTCATTAAAGAACTGTCGAAATTAATTGCTATAATCTCTGAGCTTGAATGCAGCTACACTCAAAAGTTTTCATGATCGTATTAATTAAGAATGTGATGTAGCATCAGTCTAAGATTCTACGATGACTATAAATATATACACATTATATATACATATACCATGTAGGTACATAGGAATATATTTAGTCAGATCTGTAAGATGTTTCTAACTCATGACATACACATCATTGTGCATATGCGCACCTATAGCGCAACATGTTTGTATTAACAATACGACCCAGTTCTCTTAATAGACTCTTACAACGGAACATTATACATGTAGTACCTACGCAAATAGAATGGTATCTTCTATTTTAGTAACTAAGTACTTACCATTTTTCACCTACACATTTGTATCCAAACCTATATGATACAACAATGTTAAATCATTACCTTAACTTGACGTGACAATTAGCACTATCTGAAGCAAATTTTTGTATGGTTTTGGGATCCTTAATATAAAATAGATGATCTGGAAATTATTCTCTGATATTGTTGTATGTACATTCGTATATGGAGATACAATCGTTACGTTTAGTTAGAAGTCCGAAAGTCTGACAACCAGTCTAACAAGGGGTACCATGTTACCCAAGTTGGAGAGGTCATCGCTGCGTGTAAAAGCATATCCATTTATACTCGAAGCCGACATGGTAGGGATAAAGCTTGGCGGATGATGTTGTCTGCTATCTTATACTTACGAGCCGTGCGCCCGATGGCATCGGCAAAAATGACAAACTTGCGTAAAAACTTTAATTCCCTATTTAACCCCTTCCGGTGCTGAATTGTCAATAATTCTTCCTTAGTGCTGACTTACGCTATATAAGGAACTCTTTTACAATAATGCTTCTAGAGCCAGTAGTTTAGGCTGTGTGTTGTCTGCAATGAATAAATTAATTTTAGTTTTTACTAGCTGTGCCCCGCGGTTTCACCCGCGTAAGTCTCGATCCCGTGGGAATATCGGGATAAAAAGTAGCCTATGTCTCAATCCAGGGTGTCAGCTACCTCTGTTATATCTTTGGGGATATAATGGTGCAAAAAAGGCCTAGAAATTGCAGTATAAAAAAACTTATATTTCCAGACAGAATTACAAAAGGTTTTCTTCGGGTATTGGCGGTAAAGAGTCTCCACAGATTACACTTTAGTAGTCATACCGTCACTATGACATTGACACCGAACACAATGTTGCCAAAAAAAATATAATAAAAACACATATAAAATGTTGCCACTTTTGAAGGCTTTATAAAGCCTGAACAACCTCCATATTTTTTTTTTACAAAATTGGTCCAGCCGTTTGAGCGGAAAGAAGTAACAAACATACACACACACACTCACAAACTTTCGCCTTTATAATATTAGTGTGATGTGATTAAGTAGATTGTTTTCACCAGGTCTCGGCATGGCAGCCCTCTTCACCTCCACGGGCATCATAGGCGACGTGATGCCGTGCATTGATCTGCCGCTACTCCTCATGTCAGGAGCATTCCTACGACTATCATCCTTGCCACCCTGGATGTTCCCGATCAAATATATATCACATTTCTACTACGCTATGGATGCCATTAGCAATATTTATTGGAGACAGATTGAGTATATAGGTAAGTAAGTTTTTTGTTGTGGTGGATGGCTCTATTTTAAAACATTCACTGCGATATTTACGTTGATGAGCAGACACATTTTTGAAACATATGAAGCAAAGGATTTAGGTTCGTTTTTAGGGTTCCGTACCTCAAAAGGAAAAAACGGAACCCTTATAGGATCACTTGTGTGTGTTGGCTGTCTCTCTGCCTGTCTATTTGGCTGTCTGTTTGTCACAGCCGATTTGCTCTGAATCTACTGAACCGATTAAGTTGCAATTTGGTACACATATGAAGTTCTGTAATCCGAACACGGACGTGTAACGATAAATGAATTTTGAATAAGGTAATTTTTGGGGGCAAATAAAATATAAAACAGTTTTGCAAACTGTACAAAATATAAATGTAATAATATAAATAACATACAAAAGCCGTTAAAACCGTTTTCAATTAAAATTACTTAATGTTTATTTATCAACAATGTTAATTTTCAATTTGCATAATTTTAAATAATATTTATTTATTATTTATTTAAACTTCTCGCACACAGGTACAAAGGCGGACTTAATGCCTTAGGCATTCTCTACCAGTCAACCAAGGGTGGTGAAAAGATAAGATGGCGGGTGCTCTGATTGAGAGAAAATAATAATATTAAAAAATATTAAATTATAACATAATTAATTATAAATAAAACGGGTTCACAAGTACATAAATAGGTTAAAAACTATTGATAAAAAAAAAAATTGATTCTACTCTTGAAATAAAAATAATCAAATTGCCCAGGCATTTTTTATAATGCCCTAATAATCACTTGGTCCATAACATATGTATAATGAGAAAAAGAAAACACGAAAAATAATAATTAATATCGATATTTGAAACATTCGATACTCTGTACTTCGATATTGAGGTCTTTCGATGTCACTTTTGTAGATAATTCGATTTTTGATTTTATTTTAATTTCATTCGGACTAATACACATTATAAGTACAATACTTAGGAGGCAGGACACATGACTTTATTTCATGCAAAATTATAAGATTCAATTATATTATTTTATAGAAGGTACTCGATATTATGACAGGATAGTTTTAGAAGTAAAGACAATGATGTAAAACAAAATTTCGAATTTTTGAAAATTATGGTTGCTGACGTTTATAGCAAACGTGTTATGGATAATGATTTTCGGACAAACAACTTTAGAAGAAAGGGAGTAGCCTACCCATGTTACTGGTGATTGTGGGTAATGAGTGCCGTCTTCATAGGTCCGTCACTCTATTTATGATTAAGTATTTTTTGGATTACATAATAACATTTATTAGTAAATACGTGACTTCTTAGAACTATGGGGTCGATTAGATAAATCATAAATAAACCATCATTAATATCTTTTATATTGTCCTTCACATGTTTCAAATATTTTCCAAGTGCTTCGCGGCTTTCTTAAAACAAACCATAGAATTTAAACATTCAAAACTATCAGTACCATTGAAGCGTTTCTCAGTAAAACAGAAGATTAATTATGTGAGATACTTTTGCTGATAATAATATATTATAGGAACCTTTTATAACACTAAAAGCATTTTATAGGAACAACAGGACCAACTCATTATTCCATGGTCCGACCATCTTTTTATCGTGAAGTATGTGACTTAGAAGGTCGGTCGGTCGTAAATTATTTTGGAACCATAAATTATAATTTACGCCTACTTTAATTCACTTATTAGTTTTTAGGCTGTTTTTTGTTCCAAATTGTGATTTAAATCATTATCATCATCATTACAGCCGAAAGACGTCTACAGCTGGACGTAGGCATCCCCCAAAGAGGGGAGGGAGGAGGGGGGGTTGCCATAACCGCCACGCTTGGAAGGCGGGTTGGCGATCGCAGTATGGGTGTTAAAATGCATACCTAGAGAACGCTGCTCCCATTCTCTAGCAAGTCCCTTAGTCGCCTTTTACGACACCCACGGGAAGAAATAGGATGGTGCTATTCTTTAGGTCCAGCACCACACGGTACATGGTGATTTGTATAAAAAAAAACGAGTATGTGCTAAATGTTGGAAAATATTCGGTGTATATATGTGTACCGTGTTACGCGACGAAAGATCGGCGACGTAAAGTTCGTCAGACGTGTCTCGGACTGTCGGCCGTGCGTCTCCCGCGCAAGTGTCCTGCTACCCACGACGAAGGTCGTCCTCCATTATTTTTCCAAGGCTGTTTGCTTTGTGGCCCAATCTTTAATTTCTTCTCTTATGCCTTTTGACGTGGTTATTTCTTCTCCTTTGTTATTCAATTTGATGATATTTTTACCTAGCGCGATCGGGCATTGGTTTATGTTAAGATAATGATTTAATTTTGAATGTTTTTTTTCTAGATTGCCCAACAAACGAGACTTTAACCTGCGTAAAAGATGGAGCAGCAGTGTTACTAGAAAATGGTTACGTGAAAGACTTTATTCTTCAAGATTCATTAGGTTTTATTTTATTAACTTTATTCTGGTGTGTTCTGGGGTATCTAGGGTTGAAGAGGGAGGAAAGGAAAGGCTATGCTTATTAGAATAAGGTTTATTTTTATGTAGATTAAATTGTTAGAAAAACCTGTTTTGTTTTATTGTAATTCTGTAGAAGAAAAAAACACAATAGAAAGTCTTTGACACACTTGTGAGGCAATGGCGCCACAAAAAAGTGTGAAAAGCCGATTAAATTAATAAATTATCAATCTGCAGTATTTTATGGACAATAAATGCAACTTCCAAAATTGATTTTCGTGTAAAATATTGCAAAGTGATGAGATTATTAAGTTATAGTAAGTATTAAGTTTCATGTTATTGTCACTGGATATAGAATACAAAGCTTGGATCGATCGTTAAATAAAACTGGTTTAAAAAATTAGGAAGTGGTATAAACAATATTATTCAATACCATTTCAGCGGAAAGACGTCCACTGCTGGACAAAGTACTTATAAATATTTTGTAGAGAAGGTAGTTTCCTACAAATACATTGAGCTCTTTCACAATACACGATAAAACAAAATAATTACCCAACATAATAATTATAAAATTTAATACCTACATTTTCAACATTAATTTAAACTATTAATTAACCAAATTGATTATTTACAAGTAAATTATATCTAGAAAGCCTGTAATGTCCCACTGCTGGGCAACACATTTACATACGTAGCCCAATTACGAAATACCTCGGTATAACATAATTCGGGCAGCTCAAACAAGTAAAAAAGCCGCATCCAGTTTTTTTTTCTCTATTTGAACTTGAATCACTGGCCGGTTTTACTAACTATGTAGGCTTTATTCTTTTATTTTTAAATCAATGTCTTGCCGTAAGCATCCCACGCATTCGGCCTTGTCTACAATATAATTATGAAGTTTTGTTGGCTTGCTGCACGCTTTGGTATTTACTGTAAGTGCAGCAACCAATTGTTATATACTATAAATAAATATATATAATTTACGTAAGTATTATGGCAATTTAGAGAGAGAAGTTTGTTCTTTCGCTGCGGACGCCGCCGTACGTAATTACGGCTTCCTTGCTGTAAGAGAGCTTTATTAACAGGAGTTTCATTATATTCTCAAAATAAAAAAGAGCAAAAAATACAGTTTTTTTTAAACAAAATCTTGTAAAATAACATAACATCACGCCTGTAACCCCCGAAGGGTTAGGCAGAGGTGTACCCGTAATACACCCATATTACACCAGTTATGTGTAAGCCCCATGTAATGAGCCCATTGCCATCAACCGGGCAGAAATCTAGACGCCTGGCTGCTACTGAGATATTTCTGATGGAAAACCCAATAACACTTTGCCCGACCTGGGAATCGAACCCAGGGCCTCATACTCAGCAGTGGCGCTTATGACCCCTCGACCAACGACGGAAATCTTTATTATACATAATTATTGTGTCTGCGAGTCTACAAAGGCGTCTTTTCTAATTAGACGTTCTGTAATGCTTCTAAAGACTCCAATTGATTTAAATGGCTTATCTTTCACGGCTCTACCATAACCAATAATTTCAGCACTTGGGTGGCATAATGATTAGTGTTATTTATTATTCTCTCCGGCTATCATACATCCATTTAACCAATGACGGTAATACATCATTGTATTTAACAGTATAATTTGTCACCGTTGTCAAAGTTTAATACGACTATCTATTATCTATGGTCAAGGCGCCTTTGCATTATGGTCACTAATAAAAACTCCGTGCACAAAAAGTTTTTGTAACATTATGCAATTTATTCTGGTGGTGACTTAACTTTTCATTGTTTAAGAATGTTGATTTTCGTCATGACAGTTAACGACATGTTAATTTTACTTAATTATGGATTATGTTAGCACTCCAATTTGTTGATACGTTTTTTAATGACCCATAAGCGGTCGACACCTGCAGCTTATAAAAAGCTGGCCTTTTCAAAATGCTTTGTTTTGCAATAAAGAGATCCATTTTTAATTCTTTTTAAAAATCTCAATAAGTACAATGACGTAATTCCCGAACGCGTAGTCATACATCTTGGCTTACAGCTGACAGGTCTTAGAATAATCTAGATATAAATCTAGTTTTAAACCGCACTTTATGACTGAGCTTCGTATAAAACATAATTATCTGCAATAATAAAATAAATACATTGAGGAAGTGACGTTTGTATCATTTTATTCTCACCACCTTATAAAATATCCTTAGACAAGCATACCTAAAATTAATTAATACACCGGTGTCCCCCGACTCCTCTTCACCACCATAGCAAACGCCACAATATTTCCTACACAGTACATCGCTAGCAAACACACACAGTTTCTCCAAAAGTTCCTCTCATCATATCCGAACCTGGTCAGCACTCCAGCCCCAGTCCTTATACAAGGCAAGCCTTCTGCGTTCACACAATTTATGCTGTCAACTAGATTCCACTGTAAAACGGAAATGCACTCCGTTCCATAGTAAAATCCTGAGATGTACCGAAGCCAGGAGAAGTATGCAGGTGCAGTGGCTAAGTTCAGGTAGATTCCGGAAAACATGAGCCCTATTAAGTCGTACGGGACTGAGATTAGAGCTGCGGTTTCCATTTTGTCGAATGTCGCTGATAGGAAAGAACCTGCAATGATAAAATGTAAAAATTCCATTTGTAAAATGGACTTTATGGGTAGCAGGAAGTACTATTACGCATTCCATTTTTAAAATGGACTTGGTTTTGAAGTCTTTCTGTCAATTACAAAAAACTTCCAATTAAGTCAGTATGTTAAATCAAAGAACTCATAAAATACTTTAAATAGTATAGACTTGACACTGTAGTGATTGCTTTAATACAGGCATTTTTTTTTTGTACTGTTTCTGAACTTTAGTTACGTCTACGATTATGTTTTGTGTTAAATTATTAATGACAAAAATACAACAAAATCCTATTGAATGATAGAATAGTCAAGTCATTTTACGTCCACATTAAATTGCATTGCATTTAATTGCAGAGCAGACGAAGGATTCAAACAGTTTTCTTAAATATGGGTATGACTAGCTTGGGAACTGGCGCTTTGTTATAAAATTTATAATCAGCCAGATTTATTGTTTGCATTCATGCAGGCTATGAACCCACCGCCGGCGATTAAGAGGAGACTCCCTATTGTTATTTAATCTGCATGAATATATTGAAACAGTTACACTAAGAATGAAAATGAAAATTAAGGATAATTATAAGAACAAACAAGATTGTTCGGCTTTTAGATCAAAAAATAAATATTCACAGCAAGAAAATATAGTTTATCATCCAAGCACCAGATATATTTTCTCTAGATCAATTTTACTTTAGTTATAAACGAAATAAGAATTGAGACTTACGCTATTTAGTTTCATTCTCAAACCCGATCAAAGAGCGGACGCGATATTCAACTTTATTACTGATGTGTTAGCGTTTAGCACATAACGGAGTGGCGGGGAGCATGGGGCGGAGCTTGCGTGGAAATTTGATTTAGACTGAACTTAACGAGAAGCGAGTAGTTAAAAACTAAATCGCGTTGGCTAGCAATGACCAGCGAGTGAGCGACGGGTGGCGGCGAGCGATAATAAAAAATATATTATTAATATATGTATCTCTTTTACTTACACGGGACCGGCCATCTTTTGTACGTTTCTGGGGCGGAAAATAGTGGTCAGTCGCTACCTGGTCGGCGGTGGGACAGGTGAATAAACGATGTTGCAGGCAATGGTACATTGTAGTTATACAGAAAAAAAAATAACCAGTAAATTTTGACAAATTAAACGTAACGTGCGCGAGCACTGATAGAGCCTGACTGACTGAGCCTGACTGAGCCACCAAAAAAAGTTGCACACTGGTTATGTTTTTTTCTGTATACCAAGGTACAAGGGACTTTCGTGCATAATGGGTAAGGAATTGGGCAGGGTATAGGGTAAACAAAGCAAACAACAAACACTGCGTGAAACTTCGTAAAGTTTATTGAGCCAATTTATCAGATCCCTAAAATCATTGCCAATTCTTAAGAACTTTTAAGTTGTACAAGTTGAGTTTTAACAATAAGATTTTTGTATTACGTAAATCCTCTTTAACATTATGGCCATATTTATAATTAAACTTATTTAACTAAGTCACCCTGTTCACCTATATGGCACGGGCAAGATTCCCAAGCAGCAAAACAAATGATGCTATTGTTAAACGCTATGTACAGTTGAACTATTTTTTAATATACAGGTGTGCCCCTACTTCTCTTTATAACCATAAGGAAGGCTATGAAATGAGCTATACAGTACATACTGAACAAGCAGAGACAATTGCGCCAAAAATTTTCCTCTGCGTACCCAAATCTTCTTAGCACATCGGGCCCAGTTCTTATACAAGGCATACCTTTGATTTCTACACAGTCAATTGTTTCGATCGAATCCCATTGGAGTATAGAAATGCTTTCGACGCCGTAGTAAAATCCTGATACGTATCTAAGCCAAGATAAGTAAGGAGAGACGCTCGCTAAGTTCAGGTAAAGGCCAGAGAACATAGTGCCAATGAGGTCGAATGGTACGGACACGAGTGCAGCGGTTTCCATTGAGTTGAACGTCGACGATAGGAACGAGCCTGGAATTTTGAAAATGGAATTGCAATGCCAAATTATACAATGGAAGATATTCCAGTTCACTGGAATATTATAATTTTGAATTTGGAGTTTTGATGCTACTATTTGCCATTCCCTAAAATTATGAATACGTTCATTTTGTAGCTCAATCGTTAATTTTATTTATAATGTTGATAATCTTATCAATGCTGATGATTTCGGTACTGAAACTGAGATGCAAATAGTCGAGGTTGACGACGACTGTAATTAGTATCTTAGTAAAGGCAAGGTCAACTACTGCGGACTACACAAAGGGGAAAGCTCAGCATATTTACATAAAAAGTGTTTGGACTTACCATAAGCGTTCGCATAGTTAGCGCACAGGATACAGACGAAGTTGAAGCCCAACCAGCCCATGAACCCACCGTGAAGACCAGCCACCAAGAACACGAGCGTCGTGAAGAGTGTCGGTTCTATCACTGCACGGGGGATCTGGAAGTAGAAGGAACATATTTATCATGTTGGGATATCTTTTCAAGTTTATTGGACTTTTTACGCATAAACGCTTTTGTAGGCAAACTTTTGTTGCTTTCTCTTAAATGTCCTTATCAACACATTCTTTTGAAGCATTATATTGATATAGAGTACAGTACAAAATCAGACGAGGTATTTTTCTGCTTTTTTTCATTATTATCACAAAAGTCGTGTTTGTTTTCAAGTAAATATAACAGATTCGTAGTAATATTTTACTAGAAAATCCTTCTTTCTTTCATTAGACTACTAACTAACTACTAACTACTAAGTTAACATACAAGTGATTTAGTACATAGTGTTAATACTGCATTCAGCAAAATCCAATCTACAAAAAACTATTAAAAATAATTTTGCTTACAACGAGTTATTCGAAAATATTTTGATAACCGAATAAAATAAAGAGTTTTCAATTAAATTCATTTAATTGAAAACTCTTTCTTTGATAACAAACATGAAAACCATAAAGTAGAAAATACTCTAAAACCACTAGACACAATTTTATGATGTGAGCCGTAAAACTAACTGGTTTGACCATGCTCGATCGGTGTCACAATTTAAAGGGACTCGTAACAAAAATAGAAAACTTTCTAACTCATTATATTTACATCAAAATTATGCTTAATCGCTTCTGTTTACAAATACTAATGAATAAAATATTTTGACAACCACTGTTGAATCAGATTCTTTTTGTTAACATAAGAACTTGTTTGTTTCGTTACCTAAATGAAGCAATTTATTTTCATTCGGACATATTCACATGAAGACGATCCTGTATAGGTCATTTTGTGCACAAACAGATAAAAAACTCATTGTAGACTATTGTAGTGTGTCTTATCAGGCGCAATGAAAATATTAACAGACATAATTTCAATATTCTATACCCGGTTGCTTTAAACCTTTTTTGAGATAATTTTACCACATTTGACAATTTTAAAGTATTGAGGTTTTGTAAATCTAAAATGAAACAACTTAGGGTAAGTAACCTTTTTATTGGAAAAGATATAAATCAAAACTTACCCAAAATATCATCTTCGACAAATAGTAAGGCAACGGTGAATACAGTCCACTAGCCGTTTCTCTCAACAATATGGGAACCTCACTAGGGAACGTGATGAAGACGGCATATATGAAGAGGAATATCGTCTCCGCTATCGTGAGGTAGAGAAGACCTTCCACGTTCTGTATATCGCGCTGATCTAGCTCGGCGAAATGCCCGTGGTAGGGGACTGAGATTATCAGGCCCACGAACTATGGACGAGAGAAATAAGCATTAAAATATAGGTTAAGTACTGCCAGAAGCTAGAAAAAATCAGGAAGATAAACTTTGTAAAAATTCAGAGAAAAAAGTTGATCATAATATACTAGTTGGTTCTATAGATAAGCAATGAAAATTACATAGCTTTAGAACCATTGGTACATAAAAGTGACAAATTTGAAACTCACCATGAGCAGGAAGAACTCGGCGATCCAAATGCTGTAGTTCCGTTTAAGTGCTTGTAAGTTTCTCCACATCAGCCAGTGAAATTGTACGAAGTAATTCACTTTGACTCTGCAACACAACATTAAGTTGCAATATCGGTTTATGGAATCCGAGTGAAATCTCTGAACATTTATTAAATTAAATTCTAAAGAGCCTGGTTCATGAAATCATGATAGACGATGGGTCAATAAAGATAGACAAGTCAGAGATGAATCTCATAGTTCGAGAGTTCTTGAAATATTTGGACGAGGTTTATAATGATTTTAATAATCTATTTCTTAAGAAAGCAGCAATTTTTATTAACCAATCTGTAGACGCAGATAAGTATGCAAGTACTGAATGATGCAACAAATATAGATTTGTTGTGAGTAATAGTACCTACTCAATACGCAAAATCGGTAAGGTAGCCAGAAATGAAACTAAAAACAATGAAATACTTACAGAGTTAAATATCGCTCATAATATTGATCCTGTAACAAAATATATGAAATTTAATGAAGTCATAAATATTTACTTGCCAAGACATTCAACAATAAACGTTAATGTTTTACAAATCAAGCCTAAATTCAAATGTTCGACACTTATGTACATAATCTATGTGTTTTATATAGCGTGAGAACGATATAAATATTAGACCAATAAATTCATTATTTATTTTAGTATTAGCATATTGCTATATGCTAATACTAAAATAAATAATGATTTTCTGTCTAAGAAACACACTATAAAATTCGTAATATTGCTAATATATAATTTTTTAATGCTATTCTGGCGGATGTACATTCATATCTTGACGATCTGAGATTAAACTGTAAATTAGTACAAGTTTTAGATCGTGAGAATAACAAGAACTTTGTTATCATTCATTTTGCTTCTATTTCAGATAAGAATTTAATTACTAGTTTGGTTTATCTTTGAATCCTGTTTCAAACGTAAAGAGATATACCAATTTGATGTATTTCCTAAATGGGAAAAAGTTAAGAATAAGGCAGCTTTATATTCAAATAAAAGGTAATGTTAATATTTTAGGAAAACCTGAAAGAGCTATTACAAAAAAATGCAAATAGAACAAGGAAGAAAGCAAAAACAAAAAGAAAAATCAGTCTTCCTAGAAATTAATGTTCCAAAAGTTTTTTACTTAGTTAATTGGAAAGAACATTAAAAAACTAATTCACTTCAAGTACCTTTTCATCAGCTTCCCCATTAAAATACTCAGTTTCATCTTTAACCTGCCCAACTTGGCTGTCAACCTCAGCAGCGATATCAGATCGTGAGTATTCATCACATATGCGTCGGATTCGATCCCGGCTCTCCATCTCCTTGTCAGCTTCGATACCCAGCAGGGATATGTAGTACTCTGCCGCGTTGAAACCGAGTGGACATTTGAAGCCAAGACTGTGGAGAAAGCGTCAAGATGTGACATGGTTTCATAGATTATGATCAAACTTTGGGTAACATTCTCAAGTCTGTACGAGTTAAATTCTGGTCTTCAGTAAAAAAGTAAGTCAAGTGTCAACATGCAATCTAATGGATTACTATTGAAAGGATTATTTAGGATATGATACGATAGAGACGAATGATTGCGTGATGGTTGGCAGGGGAGAATGTAGGTTGAAAACGTGCATGTTGCTCCGACCCCAAGTAACATGGGCCAGAGGCAAGAAAATGATGATGTAAGATAGTACCTTAATCCAACACTGTCTAAGGTAGTACCTTGATTGAGCAAGAGTGTCTTCAGTTAAGAATCCATAATACCTCACGGCCACCTCACTCTTTAGGCATCTCTCTCGCACAGTACTACTCGCGGGCACGCAAGCAAGCGACACAGGGAGGCAGGGAGAAAGATGAAAGGCGCCGATAGTATAGGTGATTTCTTTTTACGGTATAAATAATGGTATTTATAAAATAAGAAACATTATATCTGCTTTATGCTTAGTTCAGCTATTCTGTTAAGTTTCATGATCGAATTTGAAGTAATTTTGAATACTAGCGGTTTATTGTTCGGTTTGGAGTGTGGTTTAGGGGTAACTTTGTAATTGTTTCTTGTCGACAAAATTTTATGGAATCGTGTTCTCGTCAAACACAGTACTTAACATTAATCCTCAACTTTACCGTATATTTATTTCAAAATGAATGCTGCAGTATTTTCGACATAACGGAGGATAAATAAGCAATTTGAGGTATTGTAGACTCTTAGGTGTCAAGCTAATGAATCGGTGCTAGTTTGTCAGTGAATGAGTGACAGCCTGCTTACTGTTCTATAAGCCTATCTCTAAAGGTGTTTGCTTGAGAAATCAATATGGCAGTCTATCAAAGATTATTGGCGTGTATAATAAATAAGTGATAAAAATATCTTAACATCATTTTATCGATATTTTATACATGTATCATGTTTTTGAGTTTCCTAATGGTCAATCGTGTAACACTGAGCAATAACTAGAGATTTTTACAGATGATAAGTTAATTCTAGTTCTAACATTTTATCTGAGCTAATCTTATCAGTATTACCGAATATATTAGCACAAAATTATGTTCATTCAACCTTGACTTTGTATTGTCCATAAATAGTTTTTTGTTTGATTTCTTAATTTGATATGGGGGCCTTGCATCAGCTATTTTTAACTAAGGCTGAAGAGTGAAAGCAGTAAAGGGAAGGTACGTCTTCCAAAAGTTTGTTTCGTCAAAGATCTAACCGACCAATAACATAGCCTCATAGTAACTAAATGTGTTTCTTACAATATGTTCTGTGTACATTCATATTTGCTTTACAAAGAAAACTTCTTAAGTAAAAGATAATTTCTTCCTTTACAGCTGTTTCTCCAAGATCTTGAGCTGAGAGGGTTTTACGGCAAAATTTTGGTTCAATACTACACGGGCTGTTTATGTTATACCTACCTACAAACATAAAGTGATGTAGTAGGTTGGTACTTACTGCAACCTCCAAACTTAGAGCACGGAGTGTGTTCAGGCCAATAACTTTTAACATATACTCATTTTTTTTTTTCAAATATCATTTAAAAATAGCTAAATAAAGATACATAATTGTGTGTGCGTAACAGAAGAAAAAAAGCAGACAAAAATAACCCAACAATATACAACATTATTTTTAGTATTATATGCGAAACCTGAATATACCTAGTTTGTTCAGAATAAGGAACTGGATCGATTTCAATAATTTCTACACCATGTTATATTTTATCCCAAAAATATTTAAGTGTGATGAAAATGTTATCACCATTACCACTTACAATACAGTCGCCGTACGGTTAGGTACCTACTGCCAAATTATTATCAATGAGCGCAAGACGACCCTGGAGGCGCGGGGGCGCCGTTGGTATGTTTTTGTACAGACAACCCGGTAACATAACAACCTTATAACTTTGTGATTTTTCATGATACAGTTTTGAAATTTTGTACATAGATTCTTTACATAAAAATATTAGACACGTGTTTCGGGTTTCGCTTATACTAAAACTAATATTGTATATCACAAAACCTGCTAAAAACGATATAGTACCCGGTGGCAATTTGGTCCGTGTCACATAAATTCGACCAATAGTCCGGTTTGAAGCAGCTAAAAAAAAGCTTCAGAATGACCTAGAACTTAAAAGCTATCTGAATGTCAGATTTTTTTATTGATAAAACAATTAAATTATTTTTATCTTGTTGTTACTAGCTTTTGCCCGCAGCTTCGCCTGCGTGAAGGTCGGAAATTATCCTACGGGAACGTACAACCGGGATAAAAATTATACATGTCCTAGTCATGGTGTAGCCATGTGCCAAGTTTCATCCAAATCCGTTCAGCCGTTTTAAGGCTCGTACAGACTGGTGCGATATCGCGGGCGCGACGCGACACTAGTAGCACAATTTCTATGTCGGTGTCTGTCGCGCTCGCGATATTGCGTGAGTCTGTAAGAGCCTTTAGCGTGAAAGCGTAACAGACAAGCAAACAAACAAACTCACTGTCGCATTTATAGTTTTAAGTTAGGAAGTTAGGATTCTATTGGGGTTGCTGCTTGACCTACAGCGAAAACATTATGTATACATTTATGCAATTTTTACATCCTTGTTTTTTATTTGTGGAAATATGCACGTGTTTTTTTATTGCCATCTGCTAATAGCTTTAGGTAGTTTCTAGATATAATCCTTACAATTATGAGTTAAGACACGTAATTTTTGAAGTAAAACTGCTTTACGCACGCTTGACTTGGGGAGTAAGCTGGTGAATGCGGGACAAGAGCGTTACGGAAGCGAGCGAACGGAACTTGAGAGGGAGATATAAGTTAGTGAAGATAGTAAGAGAGAGAGTTACGTTACGTATATTACTGTAGGGGCAAGAGAGAGAGGTGCGGTGCGAGCACACATTTTCTTTCACCCTTTCTCTCATCATAGCCAGTTGCGTTTCGTACATCTAAGACATAGTGCAGGCCTATTGTTGTAAATAAGTATAATTAGTATTACTATTTGTAAGTTTTACTTCAGTCGTGTGGTCTAAAGCATACTCGTTTTTCGGTAGCAGAAGACTTGCGTGCTAAGCCAGAATTTTCCCAAATGTTTTTGGTGCGTTTGGCGCAAGTGTATCATTGTCAATCGGCATCCTCCTGTCCCCATCGCAATTTATTTGGGGTCGGAGCAGCTCGTTATTTTCTTTCATAAATCTTATGCTGTCATTCGTGGATCTTTGACAGTCGTTACGGGTCGTGAGAAGCCCGAAACTCTGACAACCAGTCTTACCAAGGGGTATCGTGTTATCCAGTGACTAAGTTGTGGAAGTCAGATAGGCAGTCGCTCCATGTAAAATACAGGTATTCAGCTGCTTCCAGTTAGACTGGAAGCTGACCCCAACATAGTTGGGAAAAGGCTAGGCAGATTGATTGATATCGTATACAGTCATATTATCAATGTGGCGCAAGTGGACCAGTTTCTGTAACCTATTTCAAGAGAAAGAAAGAAAGAAAAAGCATTTATAGAGGACAGTAGCACCTTTCTTTATGTGTGAACAAACTTTTGTTTTCCGAACTAGTTTATATCTTTTACAAATAGTAATTTTCTCCGTCTATCTATGGACAGTTACCATTGTAATTCACGAGCCCATGATGATGGCCTTCAAATTAGCAAATTCAAGATTAAGATAAATTAAGATTATTCATTTTGAATTTGATAATCATTTTTGTTGTCAAAAATTGATAATGATCTGCCTAAAAACTGATAAGAATCCATATTATTATTTCAATAACCGTTTAATTCTTAAGTGGTTTCAGTTTCACTGATAAGAATCTTGTATAATATTATTTAAATAACTGTTATCTAAATAATATATTGATTCTTATCAGTTTCGTTAACGAATTCTTTGGCGACAAAAACGTGGTCTGTTGACTGAAGATGGTTTATTTAAATTAATCGAGTAGGTAAAGATATTATGGTGATTGTGAAATTAAGAAACTGGCAGCTAGATATGTTTAAGTGCGTTGTTAATAATATTTATAATTCTTATTAACTTCTTAATATTGTGAAGTTTTAGGAAAACCCCGTATTTAAAATTCGACTTTTATTTGACCCCAGTCGAAAGTTGATATTCTTTTCTAAATGTATTGTTATGTATAATGTATTTCTAAAAATACTTACTATTTGCATACAAATGTATTTTCTCATAATAATGAAGCATCAACATCTCAGACATATTAGCAAGTAGAATTTCAAACTCAAAGTCGAGCTCAAAACATCAACACATTTAAATTAAAACATTTACAGACACGTTAGTATTTTCAAGGAGTCGGTCAGTCAGAAGTCGAAGTTAGTTGCCCATTACGAATAGTAGTAGGTTCTTATGAAGAAAAACGGGCAAGAAACTCCATGAACACTCTTTTAGATAAAAGTTTGTATATTACAAAAGGTTTATGTAGCGTTGACTGCCTCGTTGGTCGCACCCGGTTCTGCTGAGCATGAGGTCCTGGGTTCGATCCCAGGTCGGGTAAAGTGTTATTGGGTTTGTTTAGGAATTTCTCAGTAGCAGTCCGGAGTTTGGATTTGTGCTCGGTTGATGGCAATAGGCTCGCTTCCTATTACATGGGACTTAAACATAACTGGCGAAATGTGGGTGTACTATAGGTACACCTCTGCCTAAACCTTCGGTGATTACAAGCGTGATGCTATGTATGTTGTTATATAGCATTAATTTTAGATCTCAAACTTTTGAAACACAACAAAAATTAAAATGATGCAAGGTCAGGAGTCGATCACTAGCTTTAAAACTAATTTAATTTACATAAAGGGCAACCATCATGTTTGTTTGCCATTGAACACAATATTTACATTCAAGGGCCAACCTCAAAGAAACTTAATAGCTTATGATAATTTGTCTCAATAAAGTTTCCCAAATGCAGCAATCATCTTGATTGCCAAGAGAACGATTTACAATACTAACTAAAGACATCACGAAACTACTACCATATGTTCAACAAAAAAAAAAAACAATTTAATTTTAAATTATTAATTTACGATGCAAAGCTTTTCCTGGTACCAGATTCGGACTAGACAGACTGACTACATTTGTTTTATTATGACTTTAGAAACCGGTTGATGCATAAAATGCATAATTAACCAATTTAACATACTCTACCTACACTTACTATAAAAAGCTAGACAGCTTGGTGAGAAAAATATGGATGAAGAAGATTGGCCGTCAAATACAAATGTAAATACAGAGACAGCAGCTGCACATGTTGGTAATTATTACGACGATCTAGCTAAAGACAAAACAATCTCAGATTTTAGGATACATCGGTCGAAAAAGGCTGCCACACAGGTATGAGTGACAGAGAGAGACTACGCTCTTCTAGATCGTCGTCTAGAAAAAGAAAAAAATACTTGCGAAATAATGGCTTACAAAGCCGAACTTTTTCTAAAGCACGATGTGCCATATTTACCGCTTAGTACTGTTTATACATACGTATCTGGAAGTCCATTAGTTAATAGCAATACTTAGTAAAACGATTTGTAGAATCCAAACGCTGATTGGTGTTATGATCATACGGCCAATTTTCCTCTTATAGCCTTCTATAGGAGGCTATCTTTCAAAGAAATGGTACCTAATGGTTTCAAAGTAGGTACTGGCAAAATCGTTAAATATATTGTACTTACGATGCAAAAAGCTGGTCATCCTGCTCAATAGTGCCGTGAAAGGCTACCCTTCCACAAGCCAACAGCACACCTTGGTGGAACAGCTCGATGACTCCAGAAGCCGGTTGGTGCAATTAGCATACGACCAGCTTTCCTTCCAAAGATAACTTTCTTATGGATACTGCAGAATGTGGTAAAGAAATTGTACTTACGATGCAAAAAACTGGTCAGCCTGTTCAATGGTGCCGTGGAAGGCTATCCTTCCACTAGCCAGTAGCACAACTTGGTGGAACAACTCGAAGACTCCAGAAGCCGGTTGGTGTACTGAGCAAATCACTAATTTTCCTCCTATGGCTAGTTTTCTTAGACGGGCTACGACGGCAGCCGCTGCCCAGCTATCCAGGCCTGTTGTTGGTTCATCGCAGAATAGGATTGGAGGGTCGTTTAGGAGCTGCGGAAGAGAGTCGGATTTGATTTTTGTCGTGAGCACTATACCTATATATACATATATGTACGTACATACATAAATAGTACGAAAATTCTCATACAAGTGTCGCATCGCATGGGTCGATGATTTATAATGAAGCATATTACGTCCTTTCTCGACATTCTTTTGTATTTACAGTCATCTGTTATTTATGTATTTATTCAGTTATTTACATTAGTGTGAGTAACAGTAATTTGTATCGGGTTCGAGACAATTAATTATTTTCAAGCCCTTTTTTTACTGCAACATTGAACATATTAGTATTGAATCCTGTCAGTTTTTCGTCACTTACCTGTACAGCCAAAGCGACTCTTTTTCTCTCACCTCCAGACAGAGCCTTCAGCTTGGTTTTGTTACAGTTATTGACTCCGAGTTCACTTAAAAGTAGCTGAACGCGCCTCGCTCTTATTATTTTCGTCGATCGCTTGTCCATCATCATACGGGCCTGAACAAAAGAAAGGGTTTTGTGAAATTAATGAACAGGTTTTAAGATCAACTGTTGCAACTTAATAGTTTCCATCTCCTACGCAAAGTCAAGTCTGATGATGTTGGGATGATGAAATTACATCATTTAACCCAACGTCATCAGACTTGACAGTGGTGAAAAAGAACTCGGAAAAATGAAATGAAGAATTGAATGAATTAAAGGAGCTCGTGGCTAAATAATAACAGCTGTACGGTTCGATCCATCAGGTTAAGCTACGCTTGCCGGGGTTGGTCCGTAGATTGGTGACCATTTTTACATAACAAGACTCCTCCGTACTTTGGAAAGCACGTTAAGCCGTTGGTCCCGGTTGGCATTCGTGGATCGAACAGTCGTTACGGGACGTTAGAAGCCCGAAAGTCTGACAACCAGTCTTACCAAGGGGTATCGTATTACCCAGTTTCTGGGTTGTGGAGGTCAGATAGGCAGTTGCTCCATGTAAAATACTGGCATTCAGCTGCATCCAGTTAGACTGGAAGCCGACGCCACAATAGTTGGGAAAGGAAGATTGATTGAAGTGATGAAGAATTCATCAAGTTTAAAGTTCATACACCGCGGTTTCTGGAATCAAAATAACGACGCGTCAAAACTAACGCAAGACAAGAGATGCGATTGGCTGTTCATAATTCATACAACCAATCTCAGCAAAGGTCTACTCTCAAAGTCCGTCAACGAAGATACATGGCCGTCCGAAAGTAGTTGATCCGTCAAAACAAGCGACAAACTAATTTTTTCGGATCGGCAAAAACACATCGGGATTAGGGACAACTGTCAAATCGTGTTGTCATTCTTTCTTAGTTCGGGTCCCAAAGTAATCTTGACTCCGTAAGTGATGCGGAGTAGGAAACGCCCGTAATTTCGGTCAAAATTACTTATTTTCGTGCTTAGGGAGTAGACCCTCTGGTCACGAGTCCTTGTTGATTTTCGGTCCAGAAACCAGGCGTTATTAACACAAGACGTTGGAATGTAAACATGTTACTTTAATCATCCCTTGTAACCTTTGACAAAGTATTTTTGTATCTTGAAATGTCAAATTACAACTAAGTATCAGATAAATATCTAAGATCGTTATCAGTAATATGCGGCGATGAATTAATTAAATTAATTATTTTATTGACCACCAATGGTTTAATGTTTACACCCAAATGGCATCAGCTATCAGACAAAGTTTAATTAGATTTTAACATTGATGAATTTTCAGTAGCTATTCAGGGTTTGGAAGGGGAATGCGCAACCGATGACATATTTGCAGTGCCGATATGGTCACTAATCGCTCAAATAGGAAGATATAAAAAAAAAAAAGAATGTGTCAGCACCGACGCACGACTGGAGCTTACGTTTGAGTTAACGCTTGTATTAATTTCACTCTGCATAAAATTTCCATTTTATATGAAATAAGATTATATGATATAAGATTATATGAAAATCGATTCTTAAGGAGTCAACTTCTAAAAGAAGAACGAAACAAGAAGAATAGGGAAGGCCTCTGACCCGCAGCTGAAAAAAAGTATGACTTGGTATATAACGTAATGTATTAAGTGACTTAGCTTAGTGTCATCTTAAATTCTTTAGATAATTTCATTTCCCAAATATCATGTTTACCACTGGTAAATTTACATTTCAACTAAGCATATTCGCATTTTAATAGACAGCAAGAATCTTTCCGCATTCAGTTCTCGACGAAGACCGAATCTTGAGAAAAATAGACCGATAAAATATTACCGGTTCTTAAATATAACTGCATTTATTCAGAGTTACATGACCAATTAGTACGATTTATGAAAATTAAAAAGAATATATAATCAACTAAGTAATTAGGTACACAATAGACTAATAATTGTAGAGTAAAAGAAGTTACATCGGGCTCACCACCATGTTGATGGACCAAAGACAAAGTGGTCGCGGAAATCAATGGATGCGGGCACAGAATCCGCACGGTCGTTATGGCGACGTAGCACTATATCCAGCAGTAGAGGTCTTTCGGCATAATGAAGATGAAACTTACCATAAACTCCATATGTTCAGAGACAGTCAGGTCTTCAATAGCCAAGTCTTCCTGTGGCACGAAGCCAGATATCCTGGAGATGAGGTTAGCGCCAGCAAGTCTGCCATTCAGCATCAGGTAGCCGGTCATCGCGCTTTTGTCGCGACGGCTGATGGCCGCAAGTAATGTTGTCTTGCCGGCACCACTGAGGAGGAACGGCTTTTTAGAATAATATGTGTGGATAAAGATGAAGAAACAGCACAACAGACACAGACAGCAGATGGAGAAAAACCGTATTTAAGAAATTGAAACGGAGTCAAGATTCTCAGCAGTGAAAGAGTGATTAGGGACAGAGATTACCCGGACTTTTGTTATTTACACTTAAGTTCTAACTTTAGGTATCTTTATTAGAGAATACAAGTTTGCTTTGAAGCAGTGTCAAATCGAGGAGTAATGAATAGAGCTATGATGAGTTATTGACAATATTATTGGGCCAGATACCACTATTAGTGGAAAGAAAGGCAGGGACTGAGGAAAGCTAAAAGTTTAATTTATGAAAACTGTAACTTACCTAGAGCCCATTAAAGCGACTAAGTTACCCGACGACACGACGCCATTTACTGAAAAGAAAAACCTTTTTAATAAAACTTTGAATAATATGAATGTTAATAAGGGATGCAACTCCTGATGACGATCATCCCGTCGAAGTAAAGATAAACTTCGGCGCTTTGCACGCTCTCTCTCGCACACCGCTTGACGTCTCCTGGGGGTCTACTCCGAACATAAATCCGAAGTATCGGCCGAATGTACGGTCGTTTCTTTAGTACGGCTAACTATCGCAGACTACGGTGAAAAAAAAAAAGGCATTCGAAGAGATAAGCCAAAGTCAAAACTGTGATTTGAAGTCGGGTATGGACTCAAAGTCAAAAAGGAAACTATGGAAGTTATAAAACGGCTGAAGTATTGCATTTATTTTATTTTGTTTATTTTTATCTCATTATGCTGCACCGGTTGACGTCATCACGTCAACGCCGGCTGTCGCTGAAAACCAGAGCTGGGGCTCAGTCTCGCATAGGATCGCAGCATTATGCTGAGCGATGGCCGTTTTGCGTAAATGTGACGCATATTTTCCCTCATCTTGTTCTTTCGTGTTTGTGTTTTTATTTCTTTGCCTTATGTTTACCGCAAATAAACGTATTTTCTTTCTAACATTCGGCCGATATTTCGGTTTAGCGCTTCGGAGTAGACCCCCTGTCAACAGAGAGCGCGCGAAGTGCAGTTCGTGTTACCGCGACAATGTAGCCGCAGCATAATAATTACTTATCTCGCCCCTATGACATAATTATGGTCGACCTACCCTATTTATAAGATGCCATGATAATAAAACAAAGGTTATATTGAAGAAAATAAAGCGATTCTAAACATATTTACGTGTCATATTATTCTATTCACTTCTTTTCTTCTATCTGATGAAACGGGAAGGTGGGTGGTTTCCTAACAGCTATAGTCTGCGCCAGATAAGAAAAAAATAAAAGTCGTAACACCCGTCTACCAAAAAAATGTAAAGGAAGTGTCGCAAACATGATCAAAACATACTACTGTGAGTACTAGAAAAGTCATAAAACGCAAAAAAACTTTTCCCATACATTTCGTAAGAACTGATACTCCAACTTAGTTTTTTATGATCGATAAATGGACCGCTACAACGAAGACTGGCCAAAAATAAATAAACTTCGTATTTCGAAATCGAATTCCGGCAATTCGCAAGGCAGTGGATACAAACATAATGATGGTCCTATAACGTGACCACCTCGCAGTCCTGATCTCACGCCTCTACACTTTTTTATGTGGCGCTATTTAAAAATTGAACTTTATAAAAAGAAATACAACAGTGTTCAGGAACTCAAAGATTTACTTACCACGATTCTCTATGGAATGAATCCTAGCACATTATCAGCTGCTACCCAGTCTGTAGTAAAGAGAATAAACCTATGCCTACGTCAAAACGGCTACCATTCTGAACACCTCATAACTTAGAGCACAAAAGTAAGATTTCTAGGTGAGTCCAAATGTAAAGTTCCAAGTTTTTAATTTTAAGGTGAAATAATATCCAAAGTAGAAGTTATAGTTTTTTATTTGTTTTTCGATCAGTCTTTTTTGTAGCGGCCAGTTTATCGATAGTAAAAAATGTAAGTTGGAACTTCTCATTTCCTACGAAATGTATGGGAAAAGTTTTTTGCGATTTATGACTTTTCTAGTAGTCAAACCTCAATTGGTCCAATAGAGGTTTTTGATCCTTATAAGAAAGAGGATCGATTGGCATAAAAAAAGTTTTGTGTGAAAATTGCCCATTTTCCTGCTGACTGTACATTTTTTTCAAAATTTGTGAATGGGGATCAAAATTCCATAAAAAAAATATGGATAGTCTCTTAAGACCATTTTCGCGTAACTGTAACGGATAAGGTACTTCCCCTTACTGCCCCGCTGAAAGTTTCCACCTGTATAGGTAAATAGGTTAGTAATATGGGCTTTGTTTTTGTATATAAATAAATATTTGTACGCCATACTATGGCAGGGTATGCTGGGACCACTATTGTAACATATATTGTACCATAATATAAAAAGATAAAAAGTAGCCTATATCTTAATCCAGGGTGTCAGCTACCTCCGGAGATCACGGAAGTAATACTAGCTCCCAGGATCACCGGTGTAAGTGTGGGAAGGGAACACTGGGGTGGTTTTTATTCAGTAAGAGTCTGACAGACCCCTCCGCCCCCGCCATGGCGGAGGACATCCATGAGGATTTTCCACCCCGGCAAAAAAAAAAAAGGGTGTCAGCTACCTCCATACAAAATTTTATTAAAATTGGTCCAGCCGTTTGAGCGTGAAGAAGTAACAAACACACCGACACACAACCTCACAAACTTTCGCCTAAAAAAAAAATTAGTGTGATTTATTTACTAAGGTCAATATGCCTGCCACGTTTGTCTACTGGTCGCAAGCGCTACTACTGCTGAGCATGAGGTTCGATTCCCGGGTCGGGCAAAGTGTTATTGGATTTTTCCATTTGTAATTTCTCTGTAGCAGCCCGGAGTCTGGATTGGTGCCCGGTTGATGGCAATAGGCTCGCCCCCTATTACATGGGACTTACTGGCGACATGCGGGTGTTCTATAAGTAGGTACACCTCTGCCTAACCCTTCCGGGAATACCGGCGTTATGTTAAGTAATATAAGTTAATGGTAAGTGATACTTTTAATAAAAGTGGATACAAAGGATTGTTGTTTTTTCTATTTGTTAAGGTCAAGTATCTATTGTTAGATAAATTAATTATTTATAAATGATCTTTAATTTGTATAATTTATGTACCTAGTGCATTATGTTTTCAAATTTTTTTAAAGGTTGACTGGAAGAGAAGGCTTTTAGCTAAAAATGTGAGATCCTGTTCTTAATGTGTCTATTTTTTCATTTTAAGTGCACATTTTGCAATCTCTGCGTATTTATTTATTCCATAAAAGTTTTTTAATTAATTCTATATTTATTATGTGTAATGTTAATTACAACTTCCAAGGATAATTGAACTGGGATTTTAGTTTAGATTTAAGAAGATTTAAAACCAGCCGGAATTTTCTGCAAAAATCTCACCATAAAAACTTAGTTGAGGAGCTTCAACACACAACATTATCATAACATCACGCTTGTAATCCCCGAAGGGTTAGGCAGATATGTACCTATAGTACATCCACTTTTCGCGTGATCTTGATGTGAACTGTCACTTTACTGTTGCTAGGGTTTGACACTAATAGCAGCTCAGTTCACCTAGGTTTTCAAGGTGAGATTTGCACAGCTGTCAAAGCGATGGTGACCTAGTGTATACAACTTAATTATAACAGCACGCGCCGGATGAAATGGCTATAATATTATTTTATTTTAAAATACCTGCCAAGTGCGAGTCGGACTCGCGCAGGAAGGGTTCCTTACTATTATCTATAAAAACGGCAAAAAAACCCCTGCACCCCATTACCGGGCTATTATTATTATTGATTGATTATTCAAATTAAATATGATTAACGCGCCGGATGAAATGGCTATAATATTATTTTATTTTAAAATACCTGCCAAGTGCGAGTCGGACTCGCGCAGGAAGGGTTCCTTACCATTATCTATAAAAACGGCAAAAAACCCCTGCACCCCATTACCGGGCTATTATTATTATTGATTGATTATTCAAATTAATTATGATTAGGAAGCCACCTGTTCATCATCATACCGACCATAAAGTCTGCGGATTTATTGGCTTACCTTTGATTTAAAGAGCATCTAAAGCCACCTGTAGTGCTATTCTGTAAATATCTCACCGTGATAACTTAGGTGAAGTGAGCTTGAAGTGAGCATCAATACATAGTATCCATCCCTAGCATCAATGGAATGACAGCTCACATCACCTGAGTTTTCACGGTGAGATTTTTACAGAATAGACCGGCTGTTCTTTATTTAAAAATACCACCAATAAAAAAATATATCTTTGGATTCATCTATATGCATGCCGCAGTCGAATTGTATAATACGGCGGCGTATTAGAAAACGTTTAAATAGTATTATGGGGGAGCATAGGACGCGATGCGCTATCACAGTAGTCAATCAGCCATAATAGAAAAAAGCGCCTTTATGTATTTCGGCTAGACGTTTTGTAATACGCCGTATTATACAATTCGGCTGCGACATGCACACAGTTCCGGGTAACTAGTAGTAGGTATTTCTCGTCACTGCCGGGACATTTAAGGCTTGTGCAGACGGGCGCGATATCGCGGGTGCGACAGGCAGTGTGACACTTTTCATGTAATTTTCATAAAACTTGTGCTAGGTACTAGTTTCACGTCGCGCTGTCGCGTTACGCCTGTCTGCGGGAGCCTTTACTTCGGACGGCGAGGAGATTTGATGTTTTAGTTTTAAACGATAGCTAAGTTTAACTGCCTTTCAATTAGAGCTACTACACTCATATTTGGAGAGCCTAGGCTTCTTGAAACTTGTGTTTTGAGCATTCCCGTTTTTTTTAATATAGACGGTACTGGCAAAGTACAGTGTTTAAGTACGAAGATTAACCCCTCCAAGTCTTGTACCCCCATGCGGCACCCGGGTTGCTAGATTTCCTATATGTATAATAAGGACCAGATTGAAAAAGAAAACTTAAATAAGTAAGTACATACCTCCATGTAGCACCCTAATCTCCTCATAAACAGGAGACCTCCATATACTGGTTTGCGTTTTCTTCTTCCTATAAACGGACAGGTCTTTCCATGACAGGGTCAGATTGCTGGGGCTATCCCCATACCCTATCTCATCATCCTCCCAGTTCACAGCAGCGCCAGTCAGCACATTGCGCGTGGGCAACTTCAGATCTGTACCCTTCATTTTGATGTTACGTCATTGGCACTAGAACAAAAAAAAGGCATAAAGTTGTAAAAATGTTAATCAAGTTTCATTTGTAAATGAATGGTATCGGATTTCATAGCTGTCATTTTGTTTTAACAGCTGCGCATTGATTGTTAATTATACTAATTAGATCTATAATAATCGAGGCACACGATTGTTTATTCAATAATTTGCCAAGTGCGATTTCAATGACTCTAACCCGGCATCACAAGCTTTGAAGGCTATTGCTAATCCATTGCTCCGTAGGTATGAAAAATTCGTCGGCTCAACAAAGTAAATAACGCAATGGACGTGGGTTAACTGTCAAAATGAAACTCATTGCGATCAATTGTCATGTCATGTGTGTTACGCGATATCCCCGCAGAGCAGTTACTTTTGGCGTAGGTAGGAATTTAACAGGTTTTCTTGCACCGATTCATAACGTCATAAAACATAAAAAGAATGTATACTCAGTTGGTTTAGGTAGTAAATAAAGGTAAACAAAAAAAACCACGTGACGAGAGAGCTGTCAAATAACCGACATATCGTACAATGTAATGTTACGTTACAGTTGTACTCTTCAATTTAGCAACGTTATAATTCGTTGACGTTTAGAGAACCTGTCTTTATGGGCTCTTTATAATAGACAGATTACAAAATAATATAGTATTATTATAAATTTAACAAAAAAGACGTGCGCAAGCAGTTACCTACGAAGAGTAGTTTAAGAATAAAATTATAAAGTTTAACATACAGTAATAATAAATAAAAGAGGAAACTACCGTAAAAATCAAAAATAAATTTAATTCGGTTATAATAAGTTACAAGGTATTTTTAAATAAGAAAGTGTCATCTATAAAAATCACGATTTATTTACCTTTATTTAATTACCTAAACCAATGAAGTGTACTTATTATTACTTGTAATGGATGGTATCGTAATGATAATGTTCGCGTGGCTTTTACGTGACGTCTACGCAACGTCTACGCAGCACAGCGTGACCAGTACGTGGCCTCTACGCAGTGCTTACGCTATACTGTCTGAAAGAACGCGTTTTGAGAGAGTAAGTAATGGTAGGGGCTGTGAAACCGCTCTTTTCAAAGCCACTTATTCTTAAGGCTCTTACAAACACACGCGATATCGCGGGCGCGACATCCACCGACAAAGGAATTGTCTTTGTCGGTGCCTGTCGCGCCCGCGATATCGCGTGAGTGTGTAAGAGCCTTTATCCGATAAATAAAGGCTCGTGCAGACCGGCGCGATATTGCGGGCGCAACAGGCGTGTCGCAGCGCGACACTTTCCATGAAGTTTTCATAGAAGTTGAGCTACTACTTACCAAGTGTACAAACATGCTGTAAATGAGTGTGTAAACACAGGAGCTTTTAGTACCGTCCGAGACAATGGCGAAGTTGGAAGTGTGTGTGTGTGAGAATGTGTGTGCGTGGTGTGTTATGCTGACGCTACTCGTCTTGACGCACACGTTCACAGCGTGTTTGTACACAGTTAGGTACCACAAGTAAAGCCTCGTACAGACTAGTGCGATATCGCGGGCGCGACGCGACACTAGTAGCACAATTTCTTTGTCGGTGCCTGTCGCGCCCGCGATATCGCGCGAGTCTGTACGAGCCTTGTACACACGAGTACACATCAAGCTATACATTTCCATAATAAGCTGCCCTCTCATTGTACGAAAATCTTATACAATGCGAGATCAGCTTATACTGGAAATGTATAGCTTGATGTGTAGCCGTGTGTACTTCGCTTCGTGAGATAAAAATACTACATATAAATGTACACTGGTCATATTATACCCTACAAAAAGTGACAAAGCAACTTCTTATTCTGCTTCCTTAGCAAGAATTGAGTCAGTTAAATTAAAGGTTATCTTATCATCAAAAATATTTCACCGCTTTTAAACGACTTTACGAGGTTTACTTTGATGTCAGAATAAATTGAGGTATTTAAATGGCACGAACCTTCATTACGCAATTATGTTCTCATGCTAATGGTCTGGGAAGGATTCCTCGTGAACCGATAAGACTAATCAAATTCCAATTTTCTAACTTTGTAGTTCATAAATAGGTATATGATAAAACTGAAGACAATTCTAACTAATCCTCGCATCAATATCTCAAGTTATTTGGCTTAGGTCAAAGATAACGCTTGCACACATCAACATATTCAAACACTCTCAACTAACTAAAGACACCACAATGTAAATGCATGACTAAAAGAGACAAAACGCAAAGATATCCCTGCTGTTAACATAACTAGATAATAGGCGTTAGTTTACTTTAGACCCCATGCAAAGTATTAAAGTATTCAACGGTCGACATTACTAGCGCAAGGGAGGACCCAGAATCGTACCTTGTGGAATTCTTAACCATGTGTCACGTCAAAAGTGGAGTGTCGTGCCGTGGAGTTTCTTGCCGGCTCTTCTCCATAGGAAACGACCAATTGGAACCGTGCACCTAGCTTCTGACGTTTCATAAGTGCCCATGTAGGTTTATGGGAAATAAAAAAATGTCATTTTCATTTTTTGGTTTTGAAAAAGTCTTGGCGATTGTAACGAAAATGATTGTGATTTAAACAGGGTGTAAAAATACCCATTACATAAAAGTCATCTATGCATTCTGTACATCTAAGTAACATTAAGCAAAAATTATTTGTTGGTGTGAAAAATAATTGTTTAAGGGGGGATGCGCTAAGGTAGCCCGCGATATTCAAATATTCTTACGTTTTTTGCAATTTGCAGGTCAGTAACAGGTTGTATGTTGATCTAAATATGATTCGCGGCCATAACAAATATGGCTTTACAGAATTATAATCAATAGAATCAGCATTACAACTCGCCAAGTTCAAAAAATCCTACTGAATGGTTATTTCAGAAATAATCTTTCAGTAGGATTTATTGAACTGATGATGATGCTTTTTTGATTCTATTGATTATAATTCTGTAAAGCCAAATTTGTTACGGCCGCGAATCATATTTAGATCAACATACAACCTGTTACTGACCTGCAAATTGCAAAAAACGTAAGAATATTTGAATTTCGCGGGCTACCTTAACGCATCCCCCTTAAGTATAATGTAACGCACGACAAAACATTGTGCCTATAGGTCCATGCAACGGTACAGTCGGTGACCAGCATTACCTGAACCCTCTTCTTCGATTATTCTTCTTTGTAAAAGGGGTCAGATAATGCTGGTCACCGACTGTACAAGGGTCGTGGGGCGTGGGGGTGTTTTAAGTTAAGTTATAAGTCTTATAACATTTAAAACTTGTTTTCCTAAAAAACAGCCTCTAAACAACATGTCCCGGAATTAACGCACAACCTATTACGGTACATTGTACTCATCATTATGAACAACTTTTACTGTGAGAACAAACATGAAATCGCGAAAAAAAAATTTGCCTGTTCCTTGTACATTTATTTTCGAATAACTCGTGAAAATGTAAGGAACAGCAATTTTTTTTTTTTAATATTTAATTTCAGGTTTGGTCCCATAGTAAAAGTTGTTCATAATTATGATTACAATGACCCCTTAAGAGGTTGTGCGTTAATTCCGGGACATGTATGTATGTATCGTGCATTACATTTTTTTTTTAAGTATAGCTACCGATCTTCAATCCTAGCCATAGTTCACGCCGGAATCTTGAATCAAATTGTTCATAAAGGAAATAGCCATATCCTGCCCAGTCCTAATACCAATTGATACAAATTGAAACCGTTTCGTCACCTAAGCAGATATAATGGACTTAGCTTCAAAAAAATATTCGATGTATATGGGAAAGACAAGCTTTTTGCCATTATTAAACAGGTCTTCTATTAGTTTTGGTTAAATGATAGTTAAGCCTATAACGGCCTAATGATAGGCCTTGAATAAAGTGCGGGTAAGTAATTTAAATTGTATAATGATTATGTATTTGTAAGATAATTTGATGAGCAATTGAGCGTGGTTCAATTAGATCGAGGACGCATTAGATCTAAGGCAAAACTCAGAAAAAAAAATGTTTGCAGTTTTGGCGTTGATTTCGATAAGACGCCTAAACTACGCAGATTTGTTGGTTTGTAACAATATAACATTAATGATGCATTACGATGACACAATAGGTAGGAAAAGAAAGTTACTAATGGGCCAGTACCTGAGTCAAATTAAAAATACAAAACTAGCCAATGAACGATGGAATCGAGAAAGTACAAAGGTAACAAAATGGTGGATTGTGTTGTGAAGTGAAACTAATGATTCTTCACCACTAATATACGATACCAAGAAACGGGGCAATAAACCTAGACAATTTAGTCGAGAACCGTCGTGGTTACACTCAAGGCCATAGCTAAACGCATCATTTTATGACGAAACTAGTTAGACTTTTAATAGCATTTTTAACGAAATTCCAGCTCCATCCTACGCCAAACTAGTTTTAGTTAGTTACAAGTTTCGACTGAATAGACTGCCCAAAAATATTAGCACTCTGTTGAGTCAATATTGGTATATATCTACAAAATAAGATTTTCATTCACATTATTGTCTGTGTAGTTTGTCTACCGTATTTTCATTTATCATACTCATATATCCGCTTACAAACAGTTACACTAGGTTCTCCAATGTTCTGTGTTCTATGTTAGAGGGTTTGGTTTCCGCACTTAGACCTTCATGTGGACCATTGTGCGTGAGCACTACTCCAATTAACGGTCATTGTATTTTGCTATGGTCAAGGTCTTTTACTAGTCTGCTTTTAATGTCTGCTGCTGAACATGATATGGATGGCTGGTAGCATCTGGATGGATGAGAGTTGCCAAGAATCTAGCTGAATGGCGTGCGGGCCTATATCTAGCAGTGGGCTGATGATTATGAACAACATAAAAAACTTTTTATAAAAAAAAATAACCGACTTCCAAAAAAACACTACAAAGTGAAAAATAACTTTAATTTCGGAAGTCGGTATCTTTGGATCTGTATTTCAGTTTTATGCCACCGACTTCCGAAATTAAAGTTATTTTTCACTTTGTAGTGTTTTTTTGGAAGTCGGTTATTTTTTTTTTGTAATTTTTTTTTATTTTTCACTTTTTAGTGCCGAAAAAGAATTTTCCAAATCGGTTCGTAAATGACGGCGTTATGCGCGAACAAAAACGCAATGCAGAGTAAACGAAAAGATCTTTAATGTAGACAGTGTAGATAAATTTTTAGATGTTTGTTGATTTTTCAAAAACCCCTTGTCCGACTTCGCTAAAATTTTCATGGGACCATTTGGGAAGTATACCGTTTCTAACAAAAAAAGAATTTATCAAATCGGTTGGCAAGCGAAGGAGTTATGCGCACAAAAACATTTAAAAAAAATACAAACATCCGAATTGAGAACCTCCTCCTTTTTTAGAAATCGTTTAAAAACAGTGGGCTTAAATCATTCATAAAAGAAAACCTCGGATTATTTTTCTCTCGTGACAAGCGAAAGCATGTCACGAGGCAAAATAATTGGGATACGGGCAGAAGGATGTTGATGGTTGATAACCATCAACATCCTTCTGCCCGTATCCCAATTATTTTGGGTCATGCAGCATGTCTTCTTCCATAATCTATATCTAGCCGTCATCGATCAGCCATATCATCTTTCACACAACACAATCCCTCCATTGTATCTTTGGTCTGCTTATATATATACAAAAGCCTGTGTTAGTAAGTTTGGTAGTTGAGGTTTTTTCGTACGCTTTTCGTTTTAAAGTACCTACTTGTTCATGTTATTTTATTGCAACCTGCTGATTGAGTTCGCAATTAGTCTAACAAGTTCGTTATGATAATTATTTTTCTACTTAACTCCCCACATTAGAATTCGAATTAATTTATAAGTAATACAATATTAATAATTAACTCATTGGCTAGATTTGTTCAACGCTCAAACGTGACAACGCAAAAGGTAACAAAAAACTGATCTTTGCTTTTTGCACACCTACATAGATGTAATTTTTTTCAGCGATATTTAAGCTTGGGCTCTAAAAAATATTGACTTAATTATCTGTAAGTCTGCGTTGGGCGTCTACGGAACCTCCAAGCCATAGTCTAATAGAGGAAGACCTAGAAGTACCTATTAGAATTTCAAAGTCCGCCCTACACGTCATTGCACGTTGCGTATCAGCCGAATACGTCGGAACGTAAAATCAGCCGCGGAACTTCCGTCGCGGATCTTCCGCATAGTGTGTTTAGACACTAAATCATGCAATCAGGCAAACAATGTGATAAATAAAACACTTTCTAAAAATCTTTAGACCTATCAAATTATCGTTAGTGATATGTTAACAAAGGGTGGACAGGTGAAGTGTAAACTTAATGATTACTTTAAGAGCTTGAATACCCATGATGGGTTAATAATGATTAATGTCATTACATTCTACTGTCATAATGATTTCAAATCAAATCTTTAAATAATTAGGCCTACTGAGATTTCGACTTGGAGAAAATTCATATGGTTAATATTATGGACCATTAATTGATATAATTCATTCGAAGTGTGTGTTTCTTACAAAAGTACGTAATTGATGTGCCACTCATGATTTTCGTGCCGTTTTTATTGACTGAATATGATATGTAAGTTATAAAATATACAGTAAAAATATTATAAACCGTCATAAATACCGTACACCTAAGCAAGCAAGCGAGCATTCAGGAAGTGAGGCAAGTAATCCAACGTTGGGAGATCGCGCCGCTTTCCACGGCTGGTAACTTTACCACCGACGTGAGTGTCAAGTTACCACACGCTCAAACTGACATTCTACGCGTCAATATTGACGGTAATAAATTAACGGCTGGTTTGAAACTTTGACGATGGACTAGAAGGCCATGCTGCGGGTAACGACTCCGATTGTGTGTAGACGAGTAAAGGCTTCCGCAGACAGGCGCGACGTGACGCGACGGAGCGTCGCGATTCTGTTAGAACAATTTCGATTAAGTTTTCATGGAAATTGTTTTGCCCTAAATAATTATTTCGTAATATATATCACAGCCTTGATACGAAATAATTATTTTTGATTTTTTTAATTCATCCCAGTATCCGGCCACACAGTGGTAACACCTGGGCGCTTCCTCCCGTCTTATCCTGAACAGGAACCTCCCGAAACAACCGTGTGGACCTGCGTCAGGCGGAAGGTGGCGTCGTGGCGCCTGTCTAGCCACTCCTCAAAGAGGGGGCTTAGCCCCGCAATTGTGGCGTGCCCTAAATTCATCCCCTAACGGGGTTAAATAAGGGTTTAAAATAAATTTGTACGAGAGTTAGTAATTTTTGGCAAATTCCATCGGGCGCATGTCTCTAAAGTAATGATTATTGTGGTAAAGTTTTTAATGTTGGAGTAGATTCCCAACACCAACAGATCATAATCTATATAGTGACATACTTAACATAAGTTTATCTTTACTATTTTCCGTCAGTCGTTAGCATTGCATTCCATAACCACGACAACCAGTTTACTAGAGTACATCATTTGATTAATTTAAAGTTACTTTTAATATCAGTTCAGTGTCAGTTGTCAGTCTTTACGCATCAATGACGATTCGGCACAGATTTTGGTATTTTTTCCTGTTTTTGCCCAAAAGGGTTGTTTGTTGGAAACAACCCTTTTTGGGCTATATACCATCCAAATTTATCCGTACCTACTTATATGCGAAAGTAACTCTGTTTGTGTGTTACCTTCTCACGCTTCACGGCTGAACGGGTTTGGATGAAATTCGCACACAGGTAGACCAAGACCAGGGGGCCTAAAATGGACGCTTTGGCAGAATCATAATATGATCTGCGTATAATTTATATCCCGCAATTCATCTGTTTGACAGTTTTGTATGGAGTTTCGTAAAATGGTCCACAAATTATGAATTGCTTTAATGAAGTCTAATGTCAAATAGCAGCTGTCAAACAGATAAATTGCGGGATGTATGAATTGTACGCAGATCATATTATGATTCTGCCAAAGCGTCCATTTTAGGCCCCCTGACTATTATTATATTCCCATTGGATAATTTCCGACAAACAAGCGGGTGAAGCTGAGGGCAAAACAGAAACGAAAGTATGACGAAACGAATATCCATCCAGAAAAGAGAAATTCAATCAACAAATTGCCTCATAAACTAATTCTAGACAATTACCTAATTCCGGAAGAATTCAAGGAACTTTTTTTTACCATTAGACTCGCATTTGGGTGGCAACATTAACAACGTTGGCGTCTTGTGGTAATATTGCACAACAAGTTAGGACGGGTTCCGAACTCTCATGGCCAAAACGCGGCAACATAACTTAAGGCTCGTGCAGACAGGCGCGATGCGACACTGCTGGAACAATTTTTATGAAAACTTCACGGAAATTGTTCTACCAATATCGCGTCGCGTTGTGGCATCGCGCCTGTCTGGACGAGCCTTTATTTGAATGGAATATACCTACTCAAGATGAACTCAAGAAAACAGCTATTGATTTTTATGTGGTTTGTTATGTAGCTTAGGGTATTTGCAGGGTTGTATATTGCAGTTGCGGAATAAAGATACTTAATCATGGCTCTTAACCAGGAAAATGAGCCTGAGATTTCAGATTTTAATTAGGAATTCAGGTATATAATAGGTACAAGTACCTGCACCATAATTGCGTAACGCAGTTTGAATCGGAATCGGAATGATTTTGAAGTAAATTACTAATCCATTGCTTCTTATGTTAGAAAAAATTGTCTGCTCAACAACGTAAATAACGCAATGAATGTTGTTGAACTGTCAAATTGAAACCGATTCCTACTGATAGTGTGTTACGCAATTAGCCCTCTGATCGTTCTCAGAGGGCAGTCCTAAACAGCAAACCAACATTATGTTGTTGCAGTGCCCTGACAGGGTTCATGTACAAAAACCGACAGTAATTTATTGTAAAATGTGTGATGTACATGAGAGCAAATAAATAAATAAATGAGCGATTACTTATACACAGTTCGGTAATAAAATTAAAGTAATTGGTACTCACGACTACACATCAAGCTACATTTCCAGTATCAGCTGACCTCCCGTTGTACGGAAATGTTATACAATGCGAGATCAGCTTTTACTGGAGTGTTTAGCTTGATGTGTAGCTGTGTGTACATATATGTAGGTACTATCTAAAGTCAGAAAATATTAAGAACGGTAAATCAGCATAGTTGCCCCTAAGACGGCCCACTGACCCATCATTCAGAAACTATATGGTTTAAATATTCTTCCTCTGTTCTAGATTTTAGGCCAAATACCTGTACAGATAAGATAACAATATTATCTTGAATACAAAACAATGTTTCAGAAGACACGGTCATCAGAACATACAACTCGTAGTAGTTATTAAAATTACAAACAAAAATAACATTGTTAAAGTGTACTGTCTTATCCCTATGGTTTTATTATTTCTTTTTGTTTCAAATAGGTACTGATATAAATGCTTTAAATTGTTACTGTGTGAAAACCGGAAGAATATGTAATGTACCTACCTATACTTGTATGAAAAAGCCGATATTTCATCTCAAATAATGATGTGTTGTTTTTAACTTTGACTAAAATTAAAAATAAATGCGCTTTTAAAATCAGAAAATGGTCCGATTAACTTTTAACCGCTCTGTTAAATCGAAACACATACAAGTATCAGGAACAATAAATTCATGTATTTGTACATTGTTTGCACAGATTTTTTTAAGTAAAGTAAAAAATCATGATAATTGTTACAAAACTTACCGGTAGGAAACCAACGCAAGCTGATTGTTTCACAATATTTATTGCAAAACCGTAGGTATGTTATACAAATGACATTAAATTCACTGAGTTTGTAATCAGGTAAAAACTACACTATATAAACCGAAAACTGAAAACACTTGTGCCTATTAAAAAAAAAAACAACGATGCACTCTGGCTGACTACGGTAAAAAAAAGATTAACAAACGTGTAGCGCTGTCGAGCCTATACGAGCGACTGTCTTAATTAACAACGAGAAATAGCTTGAAGCTTTCTAACTTATTAATAATAGTAATAATAAGCTAAGCTAAAGCTAAGAGCCTAGTGCTGTTCCTGCAGACGTAGTGGCGATTGTGGACTTTAAAGCAAAATAAAGATTAATTATCTTAGGCGCGTGGCGTATGGAAACTCGTTTGATTAAACATGTAATATTATTATTAGTAATTTGTTAGTATTAGATGAAAAAAAAAAATCCGCAAAAGCCGACTTAAAAGCAACAGTTAAGTTTGAAAAAAACCTATATACCTTACTTACACATTAAATTTATCACAAAAGCTCTCTACGGAAAAGCTTTATTAGATAAAGTACAAGATTTATTTTGCCCATAAAGATAGGCAGTCTAGAATAAAAATAAGTACGTAGGTACCTACTGAAACACCTACCATATTATAGGTACCTATTTACCCATGGGCGTACCCAGGGGGGGGGGGCAGGGATGGGCCCCTGCTCCCTCCTGGAAATCTCGCAGAACATGTATGACCTGGCGAGTACGTACATGTTTGAGATTTCCAAAGAAATTAAAAGAAAGGTAAAAAAATATTTATTGACATAAAACATATCAACACATTAATAGAATACTCTCCTGCGCTAGTTAAAACTGTGTTGCAGGAGCCAGCGTCCTCCCGTTATAAAAGACACAAATGTTGTTGTATGACAAGGCAAAAACCAATGGACGTATATGCAAAAACAAATAAAAAGGAAAAAAAAAGAGACTTCACCTTATAATATGTAGGTACTTCTAAACATGTGTATAAAACTTTTTCCAAAAAAAAAACTACAAAGTGAAAAATAACCTTAATTTCGGAAGTCGGTGTCTTTGTATCTATTTTAGTTTATTTTTGGAAGTCGGTTGTTTTTTTTGTAATTTTTTTTTAAAATTTAACTTTTTAGTGGGTCAGTTTGTAATTTAGCTAAGTTACAATAGCCTAATGTCAACTGCTCATCACCTTTTACAAAATATTGCTTTTCCCGATGCAGGGGCGTTAATAGTTTAATTTTGAATTCTTATTTTCAATTCACTATTCTAGATACCGAATCTAGTCTTAACTCAATACCCCACTACTGGAACCTTTTTGCGTGGACGCCAGCGTTGGCAGATTTTTTTCTGGTAAACCGGGATTTTGAAACCTTTTGAGTAAAATAAAAAACTTTTTACAAAAAAAAAACACTACAAAGTGAAAGATAAACTTAATTTCGGAAGTCGGTGTCTTTGGATCTAATTTAGTTTTTTGCCACCGACTTCCGAAATTAAGGTTATTTTTCACTTTTTTTTGGAAGTCGGTTGTTTTTTTTTTTGTAAAAAGTTTTTTATTTTGCACTTTTTAGTGGGTCAGTTTGCAATTTATCTAAGTTACAATAGCCTAATGTCAACTGCTCATACCTTTTATAAAATATTGCTATTTCCGATCCTGGGGCGTTTATAGTTGAGGAGTTCTCCTGGTAAGAACCAGAAGAACTGGAACTGATGGTGACTTCACCATAATTATTCATTGTGACGAGCATAAATTGCTTGGCAACTATATTAAAGTGTCTAATCGAATTACTTATTACAGTGAAATACTTATTAAGTAGTTTCTTCATCATCGGTTCCACATCACCAAATAGTGATTTCCAAGTGCAAATGCATGAGTTACTATAAAAAATACTGAAATCGATATAGGTGTGCAAAAATTAGGGTTGCCCTCGATTTCCATGAGAGGTTCATCAGATTTTGACTTGGTGACAATGGGACAATCTCGGGAGCATACCCTCCTCCTTTTTGAAGTCGATTAAAAATAAGATCAAAAATATTTATTTTTTTTGTTTTTTAAGATACTAACAATAATTTTGGGTCTGCTTTTGCGCGATTGTATGTTTTATAGTGTATGTGTAATTACTAATGAAAGTGTAAACGAGGCCTTAGGCTCTAACTTTTTTTTTTTTTGGGGTGCGTGCAGAAAACCTCCTCGTGTGCTTGACTGCTGCTCGTTCCTTGCGAATACGTTCGGGGGAAAGAGCAGTCGTTGGGCCGGTGCACCCTGGGCGCGGCCAATAGTCTCTCCATGTCGGAGAGGGTGTTGACTGCGGCGGATTTCTGCGTGGGGGGGAGAGCCTAAGGCTCTTAGGTCTGGTGAGGCCGATCGTCGGTCGTCCGCTCCCCCCCTCTGCTAACAGAGGGAGGTCGAGCGGACGCAGAGTGGGAAGGCGGACGATATAGTCCGCGGTGGACGACCCCAGTGGTTAGGTTAAGTTAGGATAGATAGTCAATTATATTGTATATACCATATTTTGTATATATAATTAAGATAGTTTAATAAAATGTACATATAATTAATATAGTTAGGTTAGGTTAAGTTAGGGTAAGGATAGTCCGTGGAGGACGGGCCCAAACAGGCCGAAATTGGTGGACGTTTCTCCATTTTGGAGAAGCAGGGGCGGCGCTCGTTGTGCACTCACCCTGCCAACTAGCTAGCAGCAGGAGTCTGCACCCGTCGAAATCGTAATCCGGAAAGAGATCACGGTCATGTTTTGTGACTCGGAACGGGACGAGGATCTTGGCTTAGTCGCCCGGATCGCGAGGATGTAAACCTCTATAAAAAATTCCTCTAATATCAAGTTTTGGTGCGCGGCGAGGGTATGAATGGCTGAGGAGTAGTGTCATCTGTAACTTTGTAGTTATAGGTGGCGCATCAGTCGTGAGCGCACCCCCAGCCAGGGACCAGTGGAATCTCTGGGTTGGGTTACAAATGTCACACTTACCTAGGCACAGGGGGTAACCCTAGGAAGGACTTTTTAGATCCCCCACACTCGTGGGAATAATTATGGAAAACTCATTAAAAAACAAACCAAAAGACGTAGAAGAGGAGTGGAGTGATGCGGAGTCGGAGTCCGACGCCGCATCTGGCGCGAAGGGCGCGAAGGGCTCTTTTAAGAGCCTGGCGCGCGTTGATGTGGGGGCTGCAGAGAAGAAGAACAGCAAGTTCTTCAAGCGCTCCAAACCAGGGGACGGCCAGGGGTCGTCCTCTGAAGATGGAATAAGCACGGCTCGCAAAAAGATCAGCAGCCGGGGTGGGGTTCGGAAACGGGGGGTGGGCAGAGGGCTCACCACCCCGGATCAAATGGAGGTAGAAGAAAAACTTGGAGAGACCAGCCGCAGGGCGGCCCTCTCTGAGTCCTCGGGCGGTGAGCCGGACGCCGCTGGCAGCTCCAAGGCGAAGGGAGCGGCCAGTAGTAGTTTCGAGGAGGTCGTGACTGCAGCGATCAGGGGGGTGGCCTTGAAGAGGATTCAGTCCTCAAAAGACAAGGTTGTCCCCGCTGCCATTGCCTCCATTTTGGCGGCAGCGAGAGCCCCCCAAGTCGGGCCCTCGTCGGACGAGGTCGGCCGATTGATAGCCGCCATGGAGCTTCTCCGAAAGGAGAATGAGGAGCTCCGAGCGGACCTGGCCCAGCTTCGAGGAGCTGGACCACGGGAGGTGCCCCAGGGGGTAGCGCAGCATGGGCAGGTCCTGCCCTTGCAGGCGGAGGACCGCGTTCTGACCCTGGTGCGACAGGAGCTGGCTGCACTCAGCAACCGGTTCTCCGTATTGGAGGGCATAGTACTGCGCCCACCGCTAGCGGCGAGCAGGCCGGCCACTTTTGCCGCCACCGTGGCTGCCTCGGCCACGCCCGCGGTTAAGCCTGCGGCTAAGCCTGTGGCTAAGCCTGCGGCCAACGCCGCGGCCAAACCCGCGCCTCCGGTGAAAGCGGTGCCGCTCAACCCCAAGAAGGGCGGGACGGCTGCGCAGATGGCTGCGCAGAAGGCGAGGGCCCCAGCCGTGGTGGCGGGACGGTCGCCTCTGCCCCCCCCGCCTCCTAACTCCTCTACGGCCAACGCCGAATGGCAGGTAGCCGGGGAGAGCAGGAAGGCGGGCAAGGCAGCAAGGGCGGCTAAAAATAAGGAAAGGCGGCAGCAACGCAAGAAGCGTGGCGTCGCGGCTAGGCTCCGCGCCCCGAAGTCCGCAGCTGTAGTGATTACGCTACAGCCGGAAGCGGCAAAGAAGGGCGTGTCGTACCGCGAAGTGCTAACGAAGGCGTGGAAGGCGGTCAACCTAGAGGAGATCGGCGTCACCGAGGGCCTCAGAATGAAAGTCACGGCGACTGGAGCCCGGATGCTCGAAATCCCCGGTACGGCAAGCGGCCCGACCGCTGACGCCCTGGCCGAGAGACTGAGGGCGTCCCTCAATGCGGAGGAGGTCCGAGTGTCCAGGCCCACAAAGTCCGCCGACATACGCATCCTGGGCCTGGACGACTGCGTAACGGCGGAGGACGTTGTGGCCGCCGTGGCTAAGACTGGGGGGTGCTCTGCCGAGCAGGTGAGGGCAGGCTCCATCCGCCCTGACACCACGGGCATGCAAGCCATAACGGTGAGCTGCCCCGTGTCGGTGGCGCAAAAGATAGCCGGGGAGGGCCGAAGACTCCGGGTGGGCTGGGTATCCGCGCAGGTGAAACTGCTGGAACCCAGACCCCTGAGGTGCTTCCGCTGCCGCGTGGGCCACCACGTGGGAGCACACTGCACCTCGGAGGTGGACCGCAGCGACAACTGCTTCCGCTGTGGTCAGCCCGGTCACAAAGCCGGTTCTTGTAAAGCCACGCCGCACTGTTTTGCATGTGCGGCGGCTGGCAAGCCGGCCGATCACCGGGCTGGGGGTAAGGCCTGCGCTCCCCCTCCCAAACCCAGGGGAAGGGGCAAGCCCTCCAACCCTGTCGTCACCGCCGCAGCCGCCACCATTGCAGCCGCCGTTGCCGCCTCTACTGCAGTCGTCGCCGCTAACACCGCGGCAGGGCCATCTCAAGGGGCCCGGGAGGAAGCTCGAATGGACTGCCAATAAATGGCCCCATTACGCCTCCTCCAGGCGAACATCAACCACTGCGCCGCCGCTCAGGATCTGTTGCTCCAGAGCATGGCGCAGTGGTCGATTAACATCGCCGTGGTCGCTGAGCCGTACTTTGTCCCGCCCAGGGATGACTGGGTGGAGGACCTGAGCGGCTCAGTGACCCTAATTTCGTCAGCCGCCGCCGGTACCCCGTCCCTCGAGGCCGTCAAGAGGGGACAGGGTTGCGTGGCAGCACGGTTCGGGGAGATTGTCGTGGTAGGAGTTTACTTCTCCCCGAACCGAACTCTCGCCGAGTTCCACAACTCCCTTGGGGAGCTGAGAGTCGTCGTCGTCGGGTACCATCCCCTCCCCGTGTTCGTCCTCGGGGACTTCAATGCCAAAAACGTGGCTTGGGGTTCCCGGTATACGGACACGAGGGGCAGGATGGTGGAGGACTGGGCCCTGGAGACTGGCCTGGTCGTCCTAAACCGGGGTTCTGTCCCCACGTGTGTGCGGATGCGGGGTGAATCAGTGGTGGACATCTCGTTCGCCAGCCCCGCTCTGTCGCCGCGTGTCATCGACTGGCACGTCATGGAGGGGGTGGAGACCTATTCCGATCACCGGTACATACGGTTTGACGTCTCCGCCCCGACCTTGAGCGCGCCGGTCCGACAGGCCCCGAGTGGTCCGCGGTGGGCGCTGAAGCAGCTGGACCGGGAGCTCCTGAAATGAAATGAAATGAAATGAAATGAAATGAAATGAAATGAAATCGTTTATTCTGTAAATAGGATATCGGAATCACTTTTACACGTCATATTAAAAAGTAAAAAATAAGCTAGATGTAGTCGACATTTCCTATCTGACTACCCGTGAGAAGAAATGGCGAAACAAACTCAGGGGTTAAAGTCTCTTTTAAAGTCCAGACATAATCTTGGTCAGATCATGTGAGGACCATGTAGATCTGTGTCTGAAATGGTCTTTTGAGGAAAGAACCACACAATTTTGAGTGGACCTGTCCAATCAGTGCAAGCATTTGTCGTAATCGTGCAGCTCGACTCAAGACTTAAGGAGCTCAACGACTCGACGAACAATACCAAAGAAAGTACATTTGGGTAGGCCTCATAAAGTGCTCAAAATGCCAGACCACCATTAAAACTGAGAAAAAACATAAAATAATAGGAAAATATTTAAAGAGAAAAAAAAAAATGACCCACATAGTGCTCACATTCACAATAAATAACCTTAGCTTCCTCCTGGAAGCCTCGATCGTGCAGGCCTGGGTGTCATCATCGGACAGGCCTGCCAACATCAACGACGAGGCGGAGTGGTTCCGGGAGGCCATGTCCAAAATTTGTGACGTGGCAATGCCCCGGGTCCAGCCCGGACGTGCCCGGCGCCAGGTGTACTGGTGGTCGCGCGAGCTGACCGCGTTACGCGAGGCGTGTGTTGCTGCGCGGCGCCGGTATTCCAGGCACCGCAGGCTCCGTATCCGCCCTCCAGATACGGAAGCCATTCAGGCGGAGCTGTACGAGGGGTACAGAGAGGCTAAGAACGCCCTCCGAGCGGAGATCCAGCGGGCTAGAGGACTGGCCCGCGAGGAGTCGCTGGAGACTCTCAACGGAGACCCGTGGGGACGCCCCTACAAAGGGGTGCGGGATAAACTCCGCCCATGGGCTCCCCCACTGACGCAGAGTCTCCGGCCCCAGCTCGTGGAGGACGTGGTGAGCGCTCTGTTCCCTTCGCGAGGGGAACATACTCCCCCGCCCATGGCTCCGCCTCCTGCGGTGCCCGATGCGGACCACACCGCCAACGACGACGACGACGATTCTTCGGAGGTGACCGAGGTAGACCTGAGAGTGGCGGTACGTAGGCTGAATGCCAAGAATACCGCCCCAGGACCCGACGGCTTGCCTGGAAAAGCCTGGGTTCTGGCCTTGGAGGCTCTCGGGCCTCGACTAAGAGGGCTCCTAAGCGCATGCTTGGAGAGGGGCCAGTTCCCACTTCGTTGGAAGACGGGGAAACTGGTCCTCATTAAGAAGCCGGGGCGCCCAGCGGACTCTCCGTCCGCTTACCGGCCCATCGTGCTGCTCGACGAGGTGGGCAAGCTCTTTGAAAGAGTTATTGCAGACCGCCTTGTCGGGCGGCTGGTACGGGTGGGGCCGGATTTGGCGGAGAGCCAGTTTGGTTTCCGCAAGGGTCGCTCTACGGTGGACGCCATCATGCGCGTTCGAGCCCTCACGACGGGGGATGCTGTGGCCCGGGGTGGGGTCGTCTTGGCGGTGTCTCTTGACATCGCCAATGCCTTCAATACCCTGCCCTGGAGTTGCATCAGGGAGGCACTCCGATATCACCGGATGCCGACCTACCTCTGTCGCGTAGTCGAGGCATATCTGACGGACAGGGCCGTCATCTACCCCGGTCACCAAGGAGAGTGGAACCGGCGAGAGATGTCGTGCGGTGTCCCACAGGGATCGGTCCTGGGGCCGCATCTGTGGGACATCGGGTACGACTGGGTGCTGCGCGCCGACCTCCCTAGTGGCGTCAGCGTAGTCTGCTACGCTGACGACACGCTAGTCCTGGCACAAGGGAGTTCGCATCAGGCGGCGGCCGAACTGGCGGCACGTGGGGTTGCGACAATCGTCGATAGGATCCGGCAATTGGGACTCGAGGTGGCATTGCACAAGTCCGAGGCCATGTGCTTTTATGGTCCTCGGAACGCGCCACTGTTTGGCTCCCAGACTGGAGCGGGCCGGGGCTGCCTTGAAGCGGCTCCTGCCCAATCTGGGGGGTCCAAACGCCTCCTGCCGGAGGCTCTACGCGGGGATCGTGCGGTCCATGGCCCTTTACGGGGCACCGGTGTGGGCGCGTTCTCTGAGGCTGCGACCAGCGCAGCGGTTGAACGCGTCCCAAAGGGTCATGGCCATCAGGATGGTACGGGGTTACCGCACGGTCTCCCGTGAGGCGGCGAGCCTCCTTGCCGGACTGCCGCCATGGGATCTGGAGGCGAAAGTCCTCGCGCACATTTGGATGTGGCGCGAAGAGGCGAAACTCCGGGGCATAACTCCGCTGCCGCAGGAAATCGCGGCACAGCGGACGGAGCTCCGGCGCGATCTCATGGCGACATGGAGAGTGCGATTGTCGCAACCCAGCGCTGGGCACGCCACAATTGTGGCGATAAGTCCCCTCTTTGAGGAGTGGCTAGAGAGGCGCCACGGCGTCCTCACCTTCCGCCTGACGCAGGTCCTCACCGGACATGGATGTTTCGGGAGGTTCCTGTTTAGGATTAAGCGGGAGGAAACGCCTGGGTGTCACCACTGTGTGGATCGCCCGGAGGACACGGTGGAGCATACGGTGGAGGTCTGCCCTGCTTGGGCGGAGCACCGCCGTGTCCTCACGGCAGCGATCGGTGGCGGCGATCTCTCGCGTCCGGCCCTGGTTCAGGCCATGGTTCGGAGCGAGAGTGCATGGGAGGCCGTCACCTCCTTCTGCGAAACAGTGATGCTTGCGAAGGAGGAGGCGGAACGCGTGAGGGTAAGGCAAAGTCAACGCCCTCGCGCCCTTAGTCGCCGCAGGAGACGCCCCGGGCGTCGGGAATCGCAGGCCGATTCCCGGCCACCGTAGGCGCGGGCTTGCGGACGGTGAGCGATGGGTAGCTCACCGTCCGATAAGGACCAAGCCCGGGTCGACGGCGCGTTGTGTTCCACGCGCGCCTCAAAGAGACGTCAGCACCAATTGACGGGGTCCGAAAGGGCCAATGCCTGCCAGGGTTACGAGCCTGTCCGAAAGGGATATCGTGGCCCTGGCACACAGGCATCTGAAGGAACACGGTGGGTTTTAGTCAGTAAAAGTCTGACACTCCCTCCCGCTCCACCCAGAGCGGGAGAAGTTATTTGATAATTTCCCACCCAAAAAAAAAAAAAAAAAAAGGCTCTAACTTTTAAATAAACCGCGCAGTAGACTGGCAAAATGAACGGTGCAATTGCCAAAAAACTGTTTACCCTACACACTACATTACATATACCTAATGTTTCATGTAAGTGTGTTTGTGTAGTGTGTATGACAAAACAGCCGCGGACGATCCGACCTAAAAAATCTGACTTTCATTTCATCTGAGCATTCTGACTCGGATCCGGTTTTATCAAAGAGCGAAGCGAGCCCGAATATTGGAGCATTCTGGACCGGAATAGGTTAAGTTTTCATTGTTGTTTTACAAAGAGAATGAAAGGAGCGAGCGAAAATGTAGTAAAATTGAAGCATCCTGACGCGGATACTAGGCTGCATTCCGAATTAAGACCATAATCGCTGTAATCGATTTTAGCGCCCTATTACCGTTTAGCGCGCTAAAATCGATTACAGCGATTATGGTCATAATTCGGAATGCAGCCCTAGTTTGTAGGGGTGCGTGCAGAAAACCTCCTCGTGTGCTTGACTGCTGCTCGTTCCTTGCGAATACGTTCGGGGGAAAGAGCAGTCGTTGGGCCGGTGCACCCTGGGCGCGGCCAATAGTCTCTCCATGTCGGAGAGGGTGTTGACTGCGGCGGATTTCTGCGTGGGGGGGAGAGCCTAAGGCTCTTAGGTCTGGTGAGGCCGATCGTCGGTCGTCCGCTCCCCCCCTCTGCTAACAAAGGGAGGTCGAGCGGACGCAGAGTGGGAAGGCGGACGATATAGTCCGCGGTGGACGACCCCAGTGGTTAGGTTAAGTTAGGATAGATAGTCAATTATATTGTATATACCATATTTTGTATATATAATTAAGATAGTTTTAATAAAATGTACATATAATTAATATAGTTAGGTTAGGTTAAGTTAGGGTAAGGATAGTCCGTGGAGGACGGGCCCAAACAGGCCGAAATTGGTGGACGTTTCTCCATTTTGGAGAAGCAGGGGCGGCGCTCGTTGTGCACTCACCCTGCCAACGAGCTAGCAGCAGGAGTCTGCACCCGTCGAAATCGTAATCCGGAAAGAGATCACGGTCATGTTTTGTGACTCGGAACGGGACGAGGATCTTGGCTTAGTCGCCCGGATCGCGAGGATGTAAACCTCTATAAAAAATTCCTCTAATATCAAGTTTTGGTGCGCGGCGAGGGTATGAATGGCTGAGGAGTAGTGTCATCTGTAACTTTGTAGTTATAGGTGGCGCATCAGTCGTGAGCGCACCCCCAGCCAGGGACCAGTGGAATCTCTGGGTTGGGTTACAAATGTCACACTTACCTAGGCACAGGGGGTAACCCTAGGAAGGACTTTTTAGATCCCCCACACTCGTGGGAATAATAATGGAAAACCTAAAAAACCAAACAAAACCAAAAGACGTAGAAGAGGAGTGGAGTGATGCGGAGTCGGAGTCCGACGCCGCATCTGGCGCGAAGGGCGCGAAGGGCTCTTTTAAGAGCCTGGCGCGCGTTGATGTGGGGGCTGCAGAGAAGAAGAACAGCAAGTTCTTCAAGCGCTCCAAACCAGGGGACGGCCAGGGGTCGTCCTCTGAAGATGGAATAAGCACGGCTCGCAAAAAGATCAGCAGCCGGGGTGGGGTTCGGAAACGGGGGGTGGGCAGAGGGCTCACCACCCCGGATCAAATGGAGGTAGAAGAAAAACTTGGAGAGACCAGCCGCAGGGCGGCCCTCTCTGAGTCCTCGGGCGGTGAGCCGGACGCCGCTGGCAGCTCCAAGGCGAAGGGAGCGGCCAGTAGTAGTTTTGAGGAGGTCGTGACTGCAGCGATCAGGGGGGTGGCCTTGAAGAGGATTCAGTCCTCAAAAGACAAGGTCGTCCCCGCTGCCATTGCCTCCATTTTGGCGGCAGCGAGAGCCCCCCAAGTCGGGCCCTCGTCGGACGAGGTCGGCCGATTGATAGCCGCCATGGAGCTTCTCCGAAAGGAGAATGAGGAGCTCCGAGCGGACCTGGCCCAGCTTCGAGGAGCTGGACCACGGGAGGTGCCCCAGGGGGGAGCGCAGCATGGGCAGGGCCTGCCCTTGCAGGCGGAGGACCGCGTTCTGACCCTGGTGCGACAGGAGCTGGCTGCACTCAGCAACCGGTTCTCCGTATTGGAGGGCATAGTACTGCGCCCACCGCTAGCGGCGAGCAGGCCGGCCACTTTTGCCGCCACCGTGGCTGCCTCGGCCACGCCCGCGGTTAAGCCTGCGGCTAAGCCTGTGGCTAAGCCTGCGGCCAACGCCGCGGCCAAACCCGCGCCTCCGGTGAAAGCGGTGCCGCTCAACCCCAAGAAGGGCAGGACGGCTGCGCAGATGGCTGCGCAGAAGGCGAGGGCCCCAGCCGTGGTGGCGGGACGGTCGCCTCTGCCCCCCCCGCCTCCTAATTCCTCTACGGCCAACGCCGAATGGCAGGTAGCCGGGGAGAGCAGGAAGGCGGGCAAGGCAGCAAGGGCGGCTAAAAATAAGGAAAGGCGGCAGCAACGCAAGAAGCGTGGCGTCGCGGCTAGGCTCCGCGCCCCGAAGTCCGCAGCTGTAGTGATTACGCTACAGCCGGAAGCGGCAAAGAAGGGCGTGTCGTACCGCGAAGTGCTAACGAAGGCGTGGAAGGCGGTCAACCTAGAGGAGATCGGCGTCACCGAGGGCCTCAGAATGAAAGTCACGGCGACTGGAGCCCGGATGCTCGAAATCCCCGGTACGGCAAGCGGCCCGACCGCTGACGCCCTGGCCGAGAGACTGAGGGCGTCCCTCAATGCGGAGGAGGTCCGAGTGTCCAGGCCCACAAAGTCCGCCGACATACGCATCCTGGGCCTGGACGACTGCGTGACGGCGGAGGACGTTGTGGCCGCCGTGGCTAAGACTGGGGGGTGCTCTGCCGAGCAGGTGAGGGCAGGCTCCATCCGCCCTGACACCACGGGCATGCAAGCCATAACGGTGAGCTGCCCCGTGTCGGTGGCGCAAAAGATAGCCGGGGAGGGCCGAAGACTCCGGGTGGGCTGGGTATCCGCGCAGGTGAAACTGCTGGAACCCAGACCCCTGAGGTGCTTCCGCTGCCGCGTGGGTCACCACGTGGGAGCACACTGCACCTCGGAGGTGGACCGCAGCGACAACTGCTTCCGCTGTGGTCAGCCCGGTCACAAAGCCGGTTCTTGTAAAGCCACGCCGCACTGTTTTGCATGTGCGGCGGCTGGCAAGCCGGCCGATCACCGGGCTGGGGGTAAGGCCTGCGCTCCCCCTCCCAAACCCAGGGGAAGGGGCAAGCCCTCCAACCCTGTCGTCACCGCCGCAGCCGCCACCATTGCAGCCGCCGTTGCCGCCTCTACTGCAGTCGTCGCCGCTAACACCGCGGCAGGGCCATCTCAAGGGGCCCGGGAGGAAGCTCGAATGGACTGCCAATAAATGGCCCCATTACGCCTCCTCCAGGCGAACATCAACCACTGCGCCGCCGCTCAGGATCTGTTGCTCCAGAGCATGGCGCAGTGGTCGATTAACATCGCCGTGGTCGCTGAGCCGTACTTTGTCCCGCCCAGGGATGACTGGGTGGAGGACCTGAGCGGCTCAGTGACCCTAATTTCGTCAGCCGCCGCCGGTACCCCGTCCCTCGAGGCCGTCAAGAGGGGACAGGGTTGCGTGGCAGCACGGTTCGGGGAGATTGTCGTGGTAGGAGTTTACTTCTCCCCGAACCGAACTCTCGCCGAGTTCCACAACTCCCTTGGGGAGCTGAGAGTCGTCGTCGTCGGGTACCATCCCCTCCCCGTGTTCGTCCTCGGGGACTTCAATGCCAAAAACGTGGCTTGGGGTTCCCGGTATACGGACACGAGGGGCAGGATGGTGGAGGACTGGGCCCTGGAGACTGGCCTGGTCGTCCTAAACCGGGGTTCTGTCCCCACGTGTGTGCGGATGCGGGGTGAATCAGTGGTGGACATCTCGTTCGCCAGCCCCGCTCTGTCGCCGCGTGTCATCGACTGGCACGTCATGGAGGGGGTGGAGACCTATTCCGATCACCGGTACATACGGTTTGACGTCTCCGCCCCGACCTTGAGCGCGCCGGTCCGACAGGCCCCGAGTGGTCCGCGGTGGGCGCTGAAGCAGCTGGACCGGGAGCTCCTCCTGGAAGCCTCGATCGTGCAGGCCTGGGTGTCATCATCGGACAGGCCTGCCAACATCAACGACGAGGCGGAGTGGTTCCGGGAGGCCATGTCCAAAATTTGTGACGTGGCAATGCCCCGGGTCCAGCCCGGACGTGCCCGGCGCCAGGTGTACTGGTGGTCGCGCGAGCTGACCGCGTTACGCGAGGCGTGTGTTGCTGCGCGGCGCCGGTATTCCAGGCACCGCAGGCTCCGTATCCGCCCTCCAGATACGGAAGCCATTCAGGCGGAGCTGTACGAGGGGTACAGAGAGGCTAAGAACGCCCTCCGAGCGGAGATCCAGCGGGCCAGAGGACTGGCCCGCGAGGAGTCGCTGGAGACTCTCAACGGAGACCCGTGGGGACGCCCCTACAAAGGGGTGCGGGATAAGCTCCGCCCATGGGCTCCCCCACTGACGCAGAGTCTCCGGCCCCAGCTCGTGGAGGACGTGGTGAGCGCTCTGTTCCCTTCGCGAGGGGAACATACTCCCCCGCCCATGGCTCCGCCTCCTGCGGTGCCCGATGCGGACCACACCGCCAACGACGACGACGACAATTCTTCGGAGGTGACCGAGGTAGACCTGAGAGTGGCGGTACGTAGGCTGAATGCCAAGAATACCGCCCCAGGACCCGACGGCTTGCCTGGAAAAGCCTGGGTTCTGGCCTTGGAGGCTCTCGGGCCTCGACTAAGAGGGCTCCTAAGCGCATGCTTGGAGAGGGGCCAGTTCCCACTTCGTTGGAAGACGGGGAAACTGGTCCTCATTAAGAAGCCGGGGCGCCCAGCGGACTCTCCGTCCGCTTACCGGCCCATCGTGCTGCTCGACGAGGTGGGCAAGCTCTTTGAAAGAGTTATTGCAGACCGCCTTGTCGGGCGGCTGGTACGGGTGGGGCCGGATTTGGCGGAGAGCCAGTTTGGTTTCCGCAAGGGTCGCTCTACGGTGGACGCCATCATGCGCGTTCGAGCCCTCACGACGGGGGATGCTGTGGCCCGGGGTGGGGTCGTCTTGGCGGTGTCTCTTGACATCGCCAATGCCTTCAATACCCTGCCCTGGAGTTGCATCAGGGAGGCACTCCGATATCACCGGATGCCGACCTACCTCTGTCGCGTAGTCGAGGCATATCTGACGGACAGGGCCGTCATCTACCCCGGTCACCAAGGAGAGTGGAACCGGCGAGAGATGTCGTGCGGTGTCCCACAGGGATCGGTCCTGGGGCCGCATCTGTGGGACATCGGGTACGACTGGGTGCTGCGCGCCGACCTCCCTAGTGGCGTCAGCGTAGTCTGCTACGCTGACGACACGCTAGTCCTGGCACAAGGGAGTTCGCATCAGGCGGCGGCCGAACTGGCGGCACGTGGGGTTGCGACAATCGTCGATAGGATCCGGCAATTGGGACTCGAGGTGGCATTGCACAAGTCCGAGGCCATGTGCTTTTATGGTCCTCGGAACGCGCCACTGTCGGGTTCCCAGATAACGGCGGGAGGGGTTCACATCGGCGTCGAGTCGACGATGAAGTACCTGGGACTCGTCCTCGACAGCCGGTGGAACTTCGTCGAGCACTTCCGACGTTTGGCTCCCAGACTGGAGCGGGCCGGGGCTGCCTTGAAGCGGCTCCTGCCCAATCTGGGGGGTCCAAACGCCTCCTGCCGGAGGCTCTACGCGGGGATCGTGCGGTCCATGGCCCTTTACGGGGCACCGGTGTGGGCGCGTTCTCTGAGGCTGCGACCAGCGCAGCGGTTGAACGCGTCCCAAAGGGTCATGGCCATCAGGATGGTACGGGGTTACCGCACGGTCTCCCGTGAGGCGGCGAGCCTCCTTGCCGGACTGCCGCCATGGGATCTGGAGGCGAAAGTCCTCGCGCACATTTGGGTGTGGCGCGAAGAGGCGAAACTCCGGGGCATAACTCCGCTGCCGCAGGAAATCGCGGCACAGCGGACGGAGCTCCGGCGCGATCTCATGGCGACATGGAGAGTGCGATTGTCGCAACCCAGCGCTGGGCACGCCACAATTGTGGCGATAAGTCCCCTCTTTGAGGAGTGGCTAGAGAGGCGCCACGGCGTCCTCACCTTCCGCCTGACGCAGGTCCTCACCGGACATGGATGTTTCGGGAGGTTCCTGTTTAGGATTAAGCGGGAGGAAACGCCCGGGTGTCACCACTGTGTGGATCGCCCGGAGGACACGGTGGAGCATACGGTGGAGGTCTGCCCTGCTTGGGCGGAGCACCGCCGTGTCCTCACGGCAGCGATCGGCGGCGGCGATCTCTCGCGTCCAGCCCTGGTTCAGGCCATGGTTCGGAGCGAGAGTGCATGGGAGGCCGTCATCTCCTTCTGCGAAACAGTGATGCTTGCGAAGGAGGAGGCGGAACGCGTGAGGGTAAGGCAAAGTCAACGCCCTCGCGCCCTTAGTCGCCGCAGGAGACGCCCCGGGCGTCGGGAATCGCAGGCCGATTCCCGGCCACCGTAGGCGCGGGCTTGCGGACGGTGAGCGATGGGTAGCTCACCGTCCGATAAGGACCAAGCCCGGGTCGACGGCGCGTTGTGTTCCACGCGCGCCTCAAAGAGACGTCAGCACCAATTGACGGGGTCCGAAAGGGCCAATGCCTGCCAGGGTTACGAGCCTGTCCGAAAGGGATATCGTGGCCCTGGCACACAGGCATCTGAAGGAACACGGTGGGTTTTAGTCAGTAAAAGTCTGACACTCCCTCCCGCTCCACCCAGAGCGGGAGAAGTTATTTGATAATTTCCCACCCAAAAAAAAAAAAAAAAAAAAAAGCCCTAGTTTGTAAAGCTGTCATTATGATCTTTTTTACTAAAATTATAGTATAGTAAAATTTGGGTACCTAATTACCCTGATTTGGAATAGGTTAGATCGCGCTGAGAAATGCATTACGCCTGGCCGGCGCAGCGGCGGGCCCCTCATGCCCCCCGTTACTGGGGGGCTACGGGAATGGCCGGGTACACCGGGCCATTCCCGTCCGACACTGGTGGAGGCCTGTGCAATACAGGTAAGGGTGCCCCCGCACCCGTTGCCTGCTGGCCTCCACCTGGGAGGAGTCGGAGATGACGTTCAAACTGACGTCTTCTTCGACCCCTCCTCCGCCTTCGTTCATGAGGTAACCTTTTTTTTTGTTGCCGGGGTGGAAAAAATGAGGTAACCTAACCTAACCTAACTACTCTTTTAAAAAAAAAAGAGTTTTGGAAAATATTTAAAATTTGAAAATATTTTTTATACGATTTTTAGGTCTCACACGTCAAGGGAGCCTTCATGTAGCTTGGGGCCCCGTATTCTTGATACAGCTAATACGGCGCGGGCGGCGGTAGCTACGCCCCTGCACTTGACTGTCGTGAAAATTATTTTGAGCCTGGCTGGCTAAGGCGCCCGGGGCGGTAACCCTCCCTTAACACGGCTGCGATGACAGGCCGGACTTACGTGTTGTCCTATGTCATGGGTTCGAACTTCGAACCCAAGCAGGCACTTTACTATGTGCTATTTATTTCATCACCTCATCACTGCTCTCAAAAACGGTGAAGGAATATATTCTGAGGAAACCGGCATAGACATAATGTGACATCTACCAACCCGCACTGGGCCCGCGTAGTGGAAAACGGGAACGTTTTATGCTGAGTATCGTACCCTGCTGCTGTAGGTATACCTACATAAATAGCATCACGCCTGCCTCTCTTGAGGATAGTGTTTTAATTCTTGCATTGAGTGCAAAGTTCGACTAAGCACGTTATCATATAGTAAAACAGGTAATTAACTACAAAAACATAATTAATGCAAATACATTTAACACTGTTGTCACAAATATTTTTTGCCGAAACTAAGCACCATGCAATAAAGCTTCAAAAGTTTTGAATTAGAAACTCTACTGTCAGCGCCATCTAGCGGACAATCGCAGAACTACCACCATGATCAGTCACGTCAGAAACCATGAGTTGTATTTTTTTATTGATGAACGGCTGAACCCTGCTACTGGAGCGTAAACTTACGCTTGAAATAGTCCCCGATAGGCATGACAACATTATGTATGACAAGGGTTTACTTTTACTGGGTGAAACGGCCAGTAAATAACGCGGATTTCCGATTGCAATGGGCTCTCTTGTTGTTTTAACCGCTTGCGTTGTTTTTATGTATGTCGCCGGATCTACGCGACATACAATATTAATGGCATTTTAATTGTTTCTGTAATACGAAGATAATTAAAGTAGGTAACAAGAAAATTTGAAATTTTCAAGGATTTATTTAAAATTATTAATACATAGCTGATGTAATCTTCAAATTATTGTTTTAAATCTGTCCTGCACCCTAATTGCGTAAAGCGCGATCGGTCACGGTCTGTTTCATTTAGACAGTTCAACAACACACGTTGCGATATTTGCGCTGTTGAGCAGATACTTTGAACATAATTGAAGCAATGGATTATTACCAATCTGTTTCGGGGTGATTCAGATTGTGATTGAGCGTGCTTTGCGCAGTTGGGGTGCTGGTTGTAAGTATACTTTCTATTAGTCATCTTTTTTTTTTTAAATATAATATTTTTTACTAATTACTTTTACTTTTTTGTCACACCTATTATTGTTTTTTTTTTTTATATTTGTATGCTAACTTGTGGACAGTGTTGTGCTTGTGGGTTACATTATTAGCAAAATGAAAATATTGTTGTACTAGCTTTAAGTTTTCATAATGTAACTGGTTGCTTGCTGTTCCTCTTAATAAAAATAAAATAGAATAAAAAAAAGAACTAAGTACCTAATTCTTTTTCATATCTGTATTTTTTCAGTCCATCTAAATCTAAACGGAAATCACATGGCGCTTTAGTCTAAGAAGACCTAAGGCCTAAACAGTTTTGTTGAATTATGAGTTTTTTTTTTTGTAGGAAATGTCAATACATATGGGTACCTACCTACTTATCTACACGTGCTAGGTAGGTACACCCCAGACTTAGGGTTGATAGTAATACGGTACCTGTAAGTTACGCAAAACCAAATAAAATCTTACCATAATTGAACCCAAGACATCTCGCACAGCTAAAATTACATTGAAAAAAAAGTCGGTTATGAAACCAAACTCATAAAGCATTGATTTCAATTAAACCGTTTATAGTCTGTCACCTTTGAATTGTCAAGGAGTCGATCAGTCCGAAAGATGAAGCTAGTTACCCATTCCAAAACGTAGTAGATTCCTATGGAGAAGAACGGGCAAACTCCATGGACACAATCAATAAATTATTATTGGTTACATCAGCCATGTTGAAATTATAGGTACTTACTTAATGTGAGAACGATGTACCTAAAAGACATGCACTTTAATAGCGTCCAGAGCAAAAAGTTGACAAAAAACAAAACAATTAAAAAATAAAATAATTAAAACAAGGCGTGGCAGCTATGAAATGACCAGTCCCAGCTCACGACGCCCGTTCACGAACATGACGCAAGGATCAGCACCATTCAGCTTCCATTTTGAAGGGAACAGAATGATCCAACACATGATGCGCCATCAGCGAGATATTTGAGTGAGCATGACAACCAAGTAAATAAATGAAATGAAGGACAGACCTACTTGATATTTAGACGGCTTATCTCGCTTATCTGGCTTCGTTGTCGCACGTCACGGTGAGCCATTGATACGACAGACAGACCATGCGCGTCGATATATCCAGGATGTACTTACCTGCCTATGCCTATTTCCAGGTTATGCTAACCCAGTGGCGTAGCTACCGGAGGGCGTTGGGGGCGGTCCGCACCGGGTTCCACCTGATTGGGGTGACACCCGACTGTGAAAAAATAATAATTACACTTTTTTTCAACAATAAACTACTTACGCTTGAAGCCAAGTTATCCAAACTAAATAATTTAAATAAAGCAAAAAAGGTAAGGAAATGGTCACGGCAGTATTACTTATAGATAACGAAATTAAAAGGAAAACTAGGCTTTAGAAGTTAACGAATAATAGTCGGCAAACATTTGCAGTTGGAATGTATGGGAGAACATGTTTTTCAACTACAATGTTAAGTTTGTTCTTGGGAAAAATTCTATCCCAACTACGGGACCCTTCATTGTGCGTGGTTCGACCACCCTGCTAGGTACGCCACTGTGCTGACCTCTCATCTTCTTCATCATCATTCTCCTGCCCTGATCACAATTTATTTGGCGTCGGCGCAACGTGTCTTTTCTTCCATACTTCTCTATTAGTCGTCATCTCCGTAGTCACTCCCTTTCTAGCCATATCATCTTTCACACAGTCCATCCATCGTTTCTTTGGTCTTCCCCTACTTTATCTCTTTTATTCTCTCTTTTTCTCTTTCACTCCGCCCCTAAGATGACCCACTGACCCTCTTTTGTCTTTTTTTTGTCTTTGGTTATGCTGACATATCATTGTACGGAAAGTCTGATACTTTGCGATCTCAGAATTATACTTACATACAGCTTGATAAGTCGTCGTTGTTTCTAGGTAGGTAGGTCCTAAGTACCTATCGCTGTTGCACCGACTTATACTTACGTTTATATTAATACTTACTACGCAGGTATCACAAAAACACTACTACCAGTCATGTTTATGTATTTTACAGACGTATTTACAGAAGTGGGCAAATAGTACTTCACAAATATGTCAGGTAATCAAATAATCTGCGCAAAAAATAAGTACCCAGATACCTACAATATAAAATAATGAAATACCTAAGTACTTTTACAATAAAAAAACTAAGCAAAGTCTAAGCGAAACCTATTTAGCGAAATACATAAATCATCACATACCAACATCGTACTAAATTACCTTCACGGGTAAATTACCTTCACCTTCATTATAATACCTAACCCAAAATACACAAGTTAGTCAGGATTGGGAGCGCCTTAAAGGACTTTTTAAAAATAAAAATAATGAATTAATGATTTAACTCTATAATGAGACGTCTTACATATTTGGATGTAATTTACGAACTGGCTAATGAACTAATACTTAGACTAAACAATCTTATTCTTATCAAATATGCAACCTCAGCGACCACACAGGTCGTGTTGGGCAAAAGTGCTTATACACGCAAAATCTGTAAGGGCTGTGGTTCCATAACTCCTCCCTCACCAAGTGCGAAATTATCGGTAATATTTGGATTCCGATGATTCCGCATACAATACAATTTTCTCCAAAGTACTATGCTGAGACATACTATAGCTAAGATTACATAGAGTAATATAGTTGCTAAACTAACACTATTTGTTTTCCCTGCACTATCACTTTCCACTATTTCACTTTTTAATGTGTAAGATAGATGTTTTAAATCGTCAAAGTTTAAGTTGTTTAGATTCACTGTTTTGTTCCAATTAATAGATGTTTCTTCTAATTTGGGTAGAACCGCGACTGGAGTTACCCGATATTGTATTTTTCCTGAATAATGTTGCCTTTTGTGTAATTTAATGCCTTTCAGATAGACATTGCAGTTTCCATCAATTTCCAATAAATATGTGCCCTTTATCGGTTTCCTGATAACATCATTGGCACATGTTTCGGTAAGCATTATTTCATTTCTTGTGTAAATTATCCAGTTAAAGAAGTCAATAGGCTGTACTTTTAGGCTTTCTAGGTTAACTGCGAGGGTTTTACACAAACTGAGGTTTGAAGCAAAATTCATTAATTGTGGTGTTCTATGCACGTACTTTCAGGATACAATACAACATCGTTTTCCTTGCACAGGAACTGGTTGGCTGCCATCTCTTCACATGGGTTGGCTAGCGGTAAGTATGTAGGACCTTTCACCATAAGGTACGGATATTTAGGGATAATGGTGGTCGTTTTGTTTTCATTGAAAATTGGCAGTGAATAAATTTTGAAATAATTGTATGTATTTTTATCTATTAATGGAATTTCCTAATGAATGTTATTTGGTTTTCTTTTACATAAGCTTTAACAGACATAGTTCTTTCTAGCAATAATAACGTTTTCTCTGTAACAGGATAAATTAGGCTTTCAGTTTCAGAAATATTTCTTAACAATGCTAAGAGTTCAGATGGCTCAACAATGGTTTGATGTACAACAGACACTTTTGTAAATGATAATGCAGTTTCGATCTCATTTAAAACAGTATAAATTGACCTAAAATTACTTATAAACATATCAAACATACTTAAAACATATATAGAGTAAATAGAGTTATTTTCTTTAGTACCTATGTTTTTTACTATTCTTTCTATGCGTTTGAGTATTTAAGTATTATTGATTAGCAATATTTGAGTATTTTCCTGTATAGATGTAGATTTGTTAGTAAGAGAGTCAAGCATTTTTGAAATTATAGTTATTTTCTTATCCACGTGTGTTTGACCAATTTTTAGCTGTTTTATTTGATCATCGTACTTAATCGCGTCCTCATGGGCTAGATTACCGGTAAGTATTTTAATCATTGAGCCAAGGGGATCAATGAGGCCACGTTTGAAACGTTTTGATGGAATAAGCTGCCTGAATTTTCCGACTGTCGAATTGCATAAGTATTCTACCTGTAATTTCATATTTTGGAACTCATTCTCGTAGGGCTTATGAATGTCAATTATATTACTAAATTCTTTGTATCTATTAATATTTAACACTAAATCATAATCTATCGCCTTAAAATCTAATATCTTAACTATGGTCCACTTCTCTTTCTCTATTACCGCCTGTCCTTGTTTAACAGGTAATACACCGGGGTTATTTTTAATCTCTTGAAGTTGAAGGCCTTGGATCTTGACCGTCAGTTTCAAGATCACCAGGATCAGCCACAACCAGCCTGCCACGCCCATCATCAGCTCTCAGCACTCCTCGTCACCGACGATATTTATTTGGTTCGTTGGATCACCTTGCCGTACACCACGCGTACCGTTGTGAAAATCGGGAAAAGTCTAATCACGAAAAATCACTTAACGCGTGACAGCTTCCTCAGTGATCCTACCGGCTGCGCCAGTCAGGATTGGGAGCGCCTTAAAGGACTTTTTAAAAATAAAAATAATGAATTAATGATTTAACTCTATAATGAGACGTCTTACATATTTGGATGTAATTTACGAACTGGCTAATGAACTAATACTTAGACTAAACAATCTTATTCTTATCAAATATGCAACCTCAGCGACCACACAGGTCGTGTTGGGCAAAAGTGCTTATACACGCAAAATCTGTAAGGGCTGTGGTTCCATAACTAGTTTTTATTTTCCATAGTACTTCTAAATATGTAAAAGAGGCATAATTAAAACATCAATCATTTTGACGTTAACGAAAAGTTAACCAAATAGGTATTCATTAAACGCACCTATTTGTAGAAAATTAAGGATGAATGCAAACATTTTGATGAACATCAATGCGATATCGTAAGTTTTTATTTTATTTCTTGTTCACTGAACATTCCGACTACTTATGCAGGCACCTCGCACCATAAAAAATAAAATTTGATGATCTAATGCCTACCAAATTAAAAAAAAAATGGGCAAAATAAAACGTAATTCAGTTTCGCGCTTTGTTACTGGCCAGTCACTTCCATATCCACACTGAAATTAAGTGAAACTAAATTAAAATACCCCTGAGCTTGTACAACTCGTTGCCTCACTGAAAATATCTTTAATTCATTTATTTCTCACTGGTTCTATGATTTAAAAATAGTCCATTACAAACTTCATTCCAAAATAGGTTTTTATTTTAAACAGTGCATAATTAGCAGCGCTGTCTATAGCTTGTCAAAGCTTTCACTCGTTTTTCGCCGTTCATTTGTTTTTAAATGTGGAAACCAATAATTTTGGACGTCGAGTGCATCGTTTGCAACAAATCGTTGCAAAAGATCAACCACGTTCCTGGAGACGCATCGCAGAAAATGGGCAAGATTATGAAGCTAAATAACAACCGACGACTAAGGACGCCTAATTGGTCCCTTGGAGAAAAACAGTACCTACTCGAGTTAATTAAGGAACGCAAAGAAGTTGTTGTTACTAAAGCCAACAATGGTCCGAACCATTCCGAAGAAAAAGATGTCGCATGGAATGAAATACTACGAGAGCTATCCGCAAAATTTGGTTGTAAGTTTACTGGTAGTTCTATAAAGAAAGTGAAGACACAGTGGCAGAATATGAAGAGAATAGCTCGTGAAGAAATTGCTTTAAACGGACCTCAACTACAAAATTATTCCCGATTATCTTTAGAAGTGTGTAATATCCTTGAATTAGTCAAAGACGGCGTCCTAAAAGGAGAAAATGGAAACTTAAATGAATCTTCATCTTCAATCACTGCTAATATTGAGATTAAAACTGAATGTATTGATGAGTAAGTGTAACATCTCCAGTTCAAATAGTCACTCCATTATCATATTACCTTAATTTCACTGGCATCCATAAAATGTAGACCCATGAAATGAAGACCCGTAAAATTACCTTAGATATGACAATAATCACTAACTTTATTAGAAATGAACATAGAAATCCAAACCTTTCTACAAATTTATAACTGACAGTTATGTTTTTTTTAAATTATTACTTTTTATTTCAGGGACCAACCAGTGAGCCAACCAAGTTGTAGTGGTGTTAATATTACCTCTATGGATGCTGATATGCACGGTATGCCTCAAGATAAAACCAATAGCACAACCCAGTTGGAGTCGTCTGCATCATCAGTTTCTGAGCTAATCTCTGAAGCAAATGATTTTGATGCACCAGAAGAAAATACTCCAAATAAAATTAACTTTAATAGAAGAACTGGCGTAGCTATGACTATGACTGATGTGCCCTACAATAATGTGGAGGAACCACTGGAGGAAGCTTGTAAGACTACTACTCCCTTTCACAGAGACCTACAAGAATATTATAAGTGAGTTATTTATTTACGTATTTACGGACGTCTTTCGGCTGAAATTATGATTTATTTTATTCATTAACTGCTTAACTAAAATTGTAATTACTTGAAGATTTTTTTGTACAGTTTTCGGTACAATCAGCATAGAAAGTATACGAGTGAACAGAGTGTTCTGAAGTAGTTCAGAACGATTTTAACTTGGAATAATGTTCTGTAATTAATTAATGACATGCCATGTGGATGTAATTTCAGCCGAAAGACGTCCACTGCTGGACATAGGCCTCCGCCAATGGGCAGGGGGGTTGCCATAATCGCCACGTTTGGCAGGCGGGTTGGCGATCGCAGTATGGTGTTAAAATTAATACGACACCCGCGGGAAGAAATACGGTATGTAATAACGTAATGACGTACTACTAAGTATTAACTGTTTTTTTTTTATAAAGTAGATACCTATGATTTGTTTTTCAATTTCTTCTAATAGGTATACTGCAACAGAAAAGCTAATAAAGATGGAGACATTAAAAGAAGAGCGTCAAGTTGTGAGAGCCATGAGAGAGACTGCTGAGCTCAATAAAATTATTGCAGAACAAAAATTGAAGCATTTTCTGTGGGCGAAAAAGCAAGAAATGGCGTAAGTTCTGTACTGTTTTATGAAGGTGTTAGTAGATTAAACTGGAAATAATGTTTATTGCTATATATGTATAATAGAATAAGTACAGACGCCAGCACATCAAGCTACTACAATCTGTCAAATTTATTTAATAGATTTTGAACTTTATCCCTACAATATAAGGTTCAAGGTTGATTGAGAAAATTTGACAGTTTCGGTTAGCTTGACCTGCTGGCGTCTGTACATAAATAATCAAAACAAAGCATATGTAGTAGAAAATATTTTTCAAACATATTATCATCTAAATATTTAAATCTTCCCGCTTTGTTTCTCTTATAATCTATGGTTCTTATTTCATTGGAGAGCTAGATAACGTAACGTGGTAATAACCTTGAGTTTTTAAGGTGAATCCGCATTTCCAGCCCGCGAAATTCAAATTTTCTTACGTTTTTTGCTATTTACAGTTCAGTATCAGGTTATATCTTGATTAAAATATGATTCGCGACTATTGTTATATAGTCCCTAAGTTAGATTTGTTCCCTAATGTCTTGATTTCAGGAAAAAGTCATTCAATGGAACAAATCTAACTAAGAGTGATGTATTAATGATTCTAATGATTATAATTCTGTAATTATATATATACATGTATAGTCGCGAATCATATTTTAACAAGATACAACCTGACACTGAACTGCAAATAGCAAAAAATTTAAATTTCGCGGGCTACAACTGCAGATTCACATACATTTTACACCAATATTCAGCTGCATCCGGTTAGACTGGAAGCCGACCCCAACATAGTTGGGAAAAGGCTAGGCAGATGATGCACAAATATAATTTTGCTTTCCATTCATTTGTTATTTTCGTTTTCACCAACTGTGCGGTGGGAGTAAAAGCCAGGGTTTCAAACATGGGCGCATATCTAGCAAGGATTCTATTTCTGCCGTACAGTACATACCAGTGTCAACATCGCTTTATTTTATCGTCCAAAGTTCAAAATCTAATTGATTTTGAACTGTGTATAGTTGTAAACCAAAATAATTCGTTTATCCGGTCATAGCAGGCTGTTTTGACTACACAGTAGAAAGTCTAGCGTTTTACCTTACATAGGTCCATCAATGTTGTATACAGTTTAACATGAAGTTAACAAAAATAAGTATGTGTGCTGTCCGACGTATGTAAGTACTTGAATTCTCTCTAGTTCATATTGCATGAACATTCATGAAATTCATCTGTAAATAGAGTCAAACCCTATCGCAGACATAAGAATCAACAAAATGTTAGGTATGTACTAGATAAATTAGTCGCATTGTCCGACTAAATGTTAAGCTTAGTATGTGTGACCTGACTATCCTAACTTAGATCGATGTAAGGTTTCTGGTGGAGTGAACGATGTAAGGTCAAGTAAGGTTTCTTTGTATGTCCTTTTCCTATGTCGTGATTAATTTGTGCTCTCAGATTTTACTTCTATAATCTGAATTTGTGATCTACGTATCTGTTTTTTATTTGTTAGTCGCAATATCACTTTGTTATTGAACTTTTGTTTGCAATATCCCTCAGTTCATCGTCACCTTCCTTATTTTAAAATCATCCCTCTGAAGTAGTATGCTATTAATTAGGTACTTAGTAGAGCCATGGCTAAGAGTCCAGCTGCTGAAGTAGCCAAAATAAAAGCATGTTGACATAAAGTTAAAGTAACATATTTGGTGTGAACGAGAATGATAATTACCGGATGTTCATTTCTTTATTCTATTTTGATCAAATTAAATTCCCTTTAGACTTTATTCAGTACTACTTAGTCTGTGCTTTATTCGTACAGGGTAAAGGTAGAGAACAGGTCTTTAATTCCGACTTGGTGATTTCATTCCATCTTGGATCTGAACTGTAAGTATGTGTGATTTTTTTTGTGGGTTAATTTATGTAGAGTAACTGACCCGTGTTATGACTTGTTCTGTCCAAATTACAATAATTATTCATACAAAAAAGGACGTTCAGTTTTTCCCGAATTTGAAGATTTTCCGGGAAACGTTTAAAAATGTTCTTTCCATATAAACCAGACTCGGACTATTACGAACATTTTAAAACAAAAAATAGCCAAATCGGTACAGTCGTTCTCAAGTGATGTGGTTACCAATGAACAGCATTTCGTTTTTATTCTATAAAAGATTGAATAGTTATTGATTAGTTTTTTTTTTGTTTGATGATATCTTAGGTTCCCTTCGATCCATAGCTTCACACTCATATAATTATATGATTCATTATAATTAATTAATTTACATTTTTTTAAATATAGATGAAGAAAACATTAGGAACTTAAAAGCCAAATATTTGCTCCATTTGCTCGTTCAAAAAAAACAACAATTATCTTTGGTATGTAGGTTATGAGACCAACCTGTCATATTTTGCCATTGCCATCGATTGGAATTCGGAAAACTTTTTAGTATATTGAGGAATTCGACAAAATATAGTGGTTTTTTTAATTCCATTTACACTTTTCAATTATGAGCTTCATTCCAAGAACGAGGTCAACTCTGTCGCGGGCTATTATTAGCGTAAGGTGAGGATTCCTACCGGCATGTCAAGTTACGCAACCTTTACAGTTAGCATTTTTGATTGCCCTTTATTTTGCAATAGCTACTTTAATTGTGTACATCAACGCTTGATCCTATTTGTCATGTTGCACTTTTGATCATGATTCATTTCATCAACGTCATTTTGTTTTTATTTTATTTATAGGCTGTGTTACAAAGTACTTTGGCGCTATACCCAGTGTCAGAGTATAAAACCTGTCAGCCGATGTTATTCTACGCAGTTTCCACTTCCAAAAGCGTAGTGCAAGTTATCTTTCATAACAATTTGTTAAAGTCTTATCAACTAGGTAAGAGTGTTTAATATACATTCCCTCTTAATGCAGTGTCTTACTTGGGGACCATGAGTGACATTATTTTCGCTTAAAAGCGAATGCGAACAGTGTAATTTGTGACTTCAACTTAGCAAAGTAGATTAAGCAATAATATTGCTAATTCTGCAGCATTTTTATCTCCCAATGTGCATGTTTTACTGCTGTCTTGAAAGGGGGGGGGGGGGAGTTTCCTTTGTTCATCAATTGCTTGTTATGCTTGTGCATTTGTAAATTGTATTTTTCAAACCAAGCATCACCTTCATATCATAATGTGAAAAAATATGCCTACATTTCTCACATTGTAAATATGCATAGCCCGTTACTTGTTCCCACATCCCCTTTTATTTGGGTAGATCCAAGATTGTCTTTTCCATTGTCTCCTGTTTGCTGTCACCTTTTCATTCTCTCCTTTCTCATAACATACTTGACCTAGGCTCGTATTACAGAACGTCACTCAATAGTCAAGCATTACTTAAAACTAAATGCATGCAATTTGATTGGTTGAAACTCGTTTTAAGTCATGCTTGAGTATTGAGTGACGTTCTGTAATATGGGACTAAAACAGTAATATCAATGTATTCATTTGAAATCAGGTAGAGTAGGACAAGAAAACGGACTTAGATTTAATTTCTTTATTTTCATTAATATAAACAATCCTGTTGTAGAGTACCTAAAGCTAATAGGTGACATTAGCTTTAGGTACCTAATAAGCTAATATTACTTTTTAGGTACATTTTGGGTATTAGACCCCCCCCCCCCCCCTCCAGGGTACAAAATTTAAGACAATGCTCAATAATTTCCATAGTGATTTGCACTACAATTTCATCATCGTTTTTTTTACATTGCCTGATAGATAAACATGACCGTCAAGTTTAAAAATAGTTCTGATGCAGCTCATGCAGTCAGTTGCCAAAATAAAAAAAATACTTTGTGACACACTCTAGCAGTGGCCTGCTGGCTTAGTAAATAAGGTAAAATTGTCTTTTTTAATGTTAGTATCTTAGATTTATAATCTGAGGTTAGTATCTTAATAGTATATAATAGTAATATTTTATTTCACATAAACCTACATGGGCACTTATGAAACGTCAGAAGCTAGTTGCATGGTTCTAATTGGTTGTTTTCTATGGAGAAGAGCCGGCAAGAAACTCCACGGTTACTCTTTAAAAAAAAAATGGCTTTTACAATGTTTTCAAATTACAGTGTTAATAGGTATGGGAGGACAGTGTAGGCCCATCAAGAAGTACCAGGTACCTAACAAAATAGAAAATGGTCTACAAATCTACAGTCTATTAGACTACAACGTTCTCACATTCACAAAATAAAAAAAAATCTATATAAAATATTATTAAGATAATACAAGTAAAAACCTTGTTGTAATTAAAATGGTAGCTATATAATGTCAAATAATGAATAGATGAAAAGACTATGTCAAGGAAGTACTATGTAAAAAAAAAAAAAAAACATCGAAATTTGGGAGCAGTTCATTGACATTACATAGTTTTGCCGTTAATGAGGTACCAGGGAAGCAACATGTGCAGATGGAGTATTGAGTGTGTTATCAAGATAAAGGGCTTGATAACCTTTGTTTTTAGGGTTTGGTACCTCATAAGGAAAAAACGGAACCCATAGCATCACTTGTGTGACTGTCTATCTGGCTGTGTGTCCGTCTGTCCGTCACAGCCGATTTTCTCCGAATCTACTGGACCGATTAAGTTGAAATTTTTTACACATTGAACTACTTTGACCCAAACACGGACGTGTTACGTAAATAAATGAATTATGAATATGGTGGCTCCGTGTGGTGCCGGACGTAAAGAATAGCACCATCCCATTTCTTTCCGTGGGTATCGTAAAAGGCGACTGAGGGATTTCCGCCTTCCAAGCGTGGCGATTATGCCAACCCCCCTACTTTTGGGGGAGGCCTATGTCCAAAAATAAGAAAATCCCTTACTTATCCTTCATTTTACTCAATCACCAATCAACTGATTTCAGAATGTACAGCGGGGAGCCTGGCTCTGGAGCTGGCAAGGGTGGCGGCGGTGGCGGCGCCATCCGCGAGGCTGGCGGTGCTTTCGGTAAAATGGAGGCAGCCAGAGAAGATGAGTACTTCTACAGAAAGGTATACTTACATACCCTCAGACATAATATTTAAATAATTAATTTGAACAGTATGTGGGGCTCCCAGGGTTGAAAATGGATTATCCTAACTAATATGCGAAAGTGAGTTTGTTAGTTATGCTTTCACGCTAAAACGGCTGAACGGATTTCATCCTGGACCGCAGACAAAGTCGCGGGCAACAGCTAGTACTATATTGTCTTTGTTTCGTGTTGTATCTGGATAAACTGAAAATACATGAGAATATAGAATGTATGTGCTACCACTATAGTACCTAGCTGGGCTGACACGTACCAAACGTACATTAAACTGAAGTATTGTCACTTTTGAAGGCTATTTATAAAATAAATAAGGATTCCATTTTTACCATTTGACTACCTAGAACCCTTATTTTTAGGATTCCGTACCTCAAAAAGAAAAACAGAACCCTTATAGGATCACTTCGTTGTCCGTCTATCTGTTAGTCAGTCTGTCAATACCCTTTTTCTCAGGAACGCGTGAAGGTATCAAGTTAAAATTAATATCAAATACGTAGATCAACGGTCCCGCGGAGCTCTAAAAAAATCAAGCTTTAAGTCAAAGCAATAAAAAAATACATGTACATATATGTATTCGACATATTTTGAAACTCTCAAATAAATCAAAACCGATAGGGGTACTTCCCGTTGACCTAGAATCGTGAAATTTGGCAAGAAGCAAGGTCTCACAGCACAAGTAAAAGAAAAAGTGCGAACATTAATAATTTGTAGTTATATCACACAAAAAAAAATTTTTTTTGCTTTTACGAACTTACATTTTCAGTTGGGAAATTGACCGTGGCGTATATCGATAAAAGGGGAACATGTTTTTCAACTACAATGTTAAGTTTGTTTTTGGGATAAATTCATCCCAACTACGGAACGAACCCTTCATTATGCGTGGTCCGACACGCACTAGGCCGGTTTTTTTTTATACGACTGGATTGTTTCTAAAATGTCATGTGATGTACAAATAATACTGATTCTCTTTGAATACTGAATTTGGAATGGAATTTTGGATGAACACCTTGTGCCCATTCTCTCAGCAGTAAATATTGCTTATAGTGTACCTAAACACTAGAAACCTCCCAAAACATGTAAGTAACCTTTTTATGTAATTTTCAGCAAAAGGAACAGCTCTCCGAACTGAAGAGTCACTTGGGTCAGGAGATTAACTTCCATATGGACCAGATCAAGCGTCACGAAGATGCCATCCGCCGTCACAAAGAAAAGATGGCTGAAGTGGACACGAAACACGCATAAAAACAAAATGCCATATAATCGGAAACAGTTTTTAAAGAGTTCTTTACTCAATTACGTTTTAAGAATGTCAACTTTTTGCTTTTATTTTGTTTAGTTATTATAGGCGGTTGATCTGCAATTATATTGTTGGCGGCGTTATAACATTGTGTTTTATTGTTTTCAATATTGCAACACGATGCAGGAAACTTGTCTAGGATCAGCCACGGTGCTGATTATAATTTCTACAGTTTAGCTGACTAAACAAAATTAATCTTTTAGATATCTTTTTTATGGATTTTCCTGAAAACTATTGGTTATAATGTCTCTAGAGGCTTAGGTATAGTAATCTATACATAGCATAAAACAAAGTAGCTTTTTGTGCCTGTCTGTGTAACTGCCTAGATCTTCTGAACTACCTATGTATATAAAGAAAGAAAGTAATAAAGAAAATATGTTTATTTGCGGTAAACATGACGCAAAAAGAACATAATCACAAAAATAAGAAAAGGTTGAGGGAAACATGCGTCACATCACAGCTAACAGGTCAAGGCTGAGAAGATATGAGAGTGTTCTCATGAGAGACTCGATTAATCACGCTAGGAATAAACCCAGTCAAAAGTAAATGCATGAAATCTTGGACAGATTTTCCATAACCAAGCGCATTAAGAATCACACAGGTTGACGGAGAACCGAGGCATCGAAATTTATTTATTTAAACTTCTCACACAATAATGTACAAAGGCGGACTTAATGCCTTAGGCATTCTCTACCAGTCAACCAAAGGTGGTGAAGAGATAAGATGGCGGGTGCTCTGATTGAGAGAAAATAATAATATTATAAAATATAACATAATTAAATATAAATATAATAGGTACAAAGTTACATAAATAGGTTATAAACTTAGTTATAATACACATATATTTACTATAATACATCCCTACATTATATATATACTTATATATACATACAAATTCAATGAAAAGACATTAAATTAAGATGACTACACTATTTGTTTTGACAAATAACTCTGCGAAATGAATTCGTTTGTATGAAAATGTTGCTCTGGGTACTTAGTTTTGACAGTAAATTTAAATTAAATACCTAGTCTTGTGGCGCCCGCGGTATCGCACCAGTCTGTAAGAGCCTTTTTTTTTTTTTTTGGGTGGGAAATTATCAAATAACTTCTTCCGCTCTGGGTGGAGCGGGAGGGAGTGTCAGACTTTTACTAAAACCCACCCGTGTTCCTTCAGATGCCTGTGTGCCTGGGCCACGATATACCTACCTTTCGGACAGGCTCTTTGAGTTTAATTATTACAAACTTAAGAAGCGCCATCTATTGGAATACGTTAGTACTATGATCAACAAGTCTCATGTAAAATGAAACAAATTCGCTCTCGGTGTTGCAGTCTAAAAAAAAAAACCAGTTTAAACATAATAATCAGGTACGCCTTCGTTCATACTACTTATTTTATATTTTCTACACCATTTTATAAAATACCACCCATTCCCATTTTCTTAAGTTATCTGAATTTGATAAAAAGTTTAATAACTATCTTTAGTTTCAGCAGATGGCGTTACTTCAGAATGTACCAAGTTCAACGGGTTCAACCAACAGCTAGATGTTTTTTTTTTATGTTCATCAAGTTGCAGACTGTAGACAGCGTGCTACTGAAACTTCTAAAGCACTTTCGCTTTCAGCTGGATATTCTTTGTCTTCTTCTTCTTCAACTTCTTACTTCATAATACGGACTCAATTTGCCTGTACTACTGGTCATGTAGCGTCACTGGGAGTGTAGGGTCGTTATCTCTGTCTTGGCAGGGAATAAATTGTATTGGACGCATTTAGATAGCTGCTGTCGCACGACTTGTTTGTTTTGACGTATCTTCAATGTTATACAGACGGTCGTCGCCCTAGCAAATAATATTTCTGTCTTGCCCATGACCAAATTTAGAACAAGTTTCTTTGTGGGGAATGCGTCAGGGAAACGACGGAGCTGGAGAGTGTTGCATTGATCGAACGGAAGGAGAATTAGGGGCCTGTTTTTGTGAACGCGACGACTGAGCCATTATTCTTCGATGTAATAAATAGGAGTGCGTGACGCGAAATATAGCTCCATCGACCATCGGGCGACAACCGAACTCGCTCACACGACCGAAGTTAGCTGCGAACAAGCCGCGTGCGGGGCGCGCGCCCTCAACGCACTGAACCGAGTTCCAAGCGCCACTCAGTTTACTACAATCGCAAACCGAAGCCGCATGTCGTTTGGCGCGCCGTTTCGACCCGTGTGTATGGTGTTAGTGGAATAACATAACAGCAAATTGTTTTGTGCTGTGTTATTATTGTGTGATAGTGTCATACTGCTGGTGCGACCGTTCCGGTTCACATTGTTGTGATGCATTTGAGGATATACCTATGGCTGTCTTGTGTAGTCCTCGCAGGATACGTTCGAGCGACAGAGGTAAGGGGACCGTCTTGTATGCGGCACTCGCCCGGCTTTTTGTTGTGTGAACACAGGGAACGTGAGTTTGCTCTTGTTGTAAACGTAACGCCGAGTTTAATTTGTACTAAACTTGCATCGACTTGCGTAACTGTTTTCAATGTCACCATTATAGTCAACTGAGTTTCAATAATATATGAGCTAACTTGTGTTGCGAGTCTGTAGGTGAATTAACGTGTAAACGTTAACGTGCGGCTGAGTTACTTAGGTTGGTTACCTTGAATGTGCGGTAATCGCAGGTAAACAATCGTTATCGCGTTCGTTCCCATCGATTTGTGTCGCGTTATTTTGTTTCCGTATCAGTGACTATCGCTGGATAGTGTGCGTTGTGGTGTAAACACAGACGGATCATGAATGGGATCGCGGTGTCGCCCACGTTTTGGGAGAAAGCTGAGACACCACACACCTACACAACCATCGGCCGGCTGCAGGCACAAGCGTATAGATTGCCGTGAACTCATTACCTTGTGTTATTTATTAGTAACTTACATCTAACGAACTCATTTGCTTCAATAGCAAAAATGGGCTTTTACAACTTCTGACTCACAGTTAAATTGGAATACAGTTAAGGTTGCCAGCTTGCTTTAAAATATAGTATCCTGCTGTATTATAGGCATAAATACTAACCCCTTTATTCATAAACGTTTCTTAAAGATAAGAGATGTTAAAAAACGTCAAAAATTTATAAAAACAGTCGCCAATTATGAGGACATTCGAAAAAAGCAAACAATCAATCAATCAAACAAACAATCAATCCTATCAATCAATTCATTTTTTTTGTGAATTATTTTACTTAAGCAACGTTTATGAAAAAAACCCCTTAACTATTTCTAAAGAAAAAACATAGTAGGCGAAACTGCTATATTTTTATACATATGCGAAACTGCTATATTTTTATACATATGTAGGTAGATATTTTTATTTCAATACATAATGGCGAGATGATCGTAATAGGGTCAGGACCTATTAATCTCATAAAAGCTAAATGGTATTTTTTACCATAATGTAGTATCAAAATAGTAGACATTAAAAAAATACCGTAAAGGTACATAGTAACAAAAAATATGCGAAAGATTAAAAATGTTTATTATTTTATACCTACAAAAAAATTTTTTTTCGCCGTTTAGGTGTCTACTATATTTTAAAAATGGCTTCGAAAATATTATACCTTTCTATTTTATATAAAATAAGTTGGCAACCCTAAATACAGTATCCATTTATCTAGCCACCTACGTAGTACCTTGGCATCAGTACCTCTACCTACCTCATAATAGATTTAATAACCGAGTAGCTTGGAATAACGATTATAAGCTTAACTTTAATCATCGCTCATAGGTACTCATACATCTCAGGTGCCCTCACTTTGTAGACCTACCTAAGGTTTCTACCTCTGTAAGTAGTACCCAACTGGATACCTTTAACATTAAGGCTCTTACAGACTCACGCGATATCGCGGGCGCGACAGGCACCGACAAAGAAATTGTCCTACTAGTGTCGCGTCGCGCCCGCGATATCGCGTGAGTCTGTAAGAGCCTTTATTCTTGAGTAAATACCTATTTAAGGTTACGATGACAATTCCTTCTGTAAAAAAACTTTACAAAAAAAAAATACTTACAAAAAAAACACTAGATAAGTAACAAGGTGAAAAAATATTGTAATTTCGGAAGTCTGTGGCAAAAAACGAAAATACAAAACCAAAGACAAGTTTTTACTTTTTATTTTTTTCTGTGGCACTGTCCCACACAAACTCTAATACCACTAGGTACCTGCTATGTAAAATATAACAGTAACAGGAAGTTATTATAACACCATCCACATGCACTAAGTGAAAAAAATACGTAATAATGAAGCTAACTTATTAAAAAAAAGAAACTATCCCAATATGGGACCACCAGGCAAGCTTCCTCTACCAAATGAAAAAATAATTTCCACAATAAGACGCAAATATCAATGAATAAACATACAAAAAAATACAGACTAACATAGAAACTTCTTCCATTTTTGAAGTCGCTTAACAAGACTAGCCGACAGAAGCCGGCAGAATATCAAGTACAGCCTGTACTTGATATTCTATTTACTAGGTACCTACCTAGCTACCTACTTGTACATTATTTAGATTACTCTTACTAAGGTTAGGAAAATTTATTGTTAAGAATTATAAACAACTGTCAAAAAGTTACAGATAATATATGATTAGAATATACGTACCTACCTACCTACGAAGAATTTAAGTTGATGTTTAATTTGCTTAACAATTAATTTCCCCGACTTTTATCTACCTATACCTAATTTAACATACTATATAACAACATACTATATGTAAGCTAACTAATCAGTAGGTACTGTCTAGACTAGTTTCATTACGAGTATCTGCCTAGGTGCTCTAAAGGTTTCTTCAGACCTTTCCAATCGAATCCTAATAAATCTGTGCCCGATTGAATCGCTGAGCTTTGGATTGTACCGTCTACCTATGATATTATAGTACCTATAAAGTCAAAAGCCAATCGAGAGGTGTGTAGGTCGCTCTTAATGGGTTTGGGTAGATTTATAAATAAATCTTTAGATAGAAACATACCCATTATGCCTAATGCCTAACTTATGCCTAAGCTTATTACCAAATTGGTTCTACATCATTCACGTAAAATATACTTCCATATTAGGTACTCACGGCTACAAGCTATACATATTTAGTTTAGGCTGATCTCGCATTGTATAGGATTTCCGTACAATGAGCGGTCACACAATCACAATCTGAATGATTTTGAAGTATATTGCTAATCTCATCATCTGCCTAGCCTTTTCCCAACTATGTTGGGGTCGGCTTCCAGTCTAACCGGATGCAGCTGAATGCCAGTATTTTACATGGAGCGAACTGCCTATCTGAGCTCCATAACCCAGTTACTGGTTAACGCGATGTCCCTTGGTAAGACTGGTTGTCAGACTTTTGGGCTTCTGACGACCCGTAACAACTGTCAAAGATCTACAAATGACAGCCGGGACCAGTCTTTCCGAGGCACGGAGGAATCTTGTTATGAAAATATGGTCATCCATCCACGGACCAACCGCGGCAAGCGTAGCTTAACCTGATCGATCGACCCGTGCGGCAGTTATTACTTAGCCACAAGCTAGTATATTGCTAATCTATTGCTCCATATTATGTTAGAAAAAATTGTCTGCTCAACAACGTAAATAACACAATGAATGTCGTTGAACTGTCAAAATTAAACCCATTGTACGATAGTGAGTTACGCTATTAACCCGCTGGACTTCACTTACAAAGAACCAATGAATATGTAAGTCGCCAGTACATCAAGTTACCACAAACTGTCAAATTTTCTCATTCGATTTTGAATTTAACCTTCAACATGTTAAGGTTTAAAATCATTTAGAGAAATTTGACAGTTTGGTATAACCTCATGTGCTGGCGACTGTACCTACTCGTTGTCTTCAAACCAGAATAAATTAATAAGTACTTAACTGAAGTTCGTTTTTGAATCCCACTTAGTAATTTGACAGGTGCAAATGTCAAATTACCATCTGGGATCAAAAAGCATAGATAACAATGAAGTAATTAATTCTTGCGTCAATAGCTTGAATTTATCCGATACCCGAGAGGGTATCATACAGGTATACATATATTATATAGGTATACATTGGGTAATACCTACGCGGTATTTAGGAATGCACAAGTACATTTGATATTGTTGGTATGCAAACTTTATTGCCTCTCATTAGAAATAGAGATCTTAATAATGGGGAGTTTGTTGCGCCACTTCTTCCCAGCTAAAGCACTAGGAAGTGGTGAAGGGTGGGCGTTTTTGGGGGACTGTCTTATGTAATTTTGACGTTCGAAAAGTGCTGATTCTCCGCCTAGTTTGAATAAATGACTTTTGATTTTGATTTTGAATGTCATTACGTATGTATGTACCTACTCCACATATTGATTATAATGTCTAAAGTGGTCAACTACTTAACTAGGTATGCAAACGAAAGATCCAAATAAAAATTGCTCCATGTCGTGAAATATAGGTACCATATTAGAGTAGGAATGTATACCATGTTATAACCACGCTCAGTGCCATTTAAACCCTGAATTAATTGGAATCAATGTCGAGCAACAATCGTGCAACATTGTCTCCGCGACATTAATCATTTACCAACAAAAAACTAACACCCTTTTCATTGATATCTGTCTAATAGTACAGGCTCGTACAGACTGGCGCGATATCGCGAGCGCGACATGCAACGCGACACTTTACATGAAGTTTTCATAGAAGTTGTTTTACTATTGTCGCGTTGCGCCTGTCTGTGGGAGCTCTGAAACAACATTAAACCAGATGGTATTTTAAGTATTTTGATACTGGTACCCTCTGTCTGCCTCTTCTGCCAGGTGGAAGAAAGACCCTTTCAACTTAGGTTGAGGCAAACACTCAACGATGCCAAAGTGGGATAAGATTTTGATTAATCTATTCGCCTGTGTCTAAATGGTAGTCTAATTTATGTTTGATCACTAAACGTATGTCAGTTGTGATTGTTCCACCAAAATACCAACATCTATCAATTTAGTTAAATCTTCTTCTATGGTGCCTCTCCAATACAGTAGGTTGGCTATCAACACTCAATTACTTATGTAGAACATAAAAATCCGACGTGTACAGACGCCAGCAGGTCAAGCTATCCGAAACTGTCAAATTTTCCCAATCAACCTTGAACATTATGTTTTAACTAAAATCTTTTAAAGAATTTTGAAAGATTTTAGTAGCTTGATGTCAGTTTCCAAAACGCCTTTTATTCCAGAGTACGTGGTAACAAAACTAGCACCCTTATAGGGTAAAACACTCAATCACAATCTGAATGATTTTGAAGTATATTGCCATCCATTGCTTCGTATGTTCGAAAAATTTGTCTGCTCAACAACGTAAATAACACAATGAATGAATGAATGTTGAATTGTCAAAATGTAAACCACTGATAGTGTGTTCAATTACCCTGCAGTTTAAGCTGGCCCTATTCTCTGTTGAAACTCTGTACTACGTTAAGCCAGCTCAAGGACCAAGTGTTATCACTGGCGTACGACCTACTGTACCATAGTGAATTAGTAGAAGTTCCCATTCGAAAGGGGTATATTATGTTATAAACTTACAATACAATATGAAGGATACAATTATTATTGCCTCTCATTAGAAATCGAGATCATACCAATGTCAATGTCAGCTGCATACCTTTAAACTGGAAACCGACTCCAACATAGTTGGGAAAGGGTTGGCAAATGATGATGGGGGATACAATTCAACATCAGTGGAAAACAGCATTTACTAAAAGAAAACTCCCCAAAGCTATCTCAGAATCTGGGAGTGGACACACACACATGGACACGACAACTTCACATTTACGTCTTTATCTCCTTCATAATCTAAGAAATGCCTAAGTAATAATCCTAGAACTTCTTCAGAATAATTAGTAAACCTCCTCGTACTAAACCGCAATGCACAGGGGGGCCTAAAATGGACGCTTTGGCAGAATCATAATAATTATGCTCTGCGTACAATTCATATCCCGCAATTCATCTGTTTGACAGTTTTGTATGGAGTTTCGTAAAAAGGTCCACAAGTTATGAATTGCTTTAATGAAGTCTAATGTCAAATAGCAGCTGTCAAACAGATGAATTGCGGGATGTATAAATTGTACGCAAATCATATTATGATTTTGACGAAGCGTCCATTTTAGGCCCCCAAGATGCCAAATGCCAAAGCATAAATTGAAACCACGCTTTGCATTTAAAATAGCTACCTATGTTTGTGAAATGTTTAGTGGTTAGAACATATTTAGTGGTGATAGATAGCCTAGGTCCTAGGCTTTCCGTTTTTAAGACCATTAATTATTAATTTACCCTTCTAGGTAAAATAGCATGGGCGAAGTTCGGCAGTTTTCATCAGAGTAACCAGTTTAAAACTGTCTGTCAAATATTAAAATAATAATTATGATCGTTTAGATCAGAGAAGCCATAAAGAAGGGTATTCATGAAAATTCACGCCTCCAGTTTGCGCTACTTTGACAAGAGGTCTTCGTTCGTTCGAAGTTTTCGTTGATTCATCATTCGTTGCATTCGTCATTCAGTCACGACTAAAGAAAATATAGGCGCTTCGACAGTTGACAGGTGCTCGGACCTGACGTGTCAGTGCTGCCACCTAAGCTGATTTTTAATTTGCTAGACCAAAATGACAGCTGCGATCGAGCGACCTTTTATTTTAAAAATAAACACGATAAATAATTAATAGTACAGAGACAACAGTGAAGGTCCTCCAGAGAATAATTCAGTGCTCTTTGGTGAGAGTCACTTGGTAACTAGATTATTTACTAGGTTATTTTTATGTCGACACCAAATGTCATTTTAATCGAGCTAAAACTCTAGCAAGAAACCGCACAATTGGCACTATCGAAGTAAAAGACATAAAATGGTGATGGACTGGAAAGAAACGACATACATAATAAAGCTAACGGCCTGTAAGGAGCCTAATCGCTACCAAAATCGTATCAGTACGTTTTATAGCTGTGTCCTTGCTGACATTAAATCAGAATCAAAGGGTAGAAGCGTAGAATATGTGGTCTTATTTAGTGATGCTTAAATAGGCACATACGCCGACAAGTTCCCAAATAAAAAAAAAAAAACTGCAAAAACACATAAGTAACTGTAAAGAGAAAAACAAGCATTATTATCTATTGAACTTTGTTTTTTGTAAAAAATCGCAGGCAAGGACAAACCAATAACCTGAAATATGGTGTAACTTTCACTTGCCCCACAATTAAAATGAATTTAATGACACCTCATTATGTTAAAATCCAGCCGTTTAAGCTACTGAGCGTGCCAAAGAAATAAACATACACACACACGCATACATACTATCGAAAACCATTACCCTCCTGGGGTAGTCGGGTAAGAAAAAATAGAACCACGACTGTCGGTAAGTCAGTACTACAGCACACCGTTCGTCTGGTGTACGGTCAGTACTCTGCATTACCAACCTCTTACAAAGAAGAAGAGTGGAAGAGAGTTCCGGTTATGCAGAGTACAGCGGGTCTACTCCGAAGTATCGGCCGAATGTTCGACCGTTTTCGAAATGATAAATGTTCTCGGTTAGCCGACACGACACCATAGAAGAACTAACTAACTAAACTAAAACAACGCACAACTTTTAATTAGCTGCAGTCAAATTACACTTCTTACTGACATTTCAAGAAGTTTTTAAATTATGTGATAAAGCAACGGTGTGGTTTAGAAGATGTAGTGGCAGAAATTGTAAAGAGTATGCTTAGTTTGGTCATGTTGAGAGGATGAATGAAAGGCGACTAGCAAAAGGTATTTACAATGCGAATGTGAGTGGAAACGCCCTAGGGGGACATATAGTGACCTAATTGGTGATGATGTTCTTCAGAAAGGTCAGGGGCGTAGTACTAGCAACCGGCGTGCGTGTATGACCAGATGTATGAACGTAAACGGAACAAAAGGAGTATGTAGGGAGCGTAGCAGGTGGCGTTCTATAGTTTCTGCCTACCCTTATGGGAAGAAGGCGTGAGTTTATGTATCTATGTGTTATTAAAAGCCCAACTACTACATGTACATACAACATTGGTAAGGATTTCGACAGACTTTTTACGTAACAGAGTTCTGGAATTCGCTTTAGTAAAACTGGATAAACAGTTAACAAACGTCAAATTCATGTTTTATCAATGCAAATATTGCTTATCTTTTGCAGGTGTACAAATATTTTATGCGTATCTGAAAACGGTACTAGTGAATTTACGTAATATTTTGAGTTCGACGTGATAAATAAAAAACCGGCCAAGTGCGAGTCGGACTCGCGCACGAAGGGTTCCGTACCATTCATCTATAAAATGGCAAAAAAATCACGTTTGTTGTATGGGAGCCCCCCTTAAATATTTATTTTATTTTAATTTAATTATTTATTTTTAAAGTGAATGTATAACTAAATATTCTGTGAACATTTCAAGCATCTACCTGTTGCCGTTATCAATATCGAGCAAAAACGAGCAAAAAAATCACGTTTGTTGTATTGGAGCCCCTTAAATATTAGTTTTATTCTGTTTTTTAGTATTTGTTGTTAGAGCGGCAACAGAAATACATCATCTGTGAAAATTTCAACTGTCTAGCTATCACGGTTCATGAGATACAGCCTGGTGACAGACGGACAGAGAGAACGGAACCCTAAAAAGGGCTCACAGAAATCTAGCATTATTATATATAAATTATTACGAGGACTTGTTATTGTGTGTCCAATTTTCAACAAGACAGACAGATAGGCAACTAAGCCGTTACACGTGTGAGTCACGGTCGGGAATATCCAGTGCTGCTAAACCGCTAGAAATTTGCTCGGATGAAGTGTTACTGTATTGAAAATCGTGGTTTTATAATGCCTGTGAGCAGACTTTTTTTTTTTTGTGTGGGTCAGGGGCGTGAAGGCTCGAAAATTGCCTCTCCCTTACGCGTTCCGCCTCCTCCTTCGCGAGCATTACTGCTTCGCAGAAGGAGACTGTGAGCAGACCTGAGTCAAGATTAAACTGAAGACAACAAAACAGTCCCATAGTAAAAGTTGATAAAAATCTACAAAAAAAAAAAAAAACAGTTTGAGACTTCAAGAAAAAACTGTTGCTTCTACGACACGACAGACTAACTGTTTCGACTCTGGTTTAGCTCCGGGTAGACTACTTTGAATTCCATCACAAATAATCCCCTTTAATGAATTTGGTACCTTCTTAATTGTTACGAGCTTTTAAATCAATCAATGGACATGAAATCCTGTTTCTAACACGCATCTACTAGCTAATTTAATTACATATACGTCATTTTAAAATAGATAGAGGCGATAACATGAAATACCTTAGAACGTGTTACATTGCCTATTCCTAGAACAAACATTAAATTCCACTTATCTTTTATTCAGCAAGGCACGCAATGTATCGATTGTCTTTTTAAAGGCTCGTACAGATTCGTGAGATATCGCGGGCGCGACAGGCACCGACAAAGAAATTGTGCTACTGGTGTCACGTCGCGCCCGCGATATTGCACTAGTCTGTACGAGCCTTAAGAGTCGAGACACAGGTCGCGAATTCCACTTCAACTATTAAGTCGAAGCACGAATCGATTTATCGTTCGATTTGAGAGGCTATGGGTAAAATGTTATTGGGGGACTAGGGTTTTGTAAGAGAAGATGGTTTATTTCATCCTGTTGCTTATTGAAGAGAACGTAAAATGTAGATTTCAATTAGTTTAAATGTGTACAGAGTATTAGCTGGTTTCAGTGACCACCCTTATTTGCACGTGTTTCTTGGTCGTCTGGTGCTTTTCTGATAGCTTGGTTCATGGCCGTAATAAATATTTTCTTGATGTGTAACATCTTTCCTCTTGCGCTTTCTGTGAGTGATTTCGTGAAAAGGGACGGAAGTCTGTAACAGGTAGTGACAGCTTGAGCATGGAATAAGTAAGTACTTTTTAATACCATGGAATTAGTGTACTCATGGAATTAGTAAGTACGCTGCAAATTTGCTTATTAGGTGAGATGTCAAATGTCATCATATGCGACACTCAGGCTTCTGACTTAACGATCCAAATTTTCGTTAGATACTTCAGAATTATGTTTGTAACTAAAGATTCAAATACACACTACAATCATAGTATTATAAAGGTTCCAGCTATCAACATACCTTCCACCAACATCCAAACTCCACCAAAGTTATTATAAAAAAACCAGAACTCCAGGCAAGTGACAAAGCAATAATACAATTTGTCAGGGCGTGCTGCGCGCTAGACAAAAAGGGAGCTTCGTCAATAGAAATAAAAGACAGTGCACAGTCCGACTTGCAGCCGGGGCGAGTGACGCCGCTTGGTAACTAGCTGTCGCGAAGGGTTTAAAAAAAAAAAAAATCTGTTGAAAATGGCAGTTGGAATATTTTACGCTGATCCAGGTTAGATGGTGGGTTAGATTTTTTTAAGGCAATTTTACATACTTAAATGACGCTTATTTGACCTGTAATATTAAGTAGGTATGCATCACTGTCAACAAAGACGTTTGCGTGGGTAGGACCTTGTGGTTGTTAATGGAAACCTTTATTAATCAAATAAAATATAAGTAACTGTCAAGTCAATATTTAACAGAAAATATATTAAAATAAATAAATGTTTTCGAACTACAGCTCTATTATCCTGAAAGTCACATTGAACGAGGCGTTTAGTGTAACTACATTATTTTAATGGAACATTATAAAGTATGTGGGTTTATCGAAACAATAGCAGTACCAAACTATAATATTCATTTGAATATATTAACCACAGTTAACAATGCTGACCGAATGTATCCGTACTTGTTGTTAAATACGTTTAAAGGTCGTGCAGACTGGCGCGATATCACTGGCGCGACAGGCAGCGCGACACTTTCCATGAAGTTTTCATCGAAATTGTGCTACTATATAGTGTCGCGTCGCGCCTGTCTGCGGGAGCCTTAATACGGTTTAACCATAAATTATGACTAGCAACTAGCAAGCAAACACTTTCTATTTTCTTCTTTTTAAGGAGGAAATCATTAATTATTGCTAATTTCTGTAAAGTTTATTAATATGGACACTTTCCATTTCATGTTAACGCGTATAAAATAAAAATACTACTTTTATTCAGGCATAACTTACTTAATAAATTGCGGCAAATTTATTGTACCTTTTGTTTTCGTTTAAAAAACCAGACCAACAAAATAGATTTATTTGTTATAAACTTGAAAGAAAAAGTATTATGCGTCACTTGATTTCATGATAATTGTTCATTGTTCCAGCGCATATTACATTTAAGGTTCGTGCAGACTGGTGCGATAACGCGGGCGCGACACGACACTAGTAGCACAATTTCTATGTCGCTGCCTGTCTCGCCCGCGATATCGCACCGGTCTGTACGAGCCTTTCGACTCTCATCTCACCACTTTTCTCACCTGTACAAGGTGACTACAATCCTAACTATCCTAAGTCCTAACTAATCCTATGTATCCTATATTATATTATCCAAAATTAATTAATCGTAACTAATATATTTGCGAAAGTAAGTTTGTTTGTTACTTTTCACGCCTATACCACTGAAGTGATCATCCTGAAATTTTGCATATAGGTACGTTGTCAGGTGTACAGAAACGGACATAGGGTACCTTTCATCCCGAAAAAAAGTACTGTTCCCGAGGAAAACACGTGTCTTTCGAATCATGATTGAATTGCGAAAGTGAGTTTGTCACGCTTTCACACTAAAACGGCTGAACGGATGTCGATGAAATTTGGCACATGGGTAGACCATGGCCTGAGTTAGGACATAGAAAACTTTTTATCCCGGGGGTATATTCCCGTGGGATAATTTTCGACCTCCACGCGGGCGAAGCCGCGGGCAAAAGCTAGTAATAATATAAAATTGAGTTTGTTTGTTTGTGACGCTTTCACGACTAAATGGCTGAACCGATTTTGATGAAATTTGGTATGGTGATACTTTTAACCCTTTTTTTTTATGGGTGGGAAATTATCAAATAACTTCTCCCTCTCTGGGTGGAGCGGGAGGGAGTGTCAGAGTTTTACGACTAAAACCCACCCGTGTTCCTTCAGATGCCTGTGTGCCTGGGCCACGATATCCCTTTCGGACAGGCTCGTAACCCTGGCAGGCATTAGCCCTTTCGGACCCCGTCAATTGGTGCTGACGTCTCTTTGAGGCGCGCGTGGAACACGACGCGCCGTCGACCCGGGCTTGGTCCTTATCGGACGGCGATCTACCCATGGCTCACCGTCCGCAAGCCCGCGCCTACGGTGGCCGGGAAATACTTTTAACCCTGGGGAAGGATATAGGCTATTTTTATCGACATACCACGCGGGTGAAGCCGCGCGCGGAAGCTAGTACGACAATAAATGAAACTTCGTATCATCATTTATGACGTTCCCAGTCTGATTACGAAAAATCTGTCAAATATATCCAATAGTTTAGTCACTATAGCTAGTCAAAAATCCATCACTAACTATGTAGTAGTTTATTAATAGGCTACGGACCTGTATGACACATCAGCATCAAAGCTCCTACAGACTCACGCGATATCGCGGGCGCGACAGGCACCGACAAAGAAATTGTCCTACTAGTGTCACGTCGCGCCCGCGATATTGCGTGAGTCTGTAAGAGCCTTCATTCGTGAATCTTTTTGAATTTGTTTGTTTGATTTTTTTGTTTGTTACATTTTTTATAATAGAATATAGTTTATCTTTTTTTTTCTCTTTTAACTTTTTTTTCATTAACTTAGCCCTGCTTCAGTTAACGTTTGCTAACAGATTGTTGTTATTATATGTATGTATAATATAGTAATCTTTGGAAAATGTTGTGGGTAGTATACCTATTTGTTAAGTATAATTTTAGGACAACACTGTTTATGCATAATATATTTCTGTTTGTTTTCCCAAATCAAATAATAAGAATAAAAAAAACAATAATAGTATTGTAGAAAAGAAGAAAGAAAGAAAAGACGTTTATATGCGGTAAACAACGCAAAAAAAGAACACAAACACGAAAGAAAGAACAAGTAGTATGATCGTTTATTGCCTCCAATGGTCGCTTGTTGTTGTCAGCTAGTAGTATCTAGGATGTACAGATTAGGTATAGACAAACAATGAAGCAGCCGACGATGATACACGCTTGCATTGTCGAAAAACTAGTCAATAAAATAATAATATTCAAACCCCAAGTAATTAATTGGTCCCAAATCCCACTAAATCCCTATTTCAATGCCACCAAGTACACACAAAAACAAAGGAATGCTAAGCGCCATGCATGCCGCCATCAAATCGCACTGACAGGTACCTACCATGGCAGTGCAAGGGGCCGTGGGGACTGTGGGGAGTTGGGGACCGAGTCGTGTGAAAATAGGCCGGACGAGGCCGGACGACCCTCCCCATTGTTGTCACAGTTTTTGTTACCTCTTCTGACCAGACATTGTTTGAGGCGGTACGATTACCCGGTACAGAACGTAAAATAGATGACGGTTTGTGGAATTAATTTGTAAAGAGTCGAACAGCGCGACCGTAGTCGCGCCCGCTATTTAGCGCCAGTCTACACGAGCCTTAAGTCATGGATTCAGTTGGTCCTTAGACATTAAAAAGTTACTAATAATTAGTTTTAAAAAAAACCCATTTTCGGAGTGATTAATATGTATAAGTACCCAAATACCCATGCCAAATTACAGCGTTTTAGTACGAGTCTCTGAGCTAAGCCGCGGACAGACAGACATGGCGAAATTAAAGTTTCCTTGTTTACTACGGAACCCTAAAAAACAATTAAAGGTTTGTCCAGACTGGTGCGATATGACGCGACGCGAATCTAGTAGTACAATTTATTTGTCGGTGCCTGTCGCGCCCGTAATATCGCACCAGTCTGTACGAGCCTTTACTCGACTTGATGTCCGCACTCAGAGGGGAGTAGGTACAATTCATTTGAATTGCCATAATTTCAAAAATGATTTTTGTTATGCTTATTTAATTCATTCTCTTGCCGTTATCCCAATTTATCAGGGGTCTGTGCAACATGATTGTCTTTTTCAGCCTTATTGTGCTGACAATCCAGTCATGTTTAATGTGAACATGATCGTTAATAGTCAATCTACATGGCCTTCACATGATCTGATCAAGATTATGTCTGGACTTTAAAAGAGACTGTGACCACTGAGTTTGTTTCGGCCTTTCTTCTCAGAGTAGTCAGATAGGAAACGCCGACCGCATCTAGTTTTAAAAATATGATTGACGTGTAAAAGTGTTTGTTGTACAAACCTACTTACAGAAATAAAATCATTTATCATTTAACGTATTTATTTATGTTATCAATCGATTTAACATTAGTAGGTAGGTACTACGACTTAATTATTCATCTCCAACTTTTCGTCGAAGTTATCTGCACGCGATCTCATTAAATATTTTAATGATGTAACAAAAGTAACAATAATTATGTTACCGTAACATAAAGTCTCGTGCATACTGGCGCGACGCGACTAGTAGTACAATTTCTATGACGCTGCTTGTCGCGCCCGCGATATCGCGCCAGTTGAATGTCATCTATGCAGATAAATAAAATTGAGGCATCTGTTTGTTATGTCAAAATAACAGCTTTTTACTAAATGCTTAAGAAAGTACATAATATACCTACGGTAAGTACTTATAATTTTAATTATTTTTGAGTCTGTCTGTCTCTTTGTTTTGGCTAATCTGGGAAGCGGCTGAACCGATTATGACGCGACTTTCACTGGCAGATAACTGATGTTATAAAGAGTAACTTAGGCTACTTTTATTTAAGAAAGAACCAAGCGGGCGAAACTGCGCACAGCAGCTAAATGTACAATAAACTACATAGTTTGTCCAAAACATACTTGATTATTTAACAAACAGTATTAACGTATTCGGGTTAGTTATGTAGAGAACTAGAAACATAATTCTTTTCATACTTACTTATACAACTTTCCAGTACGAGTTTGTTCACAGACGTTCAGATGTTTTGTAGCTAATTTATAACTCATTATGCATCTAGATTGTTACCTAAAAGAGGATTGTAATACTGTGGTACATACTTACCTAAGCTAATTTATAGCAAAGTTATAACTGAATAAGTACAGTCATGAGCATAAATGTCTAACGCAAGATTCAAAAGCGATTATAATATACTAGAATATCGGGATAAAAAGTAGCCTATATGTTAATCCAGGGTGTCAGCTACCTCCATACAAAATTTTATCAAAATTGGTCTAGCCGTTTGAGCGTGCAACACAACCCACACAAACTACTCACTCACAAACTTTCGCGTTTATAATACTCGTATTAGTGTGATTTCATCATGAAGTATTGATAGATATTTTATTGGTGTTATTTTGTTTGTGGTTTGTTGGTGTTGGTGTTGTGAGCATGATCACACTATAATGTTCCCACTGCTGGGACACAGGCCTCCTCTCTGTGAGAGGGGTGGGCTGTACTGTAATCCACCACGCGGGCCCAGTGCGGGTTGGTAGATGTCACATGTCTTAGTATTGTGAATATAAAGGCACCCGCAGATAAACGCGACATGACAGTAGTAGACAATTTCTATGACAACGTCATGGAAATTGTTGCGCTGCCAGTCTGCACGAGCCTTGACGGGCATAATATTACCGAAACCATACTCTTATGAAATGGGTATCTTTTCTCAAAGTTGCAATTTTTATTTCACGAGGAAAACGCTTTTGAATTTTGCATAAAGGCTCGTGCAGATCGGTACGATATCGCGGGCGCGACGAGGGTCGCGCCGGTCTGCACTTGCCCTAACTGTAAGGTATTTATGATGCTCATGACTACATCCAGAATTTGACCTAAAGAAAAGAACATAAGGAATTGTTTAATATCTACCTATATTACCTATGCTAAGAGTTGTGTAATAAAAACTGAGCTAATCGGTCAACTGTGTCAACACGATCGTTAGGCCAACCTATTTGTCGAATCTTGTTGTTTTAGTTTATTTTAAACTGATTTATCTTGCTTAAACTCTGAGAAATTCATAGAGATATCGAAATAATAATGCAGAATTTAACATTGAAACAGATGTTTTGACAAAGGAGACAAGAAGAAACGTCCATTTAACCAATACTAAAATATTAATTTGTAGTATCGAAAATATTAAATATTTGAAAAAAATCACAGATAGAAATTATAGCTAATAAAATAGTCCGTTCACACAAAAAAAACATGAAAATATCTTAAGTAGTTCGAAAGTAATATCGTTTTTTATGCTTAGGGTAGACATTACTTCCTGAATTTATTTAATAAAATATTCTACTATAATACTAAAATATTCACATATAGAATTGATGTGTATTTTTTCTAGTTGAATATACATTTTTTGCATAACTTACATGCATTACATGAAGGCGTTCGTAATAACAGATTTAAAAGTCACTAAAATGATGTATCTGCGGCTTAAATTATCTGAATCATCATCCAACTCCATAATAGTACATTGTGATACAAGGGTGGAAAGTAGGTTATTGCAACTCGACAGCTCGTTTGCAATAACCTACACACCCGTGTATCACACGACGTTTGTCAATACACTTGTGGGAAATAGTAAAGAACAAATCAAAGAATTAATTTAAATTTTCAGAAAATGGTGCGTTTTTGCAACTGGACATATTTTTTTTCCAACAAAAACAGCCTATACAGGTTATTCGATTTTAGAAAAATTTTGATGTGAAAATAATTAAATTAAAACTGGTAATTAAATATATTAAAGAACCATTTAAAAGACTTTTTAGAATTCAATGCTAAGACATACGGACTAATTCATTTTTCCTCGTATAAAATCTATCCCATTTTATTCTATGTATGAAAAGTCCTTGCTACTAAACTTTTTAAATTGATTTATTTTAAAACTCAACTGCAAAACTAATGATAGAGCTCGTAAACAAAAGTCACGACCGCATAACAGCAAAATGCCTATGCAAAAGATTTAATTTTCGAATCATAATTATAGCCTCTAAAAGTACGCCATGTTTAACAACTGTATTGAAAAAGCTATTGTAAAGACAACAGAATATTCTTCCATTTCTAACTATGTTATCTTAAAGACGACCAAATGGCTCTAGTGAGATAAAAACAAGACATTTACATCGAAACTCATTCATGTTTATATTGGAACATACTAGCGATGACTCATACAAGGCTACCTACTCACCTTGATATATACTTCCATTTATAATGTTTCAAGAGCTCCCACATATTATATCAAAGCGGTCGCATTATATTCAATATGTTATGTAATTTGTTTAAGTAAACGCACGTGGAAGTAAGATTTTGTTCCGCTTTTTCGGTGAACAGAAATTCTTTTGTGCTCCAACCTGCGGCCAACCCGACATACTTTTCATACAAACGCTCGTACGTGATTATGGCGTTGTAACAAATCTTTCTTTGAAATTTTTGAACCAATAGGTATCTTGTGCACTATATCTAGGTTTCTATGCAAGCAAAAAATACATTTTTTGAAAAACAAATTCAGTATAAGCCTGCAAAAATCAGCTTTTTTGCACAAATTTTACCTGAACTTTGGCCATTCATAATGTACTCATAAATTGTAAATGTTAAGAAAAAAACCAGCCAAGTGCGAATCGGACTCGCGCACGAAGGGTTCCGTACCATTATCTATAAAAACGTTCATTTCTATTTAATTTCATTTATCTACAAAAATCACGTTTGTTGTATGGGAGCCCCCTTTAATATTTGTTTTTTTTTTTTTCTTAAGTGAATTATAACTAAATATTCTGTTAATATTTCAAGCGTCCACCTGTTGCCATTATCAATATCGAGCAAAAACTAGCAAAAAAAATCACGTTTGTTGTATGGGAGCCCCCTTAAATATTTATTTTATTCTGTTTTTTAGTATTTGTTGTTATAGCGGCAACAGAAATACATCATCTGTGAAAATTTCAACTGTCTAACTATCACGGTTCATGAGATACAGCCTGGTGACACTGGTGACAGACGGACAGACACAGACGGCGGAGCCTTAGTAATAGGGTTCCCGTTTTACCTTTTGGGTACGGAACCCTAAAAATTACGATAGAAACCTTGCAAATGTAATGGAGATTCTAAATGACCAACATTTATTTCACAAACTAGTAAGGCTTACTCAAAAACACGTATTTCCTGGAACAAGTTTTATGAAATTTCCGCGCATTATTTTTCGTTCAATGTTATCGCGTTCTCACTCGTTTGTTAATAGTTTTCACTTGCGCTGGATGAAACAACAAACTTTTCGACCATGCTCGCGTTGACGATAGACGGACCGGGAAGGGCCCTCTTAAGGCGCTATCCCGAGCAAAACCTCGTTTTTCTTCGGTATTCAGAGGCTGTTAACTCATTAGTTAAGAGAAATAAACTACATCTAAAAAAACAATATTAATGTTCGTTGTCCTATCATCACATTGCACATTTTTATTTGATTTTATGTGCTACTCGTATAAATTCATTTAAAATCTCCGTGTAAAAAATATATTAAATTATTGATTGCATACATCTCTTGCTAAAAGTTATATTAATTTGAGGTTTAAAAATCTAAATAATTCACATTGTTTTTTATTTCAAAAGATTGCTTTTCTTTTTTTATTAAAATATTTCCAAAAATTGTGTGGATTCGGCGTGCGCGGAAGAAGGACCGAACGCTCAATATTGCTTGCTAAGGGAAGCGGCTGACAAGAGGCAAGTTATATATAAAGTAGGCATGTCTTAAAAAAAAAAAAACCGGTCAAGTGCATGTCGCACCACGCACAATGAAGGGTTCCGTAGTTACGTAGGTTTCCGTAGTTCATACATCGATATACGCCACGGTCAATTTTCCAACTGAAAATTTAAGTTTGTAATCGTATTTTTTTATGTGATAAAACTACAAATTTACAATTTTCCTTTACTTGTGCTGTGAGACCTTGCTTCTGCCCAAATTTCATGATTCTTGGTCAACGGGAAGTACCCTATAGGTTTTGATTTATGTGCGAGATATTCGCAATTTTTTTTATGTGATTTAACTACAAATTTACGGGGGGTTGTCATAATCGCCGATTCGCCACCCTTGGCAGGCGGGTTGGCGATCGCAGCATGGTGTTAAAATGCATAGAGAACGCTGCTGCCCATTCTCAAGTAGATTCGAATACCTATTTATAAAAGGGTAAAAAATTAACCGCACGCGGTGACCCAACTGTTTACTAGGTTAGCAAGGTACAGACGGACAGACGCGGTCGTATGTACTATACAAGCTTTTAACGTAATTAATAAACATATGGCTCAGTTTTTGGGTCATGCTGGCTTTTGCTCTTATTTTGTTTACGTTTCATTTTTTAAGTGGTAGCGAATTGATTACTTCCTTTAGTTTATTTATTACTGGAAATATCGATGTAGAAATGGAGTGTTCTTTACGTTTCGAAGAAGTTGTCTCTTCAAGGCTTTCCTTTACGATATAACTATGGATACCTACTAAGAAAGATTGAATGAATGAATGAAAACGATAGCCGTTTTGCGTGGATGTGACGCATGTTTCCCCCAAACCTTTTCTTATTTTAAGCGTTTATGTTCTTTTTTCCGTAATGTTTACCGCAAATAAACGTATTTTGTTTTTCTTTCTTTTAAATGCACCGAACCCAGCGTGGTTAAACCAGACTCGATCACTCGAATGTACCTAAAGATTCACACTGGCCCCTGGACCCTCTTATTTCATGGGACTACAGAGACCATTGCATATCAAAGAGTAGACCGGGGGGCGCGATAATGGTCGGACAGACGTGCCCTTGGGATATGAAAGGATTATTAGAGCCTACCGGATATGCATCCTTGAGCAAGCATTGGAATAGTGGAGAGACGGGTTATATTATATTTATCTATGACTTCGCCACCAGGTTCCGTTCAGGTCCAGCTTTGCCGAATCTTGAATGGAGAATCTTTTGGCGAGGTTAAACTGTTTCTCGACGCTTTTGAATTTCATTGCTATGCTGTGTTAACGGTAAAATCAAACTTATTATTATATATGTTACGGCTAATACCCGAAGTGCGGCTACACCTAGTTTTAGCCGGTTAGAATTATAGGTCCAGACAATCCCTGTTGGATAAAACCAATTTACCAACAATAGAGGGGATCTGGCGCTCGGCGGCCGCTCCCGCGGCACGCTCGCTTCGCTCGCTCGCCTTCGCTTGTTAATGGCAACTGTTCTAACCTAACCTAACCCAAATGATTTTACCCGAAAACAATCGGCTCGTACTAGGTTTAACCAAGAGTAAGTGGCTACACCTAGTTCTAACCGGCTAAAACTAGGTGTAGCCGCACTTCGGGTATTAGCCGTAACATATATATATTACAAATCTGTACTCACACTGAAAAACAAGGTTGAATTAAGGCTCCAGCAGACAGGCGTGACGCGACAATCCGACGCGATTTTCGTATAACAATTTCCATTAAGTTTACATAGAAATTAGAAGCGTTTACAGTTTTTGATGATGTCGTTGTAAATCAATTTAGAATCCAGCACTATAGTAACTAGGATATGGTAGGTGGTGGTGGTGGGTGGTTCCCTGATCTGCAGAATGCGTGGCAGCTGCAACGGAATTCTGAAGACTGTTGCCGACAGGATCTCTTCTCCGCTGTGGAAATCCTTTATTGAGCGGGTAATTTGAGTGGTGTGTATTTTGTTGAAAAAATGTTTTTTTTTACTTTTTAAAAGAGCCAAAACCAAACTACGTTTAAAAGTAAGTAGGATACTTATTAAATAACGTCTGATCTCCATTCTCGTTCTGAGCCATAATTAAATGTCACAACCGAACATTTATTTGGCTAACCAAACTGCTTGCTCAGTGACCCGCACAATATTTCAAAATTAAACACAGTTTTGATCACTTTCCTAATTAAAGTAGCCAAACTATAGCCCCGGCCGTAATTGGTTCCAAGTTAAAATGGCCGCCGTGGACCCTGAACAAATATTTGAACCGTTGATGGGAACTTGATGCTGCTGGGAAAAGAAATGTTTGTTTTATTGTTGAACCAGAGAAAGTTAATACGAAGGCGACGGTTTATAAATTATTTTTTATACAACGTGGCGATTAGGTTATCACATTAAATAGTACAGCGGTTATTACAAGTTGTTATCAGTCTGTTAAAATAATAAAAATAAAAATAGACCTAAAAATAGAAAACTGAATTTTTCTAACAAACTAAATAGCGTAAAAATTGGCAATAAATAATCCACCCTTGATACTACGGCGCACACGCCAAACGACAGTGAGACTAGCGGAGGGTAGGTACTTGCGCTCACGCGCGGGGCGTTATAATACATGATGTTGTTAAATACTAAAAGGGAAAAAAAGGTCTCACGGGTAGAATGTTAACTTTTATTAATTATTTTATTTATGTATGCTTAAAATACGTAATGTAGAATACGTGGTTTGAATTAATGTGATAACCTAATCGCCACGTTGTATATATGTTTGGATTGTACTTCAACTTTCCTTTAAAGAAAAGTTGCTGGCTGATTTTCCTTAATTAAGAAGAAAATTTTCCATTTTTCTAAATGGATTTCCAAAAGGATCCATTTCCATTTTGTGGATATTTCTTATTATTTACTGCCTCCCTGGTGTAGTGGTCGCAAGCGCTACTGCTGAGCATGTGATCCTGGGTTCGATTGCCGGGCGGGGCAGTGTTATTATGTTTTTCCATCTGGTATTTTTAAGGAGCAGCCCGGAGTCTGGATTGGCCCGGGTGGTGGGAATAGGCTCGCCCCCTATTACATAGGAATTAAACATAACTGGCGAAATGTGGGTGTACTATATACATTACGCTTCTGCCACAGTATGGAAACTAGGCCTAATTGTTGAAATAATTACCTTTTTTTTTCTGGTTGGGAAATTATCAAATAACTTCTCTCGCTCTGGGCGGAGCGCGAGGGCGTGTCAGACTTTTACTGACTAAAACCCACCCGTGTTCCTTCAGATGTCTGAGTGCCAGGGCCACGATATCCTTTTGGGAAATACAGGCGTGATTTTATGTATGTTATGTTCCAATGAATTATTGCGACTTTCTTGGTTTATTGGGTCCGCGCCTACTCAACCCGCTTAGACTCGACCAGAAGAATAATACCAGATGTTTTACTACCAATTCAGTGCCATTTGTACAGTCAGGCAAAGTGATATTAACTTATTATGCATAGAATATATTAAAAAAAAAATATGATCTATAATTTATCCTAGTAGTCAGTGATCTCGTTTAAAAAATGTGGCTTTATAAAGATAGATAGACTGATTCCATAAATATCACCGTGCCACCAGCTATAAGATTGTAATGAAAATTAACAACTCTGTGATTTTTACTACAAAGTATAAAGCGTACACTATATTAAAAAACTATAAGTACTTACTTGTTTAATTATTGATTTATTATCCAAATATTATTTAAATTCTACACTCTCTGTGGTGCAAGCATTAAATCGACACATTTATGTCCGAATAAACATCGATGTTTTTACGCCTATCAAAACAGAAATATGTATTATTCTTCGGGTCGAGTCTAAGCGGGTCGAGTGGGCGCGACGTATTAATTTCATGGAAAATTTATCTTACGTCGTCGTTTATATTTAAATTGAGAACCCTTTAACCGCCTCAAACAATGACCTTTGGGAGAGATGAGGTGGTCTATTATTAGCTTACTGCGACGATCAGTCGAAACAGTCCTACAAATAAAGGCTCGTACAGACTCGCGCGATATCGCGGGAGCCGACAAAAAAAAATTGCTACTAGTGTCGCGTCGCGCCCGCGAAATCGCACTAGTCTGTACGAGCCTTAACCCAGGTCATGGTCTACCCATGTGCCAAATTTCATCCAAATCCGTTCTGCCGGTTTAGCGTGACAGCGTTACAAAAAAAATAATACAAAAATCAAATATTTTCACCTATTATTAAATTTCACTTACTATGTAGGTTTGTTAAACTGAAACCTATTGTGATTACTTACCATGTATTTATTACGAGTGCGGCAATTAAGAGTGCGGTACTTATTTTTACCCCTTAGGTTTTCAGAGTATCCTTGAGTGTTGTAACTAATAATATTTGTCCCATGTTATTTAATAAAGAATTCTGTCACGTCCTATCCATCCCACATGGTGGTTAAAACGTCACCGACAAAGTATGAATCATGCTATAATGTCCCCTTTAGTTTCCAAGAACATACACAATACAATCACATGACAAACCAAATCATATTCAGTGATATTCAAACATACACTTTCCATTTATTAACAAAAATGTGTGTGAACGAACCACATGCTGCATATCACAACCATTTAACAAATATATTATTTAGTTTTGTAAACGAGAACAAATTACAATGTACTTACACTAATTCACTTTACACAAATGCACACACAAATCCAAACCATCTGTGCGCAATATAAATTATGAGATTATTATCCATTTTGTAACCACAAATTTTATAATTTGTAATAAAAAAGAAAACAATGTAAAGTAACAGCTGTGTTTAAGCGTCACATTACTCCAGCTTTCTATCTAAATACATCCCAAAGCTCATTATCTTCAGATCTAAGACAAAGTGAGAAAAAGTGTAAAATAGTCTTGACAATAAATCACACAAATTACGAATCTTTTAGCCGTCGCATCTGCTACACATCTGTCGTCTGGTCTTAAAGCCGATGACTCGATTCATTCATGATTTCATAATAATAAACAATGTTGAGTCCTGTTATGTAAAGTTATTCTGCATGTGTAAAGAAAGAAGAAAGAAAAACATTTTACTTGGGACTCTCTCACTCTCACTAACAATATAAAAAAAAAACATTCAAGACTTGCGCGATGCCAAAAAGGCTCCTATCTCAGCATAATGCTGCGATATATAAAAAAAAAAACCGCAGCGCTGGTATTCTGATAGGGCCCGCTGTGACACCGCGGACTTGCCTACGGACACCTATAGACCCCACTAGGGTAATAAATATAATAAATAACACTTACAATAAATAAAAACAAAAATAAATAGAAAACGTAATTAAGCACAATAAATTTGTAGGATATAAAGACGAATTTTGAATGGCAATTTAATTATTTTAGTCGAGACGAGTCTAGTGAACTCTAGTGTTTTGTAGAATATCATAAATTATCATTATTCGTACGTCCGTACTCTTGTGTGGTCCTTTACTAATTGAATTTCTGACGTAAATTACTAAAATAAATCCTTATTGATTTCCTTTTTGTAGTTTTACAAAGTAACTATCTATACTAGGTATATTCATTCAATAGCAAATAACCAGTTTCAGATTTGAATACATTATTTTTTGCGCCTTTGTTTGACACAGGACCTCCGACCTGTATTATTTCTATTATATTTAGAGTAATCATGATGACCTTCAAAAACTTGTTCATTACAAAAGGATGCAGCTCTTCAAAACCACGACGAGCACACTGCGTAATCAAAAGAAGTACTTTACTTTTTCATCCGTTCTGTTGTTTTGACACCAAAAAGTATTGTCGTCAAAACTATACGTGAATACAAAATTCCAATTCATTCGGAGTTACGGGGAATAGGCGAACACCCGATCACAAGATTTTGCTGGGACAAATGAAATACACCCTTCAAAAGTGGCAAATCTCCTAAGTGCAAAGAGATTTAAGATTAGAAGTAACGGCGATTATTTCGGCGATTTATGTCAGATGTCATACATTCTGTCAAAAATTGCCGAGAAAATCGCTCGTGGGCGGACCCTTAGTGTTACTTTTCTGTTTTGTAACGAACAATAATTATTTTTAACCGACTTCTAAAAAAGGAGGAGGTTCTCAATTCGGATGTTTGTATTTTTTTTATGTTTGTTCGCGCACAACTCCGTCGCTTGCCAACCGATTAAAAAAAATATTTTTTTGTTGGGAAGGGTACACTTCCCAAATGGTCCCATGAAAATTTTATCGAAATCGGACAAGCGGTTTTTGAAAAATCAACAAACATCTAAAAATTTATCTACATTGTCTACATTAACGATCTTTTCGTTTACTCTGCATTGCCTTTTATGTTCGCGCATAACTCCGTCATTTACGAACCGATTTGGAAAATTCTTTTTTGGTACTAAAAAGTGAAAAATAAAATACTTTTTACAAAAAAAATAACCGACTTCCAAAAAAACACTACAAAGTGAAAAATAACTTTAATTTCGGAAGTCGGTGGCATAAAACTAAAATACAGATCCAAAGACACCGACTTCCGAAATTAAAGTTATTTTTCACTTTGTAGTGTTTTTTTGGAAGTCTGTTTTTTTTTTGTAAAATTTTTTTTTTTACAAGTCGCACCATAATATTTCGATGCGAGTCTATTTACGACACAATCACTAGCTAACTAACGGAGTAATGAATGGTAAGTGGTTATTAAACTTGAACAGTCAATGAACATCACGGAAATCGACGTAGATGTCGGCTAGGTACGATAGGCCGCAGTCATTGGTAACACAGTCAGCATAAAGGCTCGTACAGACTCGCGCGATATCGCGGGCGCGACAGGCACCGACAAAGAAATTGTGCTACTAAAGTTGTTAAAAAATAATAAGCCCGGTTACTTCACTAATGAAGTAACCATATGACTCTGTACTCGATACTCACGATAAATCGATTCAAGTTAAATGTCAAAACGGGCTTATTATTTTTTGTCAACTATAGTGTCGCGTCGCGCCCGCGATATCGCACTAGTCTGTACAAGCCTTAACCTGCCTCATATTCTATTGTTAACCGACTTCCAAAAACGAGGAGGTTATATTTATGTTCGTCGATATTATTTTTACCGCGTACCGGAAGACGTAGCGTTGGCAGGCCTCCTAAAAGGTGGACCGGTGACCTTGTGAAGGCCGCAGGTATCCGCTGGATGCGGGAAGCACAGAACCGGTCGAAGTAGCGGTGCTTGGGGGAGGCCTAAGTCCAGCAGTGGACGTCTTTCGGCTGAAATGAAGATGATGATATTATTTTTTATTTAATTAGCTTTTTTGGACGGCTTCAGATTTGTTACAGTTGTCAATCAGTTGGCAATCATGTCATATGGTTTAAATAGGTTTTTATTTTTATTATTTAATAATATTTTATATAGATTCTTTTATATTTTGTGAATGTGAGAACGTTGTACTTGTAGACCTATTAGACTAGATTTGTAGATAATTTTCTATTTAGTTAAGTACCTGGGTACTTGTTGACAGGCCTACACTCTCCTCCCATACCTATTAACAATTTGAAAACATTGCAAAAGCTAATTATTTTTAAAAGAGTAACCGTGGAGTTTCTTGCCGGTTCTTCTTCCTTTTCTCTGTTGATGGTTCTCCTTCTCAATTTAGGCGTTGTCACTCCAGGTATTTCTTCTACAGGATGGAGAGCGTCATGAGTATGACATGGATAAAGATACAATACCTCTTCTATTGAATATACTTTTGGTCGATGCAGAATAGTTTAATACCACGTAATAGTTTAATTTTAGACTAGCTTCTACCCGCGACTTCGTCCGCGTGAAGTTTGTTCCCCAAACCCACTGCGTCGCATTGCATCGCCCGCCCGCGCTTTTACTTCATTTTCGCTAGCGTTCGTTCTGACTTTTTTTCTTTTTGCCCAGCTTCTAAGGGTCGTAGCGTGATGTTTAATAGCCCACACCCATGCCTCTTCCTCAAGAATTGGGCTATTGAATGCAAAAAGAATTTATATGTCCGACTCGTAGTTCCGGAGAGAACTTCTTACATACAAACTTACAAACAAATTTTACCTCTTTATACAGGGTTATTTTTAAGTCGTCAATAACCTCTTAAGGGGGCATTGTACTCATCATTATGAACAACTTTTACTATGGGACCAAACCTGAAATCGCCAAAAAAAAACAGCTGTTCCCTACATTTTAACAAATTATTCGAACATAAATGTAGGAAACAGCTGGTTTTTTTTTCGCGATTTCAGTTTTGGTCCCATAGTAAAAGTTGTTCATAATGATGAATGATGAAACCTTGTATGTATTATTAGTAAGATAAGACTAACTTTTGGTTGGACAGAGACCAAAACCAATACAAGGATGTTTTTCTAGAATCCCGACTATAAATCTAGACTGTTGGGATGTTTTTACGAGCAGTGAATCTTCAAAGCTTATTTTTTTATTAACTCAATTAGGAAGCAGACAATTTCGCCAATTTACTGTAGGTCTAAGGACAAGTTACAAAGTCGATTGCGCAGTAAGTAGTCATTTGAAAGTTTATGGTCAACTAGTGAAGTAAACAAGAAGATAAATAAATCTGTCCACTCCTACAGAGATAGCACGAGAACCATAGAAAAGCATTTTGTCGACGGAAGAGTAGACAAAACTGACAGTACTAGAACATTTTCGGTTGACAAGCGATTTCTATTCTACGGTAGAGTAGAAATAGAAAGCGTCGTGCTACATTATACTATCGCGAGTATCCAAATAGGAGCACCGTAACTCGTAAGGGCTATTCCGTAATCCTGCTTGCAGCGCTCCGCTCGGCGGCTATAGTAACGCTTACCTACGCAGCTACGCTCATTAACCAATAGCATCGCCGCATCAGATTTTTGCTTAGCCCCTTGTTTTTGTAAGTAAAAAAAAAAACGTAAAAATCCGAGTAAAGAGTGGTCAGACATTTGTGATCATTGTAACAGAGCCTGAGAAATTTATTTAAACAAAATATTTGTTCTTTATTGGTCGACGCAAAAAGGGGCTGTAAACAGATGTGGTCATCGTGAGCATGGGATTTAGTTTTGAAAGTGGTCTGATTTTCAGGCCCGCGATAGTACATGGACCTTCTAAAATCTACTTTGATTGGTTATGGCACTTGACCGTCTTAATGTTCTGTGCATGTTTGGAGAAAATAAGACGTAGATAGGTTACCTACTCAACATTCGATATTTAAAATCGGCACAATATCGCACTATTAGATGACACGTGGAAGTAGGACGGCAGGTCGTTATTATCGGGAGCGAAAAAGAGACGAGACGAAGAAAATGTGGCTAATTAGCCATATTTTGACGTGCCACTTGCGGAGCGTGTATAGTAGCTCTTTTTAATTATAATATCATTGCTTAGTACCTACACGCTATATACGCGTCGACATTCAGCTCAATAACAGTAGCGACAGTAGATAGGTACCTATTTGCAATGCTAAAAATAGGAACAATACCAGTGACTAGTTTTCATTCATTTGTTTGAGGCTACACAGTCCAATATAATGTAGTTATAACTGACCGCAGTGTTTTTTTTGGAAGTCAGTAGTAATTTTTTGTATTTTTTTGAAGTGAAATCTTCTTTATTCGCGTTGAGCTTTTTGGGTGAACAAAAATCATGGAACTCGTGTCATCGTCACCAAACGCTAGTTTTCTGTTCAATCGGCAGTCCCCAAAGACTGGCCTGCATGTTTTTTTCTTCACTTTTTTACTGAGTCAGTTTGTAATTTATCTAAGTTACAATAGCCTAATGTCAACTGCTCATCACCTTTTACAAAATATATTAAGTAGTTCCGGTAGCCATCTGTGGTCTTCATCATCAGTTCCACTTCACCAAGTGGTGTTTTCCGAGTGAAAATGCATGAGTTACTATTAAAATACCCAAATCGCTATAGGTGTGTCGATATCCAAATCGATATAATTTGAGGTCTTTCATCGATTTCAGAGGGCTCCCCTCATCAGATTCTGACTTGGTGACAATGGGACGATCAATCGAAAATCAAATTTGGTCTACAATTGACGGGGAAATCGGTGTACATAAAAAAAAATTAAAAACATATAGACAAACATAATTATAACCCCCTTTTTGGAAGTCGGTTAAAATAGGAAAAATACCAGTGACTAGTTTTTATTAATTTGTTTGAGGTTACACAGGTCAATATAATGTACTTATTGTGTTATTTTCCTGGGCCAGTTAGGTATGCGAAGCAGATGAGCTCATAAGACAAATGCAGCATAACCTCCATCCACGTGCATCCGCATAGAAACAGCCACCGATGCAAATAGTTCAACAAGAATTATTCAACAAAACTAAAGACGTAATATAAGTGGCATGAATTCCTAATAACCTAGTACACAATCACGACACGACCCATCCAAACAGTTGACGCTGCGAAGTTACGACGCAGGCCGGAGCAATTGTATCAAAATGCAAATTGCTCCAACTATTTAGTTAGGGCTAGCGCGCAATGGTGTTGGCCTGAGAGTTGGCGATGTTGCCAAGATCAAAGTTTAGTTTGAAATTAAGGTGTTGAGAATGGTTTGACTTTTGTTTCTTGTGTTAATGAGCCTGCTGGAGATCGAGTTTTAAATTCCACGTTAATACAAAATTTGGATGATTTACATCACTGCTCGTCCCTTCTGGTTGCAATAACAGGCTGGTTCTTCTTAGGCGAGTCTTCCCACTTCTAATTACTAGTAGTTCTGGGAACAGTAGACCTCGCGAGCACAATTTTTTTTGCAACAATATACCATCCTATTCCGCTGGTAGAAATCTAAAAGTGAGCAATTTAATGCATTTTCAGGAGCTATTCTGCTTATCACGCCAAAGATTCTCACCAGATCTTCACCAAATAAGTATGAGACCAACTTAAAGTTACTACCTTTCAAATAAAAAAAGGAATTATCGAAATCGGATCTCATAAGGCGGAGTTATCCAGTAGCCCCCTTTATGTTCCTTTTTGGAGGAAGTACCCCTCCAATCAAAAATCCCCGACGGGAAAAAATCTATAAAGTCGTAAAACCTGTATACCAAGTTTCGCCCAGATCGGTTGTAAAATACGACCTGTCGAGGAGCACCAACGAACTGACAGAGGAAAGCAAATTTTGCCAGACTTGAAGCAGAGACGCTTTGCTCGCTCGGTCAACAACAGAAATATCGAAAAATGAAATTGATTTGTCTTAATATGCTGATGTGCCTTTTTGAAATGATTCACCATCCCGATTCACTTTACAACCCGACATCCGCCAGTACAGCAGTCGATCAAAACTACGCCACAGATATAAAGTCCTGTGGACGCGCCCTCACCCACGCGGCATCCTACAACGCAATACGGGTCTTAACTAACCGCATCCGTCTTGTCTAGCTCAATGTTTCACACAAGGACTCCCTTGTCTCCAACTAATGGAATGGATTTTTTACTAACACGCGCTGCAGTACACTTTTATTCTGTTCTTTACAGTATAAGTCTTGGAGGAAAGTAGAATTCCGTTCTGAGTTAAGTTTGGAGTTTTAAGTTCTGGATTTCACTGTCAGAATACAAAAAAGAATATTTGATAACCATTAAAAGAACAAAAATGTTCACCTGTTTTTTTTAAATACATTAGTAATGCATGAATACAGAGATTTTATATAAAAAGGGCACTGATAAAGATTTTGGTCGTATTTATCAAAAACAAATCGACTCGGTTAATAAATCGTCAGTACCCTCTTTTGGTGACTTACCTAGGGTATCGTATTACCCAGTAACTGGGTTGTGAAGTTCAGATATTCAGTCGCTCCATGTATAATACTGGTATTCAGCTGCATCCGGTTAGATTGGAAGCCGACCCCAACATAGTTGGGAAAAGGCTAGGCAGATGATGATGATGACCCTCTTTTGGTGCCGTCATTATGGTGTATTTGTCTGAAATAACCAAGAGAAAGCTACAACTAAGAATTCCCTTGGAGTAACATAAATAACATAAAAAGTTTTGATTCCATGTAATCGAATAAGTCTCAGTTTAGAGTTGTGAACAGTTGCAGATTTGTTACCGTACTTTGCAGTGCAGTGTTTAAATACCACGCTATTGTTAACTTTCCTTTCGTATACGGTCCGCTTTTGTAACGTTTGGGACTGGGATAAAACGCTTACATATAATGTTCTTTTGATATGCAACGATTTAGTGTGTTTCAGTTTTTCATAAAGGGATTTAAAATAGTAGGTCCTACCGTCCTACATAATAATATGCTTATTCTTCGATACATTTTCACCCACTGCTGCGGTTTATTATTATTAGTATTCATCTACCTAGCAAGAGTTTATCATACCATCTTGTGCTATTCTGTCGTAAGAACGCAATATCTGACTGGCAAGCCAGAAGACAGGTTTACCTGCGAAGATCGTTTCGTCTAAAACCAGAAATTTGCGTCTTTCCTTTGTTTAAAAGCGCAAAAATACTATCAAAAATATCTCCATTACATTCTAATAGTTAAAACTATGAAATCAACTATAGGTCCTTTGCCTCAGCCGTCCTCGCTTGAAGTATAATCTCCGTTAAAATTCAAGTTTTCGCTCCACTTAGCCTGGATCAGGTCGGATCGCCGCCTCAGCCGGGATGGCCGCATCTTGAGGATTTAAAGCGCTAAGGCTTACATCAAATATCACTTGATGAATATTAGTTCAGGATTTTCTTTGCTGAAGAAGATTTTTAGTTTGTTGGGAGATGCGATTGCTTGAGTGTCATCAGAAAAGTGAGTGATTTGAAGCTTGCGTTTCTGTTTTCAAAAATGTGATTTCGGGTTGTTGACTGCCGAACGTGACGATTTTTCAATCTCTATGTTTAATTTCACAAATGAGCCGTATTTTCTTTTTGAGGTTTGTCCAAGAACTCATTAGCATTAATTGTCGCCCGTTGTTCAAACTTTTGGAGCGACAATATTTTTTTCAGTGATTAATTGTTTTGTAACTTTAGGACACAAATTACGCTTGTGTAATATTGAAAGACATTAAACTCTGACTTGTTTTAGATACTGGCTGGTTCAGATTAAACTATTCCTCCACAAATTACCTGTGACGACGATACCAATTAAGTATCCAAGGTGTCAAAAGGCCTTATTTAAAGACCCTATAAAGTTGTACGGTGAGAAAACCGTGTTCACAGTTCCAGTTGGATCTTAGACGAGATAAACACGGAATGTTGTAGAACATCTCGACATTATAGATAACAAGATAACGATGATCGAACACTATCTAAATAAGATTCAGTTGTTATTTATTGGGACGTGTTTCCGACAGTTGACGATTAGTAGGTTTATTTACGTTTACGCATAAATAAATCTTGAATCTCTTTTGCTATCATCCTTCAATTTCGAAAAACGATGATAATACATTTTTCGCTTGATGTTCTGCTACCTTTTTACCCGTCTGCGCGACAACAAAGACAGGGTTATGTTTTTCATCCGTATCGTAATCATAGTTCTGTAAACCCTCGAAGCATCCTAACGACTGGATGGATTTATAATACACATGAGGTGTTTATCGGTTCGTCTAGGTTGCCCATTGGTTACTTTAATGGGCTTTTTTTTTTTTTTTTTTTGGGTGGGAAATTATCAAATAACTTCTCCCGCTCTGGGTGGAGCGGGAGGGAGTGTCAGACTTTTACTGACTAAAACCCACCGTGTTCCTTCAGATGCCTGTGTGCCAGGGCCACGATATCCCTTTCGGACAGGCTCGTAACCCTGGCAGTACTTTAATGGGCTAAAGTTCGTTTTTTATTCCCAGAGACTAAATAGACATTTCAAATGATTGTTGTTCGTTTTTTTCAATTTGGAGTTTGACATTTGCACCTGTGAAATTAGTATCTGGGATTAAAAAACGAACTTTAGGATTTGTTTGTACTTTGTATAAAATCAAAATGGCGGATTTTAGACGTCATTAAGCAATGACTTGAAAAAAATGAAGTTTATAAAAAGTACTAGGTATATTGGGCATAGCCGAAGAAACGGAGTTTTTCATTACGACAAATTATCATAGGCATACAAACAGACACTTACTTACTCCTAAATACTAGGAATCGATAGGACGCTACAGTTTTATGGACACCATTAATTATGCATGCGACAGAACTCAGTAATGAGCTTCCCATGCTAGCGTATGCTACTGTGAACCTTCTAACTATACATTGGTGAGTACCTATACTATCCTACCTAGCTACTATCAACTATGGTCTGGATGACAATGTAAACAAGTGAATCAGAGAACGTACCTGTGAATGCCAATTCCCTACAAATTGAGTGCTTTGATTTGATTATTAGAGAATACTTACTCAAACCCGAAATTCGTATTTTAAATCGAGATATTTTTCATTTGACAATTATTGAGGTTAATTTTATAAGCTCAATTTTCGTTGATGATTTTTCAATTAAAATTTAATATTGTAATTGTTTCATATAATATTATTTAACTTCCTACAAAATGTATGGGAAAAGTTTTTTACGATTTATGACTTTTGTAGTACTCAAACCTCAATTGGTCCCATAGAGGTTTTTGATCGCTAAAAGAAAGAGGATCGATTGGCATAAAAAAAAGTTTTTGTGAAAATTGCCCATTTTCCTGCAGACTGTATTTTTTTTCAAACTGTGAATGCAGATCAAAATTTCTCTAAAGTTAAGGACAGTCTCTTAAGACCCTTTTCCTGTAGCTACAACGTTTAAGGTATCTGCCCTTACTGGCGCATCTCAAAAATCCAACCTGTATACCTATACTGTATAACTCGACTATCCATACCAGCGCGTATGCTCTGTAGTTACTGTAATTGCTATGGTGGGTTAACAATGATTGGATGGTCATATCTGAAGTTGTAGACTGATTTGTAGGTGCATATTTGCTGTTCCTTTAAAAGTTTTAAGTGAGGTATTGTGCACGCTTTCCTCTGTACAAACTGTCGTTTCATCGCCCAATTTCTCATTGTTTTGCGACACCAACTACGAAAATCTATCGTAAGCTATCGCTTCTTTACGTAAATCCAGTAATTACCAAGATAAACGGGCAGGTAGGTTAGGTATAGCCTGATTTAAAACTTTGAAACCACTCTGTTTTATTATTTTTTTCCTCACAGGTTCTTCGTTTTATAGGGTTTATACCCTATAAAACGAAGAACCTGTGAGGAAAAAAATCAAGAAGTCGATAGCGTTGATTTGAACAGATATAAATGTCGGGTCGATACAATATTCTGCGTGACACTGTTTTATAGTCAACGCCGTGACGCAATCAGATTGGCGCCACACCTAAATTAAGGCGCAGATATATGATTTTAGTGAATCTGTTAGTACGCCTTCATATAATGCAAGTCATCATCATCTGCCTAGCCTATTCACAACTATGTTGGGGTCGGCTTCCAGTCTAACCGGATGCAGCTGAATACTAGTATTTTACATGGAGCGACTGGCTATGTGACCTCCACAACCCAGTTACTGGGTAACACGATATCCTTGGTAAGACTGGTTGTCAGACTTTTTGGGCTTCTGACGACCCGTAACAGCTGTCAAAGATCTACAAATGACAGCCGGGATCTACGGCTTAACGTGCTATCCGAGGCACGGAGGAATCTTGGTATGAAAAGATGGTCACCCATCCACGGACCAACCGCGGCAAGCGTAGCTTAACCTGAACGATCGACCCGTGCGGCAGTTATTATTTAGCCACAAGCTCCTCTTATAATGCCCTCTCCTCCTTCATATAATGCAAGTAAGTTATGCAAAAATAAATATGTTAAACTAGAAGGCATACGCATCAATTCTTTATGTGCATATTTAAGTTTTATAGTAAAACTAGCTGCGCCCCGCGGTTTCACTCGCGCAAGTCTCGCTCTCGATCCCGTTGGAATATCGGGATAAACAGTAGCCTATATGTTAATCCAGGGTGTCAGCTACCTCTATACAAAATTTTACCAAAATTGGTCCAGCCGTTGAGCGTGAAGAAGTAACAAACACAAACACACACACCCCCACACAGCCGAGACCAACGGCTTAACGTGCTTTCCAAGGCACGAAGGGGTCTCGGTATGTAGGTAAAGACGGTCACCCATCCACGGACCGCCCGCGGCAAGCTTAAGCATAGCTTAGCCTGATCGATCGACTCGTGCTGTTAAAATATTACTTTGCTGCGAGCCCCTCTCCCTAGGTTGGAGACTACTACGTTCATTACGTTCGTTTTTTTTAATTTTTATTATTATTATTAAATCAAAGACCAGCGCACCGGCCGCAGTTAGTTCTGCGTCAAACCTGCTGAAAGGCAAATTTATTAGTACTCGCTTAAGTTAAGTTTGCTGTAATATCCAAGCTATTCTTTGATGACCCCTTCTTGTCCCTTCTAGCGTTCTCCATTTTGATTTGAAAATATATAATAACTTTTTATTGAGCGTATTTATTTTCTAGCTATCAATTTCTATCTTCATAAAGCACAAAATTTAATAAAATTCTATTTTAGGATCCTCTACCAATCGCCAATCATAAATAAGTTTACCCGACTGATTGCTAAGATCCGATCGTTAATCAGTCTAGCATTCAGCCCTTCCATCCAAAATTACCTAAACCCAGTACGTCGTCTATCCCATCCGCTGTAATCAATCATAGACCGAAACTTCGATGCCCCTTGTTACCACAGAGTAGACACCGCATGGAGGGATACAGATGTGGGGAACACTGAACTGCGCCAAAGCTGCGATCCTAACTAATATTATAAATGCGAAAGTGAGTTTGCTTGTTTGTTACGCTTTCACGATAAAACGGCTGAACGGATTTGGATGAAATTTGGCACATGGGTACACCATGACCTGGGTTAGGACATAGGTAAGATAGTTCTTATCTCGGAAGTACGTTCCCGTGGGATAATTTCCGACCACGCGGGCGATGCCGCGGGCAAAAACTCGTTTTCTGTAATTCCGGTACAACGCTACGAAGATGTCCAGCCAGATCCTACTTATAATTATCTAATTACTGAGTTGATCGTTAATTATTGCTGAATATTTAATGTTCGCTTATGAAATTTTATTGCAAATAATACAGTTTAGTGAATTAGCAAATGCGTTTATTGATGATTAAAGTATGTACTTACTATCGCTTTTGAGGTCGTTGCTGCCTACTGGTTCTAAATAATCCCTGACACTACTATCCCTGATAGAGGCCACAAAGTTTAGCTGTGAACTAACAACCCAGGATATATTTTTGCCGCGCCTGCCGTAAAATTTCGTAAGTGGCATTCATCGACACTCTGTTACTTATTGCTCTGTCATCGCACCTCACCAAGACACCCATGTTAATGAACATTTAATATCTACACATCCTAGACAATTAGATTTATTTGTGCGTCTCCCTTCCTGATCACAATTTATTACTTCTCGTGACTCGAATGCGAGACTACGAGTCATTGCCAATGTCATGTTCTAACAATAGTTAATTGTTTTATCATTATCTATTAATTATTCATTAGCCTGAAGAGACACTTGTTTGTTAGATACCGCGTTGTTATTGATAGTTTTGAGAAGCATTACGCTTCATTTACTACGAAGGATAAACAGATATGGTATGTTAAAAAGAAAGAAAATTGTTTAATTGTTTGTTTTTTGTTGTTTTTTTTTTGTTTGTGTTGTGGTTTTTTAGGGTTCCGTACCCAAAGGGTAAAACGGGGAACCTATTACTAAGGCTCCGCCGTCTGTCTGTCTGTCCGTCTGTCACCAGGCTGTATCTCATGATCCGTGATAGTTAGACAATTGTAATTTTCACAGATGATGTCTTTCTGTTGCTGATATAACAACAAATACTAAAAAACAGAATAAAATAACTATTTAAGAGGGCTCCCATACAACAAACGTGATTTTTTTGCTCGTTTTTGCTCGATATTGATAACGGCAACAGGTAGATGCTTGAAATATTCACAGATATTTCGTTATATATTCACTTTAAAAATAAATAATTTAATTCAAATAAAACAAATATTTAAGGGGTGCTCCCATAAAACAAACGTGATTTTTCTGCAATTTTTATAGATAATGGTACGGAACCCTTCGTGCGCGAGTCCGACTCACACTTGGCCGGTTTTTATGATAATGGGGTATTGCTTGCCATATTACTGTACTCTTTTCGCTAAGATAAGAGCACTGGTGGCCCAGAGGTAACGACCCCGACTTATAAGTTTGAAGGTCGTGGGTTGGAATGGTTCGAACCCAGGCAGGCGCTTTACTTTGTGTTAATAATTTCATCACCACTGCTCTTAAAACGGTGAAGGAAAACATCGTGAGGAAACCGGCATGTCCTAGAATCAAAAATTCGAAGACATATTGTGACATCTACCTACCCGCACTGGGCCCACGTGGTGGATTACAGCCGACTCCCTTTCGAAGAGAGGTATGTGCCCCAGCTTTCGCTAAGATAAGTTTTAATTTGATGTCTCGATGTTACTGATGATGTGGAGTTGTGGCTCAAACTATGTCCCCCCTCCTCTTCTATCCTGCCCTCTGTGACCCAAAAAATGCAGCCTAAGCGACCTCCTGAGCTGCCACCAACGATGCCGTGGAATGGGCAAAGTTTTGGGGCAAAAAAAGTAATACACTATCATGCCATCGATTCGGCGTAGAAGATTTTATGTCTGTTGAGTATTATTATCAAAGTTTGTTATAAGACAAGTACCACATACATCAATAAACTATATCCTTATTAGGACTTCATTGGTATTAGGAAGCTTAACGATAATAATTTAAATTGCCTTCACCTTATATGGTCTAGCTAGCTATAACAACTGGACACGATATTATTTTATCTGATTGATTTCTAATTGATTTATCATTGAATCAGCTCATACCGTGATTAATTCCATTGGTTACACAGTTTCCAATTAAAAGGTCGAGTGTCTGACAGCTAATTCTTTTCACAGATGCGTAGGCCGAGTTGTACCACAAATCGCTAAAGGCATTTAGCGCTATTCCTATTCTTAATTCCTAAAAAAAAGAAAAGAAGTTGTTTTCATTTACGACGTTCTTCCTGTTAGTAAAGTCAGGACCACTTGAGGGTAAGCGACAGTAAATGGTGCTAAGAGGGTGATTTATATTTAATTATCAATTCAAAATTTCATAATTAATAATAACATATATATTATTAATATTAAGTATATTATATAATAATTAATTAAATGCCACTTCGTAGAGACATATTTAAAAGTTATATTGGTAAATTTTTATGCTTTCGGAACCTACAGTAAAATTTACATGATTTTTTTTAAATTTAATTTGAACTTTAAACCACTCTCCATCGCTATGGAATTATGTTTAAAATAAATACGTTTAGCGTGAAATATATTTAGCGACTTGTGGTGCAAGTAGGCCTTAGAAGCTGCAGGCGGTTTGCTTTGTTTACTCGTAAATAATTTCATTACCGCTGCTCTCAAAACGGTGAAGGAAAACATCGTGAGGATACCGGCATGTCCTAGAACCAACAAATTCGAAGACATGTGACATCGTCAAACCCGCACTGGGCCCGCGTGGTGGATGGGCCACTCCCTCTCATCCAGTGGAGGCCTGTGTCCCAGCAGTGGGACCATTATAGGCTGATTTTGCACCAAGTTTCATAGACTGACAACTGATCACAACGCTATCTCAGACTGAAAAGCAGTCGATCCACTAAAAAAGGTAGGTACTCTAAGAGACATAAAACTATTTAAAAAAAGGTTAAAAAAGTGACACATTTTGTTTGAAAATCAAAAAAAATAAAAAACATCAAAATTACCCAATTCGTATAGATTCGCCATCAAGTCTGTTCAATACTCACAGGTAGGATCAGTAAACCCAGTTTCCCAGCCATAAAGGCTAAATAGAGGTAATGATAGCACAATTCTATTTGAGACCACTTCCTGGTTGAGATGAAAGTGCTAAGCAGTTTATGGCCAAGCCAGCGGAAACTGCGTATTAATTGCACTACAACGCGTACCGACGACGTGCGAACATAATTTTCTCATGATTTCATATTAGAATTTTCAACGGTAATTGGAAGTTGGCAATATTGGAGGGAATAATTTCCGGTTGGGTTTTATTTGACGCCAGGTGGCGGCCATCTTGGTTATTTGATGGCTTTAAATTAGGTGTTTATTTTCAATAAATAAACGTATTATTTTAACTAATATTAAAATGTTTCATGTCTTCGACTTTAACCAACCTTGATTACCAAGGTCGGACTTCTTTTTTTATTTCAACTTTTCCATTTATTCCTTTAAGGCAGCCTAGTATCTGGATTTGTGCCCCCTTAATGGCAATAGGCTCTCCCACAACTAAATAGCACTTAAATATTTTTGGCAAAAGTTGTGAAAACCCTAGGTGTAATAATGTACGTTTCTCAATCTAAAATTCATCTTGAAGTCAATAACAACTAATATAGTATTATATATACATATTAGGTAGGTACTTACCTAATATGTATATATAATATTATATATACAACATTATTTTTAGTATATGGGAAACCTGAATATGGTTTGTTCAGAATAAGGAACTAAATCGATTTCAATAATTTTTACACCTTGTTATATTTTCCCAAAAATATTCCCACTTCGACCGATTCTGTCGTTACAATCAGTTTGCATCGAAAAAAATATGATATTATGTATTCAACATTATTTTTAGTATATGCAAAACCTGAATATAGTTTGTTCAGAATAAGGAACATGTTATATTTTGTCCCAAAAATATTTAAGTGTGATGGAAAATGTTATCACCATTTAATTACTTACAATACAATCGCCGTACGGTTAGGTACCTACTGCCAAATTATTATCAATGAGCGCAAAACGACCCTGGAGGCGCGGGGTCGTAGTTAGCATGTTTTTGTACGGACAACTCGGTAACATAACAACCTTATAACTTTTTGATGATACAGTTTTGAAATTTTGTACATAGATTCGTTACATAAAAATACTAGACACGTGTTTCGGGTTTCGCATATACTAAACCTAATATTGTATACTTATATAGTGTCCGACCGAAAATGGATTTTCAGCCAACAACGAAAAAGAAGCTTCATCTTTCGTTTTTCTTCAGCCGAAAATGAAAATATAGACATTAAAAAATATTAATATTTATTACCGCTGTACACTGATATCTTGTTTTTTTACACCTAGGGAGAGAAAAATTAAAAAGAGGCTTTAAAAGGAATACTACACGATAATTCAATAATCACAGATTTCACAAACCTTTGTCAATTTGAGTGAAAAAAGTTCAATACCTATGTAGGTATTGAACTTTTTTCACTCAAATTGAAAGCATTATATAATTATGTAATTATATAATGCTTTTAAGGCTCGTGCCGACTGGCGTGATATCGCGGGCGCGACGCTTTCCATGAATTTTTCATAGAAATTGTGCTACTAGTGTCGCGTCACGCTATCGCATCGCGCCTGTTTGCGGGAGCCTTTATATGCATGTCGGAAGTAAAAACAAAAATCAAGAACAAATAAAAGTAGTAATTACTTACCCATTAATGTATGCGCGTGAAGAAAAAATACAACATAACCTCGCTTCGCAATGGTCCGGGGGGTTTGGACTTGATGTCAAATTTCCATCTTTCCATATTCTGAAACTCAAAAACTCCAAAACAAAATCGCGACCGTTTAAGTCAGATGAGTGAAACCACGAGCGGACCCGGTTCACACCGATGTTAGCCGAACGTTACCTGATATTATTGCCGAGCTTTACGAAGTAGGCCGAATTACGCGCGACAAAATATCTGATTTTCGGCTTGGCCGAAGGTTCGGCTGATTTATGGCCGAAAACAAAAATATGGTCTAATCATGAATTTTTTGGCCGAAAACGAAGAGCAGCTTCGGTCTGTCACTAGTAATATACCAAGTATTCCTATTTCAATTACGAAGCTATCAATACACTTAAGACGTAATTTAACTACTTACAATGTTTTAAGTGGTGCTACATTAGCAGTTGAGATCGCTTTGATGTGTTCTTCAAAGAAGGTATGCACACGATTACCTACGTGTTTATTAATAAATGTTACTTTCTTTAAATTAGTTGTTAGCTATGAGCAGATTTTTTATTCTTTGATTTAAGTAAATGATATAATTTTATAGGCGCGAAGGCGTGTTGGACTACGCTTTACAGTCCTGTGCCATCATGGTTGTTTTTATTTTTTTATGAGGCTACCTGCGCCCCGCGGTTTTAACCGCATAATTCCCGAATATCGGGATAATAAGAATCCTATGACTTAACCCAGGTCATGGTCTACCCATGTGCCAAATTTCATCCAAATCCGTTCAGCCGTTTTTGCGAGAAAACGTAATAAACAAACTTACTTTCGAATTTATAATATTAGTTAGGATACTTGACTTTTATTATTTTATATTTGAAGTATTAAAATGTTTGACACAGATTAAGGCACACAAAAATTCACACAAAAGCTAACACAAAAACAGAAAATGCTTAAAATAGTATTGAGTGCCTCACGGCTGCGCCAAATAGGCCCAGTTCAGCATAAATGCCAGACAACTAGTGCCTGACGCTGGTTTTCAACTGGATCTTATGTTACGAGGACGTCTTACGGATGTAAATCAGTTAGTAAGTACGTAAACAAACGCAGACAAAGTTATTTGTGTAGTTTTCAGAAATATGTTTTCTTGGACAATGGATCACAAATCCTTCGCAATCAAACGCTATATGACTTGAATTTTAATAGGTACGTCAAGCAGGATAAATTACGAAACACGATCCTTGTTTTGCTACTTCGCCCAAACACAAAAACGTGACGGACATAATTGTAACGTTGACCAAAATATACGTAGCCACTGAAATTAAAATTAGAATCCAAAACATTTGGTTATACTTAATGGAATCCTATACCAAATATCAAAACAGAGCTAACCGTAATAATTTCCCAATGCCAAAACTTAAATGGACATAAACACAATCGGGTTGAACGGAGGGCTGATTAATATTGCATTCTACGATCGATCCCATCACCCAGTAAATACTCAGTAGGCACCTACCCAGTTTGCGACGTAAAACTGATTATTTTACCCTTCCTTACGTCTAATATCCGACCGTATCAAAAAGGGATCTGGTTCGAAAATTGACATTTCGATAACGAAGTTTTGACTTTATTTCACGGTGAGAGGGTTCATGTGAGATTAAACTTCGATCAATCAAGGTGCGTGTCAGGTTATCCTGAATTGGGAGAATAGCGCAAGCTCTTTTGGAAGGATTTAGCACTCAGCAGGTTACCTCCAACGAATTGTTGAAGACAATGGAGAAGAATAATTCCATGATAATCTGAGCAGATGACCGAGTCCTCATGGAATGAGGGCTTTCTGACATGACGTTCAGTAGATGGCAGCACTGAGACGCCAGGCCCGGGCACCTGCCAAAGTGGCGCCAGCTATTGGCGTGAATTTTCATGAAAACCCTCATTCTGTCATTGTCATTAAAATGTAATACCGCAACACGTCTTGCAATCGCAATAACTGTTACAGGCAATAGGTACCCGTTGCGTTGATCTAGTTATCGAGGAGAAGACTGATCGTTAAAACAATAAACATGGCGTTAAGTACCATTTTGCTCTCAAAAAAACTGCTATTGATACAATTTACGACATTGGAGAGGGATTATAAAAACAAAATGATGAAGCTATTCTGCAACAATCAACCAAAAATTGGCAATACAATTTGATAGATCCGATGAATATTGTCCGTTATAGCCAGCCAATAGTTTTTTGTGTAGCAAATAACTCGATTAGTTCAATTTTCGCCTGCAGGCCGATAATTTAATTTAAACAATAAAGCCAATGATAAAACCAAATTAAAAATGGCGGCCTCGAATAGTAAAGTTTTCGAGTTCAATAACCTTTTGACAATGCGTTCGAGAGAAGGATGACCGACTTGGCTCGAATGAGTCTACGACAGGTCTATTTTACTTTTGTTTAATCGATTGTAAAATACTGATTCGACATTAATTAATTAGTTAAATGGAAACTCATCAGTCCTGTCAGTCTTTATTGAGTTATGCTTTTTAAGTGGTTATAGATATTAATATGTATTTAGGGTAGTCGAAGCCAAAAAGTCTGACCACCAGTCTTACCAAGAGGTATCGTATTACCCAGTAACTGGGTTGTGGAGGTCAGATAGGCTCCTTGTAAAATATTGGTATCCAGCTGCATCCGGTTAGACTAAAAGCCGACTCCAACATGTTGGGAAAAGGCTAATTCAAGACTAATTCTATGAAAATTTCCATAGAAATAGTTCTACCGGTGTCGCGTCGCACGACAAGTTGCGCTGGTCTGCACGTGCCTTAATATGTATTAAGCACCTTCCTAAATTTAATCTATTATCAATTCAGACCCTTAATTCGATTATTAATACCAATATCTTCCACAATCGAAATATGATTCCATTCCGATGATACAATACAATACAATAATAATTATTATGGTGTAAAAATTATTACTGAAAAAGTTATTTTGATTTCATTTGTTCGATTGTCATTGATGACAAGCTAATCTACCCAAAGCTAAAATGCACAACATCTAATCTTTCCAAACACGACTCGAATGATAATAAACTTGTCCACAAAATTCACCACAGCAATAGTTTTATTAAGCTGAAGGCGTTGACTGCAGATTAACCTGTCGCGGGTCCAAATCCGATCCAATCCAATAATTGGATAATGCTCTTTACTGCGAATGTGAAGACTATGTGGGTTATTGCTTTTTTTTATTTTCCCTTTATCTTTTACTAGCTGCGCCCTGACAAATGTGTGCACTGACTGGTCAGGTCCACTCAATCTGTGTGGTTATTTCCTCAAAAGACCATTTCAGACACCAATCTACATGGCCTTCATATGATCTGACCAAGATTATGTCTGGACTTTAAAAGAGACTGTGACCTCTGAGTTTGTTTCGGCCTTTCTACTCAGAGTAGTCAGATAAGAAACGCCGACCTCATCTAGTTTTAAAAATATGATTGACGTGTAAAAGTGTTTGTACAAACCTACTTACAGAAATAAAAATCATTTATACTCGATTTCAAGGTTCGCTGCCTTGGCGGTGCAGCTTCACTAATTTAGCGGCGATGTGGGCAATTTTACCTGGCACTGCGAGGGTTGGGACTTGGTTGTTGAGCAGCTGAGTATGTTAGCTATGAAGGAAAAGGGAGTGAAGGATGGTGTTAAAATGCATAGAGAACGCTGCTGGCCCATTCCCTAGTAAGTCCCTTAGTCGCCTTTTACGACATCCACTGTAAGAAATAGGATGGTGCTATTCTTTAAGTCACACGGGACCTGCCCTGCTCTGATCTGCCCACTAAAGATGTCTAATTAATTCAATGGACATTCTGACTAAAATAGTGATAAGAAAACTAGCAGAAGACGTAAGAAATCTTACGTCATATTAATGGTTGAAAGAAAAAAAAAACTAAAAAAGGAAAAAAAGAAAGAAAAATTGTGTATACACTAAACTAGCGGGATATATAAAAATATCGCCCAGGGCCTACCTCAAATATTCACGCGCGTGAAAAAAGTCAAATTTATTAACCCTCAAATTGTCAATAGTTCTTTTTATATCGTGTCCGACTTGGCACGATGTCTGTGTACGTCATTCTAACAAAGTGTTTCTAGTAAACAATCGATATTAAACTAATTGGAACTGTGGCGTTTAGTTTTGTCACTTAGGATTGCTATAATAATTTGTCACTTGGTTTTGACGCCTCTATTTGAAGACGGTAGCGGTGTCAAATATATACGTAGGTACCCAATGCAGCTAAGTGTTTCGGGGAAATTAATTTTTCATTTCTCATACTCGGAAAGTAGTGTTTGTTTGATCTTAGTACCGGGTGGAAAAGGCTGCTTCCCACCCTTGGGCGGGAAAGATTCATAGTAATTGCTTCCCTCCTTAGGGCGGGAATGAATTTTAAATATAGAACTAAGCCCGTGGCGCACACTGTGAAATATGACGTATCTAGCGTCACTTTATTCAATACATCGTATTTATTTTTCTATCTCGTAGCTTAGTTAATATACTCGTATTAAAATGAAACTTTTTTTGGACATACAGAAGAGTGTCAGCTAAGCACTTGTATATAAAACAAATATTTATTATTGTTTGCTTTTTATTAAAAAAAAAGTACTAGTTAGGTTTTATTTTCTACCGTTATTAAGCAACATAAAAATATATTAATTGATTGTATATACTTTTAGGATATTGGAAAAAGTTTTTTTTAGATATTATCATCATAGTCCAGCCGCCACCGCCTGTTTTTTTTTGTGACAGGTTGTTATCAATAATTTTGATGATCTCGTTATTTGGACATATTCTGAGTGTAAAAATCAATCTGTCAAACCATCCATTTTGTAGGACAATTGTTTTTCCGAGTTTATCGTTCAATTACCTCAATATTAAAAAAAAAACTTACTGTTATTCAGACAACTTCGACACCCCACCGAATCGACATGTTTTATACCTGCTCTCTACATTAGCTACCTTTATCGAGAATATTTTAGAAGAAAAACTTGGGCGTCTCGTCCAACCGAACCTGCTCACAAAGGTTCAGTCTGTTATTACTCACTAAAAAAAACAGGCGGTGGCTGCTGGACTGTCATCATCATCCATCTCAATATTTGAATCAGTCATTTATATTTTCGCTGAATCTTCTTCATCCGGATTCTCTAGTCTGACTATTTCTGGAGCCTTTAACAGTGTTATTGTTTCCTGAGGAAGAGCGTGTTTTTTATGGGGTTTGGGTGGAAAGTTTTGATGATGGTAAATCGGATATTTTTCTCACTTTTTTATATTTGAAGCCTGACGTGATATTAACGTAGCTTAGCGTTTTTGCCATCGTTGTAGTTAACGTAGTTATTTAACGATGTTTGCAGCCTGCATCTCTTTGTCCACACAATCTTGGTTTTACTTCGGCAGCGATAGTTAGTTCTCCTCACCTTTTAACCATTCCTCATTATCAGCAAGAAATCTTGGCAAAGATCTGCTGCATGCTGATGTACCTACACCTCGAGCTCCCTATAATTGCAGCTTTTATCTAACATATTATTTTCCCTCAATATATATATAAAGTATAAGATGCGTTCATTTCGGTCCTTTTTGCAAGTACTACGCCAAACTTCAATAATAGCAAGTTTAATATTTGCCCACCTAACGAAAAAAAAAACTTTGTATGACATGAGCAAATAGGTGCACGGGAATATAACTGATTCCTTTAGAGCACGAGTCAAGGAATAAGAAAAAAAATGTTTCAGCTCGGATACACGCGGATACATTTTCTAATGTCTTAACATATGCATAATTAAAAATATAACCAAAAGAAAAACAAACATGTATAAGTAATACATGCCTAACTTTTAAATTCACTTTCTAAGATAACTAACATACTGTAAGTGTTAATACATCTGCGTTTCTGTATGTTGATCTAAAATTTCACCAGTCAATCACTTTAAAAGGCAAATAAACGTCGATTACAAAATCCACATCACAAGTATCAGTTTCTCGATGTTATAGTATGAAAACTATCGACACCTACCCGCAAATTATAATCAAATCATACAGTTGCTTTATCTAGCTATCCTGTAAAAATATTGTATCGTTGGATATTGCATGTTCAAATTTTGGATAAAGTGACGCTAGATACAAGTTATTTCACAGTGTGCGGCGGTGAAGCGGTGTGTTCCATATTTAAAATTGAAAAAAGACCTATAATTTGACGGAATACTAACTCTGTAACTGTACCAAAATTCAAAATCAGCGTTTTGACTAATATTTGATTAAAAATGAGTTCAAGCGATTCTGAAATGTTGTCCCCAGATTCGGTTAAAGACGAGGCAAATACAGTAATCCAAAATCTTTTGCCAGAAATTTCAAAGGAAAGATATTTCAATGCATACAATGATTTTATGAAGTGGCGAAGCAAACAAGAGAACAAAATATTTAAGAAAAACTATATTTTTTTACTTTCCTTATATTCGAAATGAAAAGTAGAGTTTAACATGGGTGAAAGTCAACAATTCAATCTTTTGAATTAATCCCTGTCGACCCTTGTATAACAATCTACTATTATTTGTATTTATTGTATTTAGTTACTATGACTGAAAGTAAATAAGGTCATAGTTTGAATGCGGCTAAATTGATTGGAGTCCCGTCTTCGCTGATTTTGCGAAGTATTACTATAACTTTGTCTTCCTAGGCATCTGCCGTAGTCTTCCGTCCTATCTTTCGGTGGCTATGACTACGACCCCAAATATAAGTAAGTGCCTAATAAAGTCAATCAACCGGCAAACGCTATCGCGCGTAAATTAGGCCGTAAGCGCGTAGCCGTAATTAGGGCCCTGACGAGCGTAATTCCGATCAACTACGCGTTATGCGGAGATTTTAATTGCATCTAACACCGTCACGTTAATTAACGTTATGAACATTTAGGAAACATTATGATTATGTTAAAATTTAATTGTTTAACGAACAATGAAGGGATTTTGATTACGTTTAACGCTTACTCACATTGATATTATTCATATTAAGGCTCCGTGCACGAAAAAACTCTTTTTCGTCAATTTCTTATCTAATTGTGAGAAAGCTTGAAATAATTGAAACATTAACGGTGCTCGCCCACGAGCGATTTTCTCGGCGATTTTTGTCAGATGTAATACATTCTGACAAAAATCGCTTATCTTTTATTACCCTGAGTCTGTGTTATTATAGAAGTACAGTTTTGGTGCTAAACCATTCGTGTCAGTCACAGCACCTGTTAATAGTTTCATCACTTTTGTGCTCTCGAAAATATAGTATATTGCGCCTTTGAATTACTTAATGAAGATATTGTATAATCATAAAATAAAATTTTGATTTTTATCTCATGGATAGCTGAAGCCCAGTGTGTGATTTTTAAATTTCTTGATATGGTTTGCTAAATAATATAAAAAAAAAACAATAATGACTGGGTTTAAAAAAAAATATAGGTTGTTTCAACATTATTTTTCTGCTATTTTTTGTATCGAAGTTGAAAAAAGTTCTTCCCCTACTGCATGTAGGTAGTAGACCATAATGATAATAATGTTGAAGATATTTTTTAATATTCAAAATCAAAAGCAGTCTCTTGAAAAAAGATGATCAAACGTCCGTCTCACGTCATTGTTCGGAAAACTTGTTGCGAATATTAGTATTTTCCATGAATACTTAATCTATTTGAAAACTCCCTTTCCGCGACATGCAAAAAAAGGAACTCGACATTTCAAATACAAATAATTTTGTTTAAATTCTTTTTCCTTTCTCACAACCAATGAACAAAATTGAACAAAATCAGCCGATTTCGTGCAAGGTTAAGGTAAAAAACAGTACGGAAAATATCTTGAGGAAACCGGCATGTCCTAGAACCAAACATTCGAAGACATGTGACCAACCTGCACGGCCCACCCCTTCTCACAGAGACGAGGCCTGTGTGCCAGCAGTGGGAAGGTTATAGGCTGATTATGCTTATGCTGTATTAAGGTATGTTGCAGTGTCTTTGACGGTTCATTTAATTTGACATATTAAACTATGTAAAATGTTATCAATTCGCACTTGCAATTATTTGTAATCCTCACAATTACCCACCACAAAACCAAACTCCACACTTTACTAACCCAAATAAAAATCAATTCACAATTGAGGACTCTAATTACTGTTTAATCCTGTGGCTAATATCACATTATAATTACACAAGTTTACAGCGTATGCTCAAACTACATTTTAACCCTGCAAAATCTGTGGAAGTGCAGTAATGACCCCATGTTTTCCCTGCGCACTGCACAGGCGTGCGTTGGACAGTAATTTGTCAACGTCACCTCGCTCCACTGATATTAATGGAAATTTAGTGTCAACCGAACGCCTTTGTGCCTTAATTACTGGTGATTGTTTCGTTATTGATTTTTACCTTCGGCGCCAACGAATTTATTGTGACAGACGCCCGTTAAACATAATTTAATTTGATCGAATTAAGTAGATCGCGGTGGCTGTTGTTTGGAGTTCGGTAGACTGTAATGGAACACTTTAATGCTTTTATTTAAAAATATATACTTACTGGAAACTGTTATTCCATATATTATATTCAAATTTGTTGTTGCTTTTTTGTAACTGAGGTGTGTAAAATGCTTTTCAGTATTACAGCGCGGTAATTAAGTACTTACATGTATGTTAATTAAGGACGCATGTACAGCAGAATATAATGAGCGGCAGTAATCGATTTTACAGGTGTTAAATGACACTTGTCAGTTCACTCATATTATACAAACCGCACCCACGTAATGACATGTAATGACGATCAAAAGTGATGGATGCGCGTTTGGTTGCACACTGTAAAAATACGCACGAATGAACACAAAAAAATAATTACTGCTATTATAGCTTCTAAGAATGTGTTCCGATGTTCTGCTCGATTTCCCACTAATTATCGTAGTGCTAGTGTATTATCGTCAAGAGGCTATTTTACGAAGTGGTATTTTGACCGAGATGTTCTTTATTATCAAAACGCTGTGTGTCCACCAGAGATGTGCGAGAATGCGTAGCGAGAGATGTGTATAAATTGTCTATGGTCTTGGTATGACCCTCAGAACAATGATTATTCTGACATCAAGTAATATACAATATTGTAATACTTTTTTTTAAATATTTTACTTGCGAATATGAAGCTTATGGTTACTTTGTATGGACTCTTCCTGTAAACGGCCAATCTTACAGTTTCTTAAGGCTCTGTGCACGAAATAAACCCTTTTTTTTTTTTTTCTTATCTAATTGTGAGAAAGCTTGAAATAATTGAAACATTAAGTCTGTGTAACTATCTGCCAGGGTTACGAGCCTGTCCGAAAGGGATATCGTGGCCCTGGCACACAGGCATCTGAAGGAACACGGGTGGGTTTTAGTCAGTAAAACTCTGACACTCTCTCCCGCTCCACCCAGAGCGGGAGAAGTTATTTGATAATTACCCACCCAAGAAAAAAAAAAAAGTCTGTGTAACTATAAAGGTACAGTTTTCGTGGTGTTAAACCGTTGGTGCCAGTCTGTTAATAGTTTCATCACTTTTACGCTCTCGAAAATATAGTTTATTTCGCCTTTGATTTACTTAATGAAGATATTGTACTTATATAATCATAAATCACTTTAATTTAAGAACTGTATTGTACCTATGTTAAACAAATAAAAAATGATTATGATTATGATTATAAAATCAAATTTTGATTTTATCTCAAGGGTAGGGCCGATTGTGTGATTTTTAATTTATTGATAAGGTTTGCTCAATAATAGGAAAAAATACATTACCAACTGGGTTTTCTGCTATATCTTGTATCGAAGTTGAAAAGTGCTTTACCCACATGCAAGTAGACCCTATAATGATGTTGATGATATTTTTTAATGTTCAAAATCAAAAGGAGTTTCTTGTAAAAAGATGCTCATTTTTCGGATAAGTTGTTGCGAATATTAGTGATTTTCCATGAACACTTAATTTATTTGAAAAATCCCTTTCAGCCACATGCAAAACAAAGACTTCGACTTTTCAAATCACAAATAATTTTGTTTAAATTGTCTTTCCTTTCTCACAGAAATTTTACATAAATAAATAAATCATTTATCACAACCAATGAACAAATTTGATCAATATTTCGTGCACGGCCCCTTAAAGCCACTGGTGGCCGGTGCACTCTTGCGCGCATTTAGTTTTATTTTATAATTTACTAATTTTTTGTACAGAATGCCTGAAGAATAATCTTTCTTTGGATGTCTGAAACTAACCAATAAACTCGCTTCATTTTCATTGCTTGAGTTTAGGCACATTGAACTCCTGAAAATACAGCCTAAAGCTCAGTATTCTATAACTAGACATCTGATTATATTCACTATCAAAATAGATGAAAAAATACTAAAATATGCAATAACGCAATATAAAAATAACGTTTTATTAAATGCATTTGCGTATGCAAATGCTTATAATCCGATGTCTAGTTGTAACTATAGAAGCAGGCGTTAGTAATATGCTACAATGGCATGCAATATAGATTAGGTGACATCATTATTAGGTGGCTCGGATGTGGGGCAATGGTTATAGCGCAGTTGGTACTCAAGACCATTATGTAGAAAGCACATAGCATTATTGTCTGCAGCGTCGAGTGCGTTTATTGTTTGAATTGAATTTCGAATCTGTTCGGTCGAATTTTAATTTTGTGTCCGAAAATAAAATTTGATTCTTAGAAAAAATATCTGGAAAATGTAAAAAGAAATAAAGAAAATATGTTTATTGAGGATGGAACAAGGGCGAGAGATACTCGTATTACTTAACATTCCTTTTAGATTTTTCGCTTTGGATTCGGGGTATACAAGTGGGATGTCACGGAATTCCATTAACTACGACTTACTACACCAAAAAAAATACCAGAAACCTCGGATGAAGACACTGGCAACTTCAACGTGTAACACAGCATAGCAGTGACATAGAAAAGCGTTGAGGAAGCAGTTTAACCCGGTCAAAAGATTCACCATTCAACATTCGGCGAAGCTGGACGCAACCTGGCGGCGACATCATTAAAAGATAATAACCCGTCTCTCCACTGCTCCAATGCTTGCTAAAGGATGCATATCCGGTAGGCCGAAATAATACTTCCACATCCCAAGGGCACGTCTTCCCTACCATTATCGCGCCCCCCTGTCTACTCTCTGATATACAATGGTCTCTGTAGTCTCATGAAACATGAGGCTTCAGGGGCTAGAGTAAATCTTTGGGTTCATTCGAGCAATCGAGTCTGGTCGAACCATGCTGGGGTCGGTGCATTTCATTCATTAATTACGGTAAACATGACGCAAAGAAAGAACACTAACACATAAAAATAAGTTCAAAAACTAAAACCCGACTACTGAAAAATCACGCTCTAAAAAGTATGAAACAAGAAAATATTCTCATCTGAAATTATTATGTGCAAACTATTCAATATTTATCGTCTATTAAATAAACAACTTACACGTAATATATTTTAATGTATTTAATACATATTCATAGTGATGTTCAGAAGACAGCCGTGGTCGTATGCCACCTAACCTATCAAAACAAGTGAGCTCACATATTTTTTTTTAAATATAAAATAAAATTTAATGTGAGCTTACATAGGCTATAACCAGCGGACAATCAAGACGCTTCCAACAATACCTCATTTGTCAAATTATGACAAGCAGTTTAGAAGTAATGAGGGAACAGATGAACATATATACTCGTACATACATACATACATACCGGTCAAAATCATAACCCTCCTTTTAGCTTCGCCGTAGTCGGGTAAAAATAACAAGTTAGGGGAAAATATGCGTCACATCCACGCAAAACGACCATCGCTCAGCTGCTGCTACCACCATAAGCGAGACTTTCGTGTGTAACAATTACATAAATAATCTCCCATACAGTGTATATTTTACTGTCATTATAGAATTTTGGGACGAGCCACAACTGAACTTATTGGTACTGATCAAGATTCTTTGTGACAACCCCAACGGTTCTTTCACCCCTGAAAAGTAACTATATTCCATCGGTTTATGTAGTTAAATAAAGGTAAACAAATCCTATAAAGGGTTTTTATAGACGACATTTTCTTGTTTAAAAATTCGTTGTAACTTATAACCAATATTTATGATTTTTACGATAGTTTCCTCTTTTATTACTGTATGTTAAAACTTTATCATATATTCTTCGTAGATGTAACTGCTTGAACACAAATTGTTTTGTTAGATTTATAACATAATTATAATATTTTGTAATCTGTCTATTGTAAAGAGCCCAAAAAACTGGTCCTCTAAACGTCAACGAAATAAAACGTTGCTAAATTGAAGAGTGGACTTCTTAGCGGGAAAGTGAAGCGTCATGTTAACAGTTTTGTTTTATTTTCTAAAATTTGTGTTTAGCCGAATATTAATGTGTAATAGTGGTGGATTATTAACCATTAAGTGTTCGTGAACCTGCATTAATGTAGGCAAATGAAACAAAACAGTGCAACATCACTTTAAGTTCTCTCAAGAAGTCCGCGCGAGGTTTCAGTAAAGTGCCGCGTCTTTACTTAAACTCAAGGGGAGCGGGGCGGGATATCATCAATCATCTTTATCATGCATTGAGTGGAGTTCATTTCATAATTATTATAACTTTGTACTTGTTACCTAATTTTACATGACACTGGCTAAATGCACAAACCGTGCGAAGCCAAAAAGAAAAAAAAAAAAAAAAATTGAAGAGTACAACTGTGACGTAGCATGACAACTGAAATTACAGGTATTACGTTTAGTCGGTTACTTGACAGCTCTCTCGTCACGTGGTCTTTTTTATTTACCTTCATTTAACTACCTAAACTAACGGAGTATAGGCACTTTTTTGATCGACTTTCAAAGAATTACCTACTCAGATGTAAGAAAGAGAACGAGAAAAGAGAAAATGGCACACGGAAATATAGTCACTGCTTCGCGCAATGAACAATAAATAATCATTAGGGTAAATTAGTCGATCAGGAACGCTATCGATAATTTGTAGGCATCGGCGTAACTACAAATTATTGTCCAACCAATCAAATGTCGATACATTTGATTCAACTTCCGTCATTGTTCGAGCACTGTGTAAAGTGCAAATTACCAATAAAGACTGCCTCATACGTATCTATGCGTAAAAGTAACATAACATCACGCCTGTGATCCCGGAAGGGATAGGCAGAGATGTAGGTATCTATAGTACTCCCACATTTCGCCAGTTATGTTTAAGTCCCATGTAATAGGGGGCGAGGCTATTACAATCACTTGGGCACAAATCTAGACTCCGGGCTGCTACTGAGAAATTCCTGCCCAACCCGGGAATCGAACCCAGGACCTCAGGCTCAGCAGTAGCACTTGCGACCCGGACTTACGAGGCACAAGGCAGTTTTGTAAGAGTAGTGTCGGTCTAAAGTGTATAAGTAGAGAACAAGCGACCCGCCCCCGATTCGAACGGTTTTTACGACTTGACAAAACATAAAGATTTCTTTATTATATCTAAGTAAATAGTACTTAAAAGCCTGTAGGTACTACCTAAATGGCTAAGCATGATTCTCCGTTATGTCAAAAATACTGCAACATTAATTTTGAAATAAATATATGGAAAAGTTGTGGATTAATGTTAAGTGCTATGTTTGACGAAAATACGATTCCATAAAATTTTCTTGTTACAAAAAAAAACCAAAGTTACCTCCAAACCGAACAATAAACCGCTGGTATTCAAAAAATACTTCTAATTAGATAACGAAACTGCATATTAACTATAAAGCAGGTATTACGATTTTTTTTTAATTACCTTTATTTTCACCGTAAAGAGAAATAAACTAAAATATCGGTGCCTTGTAGTCTTCTCCCTGCCACCCTGTCTCGCTTGCTCGCGTGATCTCGGGAATAGTGCGCAAGCGAGATAAACAGTGAGGTGGCGCTGAGGTATTATAGAACCTTAATGTATTATACACAGAAACCTTCAGGAATATTTTTTTTAAATGATGTTGAAAACCGCATCAAAATCCGAAATCCCAAAGCACGAAATCCGTAGTATCAGCCAAAGTTACGGGCATTTCCCACCCCGGTTATAAGATTAGTTTGTGGCCCGAACTAAGAATGTATGACAACACGATTTGACAGGTGTCCTTACCCCCGGTGTATTTTTGTCTGTCCGAAAAAGTTAATTAATTGGAGTAGGGTTCACTCCGAAGTATCGAACTACTTTCGGACTGGCCCGTATCTTCGTTGACGGACTTAGAGAGTTCAATTTATAGTGATATGTAGGATAGATATAGAATATGTGTTACAGATTCTGCCACATGTCTTGCACGCTGTGACACATGTCTTGTTACTGTAATACTTTGGATTGGTCTACTCCGTTGTATATACGACGTTTGTAGTTCACTGTACTCTAGTATTTTGCCCTCAACGGTTATTGAGGAAATGTGGCGTTCTAGAGGTCTTAAACAGCCGTTTGTAGTTTATTTTGTTTATGGGCTTATTGTCTACAAACTTGTCTTGCTCAATAGATGCAAAACATCGTCTCTGTTGTTTATTAGAATTGCAAGTTTCTAGAACGACAAATTGTATACAAGATTAGGTAGGTCATGTAAATATGGAAGATTTATGATTAGTTATTAAACCATATTTTTTACTTGGAAGTGCAAATAAACTATTATAGTTGTTTTGATTTATGAGTCTTCATAAATGCATCTTAAGAAGCTTTTCTGAATAATTAGGCACCCCAGAAAAAATGCACATAACTTGAAGGAGGAAGGAACGGACGTTCTTGCTTTGCAGTTTGGCAGGTGTAATGTCATGTGATAATAAAACTGTAATATTATGGATTAAATAACCAAATAATAATAATAATAAGGACAGAAAGAAGACTATCTAAAGAAGAATGAAAGAAAATACGTTGATTAGCGTTAAAAAGAACAAATTGAGGTTATTTTCAGCAAATTTCACTCGGTTCCAAAATGCCTCATTATGCCTCTCTATCTTAAAATTATAAGTTCTGTCAAATAATCCAAGTTATACTACTCAAACTTCCCGGTTCACTCCTGGACTGGATAAGCAGCTTCCAAAAAGGAAATAAAACTCGCTGTCCGCCAGAAGTATTTCGGCCAGCAAGATGGATGATGCAGCCATATGTCGGCCGTCAAAGCTTCGCTGGTCGGTCGAATGCCCCTCACGTTTATGAAAGCTGGATATAGCATATTTTTGTTATTATCTTACAACGTTGTTTGAGGAAATCTTTTAAGAAAATATTCCGTAATAGAAAAGTATGAAAGAATAAACTTGACAGGTAAAAAAAATATTGTAGAGGTAATCTGGCTGTCGCGATGACGGGTTAACGCCGCCATTTCAAATGCCATAATATGTGAACCTCTTTTGTTTTATTTGTACCCGACAGCAAAGACAGGGTTATGTTTTTATCATTACCATAGAGCTGATTTTGTACATTTTTCTTGCGATCTGCAATCAACCTATCAATACTTACGACTGTACGGCCAGATTGCTGCAGCCCTTTTCAACAGCTAATTTCAAGTTTACTACCTATGAATAAAGGCTCGTACAGACTCACGCGATATTGCGGGCGCGACAGGCACCGACAAAGAAATTGTGCTACTAGTGTCGCGTCGCGCTCGCGATATCGCACTAGTCTGTACGAGCCTTAAAGAGACTTGAATTAGTTATTTAAACTAATATTATAAAGAGGTTTTTGTTTGTTAGTTTGTATATCGAGGGTAATCTCTGAAACTAGCAGTCGGATTTGAAAATATATTTTTGCATTTGATAGCTCCATTTCCGAGGAAGGTCTACGACCCTTAGGAACCGAGCAAAAAGAAAACCAGTCGGAAAGATCGCTAAGCGAAAACGAAGTAGCAGCGCGTGCGGGCGATGCAATGCGACGCAGTGGTTCGGACAAACAAACATTTCATGCGGACGAATTCGCGAGCAGAAGCTTGTACATTATAATGCAACGTTCTTCTGATTGGCTAATGCAATTACACACTTTAAATTAAGACCGGCCAAGTGCGTGTCGGACCACGCACAATGAAGGGTTCCGTAGCTTAAAATTGTAGTTGAAAAACATGTTACACAATTTTTCAACTGATAATGTAAGTTCTTAATGAGATAATGTAATTCATCATTAATTTAAAAAAAAACTTTTTTTTATGTGATAAAACTACAAATGAATGATTTTCGGACTTTTACGTTTACTAGTTACTGCTGTGGCAAGAAGCAAGGTCTCCAGTCTCCTTGCTTCTTGCTTGGTTCGCCGTATTTTTTTAGAGCTCCAAGGGACCGTAGACTTCACGCGTTCCTGAGAAAAAGGGTCTTGACAGACTGACAAATAGACAGACGGACAACGAAGTGATCCTATAAGGGTTCCGTTTTTTCCTTTTGAGGTACGGAACCCTAAAAATCGACTAAACCCTTAAAGAAAACGTATACCCGTGAACAATTTTTTATCTTTTAATCTTATATTTTAAATTGTTTTTTTTTTGTTTTTTACTTTGTTCTCACATATAGAAGCGACAAGAGTTAATGTGCCCAGGATTTTGTAATATCTTGATTTAAAAGAGTGTCCTTGGAGTTTTTTGCCTGTTCTTCTCCATAGAGATCTACATTTTGGAATGGGCAAATAGCACCACACACACACTGCACCACACTTTCTGACTAACTGACCGACTCTTTGACAATTCAAAAGTGCCTGTAAATGGTTTAATTGAAATAAATGCTTTGAGTTTGAATGTGTACCAGACTTAAACGTCCATTATAAATCGCGTTCCGTCTGCGTGACGATCACGACACGAACGACACGGTGTATAATTATGTCTGTATAATAGTGTATAATCTGTATGCGGTAGCCAGCAGCTGGAAAACGTGGCTAATGATGATTTAATACAGTGTGCACTGAACATTGAATGTCTAAGTGTTTATGTAAATGAAAAGCGATGTTTTGCAGACTTATTAGCTGTTGTTATTGTTCCTGATCGATTTGTTGGGTCTGTGGGGAATTTTATGTGATGTTTTTATTGATAGAATAAATTGTTAAAGCGCTTTAGCAAGCTTGAAGCAGCTGGAAGTTATTGGGGAAGTGAAGTGTGCTGTAGCTTGATGAGGCTTTCACTCTTTGTAGGACTATGTATTGATAGTGTAATTAGTACGCCCCTAATTTGTTTCGCTCCTACTTATGATTTCGTTTTGTTGGTTAATTTCGTGTAAGTATATATATATATTTGTTTTTTTCATATTTTTGTTTATTTTAAAAGCCGAATAAAAAAAATAAAAAAATTTCGTCATTTTTAGTTTTAACTAAAAACTGGAATATTTGTTTGTAATAAGTAGGTAGTTAATATTTAGATTTTTCTTACATGCACTAGAATTTGACCAAGGTTTTGAGATGTTTTCCCTTTGACACCACACCCGTATGCTCGTATCAATATGCCAGGCCTTACACGTATTAGTCCATATCTTCAAAAGTAGTGAACCGATTTTGATGAAACTTACACTGTTCCCTAAGTTAAAGTAAATATAAGCCAACTAAAAAAAAATGGTTATAATCCGATGTATAGTTTCGGGAAACTATACATCGGATTTACATCGGCCGGGCCGGGTCGGGGTTTTTACATCGGGTTTGGGTTTTTTTTCACATTTGCGCGGACAAACTTACATACTTACACCTATAAAAAAATTGATAATTGTTTGGAAGCCTTAATAGATTATCATAATTCATAAGTGAATATATTGCAGTTACAATAATACGACATACCTACATACGTATCGAATTGATAACCTCGCTTCTTTTTTAAGTTGGCAAAAAACTTTTGATTGAATGGACTCAACGCGCCTAAAAAGTTTTCATTTAAATTTTTTATTTCTCTTTGTTCCGGCTAATCTCCGAAACGGCTGGACCGATTTTGGCGGTACTTTCACTGGCAGATAGCTAATGTTATACGGAGTAACTAAGGCTACTTTTATTTTAGAAACAGCCACGCGGGCGAAGCCGCGGGCAGCAGCTAGTAGATACAATGTTAGTTTATTCATTGCGGTCATGTAAACCGATCGGACTCTAATACCGATTAACTATAAAACCACAGAGTAGCAAGGCTTCATATTAAACCAACATTAGTTATACAGTATACCTACCCACATACATCTAGGAAATTATCTATTGTTTAAACTATAAATCATGGGTATCTATTTACATAGTATGTAAAAGTATGTTTCCTATTTATTCAATAGCTGAACACTGTATTTTGTTCAGAGATTTATTTAAATGACAACGGATAATATTGTTCTGTTTTTATTGATGTTCACAAGTTTGTAAAAACATGGCCACGTGTAGATGGCATAAAATAACATGTTAAATAGGACATTATATACTGTAACTAAACTGCTGCAGGCTTTATTAAATACGGTTGACAATGTTTGTGGGTTTATCAGTCGGTTCTAAAACAATATCACGTCAAAAATAATGATAAATTAAATGTATTTGTGTAAGTACGTTTATAAAAGACTTTTACACCACATTTGCTAAAAAAATGCATTTACGAAGCCTGTATACATTGTTCGAAAGTTAAAAATTACGCACCATACAACGGAATGTGCGGTAAAATAGGTACCTACTCTCACCTATGTACATGTTTTACCGCATCCTCCGTTGTATAGCGCCGTGCGTATCCTTTACGGATTTTTTAATCTCCATAAAAAAAATATAAGTATTCCACCAAGGAGTTTCACGTTACGAGAATAAATAAGCTTAATGATCGAACCTCCTTGGAACTGCTTTTGCTCAATACGTTTATCTCACTTTGTTATTAAAGAGAGACGAAAGATGTGGTACAAATTTTCACCACGCGCACGTGGGGCGCCATTAGCAAATTCGCGCAATTTTCATATTATAAATGTCAAAAATTGTTGCGACTTTCCGACTGATAATAATAAACAAAATAATATGAGTTCAAGCGATGATCAGATATTAATATGGAATCTACTCCACCTGATATCTTGAATGAGGAGCAAATTGCAGAAAATGGTATCTTGCCGCCAAAATCGCGACAGCGCTATTTAATGATTTACAATGATGGAAGACTCGGAAGAAATACTCAATCATACTCTGAAAATGTGTTGAAAAACGTTGTATGACACACGTGCGGATATTGGTATATACAAACTCGTGACTATGGTAAGCCGTCGACTTCGTCTCGGGCTTACATTCATCACTCGTTTGTAAAAACCATCTTACCGCACTAGTATCATAAATAACTATTACAAGTCAATAATATTTTAAAAACTATACTTGGTGTTTCCTAGCCGACTACTCTGATAAGGAACACCGAAAAAAAGTCAGAGCACCATTGTGGACTAAGTGCGGAAACCAAACCCGCTAACATAGAACGCTTAGCCAAAGTACGTGCTAAGTAGCATTTATACATCTCTGTCAAATCCTATTGGAAGCCATTGTAAAGATTATTTTCGCAATAAAGAAAAGAAACCAATTCGGAGAGTCTACAACTCCACACCATTTTACCATTTCTATGTCACTATGAGTAAGAATTTTCGGTCCATTGCCTCTCATATCTTCGCAGCATCCAGCCATTTTGTGTTTATTTTCCACTTTCCGTTATGCACTATTCTGAGAAAAAGCGTGTGAAGCGGAGATAACGTGATAATAACGAGAATCGTTTCTTTATTGTTTATTAATTACGGTGTATCGAGATGGAAATCTTCTAATAGTAAAAGTAGGGCGTTCAGTATATGACCTTGAAGGGATAACTTGCGACTATTTTTTTTTCAAGAAATTGTTGTAATAGTCTCATTGCCAAGATTAAGAAGTAGTAAATTGTTGTATATGACGGCGCAGGATAGCCTTTATCAGAAGTGATCATCGTATTAGTGGTTCAGGAGCTTCAATATCATCAGGGTTGTGCTGGAATTGGCCCGAATATAGCAGTGCGACAGCGGCTCCCTTCACATCTTCTTCTTTTGTCATCGGTGACAGCCGCCACGTAACCATCTATGCGACGCTCTGCTAGAGAATCCGACCTTTTCGGTGATTCCAGTAACTTCGCAACAAAAATAGACGGCGCCACTTGCTGCGCCGTCATTTACAATAGCAGCTGATTCGGTAAACATTACTTCATATGTACCTAGTTATTGACGATGACATCATTGAGTTTTTTTACCGATGAAATATTGATGTTTGGATCCAATTGAAAATGTTCGAAACTCTGTAAGTCATCATCATATTCCTGCCTTTGTTCCATGTGACTTGGGGTCGGGACAACATGTTTATTCTTTCCATTCTCCCCTGTCAACTATCACGCTATCATTCACTCCCTTCTCTTTCCTGTAAGTATCTGTTGTCAAAACAATAGATTTTACAAACAGCTAAAATATTTTGAAAAGTTGCGTGTATTCTGGGATCAATTGTACGGGCCTCCCAAAAATTAAGATAGCGCTAAACGATGAATACCAACAATGATCCCAATTTCGTCTACCGTTCCATGTACGCTTCTGATTAAAACACTAGCTGTCCAGCAAATTCATCACCTCAACATGACCTCGCATTACTAATTGACACCGCGTCCACGCCGCTATACAAAACAGATATCATATTGAAACACGTGTCTGTAAACAGATGCGTGTGCGTCGGAATTCCAAATAAGCCGCAAGGCCGGAGATCGGAGATAAGCGGTGTAACCGACCAGACAATAGTTGGTACCCATAGGATGAGTGCAGCATATACCTACACAGACCAAGGTCCTTCAAAAGTACCTTCAAAGCATATAGAGTGTATCATACAGGAGAACCCTATAAGAAAAGGTTTATATTTGAATGTCACTGGAAATCTTGACTCCCAACTTGGGATCGAAGATCATCTTGGCCAAAAAAATTGAAATGAAGAGTGTAACATAATTGACAATGGGATCATAAATAAGCCGCAAGGTCGATCAGAGGAGATAAGAAGTGTAAATAACGCTAATTATGTCCAGACAACAGTTGTAGAGAGTCACACCATTTACGGACCAGAGCCCTTTAAAAGTGCGCTTAGACAACCCAGGTTTTTGGCAAACCGGAGAGTTCTTCCTACCCTGAAAATAACCATCTTAAAATGACTTCTATTTCGTTGTCCGTTCGGTCTGATTCACTGTCTGTTAAACAGGAGGAGACATCTGCTGGCTGAGCACGGGCGTGCCAAGACGTTTGTGACAAGACATGATAAATTATGTCATGTCAATTTGTACTAGCATTTTATGACAAAACAGTTTTATCGCCCAAACTGTGATAAAATGTGTGACTCAAGTCATGTCACAGTAGGCCGTGCTCGCCCCGCTGGAGAAAATACGAAATGAGTCATACTCTGTGAACACTACGTAATTAGTGCAAAAGACCTTGGCTACAATTTCAGAACAAAAGAAGAGTATTGACACGATGCACGATGGATTCCCAAAGAAGCCGCAGCAGGCCAAAGATTTCAGATAAGATCTATGTGCGATATTAATTACAATACGACCAGACGACTGTTGCTGCGTAGGGCCTGAACAAGATACTATATGGGGTTACATAGGGTTGTTTTAAACGTCCACTGCTGACACTGGGGCGTCCCTAAGTAGTCCTATACGTGGGGAAGTGAAACGCGATCATGTTTTTGCGATTCTCTGATGCTAATTAGTGTTAGTGCGAAATAATGCAATTTAGTAATATGCTACTAACCAAGGAGATTTAGCACGTGGTAATTAGATACCACGTGATAAGTCTAGACAGGACCAAAACTTATGCCGAAGTATTAGTACTTCAGCCTTAGTTTTGGTCCTGTCTAGACTATCACTCCTAAAGGCCAAAATAGTTTAGTAGACATTGTTACCTAGAAAGGAACAATGGTTATTTGGTAACGTACTTTCTTATTGTCCTTTCAAATCCTTTTGAGACAGACATCTGTAAACAGATACTTACCGTAATTGGGAACATAATGACTTCATTAACAAGTTATGTAAGCATAATTATGACTCATTTAAATGGTTCAGACGAATTGCATTGTTGTAGTACTACTGTACAGCGCCAGAATATAACTGTTACATGCCAAACAATTTAAACGCTTTATTGAGATTATGCCGTCGATTTGCCAGGGTATTATTTGTCAGAGTAATAAGTGTATTTGTAACAAACACTCAATATATTTAATTCTCTATAACACAGTATCTGTTGGAGTTAACTACTGTTCAGGGGTAAAGTTGCTTTCTCGTAAGACATTGGTGGTAATTTAGTAAACTTCTTAACCGAAAATAATATAACTTTCGTCTAAAAACAGAACATGAGATACATTACACATTTTGACAATAAAACTTAACGTCCCTATTTGGGAAAAATAAAGAGCTTGGCCCCATAAGGGCAGTTTCTATTATTTGATAACATAAAAATGAATAGACAGTCATCAAATATAAGTGCCTCGGTAATAGAAAGATGTTAGCCAATTACTTTTTTTATGAGATCAGGTTTACGGCTGTGGGCCAAATATAGTTTACAATATTAGTGGAACTTATTTGATGAGAATGGAAGAAACGTGTAGTCAAACCCTCGATGGAGATGAGAGACGAAGAAAAAGATCGTTAAACATTTATTAACGAGAAAGTGACAAGAAATAATAGAATACTTCTATTACAAAATTAGTAAGACCGGATCAATGAAATATAAATATTTGGCTAGGCCTAAGGTATTTCTACCTTCTAAGATGATAAATATTGGAGGGCTGTAGAACTTGGATATAATACTGTTATAGGTACCCAGTTTACCCAGGGTTACAGGGGGCAAACCACAAGATAATAAACTAAGCGGCTAGGCGATAGTTACTTGGGATATCATGTTGAAAGGACTAGATCAATTTCTGTGACCAAAGCGGAGTAACAGACGATATAACATAGGTAACGTTCATACATAACCAACATGCTTTTGTCATTCAAGTTAAATCTCGCGTAAAACCAATGTAGAAAAATATTTTATTATCTTTAATAAAGAGTACTTTGGCAACTGATAGACAAAAATTTGGCGTAAATGTATTAATATTATGATAGTGAAATGCGTACCTTTTAGGAGGGGATGGAGAGGGAAAGAAAGGCCAAATAAAATATGGATGGATTGTGTGAGGATTGATATGAAAGAGAATGGAATGAATTATAGCGTGACTCTTGATAGGGGACAATGGAATAGAAGAAACGTATTGCGCCGACACCAAGTAACATGGGACAAAGGCAGAAAGATCATGATGAAGCATAACAACCAATATGTCGATGAGGTTACTAGCCTCTTGCCTAGTAACACTAATAAGGTAATTTTCAAGTTCCTTCAGTCTGTTAAATCTTATTCGTGCGAGGATATTATGTTTCTGATCCAATTTATATTTCCTCCACCATATTCTTATGGAAATGTATAGATTTATTTTATTAAGAATGGTGTGGTTTTCTATGGGTGTATAAAAGGACTGATATGTGATCACGTTGGTCGTTATGTCAATTTCAATTTAAGGTGCGTGCAGACTAGGTTGATGATTTTGATGAAAAACAAGACATTCAAATCAAGACTATATATTTTTGTGAAATGGAATCATTACGATTATCGATAAAACTGAACGATTAATTTAAGCTGTGACATGGTTTTAACTTTTAATATACAATTATTCATTCAGTTATTTCTTCAGGTGTTATTACTCTTTTACTTTACTTGCATGAACGTATCTATTTCTATTTTTTATATCTGCTTCGCTATTACGAAAGTTTATCAAACATACACTCAACAAAAAGCTAACAAATTGTAATCAAAGGCACGCGTGCGTGTAATTCGAGTGACAGATTAAACACATAGCGTAGTGTCAGTTTTTATCTCACACGCTGTTGGAACAAGAAACTAATACTGCGCTACCAGGAATAAATAAATATATATACATACATCACGCAGTAAGTATATGTATAATATAGAAGAGGTAGGAAGAGAAATATACTCTCTGGAAGTCGTATAGGTCTCGGAGGAAAGACTGTTGCCATAAAGTTGGCAGAATGTCAATTAAAACTCCAGAGGGCTAATTGCGTAACACACTATCAGTAGGAATCGGTTTCAATTTGACAGTTCAACAACATTCATTGCGTTATTTACGTTGTTGAGCAGACAATTGTTTCTAACTTATGAAGCAATGGATTAGCAATATACTTCAAAATCATTCCGATTCCGAAACAAACTGTGTTACGCAATTACGCTACAGGTCTTTTTCGTATCCGAAAACGCGTATCTGTTTGATCTTATACTTTTAAGAACAAACAAATTGAGCCAGCAAATCTTTTGGCTATGCTATAACTCATTATTTTTATCTTCATAATGGACAATAGTAACGTTCCAAAGAATGAATCATGCACCAGTTAGAGCAATATTCAAGTTAAGTAGGCACTACCCGATAATAATCGTATTATTATTTTGATTTAAGTAAATAATCTTAGCAACATCATTAGCCATTGCTGGTCATAATTTGTCAAGTTTCCCCTCTAGTGACCGCTAAAACAACTTAATCGTAATTTATAAATAATTGAAGTTTCAGAACATTGACTCAATTACTTGAGACAGTTCATGTCGGCTTAGTGGACAAGCACCATTAATCTGTATAAAAGAAATTAAATGGCAAATTGCACTCATTTGGAAAAATTGCGTTTAATATTACAGACAGTGACAAATTAAGTGCTGGTTCGCGACATGTGGATAATGTGGGAGTGACTAGAAATGTGATGAAAGATAGAAATGTATATTTTTCTGTGTTAGTACAATTAATAATTTTATTATTGATAACTATTCGCCGGTCTATTCCGTAAAACTTAGGTGATTAGGTGAAGTGTCATCAGTTGGAATGACAGCTTACTTTACCTAAGTTTTCACGGTAGTATTTTTACAGAATAGCACTACCTAGTCTATGCGTAGTGATGGGCCAAGTACATCGTATAGAACTCAAAGCTCACGTTTTTAGGGTTCCTTCCGTACCTCAAAAGGCACGGGACAAATTAACAAATTAAAAAAAAGTTTTACAGTCTGTACCATGTGACCCATTAAATGAAAGGGCTTACTGTCTCAAATATATTTGTTTATAGTTTCAAAATAAATCATTTATAGTTATTTAAGAAAATAGATTAAAGTTTACCCTTATCTCCCAAACTACTGAGCCGTGTACTTATAGATTACGGGAAAACCTATAGGAAGTCTTAAAATAACATAGTAAATATCTCTCAATAGTGTGTACAAAATTACATTTGCAGTTGGAATGTACCGGAGAACATGTTGTTTTTCAACTACAAAGTTAAGTTTGTTCTTAATTACGGAACCCTTCATTGTGCGTGCTTCTATAAGCACTTGGCCGTTTTTTTTTTAAGTTAAATCAAAACATAATTGACGACCACAAGAATAATGAATTAATGATCTTGTTTTATTATTTTTCGTGGTTTCGCAGAATCATCCGTGACCACAAAAACACGTTAAAAAAAATAGCATAACAAAAGATTCACTATTTTATAGTTAACATTAACCTTGATTTTATGAGTGATTACAAAATTTTATCGATTTCTACTATTTTCAACGTTACTGCGAATGACGTAATTAGCACAAATTCTTTCGAAAAAACGAGTAGCCGACGCAAATGTAGAATGTTTTATTGATCGGGGCAATAGAACGGCTTTTTATGACCCATATTAGAATAATATTGATTTAAAAATACCTATTGTCTATATAGATACAACTGGCGGGTTTCGACCGGTGGGTGTTTTCAAATTATATGGACGATTGTATTGTAAATTGTGATACTTTATTGATTCTTACTTAAATAGGACTAGTGGTCATTTTGTGGTTAGTTTTACACATGATGGGTGGGATAAGGGTGTTTTAAAACTTATGGCTGGACGAGATTTTGTTTCTACTGCTTGCTAAGAGTCCAGGGGTTATAAAGGGGCGGTGAATGTGCAAGTATCTCCCGGCCCCCCGACTCATGGTACTAGAAAGAACAGGGTTTTAGTCGGTAGGAGTCGGACATAACCATCCGTTCTTCCCAGACGGAGGGTATCCATGAGGATTTCCCCACGGATAAAGGGGTTTTTAAGGGGAAAGTTTGTAAAAGTACAATATTTTTTTGAAAATCAACGCAAAAGTGTTGCAGCTCGCGATATTGTTGAAATTTCATTTTTATCAATTATCGACGAAATCATGGCTTTAATTAATCAATCAGCATAGGTAACAGTGACTCATTAGAAAAATGTCTTGTTTTTCGTCAACACAATGACATTGTACGGATCGTTACGTAACTGATGTATTCGTCTACTGTTTGATGTATTGTTCTACTTTGCTAGTAAATAAGTACTGTTTTTGATGTATTGGATTATTATACTAATAAATACTTTTTGTTTGTTTCAGGTATGTACCAACCAGCGGTGGTCGGAAAGTGACCGGGCTTGGGTTACTAGAACACAGTCTGTTACCATGTATTAATTTAAAGGTGGTTGAGTATGATAGGTTTCTTTTGAAGAGTTTAGGGTTACTTTTTAAGAAATGCAAAAAGAGTGTTCTCATTGTGGATACAGTGAAATGTTTCTAGAAGAGTAAAGAATTCTTGTACCTTTTTATTTAATAGCTGACCCGACAGCCCCGTCTCGTAGAATTTCAATAAAAAAGCACTTTCAGTTTTCCTCAAATTTTCCAATTTTTCTGAGAACTTTTGCATTTTTTCCTTCCCTAAAAACCTTATGCGGACTATTAACAGTCCTTGAGACCGTATTTCGACCATGGCAGCTAATCTCAACGGAGACTAGCCTTAGTAGCAGGAAATATTATACTGCATAAGTGTGTGCGCAGACACAGGAGAACTCTCTCTACCCTCACTCTCATAGACTCATAGTCCGATGGAAGGACACGCAATCCGACACGACCTGAGAGAGATCAGGCGCAAGATGAACGGCTTAACGTGCTTTCCGAGGTACGGGGGATCACACCGCCAACTTCAAAACTCCGGGCTGTTACGGAGATATTCCTCATGGAAAAACCCAATACTTAACACTTTGGCTGACCTAGGAATCGAGCCCAGGAGTCCACGCTTTGCAGGAGCGCTTGCGACCACGAGACCAACAGGGCAGTTTTGGACCATTAAGATTTTTTTAAGGCATAATAGTTTTCGACTTTTGAAGAAAAATGAAAAAATAATACCCCTCCTACCCCTCCCTATCTATCTCCTATCTCCGAAGTTTGCATAGAGAAAAATCTGAAATTATTCTATGTGATAGAAGTTTATGTAAAGATTACAGGAAAAATAAAACGATGTCTCTAAATAGCACAGATTTTCAGAAATCATCAACATCGTTTTTTTTTTTTTTTGTCGGGTTTAGATATCGATACCTATCACTTCTCCGTCTTCATTTTTAAGTGCCGCAGCGTCATGCTGAGATAGGGGCCTTTTGGCCTCGTACAGTACTATCCGTTTTTATTTTAATTTTTGCTGTTTTTTTTGTTTTTTTTTTTTGTTTTTTATGTTTCTATGAGTGTGTTTTATTTTAATTTGTGATCTGTGTGTGTACCAATAAATTATTTTTCTTTCTTTGTTTATTTTCTGCGGAGTTTCTCTAGCTAATTTAATTTAACGCTGTATATAAACTAAGAATAAGATATCCAGTAGCAATAATAAACACTGCGGTGTTTCTAAAAGTTATTTCCAAATCCGTACTAATGAACAATTTGTAATGTTGTCTTGTTTTAAAAATATGAAACGTTGAAAAGACAAACTAACCCAGATTTCTTCTTGATAAAAAAACTCAACATGCTCGTAACACATAATCACCTTATATATCTTAATACACATACATATGTATGTACTCAGGTGATAAACACTCCATTTCCATTACCTACATAGATAGCGTCTGCTTAAGATTAGGGCTGCCAACAATGCAACTCTTTTGCAACAATTAAATAAAAAAAATAAAAAACAGGCCAATTGCGTGTCGGACCACGCACAATGAAGGGTTCCGGAGTTGGGATGAATTTATCCCAAAAACAAGCAGTTGAAAAACATGTTTGTACTTCTAGTCTCTGAGCTAAGCTGGGGACAGACACACATAGACAGACGGACATGGCGAAACTATAAGGGTTCCTTGTTGACTACGGAACCCTAAAAAGAATGGGTTTTTCTGTTTGTAGTTGTACGTATGTATTTGTCCTGTATCATGTAAAGGGTCGAACAGATGCGAGCGCGACAGGTACTTACCGACAAAGAAACTGTGCTAGTGTCGCGTCGCCCGTCGCGCCCGCAATATCGCATTAGTCTGTACGAGCCTTAAGAGTGTTAACTTTTTTTATTATAAATTAATAAATTAAGAAAATACTACCTGAAACCTATTAGGCAAAAAATTCATGCACTCAAATACATAACAACCCCGCTTTTTACAAAGAAATCTCGGGGTTGACCACGATAGGGGAAATTAATTGCTTCCGGTTTTACAAAATCTATTCTCTGCGTAAATATATCTAAAGAAAGCCTTTTTAGGGTTCCGTACCCAAAGGGTAAAACAGGAACCCTATTACTAAGGCTCCGCCGTCTGTCTGTCTGCCTCTTTCCGTCTGTCACCTGGCTGTATCTCATGAAACGTGATAGTTAGACAGTTGAAATTTTCACAGATGATGTATTTCTGTTGCCGATATAACAAAAAATACTAAAAAACAGAATAAAATAAATATTTAAGGGGGCTCCCATACAACAAACGTGATTTTTTTGCTCGTTTTTGCTCGATATTGATAACGGCAACAGGTAGACGCTTGAAATATTCACAGAATATTTAGTTATGTATTCACTTTAAAAATAAATAATTCAATTAAAATAAAACAAATATTTAAGGGCATCCCATAGAACAAACGTGATTTTTTTGCCGTTTTTATAGATAATGGTAAGGAACCCTTCGTGCGCGATTCCGACTCGCACTTTGCCGGTTTTTGTGATCTTAGATCCCAATTATTATTAAACCTTTATTATTAGACCACAGTGATCTAAACAGTGTTATTAAAGAAATCCTAAATCCAATGTTAGTATCCTAATCATAATGCTTGTAAAAACCGGAGTGCTTGGAATGCTTGGCAAAGATACCTTTGATTCCTAAATCTCATCTCATCTCTTTCAGTCTCTCAAAAAAATGTTTGAATGTAAAAAATAAAGGCAAATATTAGAGGTTTGATTTGGTTTGACTTTGTGCTCCTAAAAATATTATTGAACACTAATATAATGAACTCTTTTTGTGAACCTCTAATAATTCATGTTTTGGGGCCTTAAAAATACTAAATAGCGAAGTAACTGCGACCAACTTGGATGTAGCGATAACCTAACCTAGCCTGGCTAAAATATTTGGTCTGATTTCTACGACCACTATGAAAAAAGGCCAGAAAATAAGAGGCTCAATTATTTCTACAACGTGCCGCTTTAGTGGCGACATTAATTTAATACACCTATACGGTTCCGCGTTTACTTTTTATGAAGATATTTTATTTAATATAATTAAACGTTATCATTTATTGATGCATTAACAATTTTGTAAAATAGCATTTTGGACACACCTGTACTAAAAGAACGCACTAGAAGCACAGAGGTCATTTGCCGGGGTCACGGATCATAACATCGCATCAATGAAATTAAATCGAATAACGTGTATATAGTAGACGAATTAAAGGAAAGAGAGAGCTTGATAATTAAGTTTGTTTGAAAATTTTAATTTTTCAATGTAGGTACGAATTATTTTATCTTATTATATTTTTTATGATTACTGGCCACTAGCCCTACCCGTGTGTTAAATTAATGTTGCCATTCGGCACGTTGTATATTATTATAGTGGCGTGTACTAGCTAAAATTTATATAGCAAATAATTAAATTTAATGTTTTGTGTTGCGTAATGTAAATTAGTTTACATACTAGTATAGAATCACGTTTTTCTAACTAAACAGACAGCTGTGCTGCTGGGGAGTTTGTTGCCGCCACTTCTTCCCAGAAGCAATAGGAAGTGGTGAAGAGCGGGCGTTTTTGGGAAACTGTCGTATGTAATTTTTGACGTTCGAAAAGTGCTGATTCCCAGCCTAGTTTCAATAAACGACTTTTGATTTTGATTTAATAAAGTGTCCAACATGAGAAGGTCAATAAGTTTTTAGAGGATTAGTTAGGTAAGTATTTCCCAAAAATAAATGTTCAAAATCAAAATATTTTATTTCACATAAATCTACAAGGGCACTTATGAAACGTCAGAAGCTAGGTGCACGGTTCCTATTGGTCGTTTCCTATGGAGAATAGCCGGCAAGAAACTCCACGGTTACTCTTTTAAAAATAATGGGCTTTTACAATATTTTCAAGTTACATTGTTAATAGGTATGGGAGGATAGTGTAGCCCCGTCAACAAGTACCAAGTACTTAACAAAATAGACAATGGATTACAAAGCTACAGTCTATTAAGGCTTCAACGTTCTCTCACATTCACAAATTAAAAAAGAATCTACATATATAAAATATTACTAAAATAATAAAAATAAAAACCTATTTAAACCAAATGACAAGATTGTCTTTACAACTGTAACAAATCTGAATTAATATTCTGTACACAAGTCGCAAATAAATAATGATATAAATAATAAAAAATGTTGCCATCCCTACAGACTTACTCATACATAGGCAAGCGAGTGCCTTCTCCACAATGGAGGGCGACAAAGTGCAGATTAAGCACTTTTCTTTCGTAAAGACTGGAGCCACAATAGGGTTACGGGGATCGGCAGTAATCGATTAAAAATACCTCTCGATTGTAGTAGGTGTTCACTCTTTATGTGGGCATTATCTGTACATATTATTTTAAAATAATTCAAGTCACGTTTCGTGTCTGCTGTGTGATCGCGTTGTTCTTCCAAAATACCCAACGGATTTTGATGCAGTGATCACAATCATTTAGTTAGAGAATGTATTCAGGGAGGTTAAGAGCTCGTGGTTAAGTAGGTAATATACTTTAAGACTGGTTTAATATGAGGTATGGAGGGGCTCGTGGCTAAATGATAACAGCAGCATGGGTCGCTCTTCAAGGTTAAGCAACGCTTACCGAGGTCGGTTCGTGGATGGGTGACCATCTTTACATACCGAGACTCCTCCGTGCCTCGGAAAGCACGTTAAACCGTTGGTCCCGACTGTCATTCGTGGATCTGTGACAGTCGTCACGGGTTGTCAGAAAGTCCGAAAGTCTGACAACCAGTGGGTAACGTATTACCCAGTAACTGGGTTGTAGAGATCAGATAGGTAGTTGCTCCATGTAAAATAATGTAACTTATTATTCAGCTGCATCCGGTTAGACTGGAAGCCGACCCCAGCATAGTTGGGAAAAGGCTGCGTAAACGAAAGCAGCGTAAAGGAAAGTTTGCGTAAACGGCAACTCATCATCTGCCGATGATGAGTTGCCGTTTACGCAGACTTTCAACGTTAATTGATTCGTTTTGCATAATACAGGGTAAATTAGCTAGGGAAACTCTGCAGATGTGATGGGTATCGCTAAGTACTTATGTATAAACATAAGAAAAAAAAAACAAATTGATGGTTTTTTTTTTAAACAACTGCCGCTGGTAGTTTTTGTACTTGTTTTATTTTGTTCTGTTATTTATTTAATTCGGAAATATATTTACATAATATATACGCTAACAGAATATAATAATATGTACATTATATAAAAAAGGAGGGGACAGAATCATAGGGCATCAAAAAATTCGTCCGCATCGCTGTCAACTGGAAAAGTGCCCAAAAGGCTGGCAGCATTGCCACGTTGTATGGCGATGCTGATTCTTTGCCCGAAAAATAGACCAGCCCTCTGGTCACGTGAAGAGTCGACCAACCGCTTGGCGATATCCTGAAAAACCAAGTGGGCACTTGGACCCCATGGCCCTAGTGTTGCAACCCCAAACGGCTCGAACATATAACACCCAATTATTTCGTTTAGATCGGTGCGCATCACGTCTGTGAAGTTTAAAAAAAAAACATTTTTAAACTGATATTTCAAGTGACTACACTAATACTTACACTAATTGCGGTCGATGACTGCATAAACGGGAAGTAAGAATCACATTTTTTTTGACGTGACAACGTCTTATAATTCGATGGAGCCGGCTGCACGCACGAAAAAAGCTTGACGCATGCGGCGTTACCCCTCATGCGGCGTTACCTCGCTCTGAGGCGTTCCATTTAAGGCTTATGACGTTATCACATTCAACTATCGTCAGTAAACCGACTTTACAGACAACCAATTTTTTTGTTTTTGTTTATACTTCTTATTAGATACTTTTGCAAAGCGAAGGGGGCCTACAACGGTCCACTAGCGCCACTCCTTAAAAAAATATTATCTCGTGACTGAGAAGGAATTATGAATAACGGCTAGTAGGGACCCTCGGTAAGTGTGTCTAGAACTTTCTAATACCTTTTATAAAGTTTCATATTGAGACTACGAAGCAACAAAATACGATCTAAAGAAAAGCGGCCACTTTCCTCTAGGTTGTATTTTGTTGCTTGCAGTGGATCGTTGTACGCCCTCTTAAATAAACATTACACATGGAAACAAAAAAATAAAACTATTTTTAAACCAATTTTGTTAAACAACATCAAAATTATTTAAAATCTCCAAATCGATTTGAACCCACCTTCGCAAAACAACATATTTTCCTCAAGCAAAAAGGTAATTAACTAAAAATAGCCTTTACTTAAATCTATACATTAAAATATCCGGTGCCTCATTGTAATTAAGGCTCCAATTAAAAAGTTGGTGTAAGTTTTTGCTCCGATACCCGTAACAGTGTATCAGTAGCCCTTTGAGTTGTGAGGAGAGTTTGTGGTGGTGTCCAGAAGGGACTAGAAAAATCTTAATTTGAGGACACGGTAAGACGGTCTAGTGGTTGGTAAGCGCTACTGCTGAGCACGGGGTCCTGGGTTCAATTCCCAGGTCGAGCAAAGTGTTATTGGGTTTTCCATCTGGAATTTCTCAGTAGCAACCAGGAGTCTGGATTTGTGTCTGGTTACTAGGAATAGGCTCGGCCTCTTTTACATGGGACTTAAAGATAACTGGCGCAATGTGGGTGTACTATAGGTACAACTCTGCCTAGCCTTTTGGGGAGTACAGTCTTGATGTTATGTTTGAAAACACGTATGAAATCCACTCCTATTAAATCCACATTGGACCTCTATTACTTTAGGGTTAACCATAATTGGCAAATGTTCGTGTTCTCTTAGTACACCTCTGCTTAATCTCTGATAATCACTCAGTCATCAAATAAACGGTATGACCGACATTCCGAATCTGAGTGTCAAATCTCAGTCACTACCGATAATAATATTTTGGGTGGGAAATTATCAAATAACTTCTCCCGCTCTGGGCGGAGCGGGAGGGCGTGTCAGGCTTTTACTGACTAAAACCCGCCCGTGTTCCTTCCGTTGCCTGTGTGCCAGGGCCACGATATCCCTTTCGGACAAACTTGCAAGGCTGGCAGCAATCGAACAGCCTAGCATGTTCTCAACTATGATATGGTCGGGTTCCAGTCTAACCGGATGCAGCTGAGTACCAGTATTACATGTTCCGACTGCCTATCTGACCTCCACCACGATACCCCTTGGCAAGACTGGTTGTCAGACTTTTGGGCTTCGGACTACCCGTAACGACTGTCAAAGATCTACGAAGCTCAGCCGGGACCAACTGCTTAACGTGCTTTCCGAGGCACGGAGGGGTTATGTAACGGATGGTCACCCATCCACGGACTGACCTCGGCAAGAGTTGCTTAACCTTGAAGATCGAACCGTGCGGCTGTTATTAGCCATTTAGCCACGAGCCCCTCCATTTCTCATATTAACACAGTCTAAAAGTCCTCAGCTCTCGAAACTAATCATGGTGACCCTACCCCACCTTCTATCCGGGAAAATATTCAGCAAAAACATGAAAGGAACTTAAATTGGAACACAACTTTAGCCGAGAAACTTAAAAGAGGTTTTGCTTGAAATTGATACAGGGTAGTCCAAATTTAATTACGACTTTTATAAGTGTAGTTTAGAAATTTCCAGTCGGAAAAATAAATTATTGAGCAAATACTACGTTAATTTGTCGTGTAATAACCAAGAAATCAAAGAATTACATAATATGTGATTTAAATTTAAACACAGGCAATTTAAGTTGACAGTCTATTTATTAAGCAATAATTTCCCGTTTTTTACATGTCAATAATAGGACTGATTTATTCTAGTGGTATCAATGGATTAAAATTATTTTTAACTAGCTGCGCCCCGCGGTTTCACCCGCGTAAGCCTTGATCCCGTGGGAATATCGGAATTAAAAGTAGCCTATGTCTCAATCCAGGGTGTCAGCTACCTCCATACAAAATATTATCAAAATTAGTCCAGCCGTTAGAGCGTGAAGAAGTAACAAACATACACACACAGACACACTCACAAAATTTTCGCCTTTATAATGTTAGTGTGATGATATTTAATTCTGTGTTGTTTTTTGGCTGTGAAGCTGTCAGTCGTCCATTCGTCATTCGACACGCAGATGCAAAAATATGAAACTACCTAGTAACGAGTAAAACGTAGCTTTTTTCAGCGATACTGTAAAAGTTCTGTACTTTTTAACAAGCTTTTATTTTTATACTAGCTGCGCCCCGCAGTTTCACCCGCGTAAGTCGCGTAGTGTGATACGCAGAAAAGGTTTCTATGTAGTACAAAAACAAAATAGGTTGGTATTTTGTATTTTTGATCCTGAAGATAATCCTCAGATCAGACTTGTATGAAATAACAAGACGCTTATATTAGGTACACCAGAAAGATACATAAAAATACACCGCACCGTCCATAATAAGTAAGACAGTAGCAACTTAAAAGTATATTATTTTATTATTAAACTATAAAACTATGTATATATTCAGTCCGGAATAATGTTAATTACACAGATTTTTATGCTCTTTTTCCGAGCAGGCGGAAATCCAGATAATATCTTACAATAAATGTGCTCAGATTACTCAATAGCTGAGTGCTCAGATTAAAATGGAAGCTTTCACTGATCTTCTTGAAATAAAACGCTTAGCAGTGAACTGGAGTATTACGAGATTTTTATTTTATTTTTACTTAGCCTATACTGTCCCACTGTTGGGCAAAGGCTTCCACCCCCCCAGGCTTCCTCCTCGAACCAGTCCTCACGGTACGCGGCCAGGTTATCCCGCCACATCTTTCTAGGCCGACCTCGGCGGCGCCATCTTCAAGTACCCATTGTGTGGAGACTTTTGCCCAGCGGTCATCGTGCATGTGGCTGACGTGCCCCGCCCAAGAGATAAATAATACTCGAGATTTTTTGTGAAGTCGTGTTAAGGACAAGATTTAGTTAACTGCGACATCGCCGACTTATTTTCTGAGACCCAAAATAAAATTGACGATTTGTGAAAGACCCGACATTATAAAATATAATATGTTAAGTCTTAAAAAAAACTCTTCTTTCTTTTTTCATAATATTGGAAACATGAGCAGAATCCTCATTGCTGACAATAAATTAATAACCAACAATCGCTGACTTGTTAGGAGTGCCTATTTCACTTGTGGCGTTAAAATCTTCTTATACCAGTAACGAGCCTCAATACAAGGCCACGGAAAAAAACCACATTGATTATGTACATACACAAGCACTGGTGATTACACTAACAGTACGTTCACACATATCAATAACAAAATCCAAGCCGCGAATCATTCAGGTGTAACTCATGAGAATTCACTTTCTCGAGTGGAATCTCGCTAACCGGAATTTTTTAATATTTTTTCTAATGTTTTGGACACTGTACATGATTCTTGACGTGGCTGCGCGACGTTTGTCACGTTTGTGATTACTTTTTTTTAACTTACATCGCCGTTTGATTGGTCACGCGATCATTTTATGTCCATATATTAATTTTTATTTGAATTAGGGGCCTTAGTTTCAGCTGTTTCAATTGATTTGTTTTTATCGTCCGCTGGTTTGACTTCAGCTGTGGATACGTCTTCATTTTCTGGAGTCAATTAATTAGCATGAGTTTGGGTGTCGGATTTGTTGCACGCACCTTTGTCCAATATTATGAGACGTATGAGAATTTTTTTAATGGTCTCTTGCTAAATCCTATTAGCTTTGATTTACTGAGAAAACGGTGAACGGTCACAATAACGGCTGTCTAAATACACAGCGTTTTTTGATACTACAATTTCAAATACTGGTGAAAATTACAGATTTTCATGGAAACCATCTCTATGCCCGGTTTAGCTAACGCTCGGCTCAGCCCCGAAAGTTGCGCCAACAACGCGATTTTATTGTTGCATTAATTTAGGTATCATCTCGTATTAGTGCAAGCGGACGTTAAACTCCTTAAAATTTCTTTGACAAAAGTTAAAGATACAGCCATATCAAGCTCGTTTGTAGTTCTTGGTAATACGTATATAGCAGCATGTTATGGTGTCATATAACTATTGCTAAAGTCTAAAATAATGTCTCGTACTTCGATGTAGAAGTACCTTTAACTTTGAAGAAGAATATTTCGGAGAAAGGTTCTATCAATACGAGTATGTCTTACAGCAAGGCATTCGTTCGGTTAATGGTGTTTCGTCATACCATTGCAAGATCATTTGCATGATTGTTACTTTTGTAAACCATGTTTGCTCTAACCATCAATATTAATAGAAGCAGAGGTATAGTTGTTAGAGCTATAATACTCGTACAATAATCACATCAAGAAGTAGAAGTAGTGCAAATAATAAGGAAGAGAAACTCACGTTTTCTTTCACAGAAGACCAGAAAAGCAAACCATGCGGATCTCGTGCTGTCACTAATTGTTTTAAAAACAACATCGTCGTCGTAATAAGTCGGCGATTGTAATTTTTTTAAACCATACTACTTTAATTACAAAGATAAATGGCTGTATAGCGTTTGTGCAAAGTGATGGCAGGAACATATTGTTGTAAATACGACGCTTGTTGGAAATAAAGTTGGTAATATACAGGGTCAAATTAAATTAGCTAGCGAAACTTCACAGACGTAATGGGTATCGATACCCAAACATGATAAAACAAAAAAATAATTAATTTGATGATTTTTTGTGGGATCATCGACCGCAGTTGGTGAAGTCACTTGAAATATCATTTAAAAAATCCGTTTTTTTTGTGTAAAGGACACGTTCACGAAATGTATGGGGCTTGGTACAAAAATAATAGAAAATTTAAACAGCTTTCTGACCTATATAGGCTGAAACAGGGTAATTATTTTGATGTCTTTGGGCATTTAATTTTTTTTTATAGCCACCCGTTTTTTTTAAAACAAGTGTTGAAAAATAAAATGTTCTACAAGCATTATTTATATTTTAGGGATGGCAGCCCTGTGGCAAATGACGTGACAATGACAACATCAGTCAGCAGGACTCGGCTTGACATTTACAACGGATATTTAGTCCGAGTTTACAGCTTTGACTTTTTTCGATACGTTTTGTTATTGCATTGTCATGATAATCAATATTTTTTGTCGTAATTTCATGGAGCTGCAGCTAAAATTATAATAAAATCTCAAAGTATTTAATAGAAACGGAAACATTAGCCACATAAAATAATTATATTGCATAGAAATGAATAAATAAAGACTATGTGCGTTTTGTTTGTATTGAAACATTTTTCACTTTTTCACAAAAACGGGTGCCTGAAAAAATCAGATTTAACTATAATCGAGTAGCATAATAAATAAGCTTTCTAATAAGGTACATCACATTAGCGTTTAAAAATCGTCGGAATATTATACCAATTTTGACCTCTCCTTTCACAGACGTGTTTGGTATCGATACCTAAACACAATAAATCAAAAGAAAACTGATTTTATCAACTCGTAATTCAAGTAACAACACTACCAAATATCGTGGACCCAAAAAAAAACTTAAAATCTTTTTGTTTTTTTATTTTATCGTGTTTAGATGTCGATACCCATCACGTCTGCAGAGTTTCGCTAGCTAATTTAATTTGACCCTGTATTGAACACTGGAGTTGAAAATTAAGTGAAGAAAGGTTTAATAAGCGGCAGCTTTACAGTCGGAAAATAGCTCGTTTTCTTGCACAATTTTCTTCTTGGCACCTTATTTTCCTTTACTTTAAAGGAAGAACAAACGAAAAAAAGGAATCAGTTGCAAAGAAACGGAGTACAGGCTATTGGCACCCTATTTCGGTCTTTGAATTCAGTTTTTTCGATCTCATATACTTATTACCTTACTGGAAACTTTTCTCAGTTCCAATCTAAAGTTTGAACAGTCTTGTATTAGTTAGATTTGACCTTACAAACTTACACGATATTATATTATGTTATCACATTCATTTTATAAGTAAAAACCGGCCAAGTGCGTGTCGGACCACGCACAATGAAGGGTTCCGTAGTTAGGATGAATTTATCCCAAAAACAAACTTAACATTGTAGTTGGAAAACATGCTCTCCCATACATCGATATACGTTACGGTCAATTCTTCAACTGCAAATTTAAGTTGGTGGACTATTACTCGTTAACTAGTAAACCCTACTTAGCTGTGATAGTTTTTCTTTTAATTTCGTTATATATACGACTGCCATGAATTTTGTCACATATCCAAAACCAACCATTTAGCTGGTAGAGGTCACACTACAGAGGGACACTTGACTCTAACAAAAAATAGCACTTTAAAGCTTAATATTACGCAAACGGATCTCAGAATTGAAAAATGGCTTTCACAGACCTACAATATTTTTAAACGGCCTATCCAACGATACCCCCACACCATGTATTAGATGAGAAAAAAAAATATCATCCCCGTTTTACGTGCAAGGGAGGTACCCTAAAAAAAAATGTTTTTCATGGTTTTATTTTACGACTTTTTCGGCGTGATGAATATGTACACCCTTGCCAAATTACAGCTTTCTAGGACTAAGCATCTCCGAGCTAAGCCGGGGACAGACGGACGGACGGACAGACAGACAGACGGACATGGCGAAACTATAAGGGTTCCTTGTTTACTACGGAACCCTAAAAAAAGACGTAGATAGGTTACCTACTCAACATTCGATCTATAAAAACGGAACAATGTCCCGCTATTAGATGACACGTGGAAGTCACGTGGGTGTTGTAATTATCGGGAGCGAAAAAGAGAAGACTAAGAAAATGCCGCTAATTAGCCATATTTTGACGTGCCACTTGCGGAGCGTGTATATTGATCACATTGGTATAAAAAGAGCCAAACAAAAGAACAAAGCAAAACAAGCAACATTTATCCAGACGACGCGATAATTGGCAAAGGCCCGATTCCATCAAAATAGTCTTCAGAGCTGTAATTAAGAAGAAAAATCACCGCAATTTCGTTGTGATTGCGCGCTTACTATGTGAGGGGTTCTCGAAGGAGAGTCGCTCGTCTTTCACGTTTTCGTGAAGGAAGATGATGTAAAAAGCTGACAATTATTTACCTATTCATGAAAGTAAAAATGATCGTGAATGTTTTTTTAGATTAGTGGGAAAAATAGATGAGGAAAGAGAAACTACCTCTGTCTTCTTACAAATACGTAAGCCAGCACCCTAATTGCGTAACAAACTTAATTACAATCCGCAGGACTTTGAAGAAAATTCCTAATCCATGCTTCATATGTTTGAAAAATTCGTCAGCTCGACAACGTACCTAGATAATACAGTGAATGTTAAAAAAATAATGGCATTGCGATTGTATTTATTTTATGCAATTACACCCCTGTTCTTATTCAGAGCCCAGAAATGTATGCCTCATCTAAACATAGCTAAAAGTCCACTTTAATGAAGCTAAAATCACACATGCATTTAAGAGTGATTGCATTACTCCTTCATGAAATATTAATTATTACATCTCGTGTTGAAAACAGAGCGTGTATGCATAGGTGTTGAAACTCACAGCAGAAACATTTCGAGCAAAAAAGTGTGAGCGAAACATAAGACAGATACAGGTGTGTAAGACATGTAAAAATTGTTATTGGATTCAATACTGGTATGTGATAATTTGGTCAATGTTCTAGCCTTTGGTTATTTACATGTCTAGAGTGTGGCGCTGCAAAAGAACTAAAAACAAACAGGCCAATTCTGTTATTCTGGTGCGCGCGGCAGACGTCTTACACTCGCGCCACATCATTGTGCTGTCATTGTGTTACTTTAGTGTGCGTGCATTTTGCAGCCAACAGTTGGCCAACAGTTCACAACTTTGATTATTATCTAGATATATTTATACCTTTAGTTCTAGCCTCCTCATTTGGAAGACTACAGTTATGTTGTGTTTTGTGTGCGGCCTTTGGTCTTCTTAACTTAAACTACTTATTTCAATTAAACTATTTACAGGCACTTTTGAACTGTCAAAGAGTCGGTCAGTTAGTCAGAAAGTTGAAGCTATTTGCCAATACCAAAACGTAGATCTCTGTGGAGAAGAACAGGCAAGAAACTCCAAGGACACTCTTTTAAATCAAGATATTACAAAATCCTGGGTACATTATTTTTGTCGCTTCTATGAACAATGAACAAAAACACAACAACAACACACAACAAAACAACACAATGCACAGACAAAACAATGATCAAAAACAGTGCGCAGTGTGTGTGTGTAAAGAACAATGTAAAAAAAAAAAATATATGATTAAAAGATTACAAAATAAGCCCTGGCAGTTAAGAGATGACCAGTGTCAACTGACGGCGCCCGTTCACGAACATGACGCGTGGATCAGCACCATCCAGCTCAACCACTTTGTAGGGAACCGAATGATCCAACACACGCGCCACCATCAGCGAGACATTTAAGTGAGCATGACATACTCTCAACTGCCAGGCTTTCTTTAAGTCAACATACATCATAACATAATAAACGGCTCTATGGTACTCACATTTACAAAAATGAAAAAATGCTTTTAAATTATACAAAAATATAGCTTGCAATGTACCTATTTCAATTATTAATATTTTACTAGCAAAATCAAAGTCGTTGTTACCTTGAAGTATTCAACAACTAACACTTGATTAAGTACTTACATAGAAATAGACGAACACTGTTTGCTTATTGTTTTGGATCTAAACCATTATATTTCATTGTCTGTATTTGAAGGCCGTCCCGCAAGATCAGCATTTATCAATTTTCGTCCAATATTTGACCAGCTAGCTTATATGAGATATCCTCGCCCTAAAACAATATTGAAACCGCAACCAGTAGTAGGTGTGAAAATATCGTGATCTCCAGAGCTCCGATAGACGGTAAGCGATACCTCACGATGAAAGCGTAATGGCCGCGTTAGTCACTCCGCCATTGTTAGGGCTTACCTTGGCTTATAGGTGAGTCTATATTGTAGCAGAATTGTGCCTAAGTGCTGTATCGAAAGGCTCAAATTATCACTTGAGGAAAATTACTCGGGTTTTTCCAGAGCCATTATAAAATCTCGGGACATATTTTGTTTGGAAGATTTTTAGAGAGGTTGTTTTTTTTTAAAATTATTTGATAAATGTGTCCCGAGGAATGGATATTACTGTGTTCGCAGTATCAGTGTCAACATTAGATTTTTGCTTTAAATAGCATTGCTGTGTTGTGGCTTTAAAATATAACAATTCTATTACTAGGATCTTATGAAAATTAAAAAAAAAAGTAAAAGTAAAAGTTTAAAGTGCTCGAATTCATAAAAAAAAATAAACAGTGTTACCGAAATACCAATAGGTATGTTCGGACGCAATGTGGGTGTTGTTTTGACTTCCTAGGGTATGAATGCATGATTAGTGTACCTACATGTAGGAAGGTACCTACTGAAATTCTCAACTTTTTCATGAAATCTACCTCGCGTAATACAGTCTTTTGAAAAAGAAAAACATGATGTAACATAATACCTAAAATGTAGATTCTACGACAGATGATCAATTTGTGACTGTCGGTAACGACGACAACTTATCATTATTTTAATGTCGTAGTTGTAAGTCAAAAGTTTCTTCTGTTCAGAATATGAATATGTAAGTATTAGTAGAACTGGCACAAACTGCGATCTAGTTAAAGAAAACTCATGTAGGTATTACGCTGCTCTTTCTTTGAGTTTATTGAAGAACTACAGGCAGAATGTAGTCTTATATTATAACGAGTTCGATTCCAATTTCCATGAGACACACACACAGATAGAAAAGATAGATTCTATCTGTGCGTGTGTGTGTGCATGCGTGTGTGTTTGGGGGTGTGTGTGTGTGTGCTTATACCTATGTACTCTCATCTCTCCTGATGCCAAGTGACCGTAATAAAGTCCAACTCTTCAAAACAACAATGTAGATTTATTTGAGTAAATAAAATAGCCCATCCTTACTATTTAATTCTGCTTCAATATCGAACTTAAAATTACTCATTACAAAGTCCATCAATTAATTTAAGAATTCAGCGCACGCGCATCCTGCGATGCGTTTGATTGCATCTCTGAGGATGTTAGGTATAAAACAACGTGCCCAGAATAATATAATAATTGTGACCGTCTGTACTTGGTTAATTATTTTATTCTATGAACAGCTATTAGGTATTGTTTGCCGAACGTGGTTTGGCAGCGCGACGAAATATGGCGTCGGTACCATTGTATAAATATTGATCTGCTTGTGTATATATTTGGAAAATGTCGAAATGTGTGTGAAAACTTAATGGAAAGTGTCGCGTTGCCTGACGCACCCGCGACATCGCGCCAGTCTGCACGAGCATTAAAATGAAAATATTTGCTCAATATCAAATAACTGAACAAGATCAGAATGCAGGTAAATGTTTCTCGTTTTACGTTTTCGGAACATTTATGCACAAACGTATGTAAAGTAGCTTTGATACTTACCAAATAGCAAATTTAATGGAAATAAAGCTTAGCTTAGTCCTGTCCTGCTGACAAAATACGTAAACCTCATTAATTTGGCTCATTTAAATAAGGTTAAATGGCATTACAACAAAAACACTTTAAAACTATAAAAAAAAACAGAAAGACAACAGTCTATCGAAACAGCGGGGTAGGCAATTGCGTAACACACATAACATGGCAATTTATCGCAATGCCTTTCATTTTGACAGTTTAGTTACGTTTATTGCGTTATTTACGTTGTGGAGCAGACGATTTTTTTTTTCCTATGAAGCAATGGATTAGGAATTTCCTTCAAAACCATCTGATCGATGAGAAAAATTCTAAAAATATAATCATAAACCAAAAGAAACAACAAAATAAGCAAACCAAACAATAACAAAAAAAAAATCTGTGTGTCAGCTCTGACCACGAATGGAGTTTACCCCTTGAAAGGTGCGCAAGGTACGATGCGCAGAAAAACGTAACGCTATTTTTAAGGCTCTGTGCACGAAAAAAACCCTTTTTTGTCAATATCTTATCTAATTGTGAGAAAGCGTGAAATAATTGAAGCATATTAAGTCTGTGTAACTATAAAAGTACAGTTTTTGTGGTGCTAAACCATTCGTGTCAATCACAGCACCTGTTACTAGTTTCATCACTTTTGCGCTCTCGAATATATAGTTTATTTCGCCTTTGATTTACTTAATGAAGGTATATAATCATAAAATAAAAATTTGATTTTATGTCAAGGATAGCTGAAGCCCAGTGTGTGATTTTTAGGTTTCTTGATATGGTTTGCTGAATAATAAGAAAAAATACATTACCGACTGGGTATAAAAAAATAAAGGTTTTTTCAATATTATTTTTCTTCTATATTTTGTAGCGAAGTTGAAAAAGTGCTTCCGCCACATGAAAGCAGACCATATTATTTTAGTAATGTTGATTATATTTTTTAATGTTGAAAATCAAAAGTAGTTTTTCATAAAAATATGATCAAACGTCAGTCTTTCGTCATTTTTGGAAAACCTGTTGCGAATTTTTGTAAATTTCCAGGAATTCTTATTTTATTTGAAAAAATCCTTTCCGCCACATGCAAATCAAACAACTCGACTTTACAAATCACAAATAATTTTGTTTAAATTATTTTTCCCTTTCTCACAAACAATGAACAAAATTGATCAAAAACAGTCGATTTCGTGCACGGCCCCTTAACGCTTGTGTTAACTTTTTCACTCTTCATAAAATTCGTAAGGAGTAAACTACAAAAGTTTGCAAATTTTCGGTGGCGCCATCTTGAATTTTGTTTTTGACCTCATAATCGTTGTTAGCCCCCTGGGAAACCTTGAAAACGACACCCATGATGAAAAATTTGCAAATTTTACGTCTTATAATTATGAAAATCGATTCTTAAGGAGTAAACTCCAAAAAAAAACCCTCGCATTGTGATTGAAAGTGTGTTAAGCAATTAGGGTGCTCGATAACTCTTTGTAAACGGCCGTATAGGTCACTTAACTGGGCCACCTATGGAGCTAAGAAACCACCCATTGAAAGTGTTGAGTGTTATCGATCAGCGTTCAACAATGCAAGGTTTGATCGGTGCCGCCACAAGAAATCGATTGACACAACACATTTAATTATATCTACCGTACATCTAGAGTAGGTGCAGTCCTTCTCGAAAAGATATACAGCGTGTCCCATAAATAATGGATAATCTTAAAATAGCATATAATGTGACTAGGAATAGCAAAGTATTTATAAAAACGTATCTTATAGGTACTACTTGGGACATATATTTTTTGTATTTTTTTTCTTGAATGGCCATTAGGTCTATTACATTTAATTTTTACAAGGTTATCCATTATTTACGGGAAATCCTGTATATATCAACGTACGATTGTGAGCACCGTTAGTTTCAAATCTATCTAGGCGACTTCCGAGTTGATCGCAGTTTGACTTGGCCTATTTAGTATTAGCGCAAATTGCGTTTGTCGCATGCAATTTTTATACCAGTTCACAATTTGTCGGTTTGCGATGGATAAACTATAAACTTTAGAAAAATAATTCGTTAAAGGCTCGTAAAGATCGGCGCGCCCCAACCAATTTGATTGGCTACAATCTTTGTTCCATAGTATTGTATAAATGTGTACGTACTGTGTAGCCACAAAACACATTGAATACTTAATCGAAGTCGATGTATATGTAAATTCATTGTACAACTTTTTGAGACTGACTGTATGAAGTAAGAAAGGAACTTAATTTATACACTAAAAATATACCTTTTTAATGAGTAGTCTTATCCGTAATAGGGATGTCTTTCAGTCTGACAAACTCCTGAAAACCTACTTAATTTAATCTGTCGTCAAATCTTGGGCCAAGTTATTTGATTGGCTGATGCTATTTTGGTAAACGAGGCCCTAAAGATTACATTTTCTTTATTTTACATTTACAGTATCAAAAATAGATATAGACTAATTATAGAAGGGGAAGCCGATCTTAATACATATTAACATTAATTAGGAAAGAGGACAATTTTATCAGCCTAGGGTAATTTATAGGATCCGTAAGCAAAAGACATGATCATTCAAGTAGACTTATTACACTGGTTCCTGATTTGAAAATTTGTCAAACTATACTTTAGCATTACTTATGATTAAGTCCGCAAAATACAAAGTGTCTTAGCAAAAAACATAAGTAATTTTAGTTACATTTAAGGGAACACCTTTAGTAATGTTAAAGTAGAGTTAAACTAGTTCTCAACTTCAAATTCGCTACTCTTAAACCGGGTATAAATACACCAGGCATACAAGCTACACGAGATATTCCAAACCAAACTACATAATAGCCATTTGGTTCTTCATCCAGCTAGTGGCGTGTTTACCCTTAGGCCAAGAGGACCATGGCCCAGGGCGGCAGACCGCGAAGGGCGGCGCAAGGTGCCCTTCGCAGTCTGCCTGATTTTCTTAATTCTTGATCTAAAATTTTTGAGCTCGCTTCGCTCTCTTTTTGCATCCTACGATCTCTCAATTATACTAAAGCTTTTATGCATGAGTCGAAAAAGTTGCTTCAATATAACCTGTGAGAATGGTAAAAAGAAATTCGAATTTATCCGAGGTGCTATTTTCGAGTTCGCTTCGCTTGTTCTCACATTTACTTGTTTTGTTAAATTACGGGGCGGCAAACCGTATTGGCCCGGGGCGCCAAATCTTAAAATACGCCACTGCATCCAGCTTCCACAGAAAGAGTATTAAAAGCAAAAAATCATAACTCCCTATTGGAACTATCGGGAACAGTATTGCTACACGATTGCGATTGACGAATGTTCGTTTACTTTTATCTGGCACGGACAGGCGGCCGTCATGTGTCATTGAGGATTACTGCCTGCTACGATTAGTTGTTATACAGGGTGGCAGGGATATCGACGCGAAACTGTTACCATGGATTCAGTACATAATTATGAATCCCCTGCGTAGAAATTCTTTGTCGGTTATTAAAAAAAAAATTGCTGTGCCATACATTTTGGCCGCGTGGGTATTGCACTTCTCTATGAAGCAGTTTTTTTTTTGATAACCGACAAAAAATTTCTACGGTAATCATGTGCTGAATTCGTGGTTACAGTTTTCGCGTCGATGTCCCTGCCACCCTGTATAGGAACATGTAAGTGTTGCACTGTGAAATGTAGAGGATGATAAAATAAAGGATTAAGAAGAGATAAAGATTACACATAATATAACATAACATAACATTACATAAAATCTACTTAAAATACCTACACCCACATTTCGGCAGTTATGTTTAAGTCCTATGTATCGGGGCGAGTCTATTGCCATCAACCGGTCACAAATCCAGAGAATATAAACTTGGCAATGAGGATATGGAAGTACTAAAGATAGCAACTAAATTATCAAATGAAAGAGGATGAGCTATAATCCCCAATAGACCCTCAAAAGTGGCAACTGATGAGTTTTCGTTTACTTTTATCTGTCACGGACAGGCGGCCGTCATGTGCCATTGAGGATTACTGCATGCACAGACGCCAAGCACATCAAGCTACTACATCTGTCTTCTCTGATAGATTTTCAACTTTATCGCTACAGCATATGGTTCAAGGTTGTTTGGGAAAATTTTACAGTTTCGGGTAGCTTGACCTGCTGGCGTCTGTACTGCGATTAGTTGCTATTACTTACTATACAGGGTCAATATATTTAGCTAGCTAGCTAAACACGATCAAACAAAAAATAAATTATGATTTGTTTTATTTGGGGTCATTAACCGCAGTTAGTGTAGTCGCTTGAAATATCAGTTTAAAAAATCAGTTCTTTATTTTATCATCCCCTACATTTCACAGTGCAATACTTACGTGTTCCTAACAGGGTGTCAGGGATATCGACGCGCAAACTGTAACCACAAATTTAGCACATGGTTAGCGTAGAAACTTTTTGTCGGTTAGGATAAAAAAAAAAAATTGCTGTTTCATGAAAAGTGCAATAACTACGCGGTAAAAATCTTTAAAACAGATTTTTTTTTTATAACTGACTAAAAATGTCTTCTTGTAATGACCATTAACTATTTCAGAATCCATAACCTCCAGAACTACTTTCCTAAACAGAAGTAAGATGTTCGTACTCTTAAAACATTACCTTTGGCGGAAAACAAAATAAATTGTTCTGTCTGGGGACACATTTATTCAGGTCATGCTTATTCGAATTCTTTCGCTATCCCCTCCTGTCATAAAAAGGTAGGTTGACGTTAATTTAATTAAGAATTTTAATACTTTTCACGAACTCTTCTGTGAACTCTGCAAACTGTTGAGGTGGAATGGGTCGATTTTAATAAGCTAAGCTTACTTTAGCGGTCTGTCTGTTTTTTTTTTCTCGATTGCACACGCTCCTTTGATCTGTAATTATTTGAATTTGATTTTATTGGAGACTACTTTTTGCCCGCGGCTCCACCCGTGTTGATGTCGGAAAATATTCCACGGGAACGTACTGTCGGGATTAAAAGTACCCTATGTGTCAATCCAGGTTATATACCATTCAAATCCGTTCAGCAAATTTTGCGCCAATCCGGAACATACATCCAGATAAACGGTAAAAAATTCTTAAAACTATATTCGTGGCATTAGACTCGTTCCCACACCTCGTAGCAATTACTTTTTTCAAAAATATGGATTTTTGAGATAGTAAGGGCAGCTACCTTAACTGTTGTAGCTACAGGAAAACGGTCTTAAGAGACTGTCCTTATCTTTAAAGAAATTTTGATCTGCATTCACAGATTTATAAAAATATGTAGTCAGCAGGAAAATGGGCAATTTTAACAAAAACTTTTTTATGCCAATCGATCCTCTTTCTTATAAGGATCAAAAACCTCTATTGGACCGCGGTTTCAGGTTTGGTCCCATAATAAACGTTGTTCATAATTATGAATGAGTACAATGACCCATTAAGAGGTTGTGCGTTAATTCTGGGACGTTGTGAATATATACATATAATATGTATATAGGTTAAACTTTAGCATTTATGAAGAACAAAAAAACAGGTTTTATCGATAACAGTAAGTACCTAAACTTAAGGTTTGTTGTAGGTGTGAAAATTTAAATTAAAGGCTCTTACGGACTCATGCGATATCGCGGGCGGGATAGGCACCAACATAGAAACTGTGCTACTAGTGTCCCGTCGCGCCCGCGATATCGCACCAGTCTGTACGAGCCTTAAACCTTGATTATTCAATCATAATACTTACGAAACATAAAAACACTTGCTGCTAAAAGGTTATTCAGGTTATTTTTAAATTTTTCCTAAAAACTATACTTAAAGTATTCCGTTTCTTGGACATCTTTCATTAAAATTTTAATAAACGACTTAAGTTTGTATAGACGAGTAGGAATCAGCGAACAAACGGGATCTAAAAATATGTACATGGACTGAATAATGAAGTTCATAATCAAAATGAAGAAAGCGGCCAATCAGTACCAGCTGTCACATCTTAGTATCTGAATAAGCCGGAAGGGATCGACGATCCGATAACATCGAATAATAATCGGACCATTCGATTCATAATCGAATCATTCGATTAATCGCAACTCATTCTTCGTTTAATTGCATTTGCCTGGCTCAAGATTGAGACGACGCTTTTATAGGTGTTTTATTAATCAAATGCTGCTTCAAATGCTAATGAAATTTCCCAATTTAAGCTCAGATTCAAAAGATTTCGAGGTTCTAAAGTAATTGCACAGTGGGAGGCTTACGCTGAACAAAAAGCAGACAAAGGCTGATGATAATGACGTAATAAATTGCGTCAAAGGATAGAAATTCGAGTTTCGTAGTGAATTAAGTGCAGCCAATGAGCAACCTTAGGACAATACAACAGGTTTTCACGTCATTTGGCTCATTATTGTTTTAAGGTTGCTGCATACGTGACGGAGTTAGGCCGTGGCGGGGCGGAGACGGAACGTGGCATTATGTTACACTCGGTCAGGAGCTTATGCATACGCACCGTGAAGGAGGCGGTTCGCGCGGCGACAGAGACAGGAGACCGAGACACGTCTCGGTCTCCGCTGGTGTACTGTGGGCCGAGACCGAAACCAAAAACAAAAGATTGTTCAACCAGTAACAGTATTGTCGATTCAGTTGTATTATTGTTTATAAATCTACATTGTAATGGAATCCAAGAAAGCCAAGTTGTTAAGTTACTATTGGAGGAAGAAGAAAACGATGATTTACTATTTTATTATTATTATAAAAGTAAACAAAGATTGCCTATCAACGAGTTTTATACAACTAGAGGCCAAGAAGGATCGTTTTCACAATTGGTGAGGATCCATTTATTATTTGATGACAATATGTTCAGGACGTATTTTCGGCTTTTAGAGCGAGACACGCGGCACTACTGGTCTAGGGTGGAGACCGTCTCACGGTCTTTTGTCTTACGTATCTGTCTCCTATCTCGGTCTCGCTCGCGAACGGCCGCATACAAAACCTAATGACCAGTAACGGTCTCCGTCTACTGTTTCTGTCTTCCGTCTCGGTCTCCGGTCTAGGTCGGTGCGCGAACCGCCATCGTGAGAGTTCCGCGAAGGTAATGTGCTAGTGTTGTGAACGCTGCAGCTCACTTCACTACACGACTCGTCGGAGCGCATACGCAGCGGAATCACGTACGGGAGGTGGCACGCGCGGGGCGGGACGAGGTAAACATCGTCCGCGACGATGTTTTTTCACGCCCCGTCTCGAGCACGCTCCCGTCGCGTATATTTTACTACTGACGTATGTAACGAGGGGCTTGTGGCTAAATAACAGCCGCACGGGTCGATCGATCAGGTTAAGCTTCTCTTTCCGCGGTTGACCATACTTACATACCAAGACCCCTCCGTGCTTCGGAAAGCACGTTAAGCTGTTGGTCCCGGCTGTCATTCGAGGATTTTTGACAGTCGTTACGGGTCGTCAGACGCCCGAAAGTCTGACAACCAGTCTTACCAAGGGGTATCGTATTACTTAGTAACTGGGTTGTGGAGATCAGATAGGCAGTCGCTCCATTTAAAATACTGGTATTCAGCTGCATCCGTTTAGACTGGAAGCCGACCCCAACATAGTGCGGAAAAGGCTAGACAGATAATGATTAGGATAAGTACATATCACAGTTATATTTTTAGATAGATAGGTATGAGGAGACCAAGCAAAAATATTTTAATGAAAGGCATTTAAAAAAGCCTGGCAAGCTTAATAGTTTTGATGGTTCAAAAACATTTTGTTTTCTACCTCAACAAAAGATTTTAGCCACAGAAATGTAGATAGAAACTCCAAAAAGCAAACCATTTTACGAGGAGGTAATGAAAGAATTTAAAATGAAAACAATTAACAAAGCAACAAAAAGCTATGAAATTCCTAGGAACGCGTCGTTCTTGATAAGGACTGGCCGGGAAAGGCCAAAAAAACTGCCATGAGAATACTAAGGCATGTTTGCAGGGAGCTTTTGGTTAGTCGAAAGTAAACTTTAAGCTATTGGAATAGGATTTGAAGTCCTGGGAGCTTCTAATCACACTCTGGGCTCAGAGCCAAGTAGATGTAGAGAACGCACATTTTCGTCTGTTTTTCATACAGATGCACGTCTGAATGGCTCTCAAATTTTTTTTTTTGTTTGTTATATTTCTACTAAATGCTGCGATTTTTCCCGATGTGACGCTTTGGGGAACATTTAATAAGATTTGCTACACATAAAATTCAACGCTCTCTTTGACATTACCGATTATTGTGAGCTCGTTCGTGTTTAGATTTTTTATGCCTGATGGCACTTACTGATATGGTTAACGGGGTGTTATATTGTGAAAATTGTGAAGTCATGAAAATATTATTTCAGTCTTCATTCTGATAAAAGAACTCTAATGAATTTAATAAAGGGAATCGGAGAACTTCTGCGAACCATTATTTACAAAATGGTAATATTCTATGTACCTATTCATGAAACTCGTAAAATATTGGGTTGAGAAGATCGATCGATTTGATTCAATTTCACACGTTTGACGGAAGAGAACAGATTCAAAAAGCCAAATTATTTATTCATCACGACACCTACACATACACTAAACCCATTTCCCCCTAAGTTAGGTTTAAAATGAAGTCCATATTCATGCAACGGATTACCCAAGTGGTAAGATTACACCAACATACATTATTCTGATTACGAGCACCAAACGGAATATTCCGCATTTCCTCCCACCTTGTACCCTTTCCCCAAACCCTTTTCCCCACCTCGTGCTTGTCACTTGGACGTGACTAGATTCGGAACGGAATCGATTTATTGAAATTGGCGACGGACATACATCGGGTACTTAATCTAATCAATCGGGTTGGAGCATCATCATCAAGTCTGTATTACTTAATGTTTTAGGCTTGTTGCCAAAGTGTAATATTAAATGATATGGATGTTGAGCTTAATTGTTTGTTGTGTATACTATTTCTTCTTCATGGGGTCAGCTGAAATCTAATAGGTTTTGCTAGCATGAATTGCAGCTACGTTGCCTATCAATCAGCAGTGTTCGTTTCAGTTTCCCATTCTATTATGTATTTCCCTGCGTGTGCGTTTGTTTTTCCCTCAAGTTACAGCAGATTAGCCAGGGAATTCCACCCTAAGAAATTGCAGTCTGGAACTAGACTAAAACTAATTATAATGAGAAACACGCTGTATTAAAAGATTAAGATTGGCATGACTGTGGAAATTGTAACTGTATCTAGGGGTGCATTAGTATGTCGCAGGCAATTTGTATGACTCCGTTTTTTTACAAATGGCGTCGTCCGTTTAAAAACGCTCGCAGTTATGAAATATGCCAGAAGCAAAATTTAAATTGCCTTATCACTATAATAATAAGCCACAACGTTTGATAGACAATTGAAACGCCGTTCACAAAATATCGCGGCAAATTGAAGTATTTAGTTCTATTTCATAAGGCCCTCGCCGGCCGCAGCCACGGCACTGCTCGCTACGCTCGCTCGGCTCGCGCGCGGTTGGTCACAGTTCTAACCTATCCTAACGCCGTGCCGTGAATGTTGAAATTATAACAATTGAACGAGTTGCCAATTTTCCTTCGGCGTATTTCTTAACTGCAAGCGTTTTTAAACGGCCGTATGCATAATGACGAATCATACAATCTACCTGCGGCACATAAACCTTAATAAAAGGAAGTTCACGTGTACTACGCTTGTTAACAAGGCTTGCCCTAATTAGTCAACCTTGTTTATCTAATTAGCAGCGACATTGCTGTCAAGGTCACGAAGTTCCGTTAGTTAATAAACGAGGCTTTTTAATTTATTTGCTGACACTACTGTTTGATGTCTGGTGTGGATTACTAAAGACCGGCGAGCCTAGCACAATGGCACGGAGTAAATGTTACGGAAACACAAACGATTTTAAAATTAATAATACTCGTTTCGCACTTTATATTTAAGTATTTAGTTTTAAGACTTTATTCATAGATCTATAGGTATAACTTAAATAATAACCAAAATGCGAAATAATAGTTGTATTTTCATGAAAAAATTGTACAACCTTTACGTCGCGCGTTCCTGCTAAGTCCTTATATCACTTCGATTGATTGTCGTTGAGTGAGAGTTTGGAAAGAGACATTAAGGCGTTATCCAAATGCATGTGCTATCATAGAATGATATTTATTATTGAGTCATTTGTTTTCTTCAAGACCTTACGTCTGGAGCTCCCTGACCTGTCAGTACTATTACTACTGGAAAATATTTGTACTACGTACTGAGTTATTCTTATATGGGTCGTTCCGATACGAAAGAAGACGAAACAAGGCTCTTTAATGGTGTCTTCAAATTCTTCAATGAGGTAAACGACAAAACTGTCCAGAGTGCCTTGGCAAAATTACATTATATGGGCGATAACGATGCTGTAAAAGTCAAAAATGAATTGAATTGAAATAAGCTACTGAAAAGCTTCTGTTAATCTTGTTGAAAGTTGTTGAAGAACTACGAAACGCTTTGAAACCAATTCCACTTGTTAAGGCCCTCATGTCGCTACGTAGGAGGTAGGTAATGGTCGGATAAATTTTGAGTCATTGACAACCGAAGAAGAAGAATTCTTTATCGTCGTTAAGATTTACTATGCTACTACAAGTAACGTATGTTCCAAAATATATCTAACTCCGCCTTAGAGCGATAGGTTAAATGCTCTAAGAATCGTCCAAATAGTCTTCTTCCAGTCGAGACAAGAAAAAGAAATTGCTAGACGCACCAAACACGCCTGGAAGAGCCATTGGTCGATGAAAAACCTCATGAAAGGAGACCTACCAATTTGTCATAAACGCAAATTAATGGACATGTGCGTACTCCCTACCCTATCCTCACATACGGCGCTCAAACCTGGTATTTGACAGTTTAGCAGAGGTTCAAGTTTGAGGTTTGCCAGCGAGCACTGGAGCACAACATTCTTGGAGTCAGATTAACGGACCGTGTTATGAACACAGTGCTGCGCGCTCCAAAACACATACCACTGACGTCACCCAAAAGCCAGCCAAGCTTAGGTGGGATTCGGCCGGACACGTTTGGTTTGGTCATGGAGCAAATCTACCACCATGTGCGTCCCAGAAAACGTCCGGCGACATCGATGCAGACCCAGGAGAAGATAGCGGGACGTGCTTGACGCCTACAGACAGGACTGGTCCACCCCAGCTCAAGACAGACTGGGGTGGAAAGGAGAAAGGGAGGCCTTTGCTCTGCAGAGGCCCGAGTAATATAATAGCCCTTTAGCCTGTGTTGTCCCACTGCTAATATCTGGTTTGACCTTTGTAATGTCCCTCGAGGATAGATGATATTTTGTGGCAAAAGTTTACGATCTTGAGAACTACTGAAATATCGATTTCCCTTTAACGATGTTTGTAGGACGTTGTCCGATGCCAAGGTTTAGAACTTCGAAGTTATTGTTTTCAAAGAAGATACAGAAGAGTTTTTCGTCATTTTCCCCTCGTAGTTATAACAAGGTGCAAGCATATAAGCGTACATATTTTTAACTTGCTTACGGCCTCTGGTTAAAATGAGTTGGTTTCATGCTTCTAATGCTTATTGTAGTTTAAAAACTGCGCACGATACTAGAAAAATCCTAGTGCTTTAGTTGTGGGGGATTTTCTAATCGAACATGCACAAACACCATAATTATTATTCAGGATATGTATCTACGATACGGGAGAAATAAAGAGGTGGTTAGATCGTTAAAAAACTGGGTCACTTTCCATATAATATACCTACCGATGATGGGGTATGAGGAAATATAACATTTATCTTATAAGCAAGTATAAACTCGATCCTTTTGCGTTATTAGAAGCGATAAGTACGAGTACTTTAGAATCAGCTGTTGAGGAGCTAAGTAATAACAGCCGTACGGGATGATCCATCAGGTTAAGCTACGCTTGCCACGGTTGTTCTATAGATGGGTGACCATCTATATATACCGAGACTCCCCTGTGCCTCGGAAAGCACGGTAAGCCGTTGGTCCCGGTTGGTCATTCGTTGATCTTCGACAGTCGTTACGGGTCTCCAGAAGCCCGAAAGTCTGACAACCAGTCTTACCAAGGGGTATCGTATGTAACTGGGTTCATGGGTTGTTCCAGGTCATATAGAAAGTCGCTTCATGTAAAATACTGGTATTCAGCTGCATCCGGTTAGACAGGAAGCCGACCCCAACATAGTTGGGAAAAGGCTAGGCAGATTTTATTGACTTTAGAGTCAGCTGTGGTGTTGTCTACTTTACTGAATTGCTCGGATACATATACTTTCTATTTTCAGCGTAAACAACGAGTAACTAGCAGCTCAAGCCGTAGTAAACAATATTAGGTTCTCAACACTCATAGTGCCATTCTCCTACCTCATCATAAATTGAAAGTTTCTTCAGCAAAATATCGATTTCCCCACAAAACGTTGTTTATCGTAAGGCGCGGCTATTCCAAGGTCGGAGGCATTGTTACGAAATTGATGAGATTCGTATCGATCTGGCACGTCACTAGTTTCCAGTTATATTTGTTTCACGAAATGTATCGTTAAAATCCGTTTTAATGGTCACGATATTTTTTTTTTTACTTTTTTACTGCTTTTGGTGTTTTATTGTTACAATTAAATGGTTCGGGTTCGTGACGTAAGCTATTAATTTGTTTTTGTATGAAACAACGGTTTTAAAAATAGTTGTGAGTTTGTTGAGTGGAAGATGTTTGGTAAATAAAATTGGTCTCTGCAAAATAAGAAATACATAAAAAGGAAAAAAAATTGTGCCGTGAATGAATATCTGGTCATAATAAAAAAGTGTTCCGTGTGGTGCCGGACGTAAAGAATAGCACCGCCCTATATCTTCCCGTGGGTGTCGTAAAAGGCGACTAGGGGACTTACTAGAGAATGGGCATCAGCGTTCTGTATGCATTTTGTAACACAGGTTTTTCCCAAAAACCTATATCAGGCACCAGTCTCTCACAAAGGTGGAATACAACTGAGACATTTTATTGTACACATTAACTTTAAGTCAACTTTGTGAAGAGAGAATGAATAAAAAATTATCTTATTTTAACACCACACTGCGATCGCCAACCCGCCTGCCAAGCGTGGAGATTATGGCAACGCCCCCTCCTTTTAGGGGAGGCCTAAGTCCAGCGGTGGACGTCTTTCGACTGAAATGAATGATAAATAAAAAAGTAACTAAAACATAAAACTTGCAATGATACTTACCTAAGACTTTACGAAAAACAAGAAAATCGAAGTCCAACCAGCTGACGCTCGCTTATTCGCTTATCACATCCGCATTTCTCACGAAATCACTACACAATGTGTTATCAACACTAATGTATGACGTCGCGCGATGATTTAGTCGATTTATTTTAACACTTTTTAAAAGTTGTCATCGATTATTTGTACTCTGTGGCTTAGAATTTATTTCTTTAGTGGTGTTTTGGTGTTTTTAATTTAGAGCGGGTAACACCGAATGGGATTGTGAGTGTCCTGGACTCATGGCGGCGGACGGGACCACTTTGGAGTTTATCGCCAAGCGGTGCACACGTATAAATACATTGGCTCTAAATGCAAGCTTAAAATAATATTGTGAATTGACTTAATCAGTGACAATCATTGTAATCCTTATTTTTAGGGTTCCGTACCCAAAGGGTAAAACGGGAACCCTATTACTAAGGCTCCGCCGTCTGTCTGTCTGTCTGTCTGTCCTTCTGTCACCAGGCTGTATCTCATGAACCGTGATAGGTAGACAGTTGAAATTTTCACAGATGTATTTCTGTTGCCGCTATAACAACAAATACTAAAAAACAGAATAAAATAAATATTTAAGGGGGCTCCCATACAACAAACGTGATTTTTTTTGCTCGTTTTTGCTCGATATTGATAATGGCAACAGGTAGACGCTTGAAATATTCACAGAATATTTAGTTATATATTCACTTTAAAAATAAATCATTAAATTAAAATAAAACAAATATTTCAATATTTAATATTTAATTTCCCATACAACAAACGTGATTTTTTTGCCGTTTTTATAGATAAGGGTACGGAACCCTTAGTGCGCGAGTCCGACTCGCACTTGGCCGGTTTTTATGATTAAATTTTGTTGCGATATTTGTAAGTCAATTATGTGCGTTATTTTGCGAGTATTATTTTTAAAACACCTGCAAGTACACGCCCATGATGGCGGACCAACAGATGACGATTCAACAGTGACACGTGGTGTCTCAGCCCGCTCGAACATACGCCATGTATTTATTTATTGGTCTATCTACAATTGTTACACTGTTCAATCAATTAACACAAGCCAACATACAAGCCAAGTAGGTACACAATGTTAAGCGATAGACACACCATGCAAAAACAATATATTATAATAAATAAAAACAATCTATGTACAGAAATTACACATAATTTTTACACAATTTTAACACGAATTGTTGAGAATAGTTGGGGAATTGTGCGTTACATAATTATACCTAATGGTTGTCTTTTTGGTAAGTACCTACTTGACGCTTGAATTTTTGAAGTGACGTGCAAGAAATATCAATCCCCTCTTTACAATTGTTTAGAAGTCTGCATAGTCTTGTCTAATGACCGTATTGTAAATAGCTACTTTCCTAATTAATAATTCACACCGTAACGCCCCCACTTATAATAATTAATTAACGACAAAGCTCATCTAATTATCAATGTGATACAGAATTCATTATTCATGAGTCCAAAACAATCTTCAGGGAAAAACATGGAGAAGAAATCGTGCGTAAGGAAATGAAAAGAACAAAGAGGCTCTCTTCGATACTAAAAAAAGACGAAGAGCTCGTTGGCCATAATGTCCGAATTACACGAGGCTAGTTTTTGAAGCTGGGATAGCAAACTCTAGCCTCGTGTATACAGAACTATCCTGATTTTTAGGCTAGTAAGCTAATGCGGTAATGGCAATCATGTCATTTGGCTTAAATAGGTTTTTATTTTTTTACAATATTCTATAGAGATTCTTTTATATATTTTGTGAATGTGACAACGTTGTAGGCTTAAGAGCCCACTTACATTTCAGCGCTGCGCTAACTTAGGTATTTTATTTTTTATATACATATTTATACTATATTTATATTATATTTACACAACGATAGTATCGACACGACAAAGAGCGCGAAATCAATTGACATAGGTCCGTCCTCGACAAGCGTTCGTGCGATATGAGCGCACGGTGAAATATAATAATAAGTATTTTTATTTTATTTACCTATAAAAAAAAAATAAGCAATGGAAAAAAAATGGCCTTTGAATAAGAAAATGTCGGCGATTATTTTGGTATAAAAACTACTTCAAAATGATGTAGAACTTCGGAGATATTCAGACTTGTTTCCAACCCTTTTCAGTAGAAAATTGAATTAGGTCCACTCGTTTTTAGGGTTCTGTACGTCAAAAGGAAAAAACCGAACCCTTAATGGATCACTTCGTTGTCCGTCTGTCTGTCAGTCTGTCAAGACCATTTTTCTCAGGAACGCGTAGAGGTATCAAGTTGAAATTAATATCAAATACGTAAGTCTATGGTCCCTTGAAGCTCTAAAAAAGCAAGCTTCCAAGTCAAGGCAATAAAAAAAATACGGCGATATAAGCGACATTATTGCGACATATTTCTATCTCGCAAATAAATCAAAACCCGTACCCGTACTTCCCGTTGACCTAGAATCATGAAATTTGGCAAGAAGCAAGATAGGAAAAGGTCCGAAAATTGTAAATTTGTAGTTTTATCACATAAAAAAAATGCTAATATCTCGCACATAAATCAAAACCTATAGGGTACTTTCCGTTGACCTAGAATCATGAAATTTGGACAGAAGCAAGGTCTCACAGCACAAGTATAGGAAAAAGTCCGAAAATTGTAAATTTGTAGTTCTATAACATAAAAAAAAATTTGCGAATATCTCGCACATAAATCAAAACCTATAGGGTACTTCCCGTTGACCTAAAATCATGAAATTTGGGCAGAAGCAAGGTCTCATAGCACAAGTAAAGGAAAAAATCCGAAAATTGTTAATTTGTAGTTTTATAACATAAAAAAAAATGCGATTACAAACTTAAATTTTCAGTTGGAAAATTGACCGTGGCGTATAACAATGTATGGGAGAAGATGTTTTTCAACTACAATGTTAAGTTTGTTTTAGGAATAAATTCATCATAACTACGGAACCCTTCATTGTGCGTGGTCCGACATGCACTTGGCCGGTTTTTTCTTTAAATAAAAGGTATTTAAAACAAAAATGTATTCTATTATTATAAAATTATAGGATATTTTTAATATGAGAAAAAATATTTTGGTGGATTATATTCATCAGAATCTGCAAATTAGAGCTATCAAATCAGCTCTCCATGAGTTTTTTCCTAAGCATGCATCAGGAGAACGATTATTGCTAAATAATGAAATAAATAATAAAAAAATCGCTTTATTATTATTTTAGAAGAGAAAACGAACTATTTTTACCAAGTAATTATTATTTATACGAACCAACGAATAATATTCAATTTCAACGAGGAAATCATGCATCTACGCGCAATTTTGAAATACTCCTCTTAATAGACTGTAGATTTGTAGACCATTTTTTATTTTGTTACCTGGTACTTGTTGACAGGTCTATACTGTCGTCACATACCTACTACGAGTACCACAGTAATTTTAAAACATTGTAAAAGCCATTATTTTTAAAAAAGTAACCGTGGAATTTCTTGCCGGTTCTTCTCCATAGGAAACGGCCAATTGGAACTGTGCACCTAGCTTCTGACGTTTTATAAGTGCCCATGTAGGTTTATCTGAAATGAAATATTAATAGGATGGGCCACCACTAATTTTACTATCCTGTCTTGTGTAAAAGCCTCGTGTGGCCGGCAAAGCTAGTACCCAATTGGATCATTTTACTCTACGGACCAAGTCACCGCAATCCTATTGGCTTAAAATTTACTGGCATTGTGTAAACAGCTCCAGCATGTGCCAAGCCACGATAGTGAGCAAGGATATTACTGGCTTTGTATCTTAGCTTAAAAAACTAGCCTCATGTATTCCGGCCATAAAAACTGTTCACTAGATGTGTCGCCACAGAATTAATTATCTTTTCCGTTACCGTTTCCTTTGTGGTTCGTATTCCGATGGACTTCAACAGTTTATCCAGTAAAAGGTTAGATAGTGTCACGCCGGAGAGCGAATTTTGTTTTTTTTTGTTGTTGTTTCGTTTCGAGTTGCATGCGGGAATTAAAAAACTTTTATCATGACCTTTTCACTGTGAATGAACGTGCCCGCATGGGTTTTGTTGCTTTACAGTGTTGTTTCTACTATGATTTTGTTGTTTTTTTTGTTGTATCTTTGTTTTCGGCTTTTGTGGAGCAAGTATTTGCGACGATATTCTGAACTTGAGTTGCTGGAGCAAGAGATGTGATTACGTCATGTTTTGATAAATTGTAACACAATTTCAGTAACTAATTGAACACGCCTATTCATTAACATTAAAGTCTTTATCTTATATAAATACTTAAATATTAATGAAAAGGTGTGTTCGTATACACCAAGTTAATGTGATGAACCGATAACTAATATTTTGTAACATTATAATTTAAAAGAGTGTCCATAGAGTTACTTGCCTGTTGTTCTCTATAGGAACCTACTGCTTTGGAATAGGCAACTAAGTTTAATTGAATAAATGAGTTCAGAAAAATACTGACATAAGGAAACCCTTATGTAGTGCGATCGATTGACAATTAACTGACAGTTTTGTGGTGGAATAGTTTATGAGATATTATTTTAATTAAATGTAATTATTACGGGCGTTTTGTAATTATCGTGTATCGTTGTTTGTACACTGTTATTATCAGATTTTAACTTATTAGCATTTCTTGTGAAACCTGTCATTAACTTAATGGAATATGTTACGGCTACGAGAAATAGTGGCTAACACATAGATTTTTTAATATAAAATAAAAAGGCTTCCATGGAGATCGTTATCCATTTCGGAATTTTGAGAAGGTAAACAGTAACGTGTAATAAAATTACTTTTATAACTAATAAAGGCTCTTACACACTCACGCGATATCGCGGGCGCGACAGGCACCGACAAAGACAATTCCTTTGTCGGTACATGTCGCGCCCGCGATATCGCATGTGTTTGTAAGAGCCTTAAGTCTATTCGTAATAAATTGTTGCATACATATATATTCTTATTAAAAGTTTTAGCGTGACAGCGCGCTGTTACGCTAAAACGGCTGAACGGATTTGGATGAAATTTGGCACATAAGATAAGTTTTTATTTATTCTCTCTTCACAAAGCTGACTTAAAGTTAATGTGTACAAAATATGTCTCAGTTGTATTCGCACATGGGTAGACCGTGACCTGAATTAGAACAAAGGATACTTTTTATCCCGACACTCCAACGGATCGAGACTAATGCGGATGTAATCGCGGGGGCAGCTAGTTCATAATATTATTACCAGGAGTTTATTGAAATCAACAGCTACCGTCAAAATCTATTTCCTGCGATAATCTTTTCAAAATAGTTTTTCAAAGTCAAAGTCAAACCATTTATTACAAATAGGCACATAAGAGGCACTTTTGAACGTCAAAATTTACAAAAAAAATAGAATTGATTCTTGTTGCCCCTTCCAAAAGGTAGTTTCGTATGGAGAAGAATGGGCAAGAAACTCCACCGGTACTCTTTTAAAAATGTTTTACAATATTTTGTTTGATTACATTAATTATATGATTATATGTGAAGACGATGTTTTAAATGATGATAGACATGACAGTTTAAGTTGGGAGCATACTCATATCAACCACTTCCAGTTACTGTTACTGGTAACTTCAAGGGCAAAACGAAAATTGAAAAAAACAAATTCTCATTGGATATTTATGTATATATCTTTTTATATATCTAAATCTCGCATGTGTTACATGTGACCAGCAATAGACGTCATCATTGTCATTCTCCTGCCCTGATCCCAATTTATTTGGGGTCAGCGCAACGTGTCCCTTTCTTCCATACTTCTCTATTAGTCGTCATCTCGCTAGTCACTCCCTTTCTAGCCATATCATCCTTTACACAGTCCATCCATCGTTTCTTTGGTCGTCCCCTACTTTTATAGCCATCGACATCCATACTCTTAACTTTCCTCACGACATTTTCCTCATTCCTCCGCATCACATGCCCATACCACAACCGATTTCCGAACAACTTTTCAGTCACCGGTGCCACTGTCAGACTTTTATGTACTCATTTCTTATTCTATCCATTCCTGTCACACCACAAACCTCTCTTAGCATTCTCATCTCAGCCTCATGCAATTGCCTTTCATTCATCTCTTTTGTGGCCCAACATTCTGCTCCATACAAGACAGCAGGTCTAACCATTGTTCTATATATCTTCTTCTTAAGTTTAAGGGGAAGGGGAATGCAGGACTCCCATATTGTTCCCGTGACCTGCCGCCATTTCATCCATCCAGTGTTAATTCTGTGCTAAACCGTCCGATCTACTTCGCCATCGCTATGCACGAGTGAACCGAGATACCGAAAGTCGGAGCAGACTGACAGACGTATTTTAGTTAAATATGAAAGTACGTTACGAAGAGAAGCTCGTGGCTAAGTACCCAGTACAACAGCCACACGGGTCGATCCATCAGGCTAAGCTACGCTTACCGGGGTTGATCCGTAGATGGGTGACCAGCATCTTTACATAAGTCATCTGCTACGCTGATGATACTGCTGTAATTTTTCATGGAGCCACTGGGAAAGAAGCTTTAAAAAGGAATGAGTATCATCACAAAATGGCTTGAACAAAATCTGTTAACACTAAACCTTAAAAAAACGAATTTCTTGACCTTTCACGCCACTCGACCTAGCAGACCAAACATTGATTCCTTAAAAATACACAACAGCAAATGCAATGTCTTGACAGCAGCAGCCGTCTCCGCTACCGATTGCAACTGTAATGCCAGAGTAGAGAAGACAAAATATCTAGGCGTCATAATTGATCAGAACCTGTCTTTCAAAGCACAAATTCAAACACTCGCAAAAAATACTCGCAAATTCATTTACGTTCCGAAACTCTTACAGAGTCAGTGCTCCCAAAAATATATGTATACAGGTGTATATTGCCCTATGCCAATCTGTCCTGCAATACTGTGTAAGTGTCTGGGGCAGCGCCACCAAGACGTGCATGCTGGAGTTGGAACGGGCCCAACGGGCCGTCCTCAAGGTGCTTCTGGGAAGGCCGCGGCGTTTCTCTACGGGCGAATTGTATAGGGAATCTGGGGTTTTACGCGTAAGTCAACTGTTCATCCTTGAGTCATTGTTAAACCTATAAAAGTCAAGAGAAATCGGTCTAGCTGCAGCAAGGGGGGTAGGAAAATAGCTGAAAGAATCCCACTTCCAAAAACAAAAACCCTTTTCGCTACCCGGTTTTCGTCGTTTTTACCCATACGAGTGTTCAATTCTATAAGCAAAACTTTTACTATACCGAAAAACTACTCCGGGATCAAAACTAAACTTAAAGAATGGTTGCTGGGCCGGACTTATGAGGAAACTGAAAGTTTACTTTGTAGCTTAAGTTAGTACCCATCTCACTCTCTCATCGAATACACACACACTTGAACACCACATTTAGTCAAATTAACTGTTTTTGTGATTATTGTTTGTAAATTAGCTTTTTTTATTACTCACTTTTTTGTAAATTTTATTAGTTTATTTTATTAAGTTATCAGTATTATCATTAACAATCTTGCGCTAGCAGCACTAATTTAAATTATTAACTTTGTGTGGTGTTTGGGTCACCAAGATACAGGCTGTGCCTAGTTTGGGACCCGCTGTTAAATAATATATAATTTTTCTGTTGGTAAAATTTCATGCATGATTGTATATTTGTGAACTATGTGTAAGTTTAATAAAAGAATTTGAATTTGAACATACCGAGACTCCTTTGTGTCTCGGAAAGCACATTATGCCGTTGGTCCCGACTGTCATTCATCTTTGACAGTCGTTACGGGTTGTCAGAAGCCCGAAAGTCTGACAACCAGTCTTACTAAGGGTATCGTATTACCCAGTTATTGGGTTGTGGAGGGCAGATAGGCAGTCGCTCCATGTAAAATACTGGTATTCAGCCGCATCCGGTTAGACTGGAAGCCGACCCCAACATGGGAAAAGGCTTGGCAGATTGATTGATGAAAGTACATTACTCGTATTACCGTAAGCAAAATACGTGCTTTATTATTTATTTAATACTTTAAGCACACAAATGTACAGAGGCGGAATTAATGCCATAGGCATTTTCTACCAGTCAACCTTTGGGTGATGCAGAGACAAGCAGTGGTAGGTGCAATAACGAAAATCGTGGAATAAATATTTATTAAAAAAGAAAAAAATATATATATTTGTTTATTTCTTCACTTAAGGTTAAGTATATATAACTATGTTAGGTTATTTAAATATAAGGATATACACACAGTCATATTAAAAACTTTAAATATAATACCTATATATACACAATTATACATAAATATAAGACCATATTAATACACGAATATTCCAACAAACCAAACTAACAATGGGAAAACATTACCGTTGTGATGATACTGCCAGCTTCTTACGAATGTGCTCGGGAACTTTAACTATAAAGGCGGTTGGTTGCCATCCTGGTGCTTTGACGTGGAGTTGCGGACATCAACCCTTATTACCTAAATATGAAATTAATGACGAAGGCAATATTTTTAATAGAAAAGGGAGGATCTTCCGACCAGACGGGCGTTGTCTGGTGGGCAACTGCCCGACGATTGACGTCGGGACGTTGTATAAATGCTAGTCGCGCGGTAAACTCTGCTTGCGCGATGCAGAATTTTGCGTGACGTCAGTGTCCTACTGTTCGACAGCAACCCGTTATTCCAGTTCCTATTTTAGATTCCCGGGCCAGACTGTGTAATTGGTTTCTTCCTGTGAAAACAAGCCAGTCTGTAGGTAGGTACTATTTCAACAAAATATAACTGCCAATCAATCAATTGACAGTTCAAAGGATTTACTATTTACTTAAGTATAAATATATTCAGGATAAAAAAATATCTACCAAAACCAGCCTCAATATTTGACGAATTTGGGGTCGCTAAGTAATACTAATAACAGCCGCACGGGTCGATACATCAGTTTAAGCTACGCTTGCCGGGGTAGGTCCGTAGATGGGTGACCATTTTTACATACCGAGACTCCTCCGTGCCTCGGAAAGCACGTTAAGCTGTTGGGCCCGGCTGTCATTTGTAGATCTTTGACAATCGTTACGGGTCGTCACAAGCCCGAAGGTCTGACAACCAGTCTTACCAAGGGGTATCATATAACTCAGTTACTGGGTAGTGAAGGTCAGATAGGCAGTCGCTCCGTAAAAATACTGGTATTTGCTGCATCAGGTTAGACTAGAAGCCGACCCCAACATAGTTGGGAAAAGGCTAGGCAGGTTGATTGAATCAGAAAATAAGCGATAAAAACCGGCCAAGTGCGAGTCGGACTCGCGCACGAAGGGTTCCGTACCATTATCTATAAAAACGGCAAAAAAATCACGTTTATGGTAGGTATGGGAGCCCCCTTAAATATTTGTTTTATTTTAATTTAATTATTTATTTTTAAAGTGAATATATAACTAAATATTCTGTGAATATTTCAAGCGTCTACCTGTTGCCGTTATCAATATCGAGCAAAAAAATGACGTTTGTTGTATGGGAGCCCCCTTAAATATTTATTTTATTCTGTTTTTTAGTATTTGTTGTTATAGCGGCAACAGAAATACATCATCTGTGAAAATTTCAACTGTCTAACTATCACAGTTCATGAGATACAGCCTGGTGAGAGACGGACAGACAGAAAGACAGACGGCGGAGCCTTAGTAATAGGGTTCCCGTTTTACCCGTTGGGTACGGAACCCTAAAAATCATACACACTACGCGATATTTTATAGGTTTCACTACTTCCACACATACGCGTGACTCAACCCTCAACCTTTATGGTCCCATTGGGAAAAATATACCAGAAGTTTGCTTTGTATATGATCATCCAGCCTGTGCAGTAACAAAATCACTGTGCACACTGCAGCCATCAATCTGCGCGGCAGGTGCGGTGTTACGCGAGCCCTATAGGGTCGTACTTATAGGGCTGTTGGGGGCCGTTGTTGCGGTTTTGCGGAGGCCTACGGTCTGCAGTGGATATTTGCGTAATTGCATCACGCTTCGTCCGTTGTCTGCTGAACGACGCGTTGTGTCGCTTTGTTTTATGGCGGTGTATTATTTTGATGTAAATCGATTCTTCTAAACGTCGAGTCCAATAGGGATGTTTTAGGCAGACAGTTCTGTAGTAAAGTTTTGCTTAGTACCAACGAAGTCTCAAATAAATAAAACATAATATTTCCATAAAAAAATCATTTACGAACGTAAGCGAAGCAAAAGGAGTATCTAGGGAACGTAGCAGGTGGTGTTCTATAGTTCCTGCTTTACCCCCATGGGAAGGAGTGAGTTTATGTGTTGCTACGCTCCTTACATACTCCTTTTGCTTTGCCTACGTTCATACATCTGATCATACACGCACGCCGGCTGCGAGTACTACGCACCTGACCATTCTGAAGAACATCACCAATTAGGTCACTATAAATGTTATCCTAGGGCGTCCCCTCCCGGCGTTTTCACTCAGCTCTGCTTTGTAAATGTCTCTCAACATGACCAAACCATCTAAGCATACTCTTTAAAAATTTTGTAATTACATCTTCGTTTAAACTGCCTGCCAGAGTTACGAGCCTGTCCGAAAGGGATATCGTAGCCCTGGCACACAGGCATGAACACGGGTGGGTTTTAGTCAGTAAAAGTCTGACACTCCCGCCCGCTCCACCCAGAGCGGGAGAAGTTATTTGATAATTACCCACCTACCCAAAAAACCGTTGCCTTATCACATAATTTTTCAGCCTATCATTCATAGTCACGCCAGAGATGCTTCGAAAGGAACATAGTTCCACAGCATTTATTCTACTTCCATACCTTAGAAGATAATTTTCTTGAAAGGTGCGCATTTTACAAGTATCGCTAATATTTGTTGTCAACTAGTTAGTATCTCAGTAAGTGCAATATTAATATTTCTGCTTATTTCTCTCGTACACGTACTTTCCGAGAAGGACACAGAAGTCGGATGTGGAATTAATCCACCTAGTCCTGGTTCTGCGAACTTTAATGTGACTCATTGCTTTTCAAATAAGTTATGTAAGTATTTATTTATATAATTATACTTTACTGTACACCAGATTATACACTACAAAATATACAATGGCCGGACTTATCGCTTGTTGCGATCTCTTCCAGGCAACGTTGTTGTTGTGTTTAGTCTATGTTGATCTTTTTTTTGAGGAATTTTGGAGGACGATAGATGTATGTTGTGTTGTGTTGTTAGTTAGAATACGGGTGTCATCGAGTTGAAATTGACTCTGTCGTGGCTTTTTTTTGCGTAAACAGAGCTCAGTCCCACGATAGCGTGAGTAGACACTAATATCCACGGAAACCCAGACATGAAGCAAATTGGAACCAGCGCCATAATTGCGTAACACACTCACAACCGGATGCAGCTGAATACCAGTATTTTACATGGAGTGATTGCCTATCTGACCTCCACAACCCAGTTACTGGGTAACACAATACCCGTTGGTATGACTGGTTGTCAGACTTTCGGGCTTCTGACGACCCGTAACAACTGTCAAAGATCTACAAATGACAACCGGGACCAACAGTTTAACGTGCTTTCCGAGGCACGGAGGGGGTCTTGGTATGTAAAGATGGTCACCCATCCCCGGACAGACCGCGGCAAGCGTAGCTTAACCTGATCGATCGACCCGTGCGTCTGTTATTACTTAGCTACAAGCTCCTCACGCAATTATCAGTAGCGATGGGTTTCATTTTGACAGTACAACAACATTCATTGCGTTATTTACGTTGTTAAGCAGACAAATTTTTCGAACATACCTATGAAGCAATGAATTAGCAATATACTTCAAAATCATCCATGCATCATCATTGTTATGGAGCGGGCTATGCTCGGCGTTTCTTTGAAGGATAAGATCAGGAATGAAGTTATCCGGAAGAGAACCGGAGTTACCGACATAGCCTGCAGACTAAGCAAGCTGAAGTGGCAGTGGGCTGGCCATGTTTGTCGAAGGACCGATGGCCGGTGGAGCAGACGAGTTCTGGAGTGGAGACCGCGTATCGGCAAGCGTAGTGTGGGGTGCCCCCCAGCTAGATGGACCGATGACCTTAAAATGGTGGCTGGGACAGACTGGATGCGGAAAGCGGAGGACAGGGTGTTGTGGCGCAGCCTGGGAGAGGCCTATGTCCAGCAGTGGACTGCTATAGGCTGAGTTGATTGATTGATTGATTGAGTGTTACGCAAAAAGGATGCAGCTGTAGGCCACATAATTGTATTAGTTAAGACGCTGACAACAGGTAAACCGCGGTCACTGTCAGACTGCATATAAAAGAAAGAGAAGGGCGATGACCCAACGCTTGTAATTTATTGCAATATATGAAGCAATTATCTATTTACCCAAAAATGAGCTGAGTAATCGAAAATTAAAAACAACCAAGTTCTGCATACAAATAATACGTTCTTGTTATTAAGGAATAAAAAGTTACCGCTACCACAAACTATATAGATCTGGCAATTTTTTTGTTTAAGACAAGCCTACTTTTATCATTTGCTGTTGAATACTTATAACAATGATATCATGTAGATTAATTTCAATATGATTAAACAACTGATCTGATTCGGACAAGTGAAGTAATGCGACTAGCATCAATTTCTTGAGAAAACAAACAGTAATTTTGTTTCTACTTTTCTAGGTATTCAGCAGATTATTTCGACTATTGCTATTTAAATTGAACCAATTTAGGTCAATTGTAGATTCCTGTTATTGATACTAGTAAACAAAATCTAGAAACTGTTATCACGGTATTATTGCTAACAGTTTAGTGGTTCAGTGAATGAACAACAAAGATTGAGTATCTACATTTTGTCAGTAAATAAACTGAATGCAGGTTTTCATAAATCTTAAAAAATGTTACTGGTTTCAAGAGAATATCTCCCGCGTTATATTATTATTCAACCACATTTTTTTCCCTTTATTAATAAGAACTAAAGTTCTTAATAATTAATTACAATCTAGCCTAATAGACTAATATGCAATTTAACTTTAATTTATATTTTTTTAACCACATAAAACTACAATTTTACTGTAATTAAAATGTTGTATTAAAGGCTCTTGCAGACTGGCGCGATATCGCGGGCGTGACAGCCAGCGCGACACTTTCCATAGTGTGATAATTGTGCTACTAGTGTCGCGTCGCGCCTGTCTGCGGGAACCTTTACTTCTACGAATCTTACAATCATTCTCTTTAAAATGGTCAACAAATTCATCGACTCGTCGCCGTTGTATCAATGAAAATAAATTACTAGATTTGAAATTGGAGCAACGCAAGAGTGGACCAGTAGGAGCGGTCGACGTCAATCATAAAGCTGACGTCACCTTACCGATTGATCGAGATTTAAATTGAGTGTTACAAATTGATCGAAGGTTACAATGCGCCAGCGCTTGAGCTACGTGAATGGAATCAGATAGTAAATAGATAAATAGAGTAATAAGTTTTTAAAAAATTACGGTACGCTGCAGAATTCTCCTGCACGATAAGAGTTAAATCAAATAGGTACTTAGCTCCATACAACAAGCTATTTAGAATGCTTACTAACTTAAGGCTCGTACAGACTGGTGCGACATCGCTGGCGCGACAGGCTCCGACTAAGAAATTGAGAGTCGCGTCTCGCCCGCGACATCGCAACAGCCTGGACAAGCCTTTATCCAGGTACATACTTCTTATTTTTGTATACAGGGTCAAATTAATTTAGCTGAGGAGCTCGTGGCTAAGTAATAACTGCCGCACGGGTCGATCGATCAGGTTAAGCTACGCTTACCGCGGTTGGTCCGTGGATGGGTGACTATCTTTTCATACCAAGATTCCTCCGTGCCTCGGAAACCACGCTAAGCCGTTGGTCCCGGCTGTCATTTATATATCTTTGACAGTTGTTACGGGTCGTCAGAAGCCCAAAAGTCTGACAACCAGTCTTACCAAGGGATATCGTGTTACCCAGTGACTGGGTTGTCGAGGTCAGATAGGCCCTTGTAAAATACTGGTATTCAGCTGCATCCGGTAAGACTGGAAGCCGACCCCAACATAGTTGGGAAATGGCTAGGCAGATGATGATGATGGTCAAATTAAATTAGCTAGCGAAACTCTGCAGACGTGATGGTATTGATATCTAAACATGAGCATACAAGAAATTAATTAATTTGTAGAGTTAAAAAAAACCTTTTTTTGTTGTATTTTTTCGTGTTTAGATATCGATAGTTTCTCTAGCTAATTTAAGTTGACCCTATATAAGATTCGGGTGTTGTTTTTAATAATTAAATAGCAACTAACCTACGTAGTCATGAAGGATTTTTGAAGTTTGGCCTTTATTTTACTCTCTCGTGTTGGATTTGAAACTTCTTGTTGCATGTATTGTATGTTGCTCATCATTCTCCTGCCCTTTTTCCAATTTAGGTATTTGGGGTCGACGCAACATGTCCCTTTCATCCATACTTCTCTATTAGTTTTCATCTCGGTAGTCACTCCCTTTTCTAGCCATATCATTCTTCACACATTCCATCCATGGTTTTTTGGTCTTTCACTACTCTTATGGCCATCGACAATCGTACTAAAACGTTCCTCACGACATTTTCCTCATCCCTCGCATCACATGCCGGGCATACCATGACAACCAATTTCAGCACAACTTTTCAGGCACCGACTTCCTATAATGTACTCATTTCTTATTCTATCCATTCGTGTCACACCACACATCCCTCTTAGCATTCTCATCTCAGCTGCATGCAATTGCCTTTCATTCATCCCTTTTGTGGCCCAACATTCTAATCCATACAAGACAGCAGGTCTAACCATTGTTTTATGTATCTTTTAGAAAAAAAAGAAAGAAAGAAAATACGTTTATTTGCGGTAAACATAACGCAAAGAAATAAAAACACAAACACGAAAGAACAAGTTGAGGGAAAATATGCGTCACATTCACGCAAAACGGCCATCGCCCAGCATAATGCCCTTACTCTAACATTAAGAGGCTAACAGATAAACCGCTGTCACTGTCAGCAAAAGAAAGAGATGCGCAATGACACAACGTATGGCGTAAAAATGCAAATAAAATCGTATAAAATTAGATATTAACTAATTAATAAAAATTAACACATCACCGGATGCAGTTTGGCATTTGCAATTTTATGGTATACTTTTAATTATAATTATAACTGTTAACGAAGGGATAAACCGCTTTTAATAATAATTACGAGTTGTCTTTGAAGATTGTTTTGATGTATTAAATTATGTTTAATTATGTATTGAGTTCCATCACCGTATGCAAAAAAGACTTGAAAATATCATACTGTTTTTGTTTTGGAAAAAAATATTTACGGTTTAAGAGATACACTGTTTTAAAAATCCACCTTTTTGACCATTTTCAAGAAATCTCCGCCTTAATAATCAGCAACAACGTGACTTCGATAACAGCATTTACAACCCCCAAATTTAGTACCCAAACACGTACTTATAGCAAGAAAAACGATCGCAATAAAAAAAAAAAAAAACAATACGATATAATCTAATTGAATTAAGGAAAGCAACAATATCGTATCGTATTGCTTTACAAATTACTTCGTTCCAAATAACGGTCGAGCTCGCGATCGATAAGAACTCAAATGGAGCCGAGGCGTTTCTTGAAGTGACACTCAAAACGTATTTGTTTATAGATACCGGAGTTATGTTTCGTTTTTAGAAAGAAAAAAAGCGTTGTATGTCATAATATTATGTGTACGGTAATATATTTATAGCTTTTAGCTACATGTCATGACACTGACGATTGCAATGGCGTTCATTATGTCTGTTTAAAATTACTGCTCGACAGGATACCCTAATCGTCGCGAAGAGGGAAACAAACTGTGATGTTTTACGTAACTAGACAGCAGTTAGGTACTCTAATTGTGTAACAGGCTTTCAATCAAAATCTGAGAATTTTTAAGAAAATTCCTAACCTTTTGCTTCTTCGTCTTAAAAATATTACTCAATGATCGTGGCTGACCTGTCAAAATGTTAGCTATTGCGATCAATTGTCATTTTATGTGTGTTATACAATTACCCCGCAGGTTTAAATTTTTAATATAATACAACAAGATCTACATTGTATTTAACTGTATCAAACGAAAATATTTTTTTTTTTTTTTTTTTACAATACGCACTTGTTTTCTTAACTCACTTTAGACATTGGCAGAATAGTCGACACCGGCTTTGTTTGCCTTAGAAGGCTTAGAACAAAAATATAATAGAATAGAATACTTTTAATTAAATGTCAATGTAAAGTCAGTTTTTCATAGTCCAACTTGTGATTAAGGGATGGGCTTTTTAGATTTCAGTTCTGCCACCCGCCGAAGTTGACGAGTACGTCTGAAATTACCAAAGTCAAAGTCAAATTATTTATTTCATATACGCACATAAAAGGCACTTTGAACGACAAAATTTACAACAATATAGAATAGATTGTAGTTGCCCCTGCCAAAAGGTAGTTTCGTATGGAGAAGAATGGGCAAGAACTCCACCATTACTCTTTTAATTGATATAGACGAAGGCTTGTATCTTCAGATCATAATTTACTTCGGAGACGAATGGGCAAGAAACTCCACCGTTACTCTTTTAATTAATATAGACGAAGGCTTGTATCTTCAGATCATAATTTACATTAATAGACTGAGTAGAACTTGGAACCCTGCTAGTCCTTCTATCAGCCAATAGAAATCATCGCAAACAAAAATACGTCGAGCATAATACAGCCCAGAATAGAAAATCTAATATTCACGGTCTTGCATGGCCTTTACTCACATATAAATTCATTGAAAAGACCACAAATTCTCACAGAAAATACTGCTCCCACTCCCAGTATATCCTACCTCCATTCTACCTCGTCTAAAGAGCACTTAATCCAGTGTCAGTGTTCACTGCTCTTGAATGCGTTACGTTCAATATATGGCGATAAACGACGCCATCTGTCACGTTAGCCAGGAGTTACCGATGCAATGGAACCGAACGTCTTACTTGAATGCCTGCTTAGTCTGCGTCTTAGGATCCTCAGGTATGTGGTCTAGGGTTTATGCGTGGTTACAGTGCAGTGGTGGTCATGGGCCTTTGAATTGAGGACTCCAATTAACGGTTCTGAGGAGTAATTTATTTTTTCGACAGTTTTGGTATACGGGTTAGTGAGCGCAGCATGTGGGATACTCTCGGTATATTTCTTTGTCGTCGAAGTCACTTAATGAGTGGGTAAGAGCGTGGATGTCATGTCATTGTTGGTCACTATACTTCAGATTATCGGTAGCGATATTAACAAAGAGTTCAACGTGAATGCTAAATTGGTATTTTTCGTTCTGCAGTATCAGGGCAGTTTTGCCTTCTCACATCACTTCGCCCAGGATTTCACACTTGAATTCAAGTCGATAATTATACCCAGAAAACGATAATCAGTAGGTATTATTTCGTCAAGAGCTTTCAACAACACAATAGCCGAGTGTTTAAATCGTACCGACACGGAAGTATCAAGTAGCATTCATCGCCGTATCGCGATCGTGAAGGTGAAACTGCTATTTATTTCCTCAATAATTCTCTAATAATGCTCACGAACCCATAAAACAACTGTTTATACGCATTCAAGCTTTACGACTTACATTTACAACGACTGAATTTGCTACTTTTTACTGTGATACACTTTCTACATGTAAATTGGATAGATTTATTGTACGGGCTGAAGTAAGATTTCCTTAGTACAGAGAGCAGAGACAGGCAGTATGGGAGCGGTATCTTCTATTATATTATTTTAATAATTATATTATATTGTTTTTTTTTTACGTGAGCACGTTTTTAAGTACTTGGTACTTGTTGACGGGCCTACACTGTCCTCCCATACCTATTAAGACTGTAATTTGAAAACATTGTAAAAGCCAATTATTTTTAAAAGAGTAACCGTGTAGTTTCTTGCCGGCTCTTCTCCATAGGAAACGACCAATTGGAACCGTGCACCAAGCTTTTGACGTTTATAAAATAAAATAGATGTGAAATAAAATATTCTGATTTTCATTTGTGGACTAGTGTTGCATCTTGTTATTGGTGAAATTATATCTTTGGTCACAGGATAATAAAATTTAGTTTGCTTTTTAATTGCAAAAAATTTTATCTATTTACCAGGTTTCTAGCTAGGTATCGCCCTGCCTCCCGTGTTAGCCGGGATTTATTGAATTATGTATCAAGCAATGCATAAATAAGTTGTATGAGGGGTGCCGACTCATTAAACGCGGCTACAAAAAGGAGTTCCGATCATTTCGCAGAAGAAAATGACCGTGAAGTATTGAATTAATTAATAAATTAAACCTCAGTTAATAAATCTTTTGTAGTATACCGCACTGTTTTCGGTAAAACGGTCCAGACAGCAATTAAAAAGAATGTTTATTAAATTGCGAAGAGACTGACACTTCCAGTTAATACGTCCATCGATCAGGGACGGTGCTGTTTTTAATTACCCGTCCTTGTCTGATCTGGTGTCAAGAACGTTCCATCTCTTTCTCTCGGGCTGAACTGGGGTAGCTAATTGGGCGTATAGGGGTCGTATCTCGTATACAATGGATGAGTTCTACCTTTTTACTTGTTATTTCTAGTGACGGATGGGTGTTCCTATTTGGGTGATGCATGTCAGCAGCCATGATGATGTAAATTGTAAGAATACAGGAACTTCGAACTTCGTGAGGAAAGTTTTGAGTATGAATGTGGAAAGCTATAAGAGTAAGGGAAGACCAAGGAAACGATGTATGGATTGTGTGAAAGATGATATGGCTAGAAATACGAGGACTAATAGAGAAGTATGGAAAAAAATACAAAAAATATTTATAGCTAATGTCACTCGGGATGATGCAAGGATTCTAACGAATTCACATACATCGAAATATGTTCAGGCATTTAAAAGTTATCGTGGCACAAAGAAACTGACCTAGATACATACATTCATGAACCCTAAACACATTACACTCCTTTTTAGGCAGTGGTGTAATAAGTAGCCACTGTGATATCGGCCCACTCTGGGGTCGCACCGCAACGTCAACTTGATTTCGTCGTGCGTGCACCGAATTGTTATCTCTCCCTCGTCATGGAAGAAAACTTTTGGCCGCAGGACGTGGTGATCCGTCGCTTCCGCGGACAAGTACCACAGGACAGCACAAAGTCAAGCTAGTGGAAAGGGAAGTGCTAGTAACATAGTCTTAAGCCTAATTTATGAACAAAGGTTTTATTTATATATTATCGCGCTCCACGGTCTACTCTTTGATATACAATGGTCTCTGTGGTCCCATGAAACATGAGGCTCCAGGCGCTAGTGGGTTATTTATATACAATATTAGTTTTAGTATATGCGAAACGCGAAATACGTGTCCAGTATTTTTATGTAAAGAATCTATTTACAAAATTTCAAAACTGTTCATGGAAAATCACAAAGTTATAAGGTTGTTATGTTACCGGGTTGTCCGTACAAAAACATGCTAACGCCGCTCCCGCGCCTCCAGGGTCGTCTTGCACTCATTGATAATAATTTGGCAGTAGGTACCTAACCGTACTGCGATTGTATTGTAAGTAATTATATGGTGATAACATTTTCCATCACACTTAAATATTTTTGGGACAAAATATAACATTGTGTAAAAATTATTGAAATCGATTCAGTTCCTTATTCTGAATAAACTATATTCAGGTTTCGCATATACTAAAAATAATGTTGTATAATACTCGTATATATATTTTTTCTATCTTTGTGTTCATTCGAGTGATCCAGTCTGGTTTAACCATGCTGGGGTCGGTGCATTTCATTGATTCATAAAATGTATGTTTAATTAAGGGTTTATTCTATGTTTAAATTTATCTATGGGCCTGTGTCGCCTAAAATAAATGGTTTATTATTGTAACTTTCCTGTTTCTATGATTGTACTGTTGTAAAACGGTGAAGGAAAACATCGTGAGGAAACGCATGCATGAGAGATATTTCTAGACGGAATGTGAAGCCAGTTGCATAAAAACTCTGTCACCTGGTTAGTCACATAACCACACCAAAAAAGAAAGAAAGATGACCGTTACATAAAAAAAAAGAAGAAGTTTAATAAAGATTTTTATTTTGTTTCAGGTACGTTAAATCATTCATTTCTACATTTCGTGTTAATGGCTGATAACTACTGTTGTCCACAACTGCAATGGTGTACCCATACAGGTATGTTGTACGTGAATTTACTGTGTAATCAAGTCTGCTAATCGATTGTTTTCAAAATCAACATATTTTAGTTCACATAAACCTACATGGGCACTTATGAACCATCAGAAGCTAGGTGCACGGTTCCAATTGGTCGCTTCCTATGAAGAAGAGTCGGCAAGAAACTCCACGTTTATCTAACTGCCTAGCCTTTTCCCAACTATCTTGGGGTCGGCTTCCAGTCTAACCGGATACAGCTGAATAACAGTAATTTACATGGAGCGACTGCCTATCTGACCTCCACAACCCAGTAACTGGGTAATACGATACCCCTTGGTAAGACTGGTTGTCAGACTTTCGGGCTTCTGACGATGCGTAACGACTGCCAAATATATATCCACGAATGATAGCCGGGACCAACGGCTTAACGTGCTTTCCGAGGCACGGAGGAGTCTCGGTATGTAAAGATGGTCACCCATCCATGGACCAACCCCGGCAAGCGTAGCTTAACCTGATGGATTGACCTGTGCAACTGTTTTTTATATATATTACTTAGCCACGAGCTCCTCTCAAGAAACTCCACGTATACCCTTTAAAAAATATTTGGCTCTTATAATATTTTCAAATTAATGTTAATAGGTATGGGAGGACAGTGTAGGCCCGTCAACAAGTTCCAGGTATATAACAAAATAGAAAATGGTCTACAAATCTACAGTCTATTAAGCCTACAACGTTCTCACATTCACAAAATATGAAATAATTTATGTAAAATATTAATCAAATAATAAAAATAAAAACCTATTTAAACCAAATGACATGATTGCCATTAGTAATGTTGTAATGACTTATTACAACTGTAACAAATCTGAATTAATATCCTGTCCACAAAAGCCACTAATCAATAGTTGTAATTAAAATTATATATTAATGTTATTCCGGATAGAGTTTACACTAAGCCTCAAAAAAAAAAAATCTATTACCATATAAGCCTTTTCCAGGCCACTGCTTACCGTTATGCTTCATGTGTACTTAACATAACATATTCACGCCTGTAATCCCGAAGGGTTAGGCAGAGAGAGATGTTTAAGTCCCATGTAGTAGGGGGCGAGCCTATTGCCATCAACCGGGCACAAATCCAATCCGGGTACTTAACATAGGTATTCTAATTTTAAATAATTGACTTTCTCCCATCATTTCCTCTCGACCAGAAAACATGGTGAAGACATAATATATTGCTATGAGTAAATAAAACCATTTCCAGTCATTACTGTAAAATATAAATATAAATTTCTCCAGAAATGATATTTTCGCGATGAAAAGTGATGTTCTGCAATTATTTTTACAGCCTTTGACCTATAAATTCAGTCACCGTTTTCATCTACATCCGTACAAAACTCGTAGGTAAAGGTGGTGATATATGATTTATTAAAAGCAAACAGCTGTGGATTGATAAATTCTGTAGCGCGACGAAAAGTATCCCTTGGGAGAAACACAACAGTTCTGAACTATTAGTAAACTTTGCCTAAGAACTACTGCTATACATACTTGTATACACAGGGTCAAATTAAATAAGCTAGTGAAACCCTGCAGATGTTATGGGTCAAAAGTAATTTCTTTATTGTTTTATCATGTTTCATCACCGTCCTCATTTCAGCCGAAAGATGTCCATTGCTGGACATAGTCTTCCCCAAAAAGGAGGGAGGTGGGTTGCCATAATCGCCACGCTTGGCAGGCGGGTTGGCGACCGCAGTATGGTGTTAAAATGCATAGAGAACGTTGCTGGCCATGTAAGTTCCATAGTCGCCTTATATCAGGTTTTTTTGTGTAAACTTCACAGACGTGATGAGTATCGACACCTAAACACGATAAAACAAAAGAATACATATTTTCTCAAACTCATACTTCTAGTAACAACACTACCAGCGGTCGTTGACCCCAAAAAATCTCCATCAAATCTTGTTTTAATTTTATCGTGTTAAGATACCCAGCACGTCTTCAGAGTATCGCTAGCTAATTTAATTTGACCCTGAATGTAGGATGAAGTTCCTTTACTGTAAGAATGAATAAGTATAGTAATAATAAAATAAGATGAGGTGAAGAATATTGGTTACGCGTGGTATTTCTTTTTTCTCTTTATTTGTTTAGGGGTTTTTACCTTAACAGATACGCCAACCACATCGTGCCTTTTAACATTGTAAAAATAACATTAACACTTATATACAATATTAGTTTTAGTATATGCGAAACGCGACACGTGTCTAGTATTTTTATGTAAAGAATCTATGTACAAAATTTCAAAACTGTATCATGAAAAACCACATAGTTATAAGGTTGTTATGTTACCGGGTTGTCCGTACAAAAACATGCTAACGGCGCGGCGCCGGCGCCCCCGCGCCTCCAGGGTCGTCTTGCGCTCATTGATAATTATTTGGCAGTAGGTACCTAACAGTACGGCATCCCTTTCGGACAGTCTCGTAACCCTGGGAGGCATTAGCCCTTTTGGACCCCGTCAATTGGTGCTGACGTCTCTTTGAGGCGCGCGTGGAACACGACGCGCCGTCGACCCGGGCTTGGTCCTTATCGGACGGCGAGCTACCCATCGCTCACCGTCCGCAAGCCCGCAACTTTTTGGCTCCTAACGTTGGTTGTGATAAAACTGACTGAATTAACCGGTAAATAAATTACTAACTCAAATTTATAAGGTCACGTTATGATGGCCAGATTAAAATATGCAGCTGACGCCAAATGCATCTTTATCAGTCAGCCAAGCTACGAATTGGGACATTGGCTACTGTTTTATCAGTTAATCAATCATTTTATCTACTACTAGCTTTTGCCCGCGGCCTTTGTCCGCGAGGAGCTCGGAAATTATTTCCGGGAACGTACTACCGAGATAAAAAGTATCCTAGGTGTTAACACAGGTTATACATTTTATCCAAATCGAATTATCCAAACATACAAATGTATAATTTTAATCGGATTTAAGTGTTTGAGGTGTAGATAATTCTAAGGAAGCCTTTTGGAATCTAAATCGATACCTATTCATCCAATAATGAAAAATTTCCAAGGCTCCAATACCCTAATAAACTCTCAAACTAACTTTAATTTCTTCCCGAAACATTTTAACTGCTTATAATAGATTCCTTTAACCTCAATAAAATGCCGGTTGATTTTCAAAAGCGTTCTATTTGATCAAGCCAAGTTTCCACATCCTTCCTTTAATTTTCTGTAAGCGAAAACCTCCTTGGAGTATTGGCGTTTTGACAAGTCGCCTCGAGCAAGCAAGCGGTGTACGTAGCCAATTTATTAGGTCAATGCTCCACTTACGAAGCGCCACGCGATATAAATCCTATAAAATTTTACAAACTAGTGTCCTGACACAATTTTGACGAAGTTAGAGTGCTGCTGCAGGCTTTTTCGAGTTATGTAGTCAAGCGAGGCCTTTTTGGTTTAAACTTTTTTCGTTTCATACTTTTTTGGCGCGGTTTTGTTGCGTGCTTGTCAGTTGGTGAGTTTTGGCGCCCGTGGTGGGTCAAATTAAATCTCGATTTGGGGAAAGTATTATATATTTCGCTATGATGTGGAACACGTGTTAAATTATGTTAATTTCGTATGGGATTTATAAAGAAATTATTATTATTGTATTAATATAATTATTGTATTTTCATTCGTAAGGCACTCAACAAAAGTATACAGACTTATTTATCGTTTACTAAAGTAAAACAAGTAACCCAACGTAGCACTCGCCGAGCTAGTTTTCTGGTTTTTTTTTTAACAAAGTTGGCAAAAAAATGTTAACTTTTGAAGGAGCACAATTATACAACAAAATACTCTCATCTATAAGAAGGTTACGCTCATTCAATGCATTCAAAACTCAATTATCTGAATATTTAATAACAAATAACACCCTTCCTAAAAGCTGAATGCGTTGGATGGGTGTATGTATCATTTTGCTACCGTGACGTCTGTGACGAACTTTATATTTATAATTTATGCTAAGCAGTGTTCGTTCTCATGTAAGTGGCTGTGTATTTTTGAGAATAAAATATCTTTAAACCTAAACCTTGAAATTAATTTGCAAGAATTGTAGTACATTACAGATGGTCGGGTTTTTTTAACATTTTCTAAAACAATTCGCTGAAACTAGCATGTAAAATGAAGATAATAAAATTGGAAATAAAAGAATAAGAATGTTGTCAAATTATAATAGTATTAAATGTCAGTGTGATTAAAGTTTAGGTTCTCATTCACAGAATATAATGATTTTTCTATAAGCCATTAGAATAAAGCTGTTTTATTTAAGACGATTGATTGGCAGTTCCCTATATGATTTTGGAAATTTATTATATATCCTTTTATAGATGGCTTTTCATTGGAGGAATACTTAGTCTATCAGGATATCTCGTGATAAACGTAACAGTGTATCCAAGACGTTGAAATAATTCAGAGTGCATTTTAACAAATTTACAGCATTCAATATGTACCATACCGGGAACAATTAATATATTTAAATCTTTAAAAAGAGGTTTACATAAAGTCAATGGTGGCCCATCACAAAGAGCACAGATACATTGTTTTTGGGCTATTATACCCTATTTATAAGAACAGGGATGGAGAAAAGAGGTTTTTTATCTCTTTTCAGTTTTGGTGATAAGGATGCACTTTTTGTTAGGCTTTCGTTGTGGGTTTGGTTTTTGCATGCGCTGTTATCTCTCAAAATTATTGTAAAACCAATAGATTAATATGGGAACGTAAACATCGAATATATTTAAAGTTAGATTGAGAAAGCAAGCTCTAGTTCGTTCGGAATATTGATTAGATCAGTAATAAATTCAAAATTGCGTCTATTCATGCTAGCTTCAAACTGAAATCGATTGTATTTTATTATGACTGAGTAATTTTAATAATAAATTATTACTTAATTATCTATGTGGAAGATATAAAAAGGGTTTGTTTTATGGGTAAGTATACAATAACTGTTTAAGATTATTTAAATAAAAAGCTTTTCTATCGAATTATATTAACTAATACTTCAAAAAATTTCAGCGGGTGACACATAGAATAGACGAAATAGTTATTAGGTACTTCTGTGATTGAAATTCAAATGACATGAATAGATTTTAAAGTAGATACTTCCTATCGGATTTACCTTATAAATAGTGTTGAAGTCAAAGAAGTCGATGGATCATCAAGCAATGCAATTGTAAGCAACAGTCATGCTAATTAGAATTCTGTTACTTGTCTCCTTAAAACTGGATGCCCACATTTTTCTGCGTATCTTGAAACGGTTCATTCGTTTTTAGTTCACTCGTTCACATTCACAGTTCTTGTCATTAAAAGAACAACACCTTACATGCAAATGAACTGCATTGATGGCAATATTGGCACGACACATAACGGCTTTCACAGTTCTTAGTATTGGCTTCGAACCAACACGATGGTCTAAGCACATTGAAGTCAGCATGTTTGGAAGAAATGCATGAAATAATATATATATTTGTTCGACGATAGTAATTCTTTTTCCATATTTTCTTAAGATTTTCAGATAGTAGTTACATTTCACGAATTTGGCTGTACATAGTACCGGGATAAAATTGTCTTGTCACAACCCAGGTCCATGGTCTACCTGTGTGCCAAATTTCATCGAAGTTCGTTCAGCCGGTAAGGCGTGAAAACTGTGAATGGTTACAGACGGACAGAATCGCGTTCGCATTTATAGTACTTATGGAGTTATGGATAATAACGACACAGGCGTCACATGGCGCGCACTCGTAAATTACAAGGACTACAGTAACTTTTTTTTAAACAATGTGCGACTTACGACTCTTTCGCCGATTTACGACTTTTTGATGTTTACGTCGTTAAAACCAGTCCTGCACAACAATAGAGTGGATTCCGTCATTTTGTTTATTGTAATAATAATGATTCTGTCAGCATAATCTACTAACACAATGCTGAGACAAAGCCCTATAGTTCTAGGATTAGCTAAGCTCATCGGAATGCCCGCAATGTGAGGGGTCGTCAACCAGGTTTCAATAATTTGCGGCCGGTCGCTTCGACATCCGCGGAATGCAATATCGGCGCTCGGTAGTTCGGGTACATTCAAAATAACATCAAATATCGCATCGCGAGTCTGACACCTACGGACGCCATCTTTGATTTTTGAATCATTCAGACGAAGCGGTTTGAATTTAGAATTACGTTGAATTAAAAAGAAAATAGAAGATGAAGAAGAAATAATAGAAGTTATCCGGAAGAGAACCGGAGTTACCGACATAGCCTGCAGAGTAAGCAAGCTGAAGTGGCAGTGGGCTGGCCATGTTTGTTGAAGAACTGATGGCTGGTGGAGCAGACGAGTCCTGGAGTGGAGACCGCGTATGGGCAAGCGTTGCGTGGGACGCCCCCCAGCTAGATGAAAAAAAAGAAAGAAAAATGGTTTATTATTTTTACAAGTAAACCTTAACAACTAGTGATTGAAGCCTCCTTTTAAGCAGATATGCCTGTGTTAGGAGACTCCGCTCTTCCATAACTTAAATAAGTATAATTTACTTGTTTTATGCAAAAGTCTAAGCAATATTAAATAAAATTAAAGATGGATTAGATGGACCGACACTGACGACCTTAAAAAGGTGGCTGGGACAGACTGGATGCGGAAGGCGGAGGACAGGGTGTTAAGCGCAGCCTGGGAGAGGCCTATGTCCAGCAGTGGACTGCTATAGGCTGAGTTGATTGAAAAAAGAAAATGTGAAAAATAAAAGAAAGGTATATAAATTTTTATGGATCTGCATATGCGATTTTTATGGATATACAACATCCCAGAATTAACGCACACTACCAAAAACGGTATTAGAATATTATGTTATAATTATAATACATACACTGAATTTTTACTATTATGTAGAAAACATTGTTTATTTATTAAATTAGTTGTACTGATTGTGGTCACATATATACGCGCGCACACAGTGGCACACTTAAAATAATAAAGTTCTAGCGTAGTAGGTACTTCGACCATTTTGGCTTATTTTGACTGTACTGCGGAATTGTGACTGTAATTTACGTAGTTTTAATTATTTTTGGGATAAAAAATGAAGTATATTCAAAATGATAAATCGATTCCGTAAAATAATGATTGTGAACAAACTACTTCCATAATGTGCATTAATTCAGTTACACATTATTTATTACATAAACATAACAAACACAAAAGAAATCCCTGTTCGCTGGTACGTAAGCGCATCACTGAGAACGACTGGACCGAGCTTCTGTTCTAAAATGTTCCTAATAGTCCGAGTTAGGTTTTATGGAAGACAGATCAACGTCTGTCGGCTCAGCTAGTTTTAAATAAAAACTGATAGCTACGTGATAATATATGTGATATTAATGGAACACCTCTATTTAAAACTTCAATAATGCGATAGTTATGTAATAGATTTTTGCGATGATAATCGTTCTGTTGCTCGAATAATAAATTGCTTATCTTCACACGCAGAGGCTAATAATTACGGTAATCGGTGTTGCTTACGATTATCCTAGTCATCAATTTGTAACGGTTCTGGCGTACAAGAGACTACTTAATTAAGTTAAAAAATGGTTTTCTTAAATGAAATGAGCGTTTAATTTCTAATCGCTCGTTTTCCAAAACCTCAGCCGTAATCAGAATTTTGAACGGTTGAAGTTGAAGGTTGATTGGAGGTCATATTATGACTGAAAAATGTTTTATTTCGTACTTTTAATTAACTAGTAGTTCTACGAACAGTAGCCCTCGCGATCACAAACTTTTATGCAACAATTAATATACTAAACTTATTTAAAATCCCCGACAGAAATAAAAATCTTTAAAGTCGTAACACCTATATACCAAGTTTCGTTTAGATCGGTTTTAAAATACGACCTGTAGAGGAGTAGCAACAAGCTGACAGAGGAAAGCAAATTTTGCGACTCTGTCATTAAACTTAGCTAAAGCGTAAGCTCGACGTGGTGATGGCAGGTGAAGCAGAGCCCTAACGGAATGGTTGCATGGAGAAACGGTAGAAGGACCGTTGGCAGACCAATGGTCAGGTGGGTGGACGACCTGCAGAAGATCGCAGGGAAGACCTGGATGAGACTTGTACAGAACAGGGCAGCATGGCACAAAAGAGAGGAGGCGTATACTCAGCAGTGGGTGGAACACCCAGGCTGCCAATGATGATGATGATGATGGTGATGATGGTGATGATGATGATGATGATGATGATGATGATGATGATGATGATGATGGTGATGATGATGATGAAAGCGTAGGTTCATGTTTGAGGAAACTATTTTCTTGCTAACACATTTATTCCGCACAACTGCACTATTTCACAACTAAACGACGACTGGCTCTGCACTACATTTTGCTGTTTAAAATGACTTTCGCCCCATTCGGAAATAACGATAACATCATAACCGTTATTTCTAGTGTTGCCAAAGTAAAATAATACATTCAGTTGTTATAATGAAAATACATTTAAAAGTTTGTTACAACGTTAAGGCGAAAGCGTCAGGGTAGCCCAAGAAATTCAAATTTTCTTACGCTTTTTGCAATACGCAGGTCAGTCTCAGATTGTATGTTGATTAAAATAATTATGATTCGCGGGCATAATTAATATATAAGTATATTTCATGAAATAGTCATTCAATAGGATTCTACGAAGAGAGTTAGTTGTATTGCTGATTTTAATGATTATAATTCTTTAAAGGCATATTTATTATGCTCGCAAATCATCCCCCTTAATAATTTATACTTTGACAGTGTTGTCACAGCGAATATTATAATTCGGTTTTCAAAAAATACATTTTTTTTTATTAAATCAAAGAAATCACGACACATGATTATTTTTTTCACAAACGAATCATATTTTCCATTCCTTAAAACAATTGCAATCACCAATGACAATAAAATTGAAAGTGTAGTTCGCTAAACCTGTAACATGCAACTCAATAATGAAACAATAATTGTAATTTTCATCTCGTTTCAATTAACGTCATCGGTTCGTCACTCACACAAACACACACTCACACACTCACAAAAACGGTTCGGAATTCGTAAATTCCGAACCGTTTTTGTAAGACGAACGTGATTGCGTGTGTCATATTGTGAGTTTTGATGTTTTAATTAGGAGATTGGCCCGGAATAATGTTTTTCATTAGTTTTGTTTCAGTTTGATTGTGTAAAAGTGAAAAGATTTGCTGGACATGCAACGAATATTATAATAATAAATTAACAGTGTTATTTATTTAATTTCACTGCAACTGTAAGCACTACTTCTTAATCCACCTGGCAAATTTTACACCAAATTCATCAAATTTATCAAAATTGGTCTCGCCGTTCGAGCGTGCAGAAGTAACAAACATACACACACAACATAGACACACACTCACCAACTTTCGCCTTTATAATATTAGTGTGATTTGTTTAAAGCAATGTTAAAACACGAAAATAATTTAATTTACTTTGGTGCCCATGTAAATTAGTCATTAATATTTCTGGATTTATAAAAGTTAGTGTTCATTCTAGATGACTGATTGCTGGCTTGTTGACCTTTCATTAATTCTTTGAACGATATTTCATTTACGCCCATTGATTTACGCAATTTGTATTCCCTCATGCAATGTCGGTATAAAATCTTGTTTTTTTTAAAGAAATTGTTCTCAGTAATGCATTGGCGTTAAAACTTATTGTTTCTAGTTGAAAAAAATGTTGTTTACTTCTGATGTATAGTACAGTAGCTGTTTATGAAGCGTAAAGGCTCTTACAAACACACGCGATATCGCGGGCGCTACATGCACCGACAAAGGAATTGTCTTTGTCGGTGCCTGTCGCGCCCGCGATATCGCGTGAGTGTGTAAGAGCCTTAAAGATGCGTCTGTCATATCTTTGCCGAGACAACAACCACAGCTCAGCGTAACCACGTTGAATTATATGATAAATGATTTTTATTTCTGTAAGTAGGTTTGTACAAACACTTTTACACGTTAATCATATTTTAAAAACTAGATGAGGTCGGCGTTTCCTATCTGACTACTCTGAGAAGGAAGGCCGAAACAAATTCAGAGGTTACATTCTCTTAAAGTCCAGACATAATCTTGGTCAGATCATGTGAAGACCATGTAGATTGATGTCTGAAATTGTCTTTTGAGGAAAGATCCACAGATTGAGTGGACCTGTCCAGTCAGTGCACGCTATGGATTTGCTACCAGAGATAGGTATATATATATTGAGTAGATAATTTTTATAATGTGGTGGTGGTGTGGTGATTGTGGTTTATTAGATATGTTTTTGTATGCACGTTTTTTCTGCGTCAAATAAAATTATTTTTCTTTCTTTCTTTATAATGATAGCTAGTGTTAATTTGTGTACTATTGAAAAGATATATCGAGGCACAGAAACATTATTGGCACCTACTATTATGGCAACCTTACAATAATACATATGATCAGCGTTACCTAGTTGTGGACTTAACTGCGGCAGTATTTTTGGATGAATGACTTATTTATTAGTTTTAGGATTTTGAATAATCATCTGCCTAGCCTTTTCCCAACTGGTTGGGATCACCTTCCAGTCTAACCGGATGCAGCTGAATACCAGTATATTACATGGAACGACTGCCTATCTGACCTCCACAAATCAGTAACTGGGTAATACGATGCCCCTTGGTAAGATTGGTTCTCAGACTTTTGGGCATCTGACGACTTGTAACGACTGTCAAAGATCCACGAATGACAGCCGGGACCAACGGCTTAACGTGCTTTCCAAGGCACGGAGAAGTCTTGGTATGTAAATATGGTCACCCATCTACGGACTAACCCCGGGAAGCGTTGCTTAACCTGATGGATCGACCCGTGCGGCTGTTACTACTTAGCCACGAGCTCCTCCAGTTTAAGGATTTTTAATAAACATTGTAAAACGGTATTTTCAAGAACCATAGTGAAGGCTCGTACAGACCGGCGCGACTTGTCGCGCGTCGCGGCACCTGTAGAACAATTTCTATGAGAATTTCATGGGAATTACCGTACCTTATAACGATTTTATAAAATCTGGTGACCCTACAATAATCTTATTACCTACCTACTTCCCATTTATTTTTATCGACAAGGTAGATAAAAGAAACTGCTTTGGCTACGAGTATATCTAATTGAAATGCCAAGGCTTCTGAACAAGACTCGTCGCGGTGCAATAATAATGCTGTACTTTATTTTCTGTTATTAATTTGATCACGTTTTTTATTCGGTATTATCTAGTTATTGTACGGCATTTAAATGCCAAAACGATTGTTCGAACGAAGTGAACCCTACTGGATTATTTTCAAGCAATTGATCTGAGCTGAAGAATCGTAAGCAAAGGTCGACATTTGCACTTTTCCGTTCTGGCACAAATCCTTTTTTCTATTTTAATTAACTGACTTCCAAAAAGGAGAAGGTCACGGTGTTTCTTGCTACAGTGGTGTCATTGCATTGGCAAGAACTTAATAATTATTTTTGCTGTCTTTTAGTTTTCTTATAAACTCTTGTGACAGACAAATTAACCCTCAACATCAGCCTTAATTTATTTTTAGAAGAAAGCCGCCACGGGATGCCCGGCAGATAATTATGATACATCGAAAAGAGCGGTGGCGAAGAGCGGGCATGACCACATAAGAGAGTCATGCCGTTTGTCGTCACGGCAGACGAGTTTGTCTCAACCCCAAGGCGCGCCAATAGATGTTCCACATGAAAGCGGCAACTTATTTTTGGCACATTTTCGACGTCTACTTTCCTTAAGCCGCATCAGATACCAACCATACGTAACGTCTTACAAAAAACGCTCGTTATTTTTAACACATCTATCATCCGCTGTGATAGTTAGGCAGTGCGGATATGCGTAGGGAGGAAAAGTGGGGGGAAAGGGGGACACAGAAAAAACAGTAATCCTGTGATGTTGAGATGACGGAAGTGAGGGCGACATGCTCACGACACTTCACGTATACTGAAGTCTGTTTGGTGTGTAGTCAGTAGTACGTAGATCTCGTTTGGATAAGGAATTGTGGCTGTTTTGCATATGGTATAGTGCAAGTGAGAGCAGTGGTAGCACAGTGAAAATTACCGCGACTTATGCTCTTAAAACGGTGAACGAAAATATCGTGAGGAAACCGGCATGACCTAGAACCAAAAAACGAGTGTGCTTTAGACCACACGACTGAAGTAAAACTTACAAATAGTAATACTAATTATACTTACTTACAACAATAGGCCTGCACTGTGACTTAGATATACGAAACGCAACTGGCTATGAGAGAACGAAAATATGTGCTCGCACCTCTCTCTTGCCCCTGCAGTAATATACGAAACTTATATCTCCCACTCAACTTCCGTTCGCTCGCTTTCGTAACGATCTCGTCACGCATTCACCAGCTTACTCCCAAGGTCAACCGTGCGTAAAGAAGATTTACTTCAAAAATTCGAAGACATGTGACATTTAGGTACCAACCAGCACTGGGCCCGCGTGGTGGATTAGGAGGTTTGTCCCAGCAGTGGGATTGGGTACATTATAGGCTGATTATGGTAGTGCAAGTACATTTGGAGAGTCTTGTAGTTTTAAAGTAACGATTATAGCACATGGAGTGCCGGTCTGCCATACTCCCTTTTTTTTTTGGGTGGGAAATTATCAAATAACTTCTCCCGCTCTGGGCGGAGCCCAGACTTTTACTGACTAAAACCCACCCATGTTCCTTCAAAAGCCTGTGTGCCAGGGCCACGATATCCCTTTCGGACAGGCTCGTACCCCTGGCAGCTACCTTACTCCCTAAGGGAAAAGATGTGAGTTTATGAATGTAGTTTTTACACTGTATATAGCAATGGTAAGAATTATTGTGTTACCTACTACGCATATGTCATTGCAGAGATCCAGCAGAACATCAGCGTCACTCCGTCAGGTATATTTGCCTGAGACATGCTGAGCTCGACTCCCATTTGGTCCAACCATGAGACGCACACCGCACCTTGTATATTCGATAATTGATTTGAAGTATGTCATAGAGTCACTCTATTTCTTTGCAAGTATGTTTTTCTTTTTTGTGTATCGGCACCTTGTTTTCATATATATTCCTGTAATTTGTTATCTATTAATTGTGCTATTGTGTGTCGCTGAATAAATATTTTGTCTGTCTATCTATCTACTATATCTTGCTATAAATGTTGACGTTAGAAAAAACCGCGTCTTACGTCATTTTCGAGACGTTAACAATTTGTTTAGTCTGCTTTAGACTCAATAATTGTTAGACGCGAGTTTGTAGTATGACAGAGATAGTCTATTAATACAGCAAAATAACCAATCCCTGGAAAAAAATGCAAAAGTCCTAATATAAATTGCTAGTGTTGTGTAGCTCTGCAGAAAATCACCAGCAAATCCGTGTGATAACAACGTATCACAAGCGTAACACACACATAAGGTTTCACTTTCGTCCTATCAACTACGTAATCCATGACTCGACGTACCCAAGCACTCGTGAAATCACTTTTCACGTCGTAAAACCGTTAATATGTGAGGAATAAAACCCACCAGAGTGTAAGCATCGACGTCTCGTGCAGCACGAGAGCCATTACGATTGACTGACCAGTGTATAATCGATAACGATGCAACTGTCATTAGAATCGAATTTTTGCGCGTAAGCCGATGGGTAAATTGGCGGTGTGTGGTGTCGCATCACTATGTTTTGTGATAGTGTGTTGTTTGCTCTTTCTGTTTTTTGTGGAGTGGTAATGCGATGTAATTAGTTTTTTTGTTGTAGACTAATAGCGAAACTTAATGTGTACGTCGTAGTTGGAAAACCCCGTGCATTTAACCTAGAATTTGTATATATATGTATATCTTCTTATACATAAAAAATCAATTGCTGTTCGTTAGTCTCACAAAAACTTGAAAATGACTCGATAGATTGTGATGAAACTTTGTTTTCAAGTTGTTGTGCGCGCGTCGGAGATGGTAACTTCAACAAAAAAAAATAGTGAAATAGGCATTGAAATGAAATAGGAATTCGCTAGTTAGTGATAAAAACTTCATAATCTGAAAATAAAAAGTTAGCTCATTAGTAATGCAAAAGGAAAAAAAACGGAACCCATATAGGATCACGTGTCCGTCCGTCCGTCTGTCAAGCCCCTTTTTCTCAGGAACGCGTAGAGTGTAGGTATCAAGTTGAATCAATATCAAATACTAAGGTCGACGGTCCCTTGGGAGCTCTAAAAAAATCAAGCTTCTAAGTCAACGCAATAAAGAAAAACTGGCCAAGTGCGAGTCGGACTCGCGCACGAAGGGTTCCGTACCATTATCTATAAAAACGGCAAAAAAATCACGTTTGGTATATGGGAGCCCCCCTTAAATATTTGTTTTATTTTAATTTGATAATTTATTTTTAAAGTGAATATATAACTACATATTCTGTGAATATTTCAAGCGTCTACCTGTTGCCGTTATAAATATCGAGCAAAAAAATCACGTTTTTTGTATGGGTGCCCCCTTAAATATTTATTTTATTCTGTTTTTTAGTATTTGTTGTTATAGCGGCAACAGAAATACATCATCTGTGAAAATTTCAACCGTCTAACTATCACGGTTCATGAGATACAGCCTGGTGACAGACGGACAGACAGACAGACAGACGGCGGAGCCTTAGTAATAGGGTTCCCGTTTTACCCTTTGGGTACGGAACCCTAAAAACGGCCATTTATGCGAAATATTTGGATACTCTCAAATAAATCAAAACCTCCCGGGTACTTCCCGTGGCCCTAGAATCATGAAATTTGGCCGCAAATAGAAGAAGCAAGACCTCACAGTACAAGTAAAGGAAAAAGTCCGAAAATCATTCATTTGCAGTTTTATCCCATATTTTTTCTTTTTTGCGTTTACATACAAGTTACATTTGCAGAACAGTTGGAGAATTGACCGTGACGGATATATGGAAAAACATATTTTCAACTACAAAGTAAAGTTTGTTCTTGGGATAAATTCATACCTTTACGGAACCCTTTATAGTGCGTGGTCGGACACGCACTTGGACGGTTTTTAGCAGTGACACTGTTGTTGACTGCAATTTGACCGTTGTAATTACAACTACACTCAAATCTGTTCTATTTGACACGCTGAGATTCGACTTTTGTCTTCGAAACAAATATAAAATTAGTCCAAGAATTTCTACCACTTTGATTTTGCTTCAAGTCCAAATATTCTCTGCGAAACATTTTTCTTCTTCCAATTAAAAACAATGCATCGTGTCGTGTCGTCGTCATGTGCCAGTGTCGTGATCTCCGTAGCGCTAGACGGCTGTAAAACATTTATATAATTGTCTGACAGCCTTGTCTGTCGTGTTCGTTTCTTAAGTAACTTTACGTAGAGAAAAACGAAAAAAAAAACCGGTACATCAGATTTTTTCAACCAAAAATTTGTGGTAGAATTAATTTGATTTATCGGTTTTTGTCTTATCTCGTAGTTGCGCATATAAAGACACAAATCAAACATGAAAAACCCGGTATAAAAATCCATAGGGCTATCTATATTCACCTTCGCCTTTAAGGCGCAGATGATGTGAGTGAATTTTAAATCTGTTATTACGCCTCCATGTTATGCAAGAACGTTATGCAAAAAACGAATGTTAAACTCTCGTTTAACATTCATTTTTTGCACAACTTTCTCTGCGTTCTAACGCATACACTTCAATTCTTTATGTGAATATTTAAGTATTAAATAAGTAGTAAATACTTTATTAAATAAATTCAGAAATTAATGTCTACTCAAAGCATAAAAAACGATATTACTTTCAAACTACATCAGATATTTTCAACTTCTTTTTATGTATGAACAGGCTATTTTAGTATCTAAAATTCTACCTGTGATTTTTTGAAATATTCATACGTTCGTTACTAAAAATAAATAATCTCAATGAAACCGAACGGCGCGGGCGGTGTAAGCGCGACGCGTTTGTATGAAATAGAAATAATATATTTATATGCAAAACATGGTGTATAAAGCTGTTTTAAAAATACATTAAAGAGCATACATGTTTTGCTTGTACTCGTACGAGTATAGCATGCAAATAAAGTTAGGTTAAAATGTTTCCCGTCAATAAATTCTTTCATGCAGTAAAAAATATTATTGATTAACCATTTCAGTAATATTTTTTTAACAACCTATAGTCTAGTTTTTAAATTACTCAATAAATTCTTTCATGCAGTAAAAAAACATTATTGTTTAACCATTTCAGTAATATTTTTTTAACAATCTGTAATTTAGTTTTTAAATCATTTGGAATTTTATTATACAATATTAGTTTTAGTATATGCGAAACCCGAAATACGTGTCTAGTATTTTTATGTAAAATGTACAAAATTTCAAAACTGTATCATGAAACATCACAAAGTTAAAAGGTTGTTATGTTACCGGGCTGTCCGTTCAAAATCATGCTAACGGCGCCCCCGCGCCTCCAGGGTCGTCTTGCACTCATTGATAATAATTTGGCAGTAGGTACTAAAAGTAGTAATTAAATGGTGATAACATTTTCTATCACACTTAATTTATTTTTGGGACAAAATATAACATGGTGTAAAAAATATTGAAATCGATTCAGTTCCTTAAGGCTCTTACACACTCACGCGATATCGCGGGCGCGACAGGCACCGACAACGACAATTCCTTTGTCGGTGCATGTCGCGCCCGCGATATCGCGTGAGTGTGTAAGAGCCTTTATTCTGAACAAACTATATTCAGGTTTCGCTTATACTAAAAATAATGTTGTATATTCGAACACACATGGCTAAACAGCTATGGCCAAGGTCAACGGCGATTAAATTAGTAAAATTCTCGACCCTTAACCGAGAAAATAAATAAACACGTAAAAAGTAGTTTATTGAATCCCATTGTAAACATTATCGATAGGCATTAGAGTAATGAGTGGTTTCTCCATTACATTTTGACCGATTTAAAATCAGATGCTTCTCATCCAACTGACATAACCCAGTATTCTCCTGTTCTCTTATGTCGACCCTTCGTTAGTTGCTCTCACCTAGACAGGCTACTATTCTTAGTCGGCCTTATTCCCACAGATATGTCAAGTTGAACGCAGAAAGTCAAGCTAGTGAACTAGTGTCAGTAATTGGGCCTTTAAACTGCCATGGGTAATTTTCATTATTGTGTTACCACCCTTATAATTTGTACCTACTCATTCGTTTTATTTTCATTTTGTGACCTTCATAATTTGTACCTACCTATTCGTTTATTTTATTTGCATTAGAAATTTAATTTTAATTTTAATTCTGTGACCTTTATAATTTGTACCTACTCATTCGTGTATTTTATTTTTGTCGGTGTGGTGCCGGACGTAAAGAATAGCACCATCCTATTTCTTCCCGTGGGTGTCGTAAAAGGCGACTAGGGACTTACTAGAAAATGGGCAGCAGCGTTCTCTATGCATTTTAACACCATTCTGCGATCGCCAACCCGCCTGCCAAGTGCGAGGATTATGGCGAACCTTTGGAGGAGGCCTATGTCCTGTAGTACCTACCTAGACGTCTTTCGGCTGAAATGATGATGATTCGTTTATTTAAATCTCATAGACATTTTATTTTAATTTTAATTATGTGACCATTATAATTTGCACATACTCATTCGTTTATTTTAATTGTATTAACATTTTATTCTATTTCTGATTTACTTTGTTGCGTACTATGGGGTTTTTTTTACTACTAAGTCTAAATTCTACATCATATACATAAGGTCGATATAGAATGTCGGTATACTATCGGTACACTTCTGCCTGCTTAACCCTTTGGGGATTATAAGCGTAATGTTATGTTATAATGTTATGTATTCTTCATAGGAAACTGTTTATAGGAAAAGAATAAATAATCATCATAGGAAATCCTTATCTCCAATTTTTGTCATCATCAGTCTTATCCCAATTTATTTGCGGTCGGCGCAATATGTCTTCTTTTAAACTTGTATTTTAGTCGTCATCTCGGTAGTCACTCCCTTTCTAGCCTTATCATCTTTCACACAGTCCATCTATCGTTTCCTTGGTCTTCCCCTATTCGTACAGCCATCTCCAATTTTAATATTTCTGTTATAAATAAACGCTTTTAAGAGTTTACTTCTAATTGTTATCATGATCCTCCGTCGTATCGTGTCATTGAGGATTAATGTCAAGTGCTATGTTTGACGAAAACACGATTGAATAAAATTTTCTCAACAGAAAAAAAATACAAAGTTACTTCCAAACCGAACAATAAACCGCTAGTTAAAAAAAAATACTTTATGATATATATATACTTTATAAATTAGATTATGAAACTGGATAATAACTAAACTAAATACAATGCAGACACTATGTTAAAAAAAAAATAATTAACAGTATTTTCACCGTAAAAAGAAATTACCTAAACTATCGGCGCCTCGGAGCCTTCTCCCTGCCACCCAGCACCCCACTCAGTCTCACTTGCTCGCGTGACCACCAGCAGTAATGGGCGAGTGAGATAAAGAGTGAGGTGGTACTGAGGTATTATGGACTCTTAATTTGAAATAGCGAATTTTGGATGCGAAAACCTACACGTGGTAATGACTAACTATTCTATGCTTACACACAGTATTAAAATTATGAAGAAATATTACTCGTTCACCATGACTCAGTACAAGACAAAGGCTCTTCGCATAATATTACACAGAATATTACACGCCGACGTATTATGCGAAGGTGGGACACGTTAACTTGAATTTAAGGGCCCTCATTTATTCATAGGTGTTCGGGTCGGTTCACGCTACGTATAATGCGATTTATTTGTGCAGAACCCATGCATGTTTGATGAATATTACGTGGAGGAAAGGCGTTATGCTGGCTTCGTGTCTCTGGCGGGTTGAGGTCTTGGGTACCGAGGGTAATGTGGTAAGCGGGAAGCGGGGTATTCTATTTTTTTTTTAATATTTTTCCACAGATTATTTACACGTCACCGTGGTCGACCCTCTCATTCCATAGGTGCAATTTATGACTGAGATAAAATTAAGAGGATCTTGAGTCAAACCTCCTAAACGAACTATGTATCGCGGTTACAAATCATCTTGCAAAACTTAGCGACTTGGCGGCATTCCCCAAAAGTCAATAATATTTTGGCAATTATTTGGCCCTCATCAGTAAGTGGACGTGGTATGTACTACACGAAAATCCGACCATGGGAAAACAATGACTAACAAAAACCAACAAAAACCTTTCTAAATAAATTTACTGACATTCCCACACAAAGTGACCCTAAAACCATCTTGATCGACGTTATTAGTCGCAGTCCATTCCATATCAAAAGGTCAAAATGACAGAATCCTTCGATATTCCTTTCACATTTGTTTCTGCTCCTCTTCATTATTATATCAACTACAATAGTGGGTTGTTTCCATTGAGTTTTGTGCCTCCATTGTTTGCCTTCTATTCTTCTGATAAAATTCGCAGCGGGTTCAAATGCTGCCCGAATACTTCCGACTACATCCGAAGTCAGCCGAACAGAGAGATTTATTGTGTAGGTCAATGTGAGGTTGCCTCTTTATTCTAATTCACATATGTTTAGTGTTTTGAGTGGGAGTATCATTGTCTTTTTGGGTTTATTACGACACGCATTTTGTGTTGAATTTATTGAAAGTCGACGAGATTTTATTGCTGCGGTCGGATTTTCTCCGTAGAACGATTTTTGGTTCAATTGTAATGTTTAAGTAAAGTGTGGGTTGGTCCGTTGTTAGTATAAGTAGAATTTAGATGTCTGTTTCTTTTGTACTATCGGCAAAAGTTAAGCATGCTCAGCTTAGAAAATATTTCTGCAGCAAACGTAGCTAGTGACAGACCACACCCCTCCCTAGTTTCGCCTAATTACAGACAATATTATCTTAGTCCCTTAGGCCCGTATTTATAGAGCGTTACTCAGTACTCAAGCATTACTTATGACAAGTTTCAACCAATCAAATGGCTTGAATCTAGTCTTAAGTAATGCTTGAGTACTGAGCAGGGGCGACGGCTTCATACAACCCGATTCCTACCGGCTTCCCTTCGGAACAAAGACTCTATCTGAGTTTACTATTACTAAATAAAAGATAAAAAAAGCGTACCTAGGTACGTACGCGTTTTTAGGATAGACTACAGGTATCCTAAATCGCGAACGCAGTTTACATTTTATGTTTTAAATAAGAATTCCGACAAATTTACATGGCGTTAAATTAAGAAAAGTAAAAGAATGACAAACATTTTTGAGGTAATTTTGATGTTATCTTGAATTTATGTGAACTGAACAACTTTTTCTTCGGCTTCCCTCTAATGGAAGTTGAAGCTTCGCTACTGGTACTGAGTAACGCTCTATAAATACGGGCCTTAGTCGCCTTTACGACACCCACGGGAAGAAATAGGGTGGTGCTATTATTTACGTCCGTCACCACAAGGAGCGATTACGGGGTGTATATATTTATTTGTGTGATTACAACAAACATAAAATATTTTGTAATTTTTTCGCGAACGTAATTTATGGCCCTTCTATTAAGCCATCCTATTGTTTAACAGGATTTTCAGACGTTCCCACTAAATAACAATGGTAGGTACTTAGATAATGAACCTATTTTTTTTGCAGTTGCAAAAGTTGCGTCAGCAATAACAATATTTACTGTAGTATTTCAACCAATACTACAAAGTTACTGATAACATTGTATGATTGAGTAATACCTATATATATTTTAATTATAGAAATTGATGGATGGCACGATACGGTTTGCTCATTGAAATGGCACTATATTGTCGCGGTGGGGTACCGCATAAGTAAGTCAGGCCCTTCATTTGATTGACTATCTACATATTAATTTACTAGCATTCCTGACCAACTTGTTTCGATACGATAAAAAATTTGTTGCAAATCTACTTCCATTGGGTGTTAAATTATTAAGTGAGTTTGTAATCACCCTATTTTAGCTATTCCTTTAAACTTAGCGGTACCCCGCCGCGACATTATAGTGCTATTACAATGAGCAAACCGTATCGTGCCATCCATCAATTTCTTTCAGTCCAAACACTACATATCTGCTAAACATAGTACATTATTGCAAAAAGTTATCATGTTCATTATTATCTAGTAAAATGTGCTCTTTGTGTTTGTTTAAAACATAATTTGAGAGTTTCTGAAAGTTATTTTCATTTCAAATAAAATAAATTAGGCACTATTCTTGTAACATTAGTTTTTGTAAATCCACCAAAATATTCTCATATTTTATGTAAAAGTCTCATCACATTAAATTATCGCCCACGCTTCTCTTACCTTCTGACGGCTTCCATATAAAGTGTTGAATTTTTAAAGACATATATAATGAGCTCTCTGTTTACCTTATTCTTGCCTTTGAATGATATCCCACAACGGAATTATTTTTCCCCCATTTTCCCTAACTCAAACATTTATAGAGAATTCATGTTGAATTTATAAAAATGCTGTTTTGAATTCCCTTGCTGGCTGTAACTTGAGATTCTAGGAGTGAACTAATAATAAAATAATACGTTTCGGGAAACATTTTGTTTGCTCAAATATTATTGTTTATATTTTCCTAACATTTGCTTGGAATTTAGTTTTTGTATTTCAAAATATGCTGTTCAACCTTGACTGACAGACCAAGGGTTTGTAGTTTATCTGTCTATATAAATAAAATGAATTGGTAATGTGTTGCTAAGCTCAAAACTGGAGACCGGCTGGCCCAATTCAACAACTTTTTTTTTTTTCATATTTTCTTTGAAGTCCGAGGAAGGTTTATGATGAGAAAACATTCAAAGTTGCCGGGAAAATAAGAAAATTCGGAAAAACTGAAAGTACATTTTCTGTGGGAATTTTGTATGAATTATTGAAATTTGGACTGGAAAACGTTTGTGGGGTAGCTAGTCTGTTATAGTTATCATGATAGTTCTTGTCTTCATACGTAATTTTTGAACACGTCAGTTGTATTTTTTGCATTATTGCTATATTTTGCAATGTATTTTTATAAACCACTACAACAGAATCATAATATAGTTTGTTAATAAGATCGGGTTACAGTCAAAGTTAAAGTTAAATTTACCGTATAGTGTTGCCTTATTGGGTTAAGAATCAGAAATTCTCTATGGAAATTACCTTCATTTATTCTAAAACTTAGCCAATTTACTACAATTTTCTGTTGCCAATATTTCGTCACGAGAGTTGCCCAAAGGCATTGTTATAATACTCCCACAGTTGACAGAAAAATGTGAGACCTGTACGTTATGTTTATTTGCCTTTCTAGACGCATACTTAAGTATGTACTAATGATGAATGATGACAGTTCATGACCAGTAAAACGACCAGACGTGCAATAAAATCGCATTCAACTCTGCAAGTACGAACAAATGAAAAAGTAAAAAAATAAATCTTGAGAATACGTTGAATAATTTTTTTATGAAATATTTGGCAGCGCAAATACTTAAATCAATTGTACAAGGACGTGCAATTCTGTATTAGGACGAGACAACACTTGCATGCAATAATTGCCTTGCTATAAAATTGCCTCGGTAGAAGTCGCATGCAAATTTATTGAACGGCAAAACTTGCATTCAATTATTTTATCTCATTTTATGGAAATCGCACGCGTGTAAACACTTGCATGGAATTCTTGAATGAAAACAAAAAAAATCATGCTTTATGGCATGCGAATATTGCTCTTGAATGTTGCAGAAACTTGCACCGTGTAAATGGGGCTTTAGAATGTGATAAACAGTTATTGTAATAAGTAGTCTATATTTTCTCTTCGTGAGATTTTATTTATTCGTAGATATTAGGTACTCCTGTCCTTAGAACCGGAGGTAACGATGATGGATAAGTCGAAAATGTGTTGGATTGACAGCTACCGAAAAGCGTATGTCAATCCTGTCGAAAGTCGTTGTAGAAATTTAAATAACCTAGCTAACTAGGTTATAATACTTATTTCTACAACGACTTGCGGATTTCTCAGATTCATTTTTAGGGTTCCGTAGTCAACCCTTATAATTTCGCCATGTCTGTCTGTCTGCGGCTTAGCTCAGAGACTATTAGTACTATAAAGCTGTAATTTGGCTTGGGTATACATATTAATCACGCCTACAAAGACGCCCGCAGCGGTAAAATAAAATCTTGAAAAAAAAAATGGTGGCGTACTTCCCTTGCACGTAAAGTGGGGATTATATTTTCCAACCAACTACGGAACCCTTCATTGTGCGTGGTCCGCCAAGCAATTGGCTGGTTTTTATAATTGCAATCGTCGTGTTGCTTTCCGTTAGCTTTAGAATTGATCCTCAAATAGTAGAATTAAGGGTTTTTGTTACTTAAAGTAGGAACCTGACGTCACTAAAGGAGACACTGGGTTATTAGGGAGTTACCCCTAAACTAACTTGAAGCTTTCTTAATTATCATTATATTAATACACGAAAACTTTGTAAGTACATCTTTTTACGAAAATTTCGCTGACGGAGGCGTATAAAATTTGGCACAATTAAAGTTTATATGGAGGAGGAGTGCAGAAAGCTATTATTTTTATATAATATGCATTAGAAATAAATTAAATTAATAAAAAAAACATTACACAGACTACCATACGCTACACACACACACACACACATAGTACCATAGATAGGTGACAGAAGTGACAGCTTGACCATGGAATAAGTAAGTACTACTCATGGAATTAGTAAGTACTAAGTATATAGATTGTAAGTAGAGGGGGTCTAATTTCGACCAGTGGGCGACCACTAGATTTTATTAAAACTAAAACGTAAGGATTATGGAATTGCCACGAGATCCCACATAATTTTGTAGGATGACTGTTAGATTTAAGTCCTGATTAAACCAGATTTTTACTAAGTACCTGACCTATTTCTACATCTAGAACAGTGTTTAATGGAGAAGATAAAGATGACCCACTAGTCTTGAAACATGTATTTTTATAATCGACGACGTTGCGTTCCATCATTACCGAATGATATCTCATATCGCTGACCTCTGCACGACGTTTAATTTTTAGCACGTTATTATTAAGATTAAATACGTTGTAGTTATAAACTTGTTTATAAAAACTACTAATTGCAACACGCATTTATTACATTCATAAATCTTTATTGCTTGTTTGTTGATGAACTTCTTTATCGTCATGGAAATGTCATGTCAATATCAGCTGACTACCTACTGCGATACAAAATCGTTTTCCACGAAATAAATATTCTTACCAACACCTTACTTAATTAAATCGATCTGATTGAAAAAGAAAGAAAGAAAATACTACCAAAATAAATACTAGCTAGCACATACTCAAAGGCACACAACACAACATATTACAAGCAAAAAATAAATAAATAAAAAAAAGAAAACAAAAAGTATAAAAATTAAAGAAATTAGCAAGAAAGTGTGCCTCACGGCTGCGCCAAATAGGCCCAGTTCAGCAAAAATGCCAGACAACTAGTGCCTGACGCTGGTTTTCAACTGGATCTGAAGTGTGAGGTGACGGATGTAAACCAGTTTCATACTGCAATGAATGTGTGTTTGTATACTTAAATAAAATATATTTGTGTAAGATAATAAGAACAACGAATATTTAAATAATTAGTGTGATATTAAACAAAATTGCAAAACAAAAACAAACTGATAAACAAATGAGACGGACACCTGATAGATCTAGAAATCTTTCGAAATGAACAAAACCTGTACCATAATTGCGTAACACAGTGAATCGGAATCGGAATAATTTTGAATTATAGTGCTAATCCATTGCTTCATAAGTTAGAAAAAATTGTCTGCACAACAACGTAAACAACGCAATGAATGTTGTTGAACTGTCAAATTGAAACCGATTACTACTAATAGTGTGTTACGCAATTAGCCCTCTGTTTTGAGCGCCCATGTTCATCGATCGACGCTCATTGGCTGAAATTGAAATGTATTCAATCTGCCTAGCCTTTTCCCAACTACATATATTGGGGTCAGCTTCCTGTCTAACTAGATGCAGTTGAATACCAGTATTTTACATGGAGCGACAGCCTATCTGACCTCCACAACCTAGTTACTGCCCCCCCCCCCCCTCTGGTAATACTGGTTGTCAGACTTTTGGGCTTCTGACTTGTTACGGAACTCTAAAAACGACTGTCAAAGAACTACGAGTGACAGCCGGGACCAGCGGATTTGCATGCTTTCCGAGGCACGGAGGGGTCTCGATAATATGTAATGGATGGTCACCCATCGAAGAACTGACCGCAGCAAGCGTAGCTTTACCTTTGATGGACCCGCTGTTATTTTTTAGCCACGAGCCCATATTTAAAAGTATCAATTTTTACTAAGAAACTACAGTCCATGTAGATTTTCTGTATGTAGAATAGAATAGAACATCATAATATTTATTTGCTTAAAACATGGTAAAATACAAAAAATAACAAAAGCATACATGTTTTTGCTTAGACCAACGAAAGCTGTCAAAGAAAAAAGCGACAATTTAAACAATCATGAGCTGTCACCCTTGCTGTACACTCTTTAACAGAGTTGATACTATTTATTATTCAAGAAATATTTCTGCGATACGAGTATTTACACGAGTATTTAATATTTATGGAATGTGTACTCGTACAAATTTTCACAAGCGCATTAACATGTATTGTCAAAGAAGTCTGACACTATAAAAATTATGAGTAAGCAACCATTCATGCCATGTTCCGTGTGGTGCCGGACGTAAAGAATAGCACCATCCTATTTCTTCCCGTGGGTGTCGTAAAAGGCGACTAAGGGACTTACTAGAGAATGGGCAGCAGCGTTCTCTATGCATTTTAACACCATACTGCGATCGCCAACCCGCCTGCCAAGAGTGGCGAATATGGCATACCCCCCCATACCCATACCCCTAAATTAGGGAAGGCCTATGTCCAGCAGTGGACGTCTTCCAACATGAACCATTCATGCAATTTATTTTTGAATAATTTCATATATATATTCAAGGTCTTAAGATTTCTTGGTATCTTATTATATAAATAGAAATACATAGAAATGATGAATAAAATGTAAACTCAACTCTGAACTATTACCCTTTTATTTTATGAGTTCAATCATCTACCCCTTTCCATTCGTAGCTGTTTCTGCGATTCTACGAAGCTGAAGTGATATTTATTTTAATTTATTCCGTAGAAACAACTATAGCTGAGTAGCAGAGAGTTCATTATTACAAGTCTGTAGTCACTTCCAGAGACAGTAACAAAGTGGTAGGAGATTTGTGAGCGCCCTCAATACAGGCGGACGTTAATATTCATAAGGCAAATAAATCTACAGAGACGGTACAACTGGTTCTAATATTTAGTTTATCATCGTGTTCTGGTGATTTTTTTTTTAGCTGCTTCGTTGGTCTTTTGGTCGCAAACACTGCTGCTGACCATAAGGCCCTGGGTTCGATTCCCAGGTCGGGCAAAATGTTATTGGGATTTTCCATTAGGAATTTCTCAGTAGCAGCCCGGACTCTGGATTTGTGCCCGGTTGATGGCAATAGGCTCGCCCCCTGTTACATAGGACTTAAACATAACTGGCTAAATGTGGGTGTTCTATAAGTACAACTCTGCCTAACCCTTCGGGTATTACAGGCGTGATGTTATCTTGGGTGATTATTTTTGTGTTCTTCGCTTGTCTTTGGCTTCAAGGGCATACTTTTCAAAAGGTAATGCAATACACATTTTGCTACTAACTACTACTGTCCGTCCCTTCATTCATAGATTTGTATTTTGATTTACCAAAGGGTATTATTTCCCGTTGCCCATACTTCCCCACTGCTGGACACTCCCGTGCCCCTCGAACCTGTTAGTTTTTCAGAACATTCATTTGTCATGTCAACCTTTAAGTCTGACATTCCGCGTTCAACAATAATTATTGATTTTCAATCCTATCTTCATGCTTGACGCTTTATCTAAAGAGGTCTACATTATACTTCTTAGCTAAAACACGAGCTACGTCTGTAGGCTTTTTCCTTCTTTTTTTCCGTATATTATCTTCATTGCTCACATTTTATTTAATGCAATTTCGCCTTCGCTGAAGCAGCCGCGTGTTGCTAGGGGAATTTGATCCTATATACTTGGAATAAGTACTTTAGGGATTTTTCGTGGACGGAAATTAGATTTTTTCTTGCTGTTGGGGGAATGTCACAAGTTTTTGGAATGTCTCCATAATTTGCATTAAAATTACGAGGGTTTAAATCTAATTCAGCTGGTGTTTGCTTCTGGATATATTTACTAGAGATGTGCTGACTATAACTTTGTCTGACTAGTCGATTAGTCGGTTGTAAAGAGACCGACTAATCGGGCAACTAGTCGGCCAAGCCGATCACGGTTTCGTCTAGCAACTGTTATTAAAAAAAAATCCTGCTCTTTTATTTCAATAAGCAGAAATATTTATAAATGTTTATTGAAGATAAGAAGATATTATGTTCTTTTGTTGTTTAATTAATATGCTAATTTTGTTTGATAATTGCCATTTTTTCATTACTACTTAGTAAGTAATTTTAGAGACTGATTACCAAACGATTACCAAACATTTTGAAATGTAAAGCTACCTTTTACATTTCGAAATGTGTGACTGATTCTAAAACTAAAAATATTAATTAACAATCAGGGTCTTTATTTTATTTAATGTAATTCCTCCTATATACATTTTATTGAGAAATACATACAAAGTAAGACAGTCGGTCTTTGCCGAATAGTCGCCGACTAGTCGCTGACTACGAAAGTGGCCGGATAGTCGGAACATCTCTAATATTTACTTATTTACGTAGTAAAAATCATTTTAAAAGAACCTCGGACTGAGATCTATACACGGTACTTAGCTCGTGCTTTGACTTAGGCATGTTCCCGCCTGTCTTGCTTGCACTTGTAGTTTGACAATTATGCAGCAGTGACAGGAATAATCCTGAGCCTAGCCAAGTATGTACATGTTAACATCACGCCTGTAATCCCCGAAGGGTTAGGCAGACGTGTATCTATAATTACACCCACATTTCGCCAGTTTAGTTTAAGTCCCATGTAATAGGGGGCGAGCCTATTTCCATCAACTGGGCACAAATCCAGACTCCGGGCTTCTACTACGAAATTTCAGATGGAAAATCCCAATAACATTTTGCTCGACCTGGGAATCGAACCCAGTCAGGAGCAGCCCTTGCGACCACTAGACCAATGAAGCAGTCTTTGTTCAACATCTCCGAATTTTCATTATTTATTTAATTCAGTCCTGCAACATCTGTCCTCTCGCAAGACTGCAGATGCGATGTCCCGTTTTATATTAAAACTCATTTTCCGTGAAGTCTGTTTCTTAATTAAACGTTATTAATATCTTAAAATGATAAGTTTTCAGGCTTCGTCGCTCCTAATTAGCCCGAAGTCAGCCGTACTGTCCTCATAATTCTTACTGTTCCGCTCATTTCGGGCGGAGAAAACTTTTGTGCGGTTTCATCTTTTGTATTTTCTTGTTACTAAACTTTTGGTTTAAGTTTAATTTTTGGAAAAGCATGACAGTAAAAATTTTAGATTTATGTTTAAGCATTTCTTAGCAACTGCATTTCAAAATTATAGCATAACAACCGAATGCAGAAACGCATTAAAGTAGCACCTATTTGATTTGGAAAGGAGTAAGTACTATAATTTCATTAATTTAGTGATCTCAGGTTTCAAGGTGTTTCAGTAAAAGTAAAAGTCTGACACGCCCTCCCGTTCCTCCCAGAGCGGGAGAAGTTATTTGATAATTTCCCACCAAAAAAAAAAAGGTTTCAAGGTGTTAAAATAGTCAAAGCAGCCAGTAAGAAAAGCAAATTCTCGTCATAACTTCTTATCAAACCCAGCCTTCAGAATTTTGATTGGTCAATTCAAACCGCGGAAGGCTTTTACAGCTTCACCGGACAAAGCCATCTAAGAGCATCCATCCTTCTTACAATCTTCATAGATCTCGTCTTAATGTAAGTCGCCCACGTTTTTTCCTTACAGAGTTACAGAGTTCTAAACGGGACCCAAGTAACGGACGGATACACCGTTTGAATCCATGAATAGCAAAATTTATTGAATTTAGAGATCGATTTAATGAGCTGCATCCTATTACAGTTTGCACCTTAACGCGTCTCTGCTAGTTTATTTGCATCAAAAGAAACATTGAGAATTCTACCAATGTCGAGTTGGATTTTATTAGTTCAGGTTTGAGTCGAGGGTATTGGAGAGAATGGTTAAAGAGCCTTTGATTCGACTTACATTAAGACTGCACGGTGCATGTTATATTAGGTCTGCCTTTGCTATTGTATTCGTAAAAGGAGTATCTTGCCTTGCTTCTGTATGCATAAAGGTTTTGTAATGATTGTTGAAACATGTGGACCTTGTTGTTATGGATTTTATCATATCTAAGTTGGACATATTCTTAGTCTAAGTTTACAGTCATAAATTCAGTTCAAGACACAACAAGCAAGACATGTTTACATAATTGGATCATGAATTGCTCTATTACCTCTGTCAGTACATGAAACTGCAATCTATAAGTTTGTCACAGCCAAACGTTAAATCCAGAACAAATGAGCTCAACAATAACTCAAAAGCAACTCAAAGCGTTGAAAGCAAAAACAGCAATAGACAGCGTCTTCGTCACTTATGACGCTAACTTTAGCTAACATCGAGAAAGCTTGCCAAAACAATGGAACGACAAAAAAAAAAGTAGCCAAGTTCTGTACCACCGTACAATATGTACAGACGCCAGCAGGTCAAGCTACCCGAAACTGTAAAATTTTCCCAATCAACCTTCAACCCTAAGAGGGGCCTTCTCGGTCCGTCTATCGTCAACGCGAGCATGGTCAAAAAGCTTGTTGTTTCATTCAGCGCAAGTGAAAACTATTAACGGACGAGTGCGAACGCGATAACATTGAACGAAAAATAATGTGCGGAAATTTCATAAAACTTGTTCCAGGAAATACGTGATTTTGAGTAAGCCTTACCAGTTTGTGAAATAAATGTTGGTGATTTAGAATCTCCATTACATTTGCAAGGTTTCTATCGTAATGTTTTCTAAACATTTACAATTTATGAGTACATTATGAATGGCCAAAGTTCAGGTAAAATTTGTGCAAAAAGCAGATTTTTGCAGGCTTATACTAAATTTGTTTTTTAAAAATTTTATTTTTTGCTTGCATAGAAACCTAGATATAGTGCAAAAGATACCTATTGGTTCAAAAATTTCAAAGAAAGATGGGTTACAATGCCATAATCACGTACGAGCGTTTGTAGGAAAATAATGTCGGGTTGGCCGCTCTTAAGTTGTAGCGATAAAGTTGAAAATCTATAAAATAAATTTGACAGATTGTAGTAGCTTGATGTGTCTGTACATATTTCTTTTACAAGTTTCTTGTATGCAATTTCCTTTAATTTTTTACTTTATTTTATTTTGCATTATTTGTTGTTATAGCGGCGGTTCATGTAGGTATTTGTATTTTTTAAATCGACTGAACTGAAATATCGATTATTCAGAACGATTATTTATGTGGCAACACCAAGCGGTGACGGTTGACAAGTGGTCAAGGAAGGCGCGATCCGTCCTGCAATCTATGCGTTCACTTGGTTTTGGAGCGAGCTACGGGTCGGACAAATTATAGGGTAACTCGATTCGATAAAAATAATGGTTGTAGCTGGTAGATTGTTGTATTGGAGTAATTAAAGAATATTATTAAATACGCAAGGCGTTTTTTTTACACATAAAAGTACAGTCAGTGTCAATTTCAAGTATTACCTATTACGGCTCAAAAGATACAGCCCTGTGACAGACGGACTGACAGCGGAGCCTTAGTAATAGGGCTCCGTTGGCACTCTTTGGTAATTGTACCCTAAAAACGAGCTCTCAAGCAAAAAATAAGCCTTCATCCTCCATTCAGATGGCGTAATCCACGAAGAATTATGGCCCAGTTATATGAGAGGAAGCATCAATAACTATTGGGTATCGCAAGTACGCTTTTTTTACGTTGTCAGTGTCTAATTCCCAGTTGGCTGATAGCCAACTTCGAGGGACGTTATCATGCGTTTTCTTTTAATATATGGAAATAACTGGTGTTACATTGGACCAGCTTGCTTGGTTGGTTTGTGGGTCAGATGCTGGTGTCCTTTTCATGTATTGTTGTATAACAACGTTCAGACTCATTTGACGAACGATGTTAAGTTGAAATTAGCTAGCGAAACTCCGCAGTCGTGATGGATGTCCATAAGATATCTAAACATGAAAGATAAAATCAAACTGGTTGCTGTTTTAATTGTAATTATAATTTATTATTTTTCATTCTGTGATTGCCTTAACTCACACACACACACACTCTTTTTAGGTTACGTATTTTTTTTTTTACAATATTTGTTAATATGTGAGCACCATGTATCTAATAAATAATTAATTTGTCTGTCATTTTTTCAGTCTTAATTATTTTTAAAAACTCATCAAACTAATTTCTTTTTGTTTTATTATAATTATGTTTAGATACCGTCATATCACGTCTGCGGAGTTATTGTCATCTAGCTATTTTAATTTGACCCTGAATTGCTTCTTCATCTGTTAAGAAAGTGGGTGCTGCCACTCATGTTGTTTCCACTTAGAATAGCTTATTGAATCTGCAAATCCCTGTGTTGAAAGTTTATGATGATAACGTGACGAATTATAACTCTTTTTGATGAACTACCTGCGCCCCGCGGTTTCATCCGCATAAGTCTCGATCTCGTGGGAATATAGGGATAAAAAGTGTTGTATGTCCTATCCCAGGCCATGGTTTACCCATGTGCCAAATTTCATCCAAATTCGTTCAGCCGTTTTAGCGTGAAAGCGTAACAAACAAACTCACTTTAGCATAAATTATAATATTAGTAAGGATAGTAGAATGTGTGCCAAATTTCATCCACATTCGTTTAGCCGTTTTTGCGTGATTGAGTAACAAACATTCAAACATACAAACTTTCGCATTTAAAATATTAGTAGGATAAATGATATGTACAGACGCGCACATCAAGCTACTACAATCTGTCAAAGATTTTGAACTTTATCGTTAAAGCATAAGGTTCAAGGTTGTTTGGGAAAATTTGATAGTTTCGGGTAGCTTGACCTGCTGGCGTCTGTAGGTATATCTAATTTGAAGCATTTACCTATTCCACGAAGTAGTTCTGCCGTGATGTTTATCCAGTATTAAATTATTAGTTCCAATAAATAACGCATAAATAATTATTAACCCTTCATGATAAATTAGATGCATAATCAACAGTGATGGTAAACAGTGCTTAATTAGAATTGATTAGAATAAATAATGTGTGTTATGTCGATTGTTAAGACTGTCTCAACTGACCGCGATTGTTCCATTGGCCTAGTGGTCGCCAGTGCTGAGCATGTGGTCCTGGGTTCGATTCCCCGGTCGGGCAAAGAGTTATTGGGCTTTTCTATCTGGAATTTCTCAGTAGCAGCCCGGAGTCTGGATTTATGCCAGGTTGATGGCAGTAGACTAGACATAACTGGCGAAATGTGGGTGTACTATAAGTAGATACACCTCTGCCGAACCTTTCGGGAAAACAAGGCGTGATATTATTAGTATATGTTATTTATTATAGACGGTTATGGTAAAACGATAGAATACTTAGATTATGAATGCAAACAATCGGAATTCGGGTCCCCGAAAAAAATTAAATTGCAATTATCAATTTTTACGCGATCGATACACATTGATGCGAAAATTGATCGTCTACCAAGTGCAATTGAAGCGATTGACAATATTACTACAATAGAAATTGATTGCGATAGATCGTTTCGGGGACTCCTCATGTTTAAGTATCATGATCATGCTATACCTACCTGGACCACAGCTTACCTATAGGCTAAGACAATCTACCATAGCCATATTTTTGTATATCTCTTTCCGACACGAGGGGAGGAGATCTAACGCCTAAGTCTTTTTCAAAACTTTCAATATTAGGTCGACAAAATCTCGTTCTGATAAACATCAACTTAATCGATTACAGAACGTCAGACGTCAGACCCCCAACCGCGCTCACCAAAAACCACATTATACGCCAATGATGCGAAAATCCGCTCCATCTTTCCGACTCCCATCATTTACAAAGAGAATCAGTTAGGATAACTTTTCCTTTCAAACTCAAATCTGCCTAACTTCTTTAAATCCTCCTTTACATCGAATAAGGCGAGCTGCACACTGATCCTACGACCCTGGCATGCCACCGCCGCGGCTGATTGATAACCTCCGCCCGTGCGTATCTGGCCTAAATGCGCTATCTACCCTCGTGTCAAAGTCAACTTGACACTGATAACGTTGCTGCCGTGTTCACTAGTAAAATGAAGCGGTTAAAGTGTTTTGGATGTGTGGGTGAATTTATGACATTTTTTCCTAAGTACCTGCCTGTAACTTTAATAACATTTCGCAAAACGATTGTAGGTAATAATTGAAGGACTAATGCTACAGCATCTCTCTCATAGGTGACGCCTCTGTCGATCGCCGTTCCAAACGCTAAATTTGCAGCGACGCTAATTGCCCAGTCATCGCTAAGAATTTTGATGGGTATCTAAATATGAAAAAATAAAAATAATATTAAGTTTTTTTGGGCGGTCAACCGCAGCGCTGTTACCTGAAGTATGAGTCTGTTTTCTTGTGTTTTATCGTGTTTAGTATCGATACCAATCACGAAGTTTACACAAGAAAAAGTTATAATATAGTTAAAAACCATCAATATTTTGCTCACGTTTGCGGGGTTTCGCTAGCTAATTTTTATTTGATCTTGTAAAATCACATCTACGCGTTTCTTACGAACCGAATACCATATTAACGCACTGTGTACGGGTCGTCAAAGCAGAACATACGCTCAATGCAAAGACACTCAGCCAAGACCTCCTTAGTAAAATCTTAACAAAATTAATCTCGTAATTCGAAGTGACTATACGAAAAAACGTGTGAAGAAACACAAACATTTTATGATATTGACGCCATTCGGTGGCTATCTGCAAACAGCCACTTAGTTGGAGTGGCTCTTTACAAAAACTCGGGGCTTATCAATTCAGTAGGCAATGTTAGTTGTCCATGGTAATGTTATAATTAGGAAATGTGTGGAATTAGGTATTTTGAGTAGGTAGCTCGTTTACATAAATATTGATGTCGGGACGACTAGAGTTGTCAATATATTGATGACCTAAAAATGACTCTGATGTCGGAATCAACGTGGTCACTTACTGGGCTCAAACAAGCAAAGTACCATCGACAAAAAAAAAACGTGCGTGCGCTACAGCATTCCCATAAGATGTGTAACATCGGACATCTCACCTTGGTAATAAGCAACTGTGAGCAGCTTATTTACTAATTCCATGAGTAGGTACATTAATTCCATGCTGTTAAAAAGTACTTACTAACTCCATGCTATTAAAAGGTACTTACTTATTCCATGCTCAAACTGTCACTTCCTGTTACACACTTCCGTCCCTTTTCACGAAGCCACTCCCACATAAAGCGAGAGGAAAGATTGAAAAAAAAGTCTTTTGCTATTGTCAAATACAGGACACAGATTAGACAACGAATAAACTTTAGTAATTAAAAACTAACTTGTCTATTGCTTAGAAACATTAGCCAGCATTGTTTCTTTGACCTCTGCAAATGCCAGAATAATAAATAACGTACAAAATGCACCTAAATGCTCGTGCAAAACTGCAAAGCTGCATGTAAATAAAAATAAAAGACTAGAAAAATCACCACAAAAACTTTACGTAGCTATTTGCAAATTATCATACTCGTAGCGAGATTTAAATTAAGTGGCCGTAAGATGAGATCTTCCAATTCGCTGTATAATAAATATCGTTTATTACCATAGTAGATATTTACTTAATACAAAGTTCGCTTTAGTCAATTTACATACGGTCCCCTCTGGCTTCCGTTTATATTCTTGTCCAATCTTTTGTTCGAGCCTTTTTTCTGCAATTACTCTTTAGGTGGGATGCTTCCCTGATGAGGCGTAAGTCAGAAAATGTTAACGGAGTTTTTCTTTGAATTGTTTGTAAACGCACCCACGATACAGAAGAAATTCCTAGAGTGGGGCAAAGTTTTATAAAAAAAAAAAAAACATGTAGTTTTAAAAGATATTGTAACTTATATCGTCGTCCATGAAATATCCAACTTTTTTTCTCTTCTACAATATCTATGACGAAGTGCTGGGCTTTAGGAAATCCCCCTTCCAGTTTCAGACTCATCACCATCTGCCTAGACTTTTCCCAACTATGTTGGGGTCGTCCAGTCTAGCCGGGCAGTTGAATACCTGTATTTTACATGGAGCATCTGATCTCCACAACCCACTTACTGAGTAACACGATACCCCTTGGTAAGACTGGTTGTCAGACTTTCGGACCAGTTTCAGACTAACGTTATTAAATTATTGTTAATCTGCTCCTCTCATATTGTAATCTACAATAAAGACAAAAAACAACCGACTTCCAAAATAACACTACAAAACGAAAATAACTATAGTTTTGGAAGTCGGTGTCTTTGTATCTGTATTTTAGTATTTGGCCACCGACTCCCGAAATTACAGTTATTTTTCACTTTGTAGTTTTTTTTGAAAGTCGGTTGTTTTTTTTTTTGTAAAAAGTTTTTTATTTTTCACTTTTTAGTGGGGCTGTTTTTAATTTATCTAAGTTACAATAACCTTATGTCAACCTTGAAAAAATATTGCTTTCCCTGATGCTGGGACGTTAATTGTTGAGGAGTTCTCCTGGTAAGAACCAGGAGAACTGCCACTCACCATAATGAATTATGATGAGCATAAATTGCTTAGCAACCATATTAAAGGACCTAATCGAATCGCAACCCGTTAAATACTTATTATTATGTTGTTCTGGTGGCCATCTGTGGTCTTCATCATCAGTTCCGCTTCACCAAATGGTGCTTTCCGTGAGCATATGCATGAGTTACTATAAAAAGACCCAAATTGCTATAGGTTTGCCTATACAATTTGAGGATTCCCCTGATTTCCATGGGATCCCCTCATCTGATTCTGATTTGTTGCCAATGGGACCACCTCGAGAGCGTACCCTTTAGAAACAAAAAAATATTTTTTTAAATCGGTTGGGTCCACAATTGAGGGAGGAACCGTTGACAAAAAATAAAAAACAAACAGTCGAACATAATATATAACTGCCTTCTTTTTGGAATTCGGTTAAAAAAACAAGAGAAGAGGGCCTCGATAAAGTAACATTCTACAGCGAGTTCATCGGATTCCCCATGCAACTTTCTGATGAAAACTAGAATAATATCGTCTCGACTATTCCGATCCTAGTTTAATCTACATCTACAGCAATGTGATTTGTTACAGTCATCCATCTACACTATAATAAATCAAAGATTGACCTTCAAAATTAAGGTTTACAAAAGCGTTTATACAAGATAGACTTCACAGCCCTTCTACTAGGTACATCAGGCAGATATATAAGTACCTATACTTCTATAACGTTGTGTCGTAAACCCGCTTTAACACCTCTGTAGCGCTCAATAGATAGGCACTAATTTCCTTTTATAGGATCAAACTTAGTGAGAGGACGCCCGAGGCTATCAGGCCTTTCAATTTTAGTGATATTGTGCGGTGCTGCCACTTTGGCGTCCTTTAATAGATTATTACAGACTACTTTGATGGATTTCTTGCATATTGCTTGCATAGGTATAGAAGGGGTTTGTTTTCCTGTTGTTTTCGGAGGCCTGTCTCTCGGGTCAGTAAAGGGGGCATACTAGTCTTGTCTGCTCGTATTTTCTTGTGCACTAAACTATCGTGATCTTTTTCGCCGATTCTGTAACATTCCAATGCAGAAGAAATCAAGGCTAGAATATCACTCTTCTCTTCATATTTTTTTTAGTAATACCACCATGATTATTATTGAATATATGTGTGTATAGCTATGTTTAATATGTGTGATGTACGTATTTATTGTATATACACACCGCAGACTACCTGTAATCCATCCAAAGGTCAGATTAAGTTAGTCTAATTTTAACAGATCGCTTTTAGCGGTAAGACCGCCCATTGTGTCACCCTATGTAAAATTTCTATATTTTATATCTGTAATTTTTATGGTGTACATAATAAAGAGTATTCTATCTATTTATCTATCTATCATAATAGAAGCCCCGTCATTAATAAAATAGTAGTTCTGGCCGTAATGACTGATTTAAATCAATCTATGTATCCTAAATGTTGTAAAATGTTCTTTGTGCTCCCCAAAAGCGTGTCTACCTCTTCCATAAGTAGGTTTCTAGTCACCCTTCACTTGCACCATAGTATTAAATGAGGGTTCCATAGATTTATGCGCCCCGTAACCCTGTAGATGTTGGACGGACCTGGGACTTAACGCTAACTGTTATGGCTGTTCATTTTCTACATCACTACGTAACAGTCTGCGCCCGAACACCTTCCGACCCCATTTATTTTGACTTCGACTTTTAATACTAAAAGTATTCCTCTAGGTGGAACAATTCTTGTTTGACTAATCTCCATTTTGCTAGCCAGACTAACTTTGATCAAGGTTCTGTCTTATGCATATCAACCGGTAAATGATTTCTAAAAAATTGCCTCTGTACGAATGTAATTGTTTTTTTCCATAATAACAACGCTTAGAAAACTATTTATCGCAGTAAGTACTGTACATAATATATTATCGTTATCTTACAGGTACATTCAGCAACAAATCCACTCTCCCATATTGATACTCTCGGTAGCCTTTCGCTCCAAAAATAAGAGGTGACTAATTTCTTGGAGAAAGGAGACTCCCGAAAGAATTACCTGCCAGGAAAAATATGATTTTTTGTAGAAAAAAAAACATTATTTATATTGGAAACCCAAGTACCTGTATAACGAGTTATCAGTATAAACGGAAAAGGATATGGAAGCTTCCTATGACGTCGGAAATTCGAGACGTAAACGTTATTTGCTGTCTGTTACGTGCGGGGAAATTGTTGAGAGATGCTTCTGTTTTCATACAATGCCTGTAATATTATATTTTATTGCCTACTTGAGATAAGAAATAAAATCTGTAGTGGTACAGAGATTGAACAATCCTATTCTAAGCTTCACTTTCATTTCAATTTCTAAGTAAATCTACAATATAATAAAAATGAAATTCTATTCGTTGGTAAGCACATCACTTGAAAAAGGGCTGGACCGATTTGGTTATTTTTGAAGTGAAAATTTATTTAGGCGCGTTGAGTGATTTTTGGTAGGAGAAAACGGTATGGGTTCGCGTCACCGACATGCTAACAGCGATATGCTCAGGGGATGTGTTGCGCCTTGCGCCAGACTGGCGACGCGCAGCGCAGCGTTCGCAATAGTTCAAATCAGGTTTTTAAGGAAAGAAAAAATGGAGAAGTTTCCCGGAAAATCGAAAATTCGAGAAGTAGTGAACGTCCTTTTTTGTATGAATTATTGAAATTTGATCAGAACAACGTCTGTCGGTTCAGCTATAAGTGTAAGATACATCTGTTTGACATCATACAGTGAGTCGTTGCGATTTTCCTTCTGTAGAAGAAAACAGTCTACCATAACTACTAAACTACCTAGGAGAGCCTGAATGTCTGCCTGTATCTCATTCCTACAAGCCAGATCTCTCCTCAAAAGATATCAGATTAAAAGATAAAATACTATCCTTAAAGATGCTCAAAGGAAATCGGAACACCTTGTGTTTCTGCTGCTGTCACTTTGCGAAGAATATGTTCTGCTCGGAAACCGTGCAATATTGTCACGATTAGCAGTAATAATAATAATAGAGAAGGCACGAGCGTTGATTACCACGCTTGCTCACGACAGGTTGGCGATTTGAAACTCATATTAACTACAGGTTTCCTCACGATGTTTTTCCGTCAAGTTACGCAGTTGAAACTTGACACACCAATTTCAGCTACTCAAACTGTAATCAGATAAAGTAACTAGTGATTTTGTAAGTGATTTTGATCATAATGAGTGACGACGATCTTCCCTGTAGTCTTTGGAGATACCTCAACGCAGACAACTACGCAGAAGAATAGCCATAGTTCATCACGCTAAGCGACAAACTATTTAAGAGTCAGTTCCGCTTTACAAAGGAGTCGGTTAGGTTTACTTTTAACAAAATAAAGCCTAAACTGACCTGTCGTATTCAACGGCGGAACTGAATTTCTCTCATGTTGCAGCTACTAATAGCTCTTAGGTTTTACGCGACTGGTAGCTTTCAAGCTGTTGTGGGGGGGCGACGAAGGCGACGGTGTGCCACGTGATAGAGAGGGTGGATGTCAGTAATGTACAAGATAAACGACAAAAGCATCGCTTAACAATATCACACTAATATTATAAAGGCAAAAGTTTGTGAGTGTGTGTGTGTGTGTATGTTTGTTACTTCTTCATGCTCAAACGGTTGGACCAATTTTGATAAAATTTTGTATGGAGGTAGCTGACACTCTGGATTAAGACAGGCTACTTATCGTTATCCCAATACTCCCACGGGATCAAGACCTACGCGGGTGAAACCGCGGGGCGCAGCTAGTTCCTATATAAAATTAAGCTGATGTCAATAAAACAAACATACCATGATGAAATGGATTACCTCTTCGCCAAGAAGGTTGGACTTCCCATAGAGCGCAAGCCTTACTTAAGAATCATCGTTAAGCCTTCTAATGGACCCCTTAAAACCACCCTGAAGCCGTTACTGCTGGATTATCAGACTCCATCTTTTCAGTCTCGAAAAACATTATAAATTCAACTCCAACCCACGCTAAACTATAAACAATGGGAAGAAAAGAAAATATGAAAAGTTATTCTGTGCCCCATCTTCATGTAAACAAAGTGGTTTGCATACAGGGAAGTAGGTGGAGCCACTAGCGATGGCAGGAAGTCTCGCGGTAATATTCTGTGTGATTTATCTGATGTTGTTGTTTGTAAATATGGCGCGTGATTTGTTATTATTTTAGTCACGATTGCTATCATTTTTAAGGGTACGTCCGAATGGAAAAACGGAACCCTTATAGGAGCACTCGTGTGTCGGTCTGTCCGTCTGTTGCAGCCATTTTGCTCCGAATCTAATGGAGCGATTAAGTTGAGGTACACATATAAATTTCTGTGATCCAAAGACGGACGCGTAACGTATTTAAAAATGAATTTTGATTAGTTAGGGTCACTTTTGGGAGTCAGATAAGAACTTTTTTTTTAACCGTGTTTTGTACTGTGTGAACCCAAATGAAAGGTCTTACTGTGAGGGTCTCAAATATTTTTTTTTTAAATGATTTTTAGGTAAATAGTTTTAAAACTATTTAAGAATTTACATAACATCACGTGTTGTTTCCCCGAAGGGTAGGGCAGAGGTATACCTGTACTGGGTGTTCGCCCAAATTTCGCATGCAGTTATGTCTATGTTCATTAATAGGGGGCGAGCCTATTGCCATCAACCGGGCACAAATGCAGAATCCGGGCTGCTACTGAGAAATTCCAGATAGACATCTAAACCCAATATCACTTTGCCCGACCCGGGAATTGAACCCAAGACCTCAAGCTCAGCAGTACCGCTTGCGACCACTAGACGAACGAATCTAGTTTAGTCTATTTAAGAAAATACATGAAAATTGACCCCGCCTTATCTCCGAATAATATAAACACATTTTATTTTCTGTTTTAATTTGCGTTGTTCAGCACGAAAAATATCAACCATAATAATAATTGACAACGACAGCATGATTGATACAAACTAATTCATGGAATTTTAGTTTCAAACTTCGATGTTAATGCGTCTGGCTTTTGAATGCTCTTAGGTACTTGTTTGTTAATTAACTGTAAAATCGTAATTAACGAGCTGTTCAACTTCGTTATTCAAATGAAATGAGACCTTTGAACTATTTCTGAGAACAATAATTATGTAAATTATTATAATTTTGAAAAAAAAGTTTTTAATTTGCGAAAATAAATTCTAATACATGCATAATTGAATGTATTTTTTCGTGATTACGATCTTAGTCCCATGGAGAAAGTTGTTCAGTTTGATGGTCTGTACACCCTCAAAAAAGCATTACGGATGACGTCATCAGTAATGTTTCCCATACTTTATGGTTGCCACGTGCGATCTTTATCTGATTCCAAACAAACCCAGGGGAAAAGGCTTGGCTTTTAACGGCGAGAACAAGTTCCTTTCCATTCGCTGTCGGATTATTGGGTCCCGCCTCTTAGGATTTTGTTACCATCCAGATGTGTAATGAGTTTGGGAAAGTGTTATGGGAAATCACAGGAAGCAAGAAACAGCAAGGATTTCCATCTTGGGAAAATTATTTTTTATTCCGATATCTCTACACATAAAATAAACTATTTCTTATTATTACGAGGGTCATGTTTACGTAAATTCTCAGAAAAATTAAAAAAGTTTTTAGTGATATTTGAAGGTTCTGGAATGAATTTCAACAAGCTTCGTACATACGCGACCTTGGCTTTGTCTCCTTTTGGTAATAAAACATTTACCAAAATGACCTTGAGCTTGATAAAGAAACGAACTTTTAACCCCTTTTTTGTAGTTGACCCTTCGTAGGATTATATAAATGCCACTTTTCCGGGGAGCCATTTTCTCAAACTGGCCTAAATAGAACCATATGAATGAAATGTTATTACATTTTTCATTTTACTAAAATCATTTTCGGAATAAATATTTATAAAGGTGTAATCTGTTGCAATATACCTGTGTGCTCGTCAGGGTTCCGAGTTTGTCCGAAAGGGATATCGTCGCCCTGGCACACAGGCAACTGAAGGAACACGGGGATTTAGTCAGTAAAAGTCTGACAAAGAGCGGGAAAAGTTAGAAAAAAAAGTATACCTGTGTGTTCTTTAGTGTTTGTGTTTTTTTTCTTTGCGTTATGTTTGCCGCAAAATGGCCGCAAATAAACGTATTTTCTTTCTTTCATTCATATACTATAAAAATACAAAAACGAAATTTAATCATCATTCTTCTTAATTATGGATAGGTACCTTCCCTATATTTAAAATTTATCACCAATAACACAAACTTGCTTAATTAATAAACCATGAGAGCACAGACTAACGTAAATACAGATGTGCCACAAAGCTTTCTATCAAACTTGCAGATAAGATTAATTAATATATTCCGGAGCGCACGTGTTGAAAGCGAGCATTATGCCGAGCATGTACGAGTATACCCGAGCATTAATCATGCATCTCGGTCGGTAACACCTGATACTTCGTTACTCTGTGTTACCCGCATTTTTATGAAAATACGAGTTTTTTTTTATTTACGCTCCGTCTTTTGTATGGCCGCTGTAAAGATGTTTACGTCGCTAGGGCTGGCAAATTGTGTGAGAAAATGGAAATTTAAAATATGCCAGAGTTTATATAAATAATGTAGGTTTCTGGCTGTCTAGTGAAACATAAAATTTACTACAATTCAAAACAAATCCAGTCGACAATGATGGCGTGTTTTAGTTTGTAGTTAGTTTAAACTGTTAGGATATTTTATTTTAAATATTAAAAACCTAAATAGCTGACTTATTATCAGTAAGATTCAATATCAAAGTCAATAAATTGACTAGTGTCCGACCGAAACGTGATTTTCAGCCGAAACCGAACTTACGGTTCCTCTTCTAGTTTCGGCTGAAACCAAAACCGTTTTTTTATTATTATGAAAAAAGAACCCTTACTTAGCAAATTTTGCGATTAGCGATTTAGTATTTTTTCAGATGCTCGATTCAACTCTTAACATCGATAAAATTGTAGCATTAGCAATCAGCGATTTAATTGCTTTTCGGAAGCTTATTATAGCGACAATAAATAAATAAAAATGCAATGCTTTATGTCTTCGCCAAACAATTCAGCTTCGTTTGGTCAGTCGTTCGTATTCTATCAAAACCAACAGTTCACAAATGCGAGTGTCGGTCGAGCCGAAGATTTGGCCACTTTTAAACCGAAACCGAAACTGCGGCCAAAACCTGATTTTTTGGCCAAATCTAGCCGAAACCAACCTTCGGTAGGACACTAAAACTAACGTTCTTGCCATGTCCAGTGACCGATTACCTCAGGAATCTAGATTCCTAACGTTCGTAACAACCCTGTACAACAAACATCTTTATGGTTTGCGTTCCCTCTTAGTTATGGGTTACGTTTACGTTCCGTCGTTTATTTAAGTCGCGCTTGCGTTGCTTTCTTTAACGTTTTATTGCGGTTTGAATACGAATAAAAAATACAAAGAATGCTGATGAAGACTGTGAAAACACAACACATTTTGAAGATGATCTAGGTAGGTACCTATTTTCAATAAGCCCAGGTTCGTACGGGCTGAATTTTCAACTCTCTGTGCCAAGCAGAGCGCTGAACATATCGCTGAGATAATTTATAAAGATTTAAGTTTAAATTTTTGGTTCGTTATCCGAAACCCGAAAACTTTTCTCTCTACATCTCGAGCCGCTAGGTGTTTTATGGAAATCGAGTTATTGAACTCCACTTGTGCCGTTTCCATAAAAAACAGCCATTTTTATATCGGGCTTACCTTTATCTTCGAGTAGGTACCTAAAAGCACAGAAAAGGATTTAGTAACACAAGATAGTTAGTTGGAAAATGATTTTGCCTCAATACTGTATGTAATTCTACCCTTGATATCACTCACCCCATTCTGATTAAGTTACCCGCTGGTAGCGTGAGAATATGAACAAATGTTCGTTTTTCGGTACATACAAGTATTATTTGAGTGAGTTTCGCGTTGTTTGGTTTTTGGTGCGAAGAAAACACGAAAGAAACAATAAAAAAGTTACACTCGTATAAAAGCTTTGGTTTAAAACCAGAAACTTTTCTATTATTTTCTTCACATTATCAGAAAAAATCAAAAAACCATTATCATCAGCCGTTAATATTTTTATGAGCGAAATTGTTGTGATCGTTATAAGTTCCACTTTTGATAACCAACTGTAAACAATAACCTCTACATAGGTTTACAGAACGCCAGGACTAATTAAAGGATCTGGGATTTTTCGCAGAATACGGATACAGCCAGGACAGCTGAGCTTAAAATTGAAATATCGAGCGTTTGACATTATTATACCTATTTTCAATCCCGTTCAATCAGTCAATTAGTCTTTCGCTTCTAGTGGATTCTGCTGGCGGTAGTTCTACAAAATATACAATTAGTAGCTATATTCAGAAAATGGCTGAAAAACTTTACTGTTTTTTCATTGATATATTATATTTTGGCTCCTGAACACAACAGGTACTCTATCCTAGCTCTGGAGCCTCTCAATTTTTTCTGTAACCTGTTTATGGCAATGAAGAATGTATTTATTTTATTTATTGATAGAGATCAGTGAAAAACGGTTGTTCAGCCATTCAGCAAGATTGATCATGATGTTTTTGGAAAAGAATATGCTTTCTTTCATGAAGGTTTAGCCCCAAAGAATGGTACATACGCGGAGGCACCAGTTACTGTTCGTGTTCATTTATTAAATTACTCATTATGGTTATTTTAGTGGTCTTATCAGGTGACACAAGTCCAGCACTCTTGTAGGCTGATATTAGGACATTCAATGCAATGTTTGTTCTTGTTACCTTCTCACTACAAATACTAAGGTCTATTCAAAAAGTATTTGATGAAACTGTAAACAGACCCTTTTCAGGTAAAATTCTTACGCAAGCGCTCATTAAAGGGACCTAGTAAAACATTCATCTGCATTTAGAAAGTTTCAACTTTATATCTCACCACTTTTTTCAACAATTATAATCAATTGTTTGAATAACATTCTTAAATTGTAATTGAAAAATCATCAACTAAAATTGAGGTTATAAAACTAACCTCAAATGACGAATGAAAAAGGTATTTAAGGTAGGTAATTTAAAATTAGGATTTCCGGTTTAAGTATTAAATTTTTTTGTATACTAGACTTTTATAATATTCATATAGATCACGCAACTAACTATTTACACTAGATACTAACGAGATAAACAGAAAAATACAACGAAAAAAAAGGACACTTAAGCGTCGAAGTACTCGTCCGCATCGCTGTCATCTGGAAACGTGCCCAGAAGACTCGCAGCATTGCCACGTTGAATGGCAATGCTAATTCTTTGGGCAAAGAACGAGCCAGCCCTCCGGTCACGTGAAGTGTCGATCAGTCGGCGAGAAATTCCCTTAAAAAGGAGACGCGCACTTGGGCCCCATGAGACCCCAAACGGCTCAAAACTGTAGTTACCCATAATAAGATTACAGTATTCAAATAATGAAATCAAAGCACTCAATTTAAAAGTGGCACTACAACTACTACTAGCCTACTACTACTGGCACACAGGCAAATGAAGGAAAACGGGAGGGTTTTAGTCAGTAAAAGTCTTGAGTCCACCCAGAGTGGGAGAAGTTATTTGATAATTTCCCACCCAAAAAAAAAAAAAAATTACGTTTTCTGTACTATTTTCATCAGATACTTTAGGAACAGACTATACAGTTGTAGCCCATTGCACGTCACCCACTATCGTTCAACTCCATACATAAGTTATCCGCTAAGCCGAACCACTGAATAAGTTTTATGTGCACGCCAATGTTTGTCTTTTGTTCGAAATACACCAAGCTAACACGGTATGGAAATGAAGATCGCAGCTCCGCTCATAGTTGTGAATGAATAAAGTTTGGTGGAGGATTCGTTGGAATCGCTCGATCAAACGGATGATTGGGAATGGTGGAGTGATCGTCTGTGTATTACCATATTATCTCTAGATACCAATTTGTCAGTATTCACTGTTGCTGTAGCTTGGGCTATGTACACCGTTTTGGAGGCACGTGTTCAGTAACATGTGCCTCCGAATGCTGAACATTGCTGTTTTGTGGCTTTCGGGAGTTCGGGACTAGGGCATTCTTTATTTTAGTCTTCTTGTTAACTATCGAATTGCTAAAACTCGTGCTCTTTCTTACTTGTCTGTTATGTGCTTTCTGATCTTTGACCAAAACAAAGAAAGAAACATTCAGATCGTCTCAACCGCATTTCTTTGACACGGATTCCATCTTTAGGCATGTTCTACATCCAACTAAATGTTCGTTGTTTGTGTTAATTTCAAATGATCATGATACAAAATGATCCTTTCCCTTGTATATAAAGACACGCTGACATCGTTGAACAAACATTTTACCTTATCGTCCGGAATCCCTAGTTTGTCTGATAAACGTGTGGCTTAATGCGATGTCAACCATGGTATTAGAGAAATTACTATGAATTATTGAGCGCAGTTCTTGGGAAGCAATTTTCCTTATTGCCCCGACTCCCCAATAACCTTGACCTAAGTTCCACGAGCCATAGAAATGATATGCAGAGTGCGTTGAATAAGTTAGTCTTTGTGCATTCTAGATGAAGAACATTATCCCTGAGTTTCATAATTAAATTAGTATGCAATGAGTGCATCTCCAAATTCATTAGGAATGAGTGACTTCTCTGAGTTCAAAGGCAGGACCTTGGATGGAACCCTAAAGCATTACTGTAGCAGTTGCTAGTGAGAGAAAACTTGTATCTTCATTTTAAGAATGGATCTTGAATCTGTAGAAGTGTACTTACGTTTAGAAGATAGCTAAGCTGACAGCTACATTTGTGCTATTTCAATTACTTAGAAATATAATATATCTACGGAAAATGCAGTAGTAGCGAACCCTACTTACAAAACTAACACTAGTTTCTGAAATCGTTTACTTCGTTCAGATTTCTCATCTCCCACAAACGAAGCTCCAAAGAAAACACAAGCAGGCTACATATTTCGTCGATCACACACAAATGATTTCCAAACATACGGCACCATTACTTTATTTAAACGTACTCCATTGGAATGAAATGCAAATATGTGCCGCATATGACGTCACAAATATAAACAGTGTCTTTAGCGGTCTGCATCGGTGCTTCGTCATTTCTACCGTGAGATATACGTTACAGACGATTCCCCGTATCGTAGTGATGTTTGTTTTTTTTTTTATAGTATATATCCATACTTCCATAATTTATTTTATATTATGAATCTAAAAGTAAATCTGACCGTCGGTTTACCTTTTCACGTTTAAACCTGAGAGACTGAGCCGATTGTCTTGAAATTTGACAGATAGCCGGAGACCAGGAAAATGACATGGGCATCTTTTTATCCTGGATACTAACTGCCTAACCCTTCGGGGAATACAGGGTTTTACTAAATTGTTGAAAAAAATCATGAACTACAAAACACGCCTGACTCAATTAAACGACTTCGGATAAACTCATTAATTCGAGCTAAGATATTAGGTACTCTTCTTACATTATGGACCTTATTATGTATACAATTTGGATAAATCATTAATGGGTAACTGGCCACGTTAATTTGACCTTTTTAATATCTTTTCCTTTCAATGAAATCAAACACTTTGACTTAGTTAATCAATATCTACGGCAGCCATACTCAAAGTGTGTTCCGCGGAACCCCAGGGTTCCGCAAGGCCTCAGTGGGGGTTCCGCGAAAATACTGGTCAGAATAAAAAAAAATATTAAAAGCCTACTATATTTTATATTACTCTGGTACCTGAGTAAAATAATATCAATCTAAATAAGTATACCAACATAAAGTAAAAAATATGCAAATTTTAATGTCAAGTAATATGATTATTAATGAAGAATACACATATAACCATTTTTGAATACTTTAGGGCTCCGTCAATTATTTCGTTTTCCAAAAGGGTTCCGTTTCCAAAAAAGTTTGAGAACCACTGATCTACAGGAATTGTATGCTAAATAATTCTCCCCTTTATTTATAAGCCGCTTGTTTAATGTTAAGAGACGTTCAAACGTCATAAAATATGAATAAAGGCTCTTACACATAAACACCAATATGTGCGGATTTTGTGTAAATGCCGCATCGTAGCAAGACCGACGTCGTATCGTGTTTATGTGTGAGCCCTTAGCTGTCGCTAATTATTAATTAACTTTAGCAACATTTATAAATACACCACAGGTGTTAAAATTCGTATGTTTATGTCCACGACGTACAGAATTCTTATTGTATTTTTCGCTCTAATTTCTAACGCTTTATAAGCAGAATTTTTAGCATCACGTATTCAGGTGGACGCTGCCCGTATCTCCGGCATAATCCCTTAGTGGCCCTTGGCTAAATGCCATGGGAAAAGATGGCGCTGTCCCATTTGTAACTGACTCGCCAATACTGCATGTGTTGCTAAGGAAGTACGAACCACATTGGGTCTTAATTCAGCCGGTCTATTCTTTAAATAATTTACCGTGAAAACTTAGGTTACGTAAAGAAAAGAAACATATTTTATTTGGGAAACGCACAAGAAAAACAAAAAGAAAAAAGGAGCATTTAAAACTAACAAACTTTACATAATTTGTTTGAATAAATAAAATACAAAAAAAAAATCAAGACCTGTGCGACGCCAAAGAGGCTTAAATAAATACCGCAGCGCTGGTTTTCTGATGGCTCGCTGTGATGCCAATGTAAGCCGTCAATGAGGATAAAAACTGCCACTTGCTTACTTCAGATGTCGCTACTATCTAACGTCCAAGAATTTGGCAGCTAGCTATCACTATGCATACATTTTTTGTAAACAAGCGACTTATTTTACGCATAATTTATTAATAGGTAGGCATGCCCCGTTTTGCAGTCAACAGTTGAGTGCGGTTAACTGCAAAAAAATGGGGAGTATTTCCCAAAGATGTTACAAGACGAAAACTGTGGTAGAAAGCTCACGGAAAAAAAAAAACGGAAACTCGATATTTCGTCGAGACTGTGCTGTCCTTTATCCTACCTGATGACTTTTATGGGAGAAATTCCTTTACAAGTGATGCTCCCAAGAGAACTAAGTGTGTTGTCTTTACCTACATGCACTTGTGATGTGATATTATGTAAATTATAGTAAAGGTGTATGTTTGTTTTGTATTATCGTATTAGATCAGTGCTAGAATTAACATCTCTGAAGTTTTTCAATCAGGAAGATCATCCTCGAGTTTGTTTTCTACTCGAATCAGGTTATTTCTGTCGTGCACCTCCAGTCTTCAACAAAAAAAAGAATTTAAAGTCAACAGACACACAACAACCTTTATATTATTAAAACATTCATAGTTTATTGACTTTTCCACTACAGCTGATTTTATACCTGTGGTAGACGCTTCCACTGTCTTAGCTCGTCTTTTAATAGTGGTACACTCCGAGTCGCATACATATTTATCTAGTTTTCGTTTAATTTGTGATCGACACAAAAGTAAACATTATATAAAACACTGACGGTTTGTCGACGGACAACTGTGCTGACATCTATGACGAGCTTTCAGTTTTTAACCCCGTAGTGTCAATCTCTAGCATCGGTTCCTGGCGAGAAAGTGAAGCGTCATGTTTAGCAGATATGTTTTATTTTAGAAAATTTGTGTTTAGCCGAATATTTTTTTTTTTTTTTTTTTTGGGTGGTAAATTATCAAATAACTTCTCCCGCTCTGGGTGGAGCGGGAGGGAGTGTCAGACTTTTACTGACTAAAACCCACCGTGTTCCTTCAGATGCCTGTGTGCCAGGGCCACGATATCCCTTTCGGACAGGCTCGTAACCCTGGCAGCCGAATATTAATAGCTTAGCCGAATATTAATGTGTAATAATGGCGGATTATTATTAAGTGTTCGTGAACGTGCATTATAGTGTAGACAAATGAAACAAAACAGTGCAACATCACTTCGAGTTCTCTCAAGAAGTCCGCGTAAGGTCTCAATAAAGTCTATACTGAAACTCAAGGGGAGCGGGCGGGCCCCATATCATCTATCATGCATTGAATATAATTAATTTCATCATTATTTAAACAAACTTTGTACTTGTTACCTAATTTTATTTGACACTGGCTAAATGTACTAACCGCACGAAGCATAACAAAAAAAAATCTAAGGCATCAGGTGGATTGACTCGCTTCAGGCTGATTCCACCTAAGTTTTGACGGTGAGATTTTAACATATTAGATCGGCTGGTTTCTAGAAGTGTTAGGGACTTAGAACAGCTATTTTCGTCTATGTTAAGGAGTATATTCTTGGATCCTGACAAGTTTCGAAGCATATTTTCTGGCAGTGTTTAACCTTGTCCTTGGCCTGAACAAACTTGTAACTCTATACTGGCCGCTAATGGCTGTCTGGCGTGGAACACGCGCTTAGTGTCAATCAAAAGACTGAACATTAAAGAGAATGACGTCATTCACAGACAGAACCACAAGCCACACCTCAAAGAATCCTACAATCAATTCAGCTCTGTTAATTCCAGCCTATACAAAATTTACAGTAGATTTTTTTAAAAGTAATACTTTTGCCCAACCTTGTTCATGGACTTGCACCAAACATCGGCACATATGTGTTTTATCTATTTTACGAGTTGTTCTTTATGTGGAAGAACATTGGCGACGCCATTTTACTGCGGGCCAGGGCGCATAAATCAATCGGGGGTTGACTTGTTTACGTTTTATGTACTTTGCTTTAAGATAGGTACGTAGGAGTGGCGGAATGTGAAGAATAGGAAAGACAAAGGGGGAAATCTCGTACGGTGTTAAAGGGGAACGCGTCTAAGACATAACATAAGCTACTAGCTTATGAAATTTCGGGAATACTGTAGCTTTCAATTAGTGAAATTATTTTTGAAATTGGATCAGTAAGTTCCGAAGGTCCCCCCCCCCCCCCTATATACAATCTCACAAGGTACCTCTTTATAATATTACTGGCTTCTGTCCGCGGCTTCGTTCAAGTGAAATTTCTTGTTCCCCACTGCATCGCATTGCATCGCTGCAGACTTATGCAGATCGGGTTAAAAAGTATGCTATGTCGTAATCCAGGTCATGGTCTACTCATGTGCCAAATTTCATCGACATCCGTTCAGCCGTTTTAGCGTGAAAGCGTAACAAACAAACAACCTCACTTTAGCATTTTAATATCATCATTATAACATAGGATTATCTACTTTGTAGTTATCTATTAACTCCAATTCTATACATAATAAATACTTGTTTGCATACATTCAAATGGTTGTTAACAAAACAATTGCCGATTGATGCGAAATTATATAATATTATTTAACATAACTATAATTATTATTTAATCATAGAATAGTTCATAATTACTGAATCGTGAACTGGTGATTTTGAATCAATGGGTTCCCAACAATGTGGCTTTAACAAAAGGTAAATTCAGTACAAACTGAAATAGAGAGGTGTATGAAACAGCTGGTAATATTAACTAACCGAGTCGTATGTATATACATATTTATGTCTAAGTTCAGTAAGGGGAATAGCGAATTAACGAAAGGCGTTCCCGTTAACCCGCAATAGTATAGCGTCCATACATGCAAAAAATATTAACTAAACAAAATCACAAAAAAAAATATTACCCAAAAAATAATCTGTACACGAGCACTTGTCGCACTTGTCTTTCCACGTTGAAAGATAAGTACGCGTGTACAGAGTGTTCCTTTTACGTATCAATTAAATATTTATTGTGAATATTTTTTGTAAAAAAATAAAAATACTAAGTATTTTTAATAGCCTTTCGTTATTTAACATACTGTATAATAGGTATACACGGGATAAACTTCTTATACCTACAAAATGATTAGATAATTTTGTATAAGAGGTTTATTCAGTGTAACTATTTAAATAATATAAAAAAATAACAGCATTATATCCTAACTTAACTAAAACTATTAACAAGGAAATTAATTGGTTATCAAACTGACACACAACCTCAATTCGCTGTGTTTATACGCTTAAGGGCTCGTGCAGACTGGCGCCATATCGCGGGCGCGACGACTGGACACTAGTAGCACAATTTCTTTGTCGCTGCATGTTTTGCCCGCTATATCTCACCAGTCTGTACGAGCCTTTATAACAATTTCATACAAGTTACAACTGCCAAAGAATGACAGTTGTGATTTCAATAAATATACTGACATTTTAAGTTGGTAGTCAATATGCTTAGCAATTAATTTCCCTGGCTTTTCCTATGTAGTTAAAATTATTTATAGTTTTCGGATGTGTTGAACGTTTAAATTAATGACATTGTTTTTTTTTTCAGGTAAATAATTTATCAAATCGGCTGTTTGTGCTACTGCTCATCATGATGTAAGACTATTCTGATTATAGAAACATAACATAGTGATTTTTGTTTTGTAACATTGCTACTTATACTTATTTATTTTTTAGGAACTGCCACATTGGGCTAGTCGTCACACGAGCTACTGTTGAGCACGAGGTCTTTGATTTTTTGACTACGGAACCCTAAAAACACATATTCCATCAATAGGTACATCTCGCGAGTTACTCGAAACTCACTCAATTCCTTTATCCAAATTCCTAGTTCCGTTGCGAACAAGTTAGGACCACAGTTTGATCTTTATGTCGGGTGGAGTTGTGGCCACCGATTAACATAGCCGGCACCAACAACTTCAAAAATGTATTGAGAACAGCTTGTTTACGGTTTTTATTCACATAAGAAGTTGTACACTTTCGTATATTATCTAATGGGAGATTTTCTAGACTGAGATCTACCCCCCTCGTCAAAAACGTATGGTTAAACAGTCGCTAAACATCACTTAACTATAAGCAGCGTATATAAATAAATCCCCTAATGATTAACGACTGTGTCTTTGGTCTACTGGTCCCAAACGCCTCTGTTGAGCACGAGGTCCTGGGTTCGATTCCCGTGTCGTGAAAAGTGTTATTGGGTTTTCCATTCGGCATTTCTCAGTAGCAGCCCGGAGTCTGGATTTGTGCCCGGTCGATGGCAATAGGCTCGCCCCCTATTACATGGGACTTAAACATAACTGACGCAGTGTGGGTGTACTATGGGTGCACCCCTGCCTAACCCTTTGGGGGTACAATTGTCGTTGATGTTAAGACATCACACATCCTTTTCGGGTGATGTTTTTCTCTGAATGTGTGTGATGCATAGAAATCTTCTTTTCTCAAACATGCTTGGAAATTCGAGCATTATTTTGACAACCTTCTTTGAGTTTAATCGAAAATGCTGTACTGGTCAAATACATGCGAGCAGCGGTCGGCAATGTTAGTATGAAAATCGATAACCGTCGTGTTTAGCGGCCGAATAAATTACTATGAAAAATCCATGACTGTCGTGTAATTTAAAAATGGAGCGAACTTTTTACTTCCATACATGGCAACCAAGGAGTTAACTTAGGTATCAAAGGTTTTGTTTAAATTTCGAACTGATTTGCAAATAAAACTGTTTAAAGTAAAAAAGAAACAAATGAACGTATTGGCGCGTGAACAATTATCGTTGTTCGTCATTGAATCTGGAATTTATAAATAATTTATTTAGTTTGAATTTCCGTGCATTATTTGAGAAAAGCACTAAGTATATGGGCCTTGGCCGCAAACCAGGTATTGATGGACTCACGTATGTTTGCCTCGGCTTCGCCTTGGCCCACATTTTCACGTTCGTCCATCAATGCCCCTTTTGCAGGCCGCTGCAGTAATGTACTATTCTTATATCTGGTCTGATGTAACAAAAATGTCTTGCAAAAAGGACAACACATAATAATATATGTCTTGGTATGTGAAACGATCGCTACCATGAACTGTTAAACTAATTGGTGATCGTAGTTTAGATATTAACGGACAATAAGACAATACTGTCCATTGTTTCAATCCCCTGTCGCTTTTAGCGACAACTACTCCGCCCTTGCGTATTCTCTCCTAAAAATCACACGGAATGTTCTTTCATATTTAAAGCCCAACATAATACAATACAACCCAATAAACCTCTTCCCAAAACGTAGTGCGCAACACTTTTTTATTACAACAGCAAACAGAATATAATAGAAAAGTTCTGGTACGGAATAGCTTCTACGAACTCGTATATGCGCGGAATTGCCCCCCACGCTCGAATCTCATTCGAATACTGAGAGCACCTACATATGACACTAGCAAAGAATAGTGTGGCTGTGACCTGTGCCTGTACCACGAAATTGGTGGAAAAATCTATCGGGAAACCTTTTTGTGGGTCGATTTCTTGGAAACGATAGCGTTCTCTATAATCCAGAGAGTTTATTTTAGGATTGTCAACGAATGGTACATGACAAAAAGTGCTAAAATAAGATACATAAAAACTTACACAATATGCACATTAAATTATTAATTATAATTAATTAATTATAACCCTAATTAATTATAGGCAACCATAGCTTAAAAAATAATTTTAGGTATGAATGCTTTGTGACAAGACAAACAGACTACAACCTTTGTGACAAGATAAACAGACTACAACCTTTGGAAAGGAACACTTTTAACCAGGTTTTTACCAAGAAGATGGCCACAGCATATTCCATAGAAAAGTGACTTTAGTATTTCTTCAGCTAAGTATATTAATTTGGATATAGTTGTTCCACGACCGTTTATGGTGATCCTTTAAGAGGGTTCAGCCACATTACTGAGTTTTCTGACGGTCTAATATTTAAGCACGTTATGAGTCGTATGGGCTTGTGGTTGTGGTTAAGTAATAACAACCGCAGGTCGCTAAATCAGGTTAAGCTACGCTTGCCGCGGTTGGTTTGTGGATGGGTGACCATCTTTACATACGAAGACCCCTCCATGCCTCGGAAAGCACTTTAAGTCGTTTGTGCCGGCTGTCTAATATTGTTACCATGGTAACATCAGTTAGAGTTATTCTTATCCAAAATACACAGTGTAGTCGATTTTTTCCAGTATTCCACCAAAATGCACATATTCCATTTTTTGACGATAGCCCGAACGGTTTCCGAACGGTTCCTCGTTACGGGGGAAGCTCGTAAAAAAGCAATTCCCACCACGTCAGATGGATTGATTTACGATACGACCCCTCAAGTGTATCTTGGAAAGTTAAACAAAAGGGCATCGCAGTGTTGAAGGATAAACCTTTACTTAGTAAATAAGATATCAGACAGTTTTCTTCGGATTTTTTGTAAATTTACGAAATGTCAAGGATTTCTGTTTTGGTGGCTTACTTGGTATGCACACATACTTACCAGTTTTTTGGCATGTGTAAAGTTTCCTTATGTACCTAATGACACGTGGAGTCTGTTTACGTTTTTCGCTGGAGAAGACATTGCTATTTTACCAAGGCCGCGAATTGTTTTTATTGAATTTGTACTTTACAACGTGCATCGTGCAAGGTCAACGACACTGAGTCATTACTGTGGAGGTACCTTTTGTAATAAGCCTTAAATACAAATAACTAATAGTAAGCAATGCTTGAAATGCCAACGGAGCGTACTGCTATTTTAAATATAGTATCAATGTGTCGCTTAGGTATCCTAATGAAGAAAGAAAGAAAGAAAAATTATTTATTGTGCACAAAAAAAACGCACAGTACAACAAAATAAGTCAAAAAAAAAAAAAACATACAAAGTAGCCAAAAGCCTCGCATCCAATACTTTAAGCATTCTGACAATCTTGTCCATTGGTTGATGTCAGAGACCAAAGACAATTTACAAAGTGTTTACTAACTAGTTTATAATCTCATTCTATATATATTAGTCTATGGTACCCAAGCAGTACAGTTTTCCGGCCCATTGCCTGGCAACATTGCAGGACTGCAGTCGCTCGTTCCGACAGTTGACTCTTACTACTAGCACTGGCCACATGATGTCATTAGACTAGCACTACTTACTACTAACCAAAGTACACCTAACATTGGTACACAACCACAAGAATGGGTACAAACTCCACCTCAAGCAACAGCATACATAGACGTAACTGTGAAAGCAACGTTTCCACGAGATGGTAAGGATCTTCGGTCATCAGTCCTGCTGGTGTCATGAAGAAAGTGAAATGAAGTGCTGGCAGAAGCCTGAAAAGCTTTTGATAACCAGGGTACTTGCATTGAAGCGGGTTCCCGGTCCTGATTATCTTAAAAAAATCGGTACCTAATGATTGATGCAGCTTGAATTGTCGAGTCGGACTCGCGCACGGAGGGTTCCGTACCATTATCTATAAAAACGGCAAAAAAAAACACGTTTGTTGTATGGGAGCCCTTAAATATTTGTTTTATTTTAATTTAATTATTTATTTTTATTATTTATTTATTTATTAAAGTGAATATATAACTAAATATTCTGTGAACATTTCAAGCATCTACCTGTTACCGTTATCAATATCGAGCAAAAACCAGCAAAAAAATCACGTTTGTTGTATGGGATCCCCCTTAAATATTTATTATATTCTATTTTTTTTGAATTTTTTGTCATAGCGGCAACAGAAATACATCATCTGTGAAAATTTCAACTGTCTAGCTATCACGGTTCATGAGATACAGCCTGGTGACAGACAGACCGACAGACGGTGGAGCCTTGGTAATTAATAGGGTTCCCGTTTAACCCTTTGGGTACGGAACCCTAAAAAGAGTTAAATATCTGTAACTAATACAGCGGGCAGTTTTAATAACTCGATACGAGCAAGCACCGACTACTGCAGGCAACGTTGCTGTTTATTAAAGTAAACCATAGAGTTCAACAACTTGCTCATCAGAATATGAATGCAGCAGCACTACGCTAGTTTAGAAGCTGACCTATATCCGCAAAAGGGCTTCTAAAGGATTAAATACTACCAGGAATTTAGGCAGCGGTATTAAGGTTAAAGGAGCTATTAGCATCACAACGCGATCTCCAATCCGCTTGTGTGCCGTGGGCTGGACGCTTATCATCCAGCGAGTAGTCGCAGCCGACTTATGGTAATGAGTGGGCCATTGTTAACACTTCTATGCCATAAACTAGCGAGTAGCGACCAGTGTAAGGTTGCGTTTATATTGGGGACAGTGTGTGGAAAAGTCCCGAAGGCACGTCTATTTAGTGTTATATGACGCAAAACGTAGATATACAAACAGTCCCTGCATCAGGAATATGTGAGTAAACCGACGATTGTAATCCACCAATGTGAATTTTATTCAAATAATGACCAGAGCGCGATTATCTCATAGTTTATAGATAACCGGTTACCGGATATTCGTCAAAAGTTGGCTGAAACATCCCAGCGGTGATTTGGTTGTCGTTTTCTCCTCTACCGGTCGTTATTTCTCATGACAAAGTTTATTTTGATGTATGTGTCATCTATGTATTAGTATTTATGCTTATATTTTATAGTTATTTCCGAGCTATCTATCCCTATGTTGCACCTGCCATGTTTTGTCTCTGCATCACCCTAAGGTCGACTGGTAGAAAATGCGTCAGGCATTAAGTTCGCCTTTGTACAGTATTTTTTACTTGTGCATCAAGTTTTAATAAATAAATAACCTCATCCTTTTTGAAAGTCGGTAAAAAAAATATAGAAACAGTAAGTAGCTGGTTTTTGGAGACATCACGCTAATTATTGTAGGTCTCGCAAAAAGATACAAAAAGTGTGTGAAAATTCTTCTCAAAAATAAAAATATGTAGATACGAGTATTTAAACATACACGTTGCTAGCTATATTTTTATACCCAAGACTGCTATTTACATAGCAAATATAACACAGAAACGACAACACCATAAATTCCCACATTAAATCCGTGATTGTGTGCCCTGATCAAATAAAGCTTTTAAATAAATCTCAAATACGTATCACACGGTATCACAAAGTCTTTGTCTTTGAGCTCTGCTTTATAAATGAAAATGAATATACATGAAATATTATATATGGGATACTTTACTTTTTAATATCTCTAATTGCTTTCTGGTTTTTAAAATAAACCTACGGTTTCAGCCTCGGTGAAAAGCTGGTTAACATCAATTAGGCATATAAGTACGAACGTACAGAACGTACACGTAGGTACGAACGTTCGATGTTCGTGTTCACCATGTTTTGTTCGTTCGTGCGTATGTGAGCACCATGTATCTATCACATAATTAATTTAACTGTCATTGCTTCATTATTAATTCTTTTTACCTATTGTGGTATAGTAATTTTATTCTAGGTGCATCGTCTTCACATATAATTATATAATTGATGTACCAATACCAAATATTGTAAAACATTTTAAAAGAGTAACGGTGGAGTTTCTTGCCCATTCTTCTCCATACGAAGCTACCTTTTGGAAGGGGCGACTAGAATCAATCCTATTTTATTTGTAAATTTTGACGTTCAAAAGTGCCATCTATGTGCCTATTTGAAATAAATAATTTGACTTTGACTTTGACGTGCACGCCTAAATTGATGTCAAATGTTGTTGCTGTGACAGGCAACTCAATCACAAGAGATTAAGGCCCTGACAAGAGGCAAATGATATAAGTACGCTGGCTTGTCTTAAAAAACAAAAAAATACCATATCTATATAGTTTGTGGTAGCGGAAAAAATATATGTTATTTTTGAACATATTTCTCAGAACTTGGTTGTAAGAGTTGTAACCAAAACAAGTTTAGAAAAAAAATCTCGATACAAACTAACGGTAAACTAACCCTTTACTTTGAGTTTTCAATCCAAAATATCTGTATTAAATATCAACGTACGGATGGTATTTAATTAATAACAAGAACGTCTTATTTGTATGCAGAACTTGGTTGTTTTTTATTTTCGATTACTCAACTCATTTTTGAGTAAATAGATAATTGCTTCATATTTTGCAATAAATTACAAGCGTTGTGTCATCGCGCTTCTCTTTCTTTTGTATGCGGTCTGGCAGTAACCGCGCTTTAGCCGTTGTCAGCGTCTTAAGGCCCACCGTCCATGACGATACTCACCCTAATTGCGCAACACAGATAGTGTTACGCAAACTGAATGATTTAAAAATGAAAAATGAAAATGGTTTATTATTTTAACAGGTAAACCTTAACAATTAGTGATTGAAACCTGCTTTTAAGCAGGTAAGCCTGTGTTAGGAGATTCTGCTCTTCCAAAACTTAAATAAGTATCATTTACTTGTTTTATGCAAATGTACCTACTTACTAAACAATATTAAAAAAAGAGATATTTAGAAATATATTGCTAATCCATTGCTTCATATGTTCGAAAAATTTATCTGCTCAACAACGTAAATAACGCAATGAATGTTGTTGAACTGTCAAAATGAAAACCATTGCTACTGATAGTGCAATTAGCCCGCAGTTTCAAATCAAATCACCATTGAGTAGCCAACAAGAATAGGAAAGTGAAGTCTTTCAGAATGCGAGATAGGTTTTTAAAAAAAATCTTCAGTAACATGCACTAGATATCGCAAATAATTTTTCTCAAACATGCTTGGAAATTTGAGCATTATTTTGACCACGTTCTTCGAGACAAATCGAAATTGCTGTACTAGACAAATACATGCAAGCAGCGGCCACCAAAAGTTGTATGAAAATCCATATTTGTCGTGGTTTAGCGGCCAAATAAATTAAGTACATACTAAACTCGTGTAATTTAAAAATGGAACGATCTTTTACTCCGAAACATGGCAACCAAAGAGGTAAATTATCAAAGGTTTTATTTAAATTTCGAACTGGCTTGCAAATAGAAAGCTGTTTATTTACTTAGTTTGAATTTCCGCGCATTATTTGAGAAAAGCACTATACAAGCCTAGGCCGCAACCAGGCATTGATGGACTCACGTATGTGTGCCTCGACTTCGCCTCGGCCCACGTTTACACGTTCGCCCATCAATGCCTCTATTGCTGGCCGATGCAGTACCTAATGTACTATTAGTAATCGGCCCAATGGCTAGAGTAAATGATAAATGATTTTATTTCTGTAAGTAAGTTTGTACAACACTTTTACACATCGTTTTTTAGGGTTCCGTACCTCAACAGGAAAAAACGGAACCCTTATAGGATCACTTTGTTGTACCACTGTTATTTGATCAAAACCTCGTTTAATTTAACAGTCTGTCTGTCTGTCTGTCAGTCTGTCAAGACCATTTTTCTTAGGAACGCGTAGAGGTATCAAGTTGAAATTAATATCAAATACGTAAGCTTATGGTCCCTTGAAGCTCTAGAAAAAACCGGCGATATAAGCGACATTATTGCGACATATTTCGATACTCGCAAATAAATCAAAACCTATAGGGCACTTCCCGTTGACCTAGAATCATGAAATTTAGCAAGAAGCAAGGTAGAAGGGGGAAGTATAGGCAAAAGTCCTAAAATTGTAAATGTGTAGTTTTATCACATAAAAAAAAATTGCGAATATCTCGCACATAAATAAAAACCTATAGGGTACTTCCCGTTGACCTAGAATCATGAAATTTAGGCAGAAGCAAGCTCTCACAGACAAATAGAGGAAAAAGACAGAAAATTGTTAATTTGTAGTTTTATCACATAAAAAAACATGTTTTGCGATTACAAACGTATATCGATGTATGGGAGAACATGTTTTTCAACTACAATGTTAAGTTTGTTTTAGGGATAAATTCATCCTAACTACGGAACCCTTCATTGTGGGTGGTCCGACACGCACTTGGCCGCCGGTTTTTTTTTTAAACTAGATGAGGTCGGCGTTCCTTATCTGACTACTCTGAGAAGAAAGGCCGAAACAAACTCAGAGGTCACGGTCTTTTAAAGTCCAGACATAATCTTGGTCAGATGAAGACCATGTAGATTGGTGTCTGAAATGGTATTTGAGGAAAGAACCACACAGATTGAGTGGACCTGTCCAGTCAGTGCACGCAATTGTCAGTAGTCGTGCAGCTCAATTCAGAACTCAAGGAGCTCAACGATTTAACGAACAATACCAAAGAAAGGACATTTGGGTAGGCCGCAAAAGATACTCAAGCTGCCAGACCATGATAAAAACTAACTGAGAAAAAAAATAAACAATGACCCACATAGTCTTCACAGGTACAATAATTGAAAAAAAAAACAATGTCAATACTCAATGTCTATATAACATTCCGGACTTTCTTGGTCAGATCATTTTACCTATGTACCTATCTATCATCTGGGGCTAGAGAAGTCGCCAGTTTGAAACCTATCAACGTAAATCATTAGCACAAGCATATATTATTTCTTACCAAAAAGAAGTTGTTGGAAAAACGCAAATAATTTTGCCACGAAAACACTTTTGATAAAGTTGTTTTTGGAGAGATTAAAGTTTCGTACAGACGTGAATAAGTACCTAGAATTAGGTAGGTCACATCCTAGTTATCACTGAGTCGGCTAATGGCAAGAAAAAACATGTTTTGACGTACATTACAGTAATTATAATTAACTGATTTATTCATTATCAGTAAGAACCTACTTACAGTAGTCACCTACTTATTCACATTTATTCGAATAGGTAATATTTTTTTTTTTGCAATTTATTAACACTGATAAACTGTAAGTGGATCTGTTGATTTCTTAACTATTAGTTGGAATAATTAGTGTTACCCATGAGTGGCCATTACTCTTTAATTTTCGACGAACTCATACGTCTCATGAGTACCCATGAATCCAGTGGAAAACCAGTGTCAGGCACTAGTTGTCGGGCATGTTTGCTGAACTGGGCCTATTTTCGCAGTCGTGAGGCACACTTTCCTGCAAATTTTTACACTTTTTACTTGTTTTATGTTTAGTATATATTGTGTTGTGTACCTTTTAGTCTGTGCTAAATAAATGTATTTCCTTTCTTTTCTTCAAGTCCTCATCATAATCGGCCTATAGCAGCACTTCTGAACATCCGCCTCAATTGACACCCACAGAGCTGAATCTCGACCGCTTTCATCCATCCAGTATCAACCTACTCTCATTGACTTAAAATTAATTTCACACCAATGATTTTAACGAAAACTTTCCTACGCTGATCAAAATCTCAGTCGATTATTACCCCTTTTCACAATATGGCGCACAAACAGACAGTTCCAACAATAATCCCAACTGTACTAGATATGAAACTGATATAAACTTTCTAAAGACATTTGAAATGAATTTTCATGCTGCCGCTACAACTTGGCCAAGAAAACCAATATCGATAAGATTCAATATTTGTAGTTAGTAACACTGAGAATAATAGCTTTAGTTGGGGTTGCCATATATATTCCTTAAGGAATAAGTAGGAGTTTACGTAGTTTGACCGTATTTGCTCCGTCATTTATAATGGGCCGGAAGGGACTAAGATGTTTATGGCTCAGTTCTCTCGGGGCCAAATCGTGATTATAATCTGGCCCTTGGAAGTGTGCTCCTTAATCACTGTTTTGAACGGGTCAATTTATTTTCATAGTTAGAGTTAACTTGTTAACTTCATCAGCTACTGTTTTTCAGTTAGTAAATCTTTATTTGTTGGGAGACTGTTATTTGCAACTCAATTAGACATATTATGTCTTTCTTGTCCTTTTAAAGATTCAGGTTCTTTACTTAAATCAAGATTTCTGAAAAGCATTAATTATATTAATTTCTAAAGCAATTGGTCTGCATTTTACAAAAAAGAGCATCCAATTCCTCACTATTTTTTTAAAACCGTATTGCTCTAACATGTTTTTGAGTAAGTCAATCTGTGAACCAATAAAAAATTATGTCCTATCACTCAGAACAGTATATTTAAGTTCATGTCCAACAGTAAATATTGACGGCTCACATGATATTGCTGAATATAATATAATACGAAATATTACTGATAGTGATAACACTGATACTGTCACTCACTCAATTTCTGAACATCACGAAAGGCGGGACAAGGATCGTAAAATCAGTGCTCAATCCTCTACCGCTCTCGAAATGCATTTTCAACTACCGAAATTTTACGGCAAAAGATATTGGGAGCAGAGGGGTCGCATCGAATCTCGTTCAAAAAGTCGTCAGCTGTCGGCACGGTACTGATTGATATACGAACCGGAAACGGTGGCACATGTGTACCAGTATGTTGCGATATAGAAAAGATTATGTTGACGGATTCGAGAACAATTGGCGAGAGTACTTGTGATTTCGGAAGAGTTAGGAGGAAACTGGGCAAAGATGTGGTGTAGAAAAGGATACAGCGTCGTTCAGAAAAATGAATAACAATGAGTTTTATGGAGATTATAGTAGTACAGACAATATTTAATTAAATAAATAATTAATACTATTTCAAATGCTAAAATAAAACCAGCAGAGTGTCTGTTAACAATTTATTACAACAAGCATTGTGGACCAAACTAAATTCCGACGCGCGGTGCTTCAAGCAATGTGTTTCATTAAACAATAAATAAATGAGAGCTGTGTACTCTGTATTTAATTACTGATACAGAACGGAACTAATCTAAGTATAGATTTAAAAACATTGCTTCTAAACTTTCAACCTTATTCTAACTCTAAACTTGAATCTAAATTGCTTGAGTTTTTATCTCGTCATAAAGTTGAAAATTGTATACAGTTACGGCCAAAAAAATCACGAAGAGAGTCCCTTTAAACGAATTGACGCCCAAAAACGTAATTGCACAAATTCGTTCCGTGTGAAATGAGAATATTCCAATTTGTGCGGCGTTACAAACGGGAATGTGTTGATCCCGCCCTAGGGTGCCATAACTACCCTGACTGTATTGTGATTCAGTGCTTCGAAGCTGGATGCAGTTTCATTGAGGAATTCCCGAAGCACTTCTGTCGTTTACCTTAGTTGAACGTGGCGTTTATTGAAAATTTTCGAGAGCAGATTTGAAAGCAAGCATTATGTTTGATTTATTGTCGCTGTTCAGGACTAGGTTTATAATTTTACTAGTTTCAGAGTAAAAACAAGTTCCTTTCTTTATATCTATCTTATTTTATTGACTGACAAAAGTAACAAATAAGTATAAGGGTTATAACTCTATAAGGGTCTCTTCCCGTCTGTCTGACACAATTTGATCAACTTTTATTCCCAGGTAGGTACGCGATATCAATAAAACTGTTTCTGTACCTTTATTCTAGTCCTAAACTACTTTACTACCCCTTTTTACTTCGCTATGTATAAAATCTTCATGATTAAAGTAATTTACTTCAAATGTTATTTTCAAAGTTTTATCGTGGACTGAAATTTTGTATACTTTACTGCTCGGTTAAAATAAAGAAGACTAAAATGCAATTTCACGCTCGGTGCTGTATCTCGTAGCTACTTTAGTACTTATTTTAGCTGGTATAATGTTAGTTGCACGACTTGTAATTTGTGCTGACAAGTCGCTAAATCTCCTGTGCACTGTTAGACGCCGGACGGTTACACTTGCGTTGCAACGTTTTGCACAGTGCAGACTATGCTGTGACATATGTGTATATAAAGATGTTTTATTTTATGACTCGTGAGTCTGTGGAATCTAGTCCAGTTTATAATATAGCCTTTTTATGTTGTGTTATTCTGTCATTCCCTCAGTTAATTGTTTGTTGTCTTGCTCTAAACGCTTTTGAACTTTTACGACAATTAATCATGCGTTTGCACAGTTTTTACTAAGGAAATATTTTGGAGTTAGACTGGAATATAAAGTGGAATAATTTGAAGCTTCATACTATTCATTAAGGTCAATGATGAAAACAACACTTGAATGCAGAATAACAACTGATAAATTGGCAATTATTTACTTTTGAATGAATAATGTCGTCACTTTCATTCTTGAGACGATGATAGAAGATGACATATTTATTTACATCGATTAAATAGTTGATTATGCGCCACCCATATTGTCCTTATAAGTGACGTGAAGGTAAAGGGCATCTAGAAGACCACATCTGTTGAAATTATTGATAAAATGTAGCGTATTAAATAACATAGTGGGTATTGAGACTGGCGACTAAGGGTGAATTTCACCAACTAAACTGAACGCGATCAGCACATCTAAACCGAATTCAAAAGCTGTCAGTGTCAATAATCCAAAGAAAATAATGACACTGACAGCTCTTAGGCGCGGTTTATGTGCTGATCGCATTCAGTTTCGTTGGTGAAATTCGCACTAAGTAAAATAAGGCTAAAGTAACGATGGATGGATCGTGTGAAACACGACATGGCTAGAAAGGACGTGACTACTTTCAGGACGTTAAAAAAAGACCAACAAACATAGCCGAGCTTCTCAATGTGAAATAAGTTACAGCTACACTGCTTCAGCTGACTGCTCCGTTGGTTTAGTGGTCGCAAGTGCGTCTGCTGACCACGAGGTCATGGGTTCGATTAAATAATAATAATAAAAAAAATCTTTATTGATACAAAAACCTTTCATATTCCTTAAGACTAGGATACATAAATTGGTTAACTAAAGGTCATACAGATAAGGTAAACCCTGACTCCTAAACTAGGTGATCCTGTGACTTAGGAGTCAGTGTTCTGCTGTCACTGTGATACCAAAAGCCTTTTATGTTGTGTTCTAAAATTACAAAAAAAAATAGTCATTGACATTAAAGGTTACAATTCCAAGTAAGTATGTATATTAAAATTAACAACGTACTAAGGGATACTGTAAACGACGTTTAATGTGTATATGTGTGAGTATGTTAGAGTGAGGGTGTGTATGTTGGAGTGAGGGTGTGTATGTTAGAATGAGGGTATGTATGTGAGGGTGTGTTTGTAGAAAGTGTGTGTAGTAGTGTTAAGCGTTTGCGTGAGGGGGTGTGCGTGGAGGCGGTGGAGTGTTTGAGATTGTGTTGTATGTGCTTCTGATATGTTCATAATACAGTGAAAATTGCAAAAGACAGATTTATTATATTTATAATTTTAAATGCCTACTGCTGATGGTGTAGTAGTTCTTCTATTCGAGCGTAGTCCTGATCCTTTAGCCAACTTTGTAATTTAACCTTGACTTCAAGGTGATTTAGCCCAGCTATCTGAATGGCTTTACATATATTTTTGTAAATAAATGTACTTAGAACGTAAAACTGACGCCCGGCGAACGCAGTTTTGTGGCGTATTGTCGGGCATACATTTTTTGCTTTGCGCTGAATCTGGTGGGCGAATTTGATTATATATTCTGAGAGCGGCTCGAAGGACAAAGAGCTGTCTCACGATAAGCAATTTGCAGTTCGCATATAATTCAGTAGTAGGGAATCTGTATGGTCTGCCAAGCATCACCTTAAGGACAGCTCTCTGTGCTCGCTCCACTACAATAAACTTTGTTTTAGCAGCCCCTCCCCATACCGGGATTCCTAGGTCAGGCAAAATTTTATTGGGTATTTGCGTCAGGAATTTCTCAGTAGTACCCCGGAGTGTTGTCTTATTTGTGCCCGGTTGATGGCAATAGGCCGCTCCCTATTACAAGGGACTTACACATAATCTAGCACCACGCCTGTATTCCCCAGGTTAGGCAGAGGTTTACCTGTAGTACACCCACATTTTGCCAGTTATGTTTATCTGCAAGTTATATATAGTCATGACCAAAAGTATTGTATAAATCTTACGCCTGTAACTCAAATATCCCAAAACCATTTTGTATCAAATTACTCTAAAATATTTACGGACGAAAGGGATATCACAAAGTTAAACAGAAGAAAACGTTATGAAATCTCACAATTCATCTAATTTAATACTGGTATTGATATAACCGGAGTAAACAACAACAGTGCGGAGATGAATCAATATTTGTTATTTGATTCAATAAAATTAATAGCATCTGAGCAGTTGTGGCCCAGTAATAACGGCCGCGACTTACGAGTTCTGGGTCAAACCCAGGTACAGTCCCCGAAGCTGAGCTTTGCATTTGTGTGAGTGCACATAGATATTGTAGGTGTGACATCGGTCTAGAGCGCGACGCGTGCTTTGCTTCTTTTAAACCGGTTTATACCAGTTTTTTTATCGGTTTATGCTCTACTTTTGGTAATCACTCACACAAATGCAAAGCTCAGCTTAGACCTCACGGACTGGCTGCCAGGGTTACGAGCCTGTCCGAAAAGGATATCGTGGCCCTGGCACACAGGCATTTGAAGGAACACGGGTGGGTTTTAGTCAGTAAAAGTCTGACACGCCATCCCGCTCCGCTCAGAGCGGGAGAAGTTATTTGATAATTTCCCACCCACAAAAAAAAAAGACTTCACGGACTGTACGCATTGTACTTTGCGTAAATAATTTATCTCCACTGCTCTTAAAACGGTGAAGGAAAGCATCGTGAGGAAACCGGCATGTCTTAGGACCAAAAAATAATAATTCGAAGGATATGTGACATCCACCAATCCGCACTGGGACCATGTGGTGGATTACGGCCCACTCCCTCTCAATTTGCGATACAACACCTGGCTCAGCCTGAATACAACACGAATGTTTTCGCAAAAAATGTATAAGCATTATATTTTTTTGTTTTGTCTATACCTTGTTGTATGTTTGAAATACTGCTAAAGCATTTCATCATCTTCATCACCTGCAGCTGTTTTCTACTCATCGCTGGACAAGACTTCTCCCAATGCTTTTGAAACTTTCTAATTCCAAGTCTGCCTCGTTGGTCTAGTGGGCGCCAGCGCTACTGCTGAGCATGAGGTCCTAGGTTCGATTCCCAGTCCGGGCATAGTGTTATTGGGTTTTTCCACCAGGAATTTCTCAGTAGGAGCCCGGAGCCTGGATTTGTGCCCGGTTGATGGCAATAGGCTCGCCCCTATTACATGGGACTTCAACATAACTGGCGAATCGTGGGTGTACCTACTATAGGTATACTTCTGCCTAACCCTTCGGGGATTACAGGCGTGATGTTATGTTATGTTATGTTTATGTAATTCCAAGTAATTTCTGAGACGAACTTCACAGTTACTCTTTCCTATAGTTATTACAGTATAGTTATACCTTTGTTATTTCCACATCAATTCCATAATCACAATGTTCCGACTTCGCCTTTTGAAAGTTCATCTTCAGCCTTTTTGGTGACGTCATCAATAAGATCTGTATGTTTAGTGTTGGCATCTTTATCCTTTCTCGGCCATCCCTGACGTCACTAAAATCATATGCATCAATGTACGCAATATTACCGATATATATATATTTTCCCAGATTGTAAGTAGGTAAATATTTATTCGCTACTGGGGACATCCGCAATGTTCCCGGAATTTATGAATATACAACCCGTGTGACCGATGTGATTTCCCAACGGCAAAAATGACAATCTTCCATACAAGCTTTCATCGCCTATTTTGAACCCCTTGAAATGTATAAGGAAGTCTTGTGCTCATGCTTTTTAGACCCAGGGGTTACGCTGTGCGTTGTCTCTCAGGGATGAATTTCAGACTGGGTTAGTGCTAAAATGATTAATAGGCTTCAAAATACAAGAAATTTACTTACAAAGGATGAAGGCTAGAACTGAGAATGTGCTCATGCTTCTTAGACCCAGTGGTTTTTGCTGTGCGTTGTTTGTCAGGGAGTAAATGAATTTAAGATTGGGTTAGTGCTAAAATAATCAATAGGCTTCCCAATATAAGAAACTTAGACTTTTTTTTCAAAGGATGAAGGCTAGTACTGAGAAAGCGGGATGATTCTCGTTGCATTATTGGGCAGGGGGCCGATCGCGCTAATTTTGAACGTTAATACCAAAACTAAACCACAACCAAAAACGTTACGTTAGACACATTTTGTATCGCGCTAATCATTTCAACGGAAACGATTTAGCTTTACTTTGGAAGTTACGTTGGAGGAACGATCGATCGAACTTTCAGTATTGGGTAACGTCAATGATTTTGTCGCTCAGAAAAAATAGCGCGATACCGTTTCTTACATCAGCTAAACCAAAACTAAACCAAAACCAAAAACGTTCCGTTCGAACGGTAATTACGTTGAGAAATAGCGCGATCGGCCCCCAGGAGTAAAAGAGAGTGAGCTACAAACATGATAATGGTCTTGGTAATATGGTGGGTATTCCCAGCGTTCGTAAATGTCTGGAAGTTGATAATATGAATAAAATTAATACCTACCTATTTTCTAGGTTTTACCACTGTGAAATTCAATTTCCATAGATGTATTGTGAATTAAATACACACAATATTGTGCGTTAACAATTGTGGTGAGAGTTTATTATTGTCTGGGAATATTTAATAACAATGCTTGCCTCAACTAGAAAATATATTGGAATTAATTTTGTACTAGCTGTGCCCTGCGGCGTCACATTGTTCGATTTTACAAGCTCTGTCAGTCAGTCTGATATTGTAGCCTTGACATAATTATATACCTTATATTATGCAAAAAGATCTCTCATTTATTATTTATCTATACTTAACACCACGCCTGTCATCCTCAAAGGAATAAGCAGAGGTGTACTTATTATAGTACAGCTACATTTCGCCAATTATGTTAAAGTCCCATGTAATAGGGGGCGAGCCTATTGCCATCAAGCGGGTACAAATCCAGACTTAGGGCTCACTTAGGGATTACTGACAGATTTCTGGTGGAAAACCCAATAACACTGCCCGAGCTGGTAATCGAACCCCCCCTCGGGATTATTATTGTACACTAGCCGTATTTTATTGTCTGCCCGACAGACGTCGTTCTCAATAATTCATACAAAATTCCCGTAGAAAATGCACTTTCAGTTTTCCTAATTTTTCACATTTTCCCGGCAATTTCTCAAATATAACTTTCCGCAAGAACCTAATTCGGAATATAACAACACAAGAAAAAAAAACATTGCTAAATCGGTCCAGCCGTTCTCAAGTGATGCGCTTACCAACGAACAGCTTTAAATTTTTACTGTATAGATATTATATTATATTGATATTATATAGATTAGTTCGTAATTAGTTATTTAACTGTGATTTAATTTATATCGTTTAAGTTTTTTCTATAACTGTAAACATTTCTAGAATACACAACAATCTCTCCGTTTACACATAATATACATATTTTCCTGTTCATCAGATATTTATTTGTATGTTCAAAAGATTAGGTTTTTCAATGATAAACAACTCTTGAACTCTGGCTTTCCCAAGCAGCACTATGATTCCGAGAAACGATCGTGGGGAATATTATTTGGCATCTCTTATCTCTGTTTTTGTACTAAAACCAACGCAATGTTTTTTTATACGAATACAAGTGTCTCATTAGGTATTTCACAAGTGTTGCTAATCGCAATTCAACGTGTTTTTATCGACGTTTGGACTTCTTTTTAGTTATTTTTATTATATAAATTTTATGGATGCGTAACATTTTTCTTTACAATATATAGGTAAAGAAAAAAAAAAGAACGGAAAATATTTTATTTGGGCCAGGCACATGAAATACAAACAATAAAAAAGGAACATTTAAAACTAACAAACTAATGAAAAACGTTTATTTCGACCAACAAGGGATCAAGGTAGGTGCAAATAAAATTAATAAAAATAAATCAGATTTCATGTAAACATTTACGTTAATTGAATATTTAAATACTAGCTTTTGCCAGCATCGATGTCGGAACATATCCATCGGGAACGTAATACCGAGATTAAAAGTACCCTATGTGTTATTCTAGGATGTAAACTATCTGTGGGCTAAATTCCAACCAAACCCGTTCTGTCGGTTTTGCGCCAATCCGGAACATACTTTCAGACAAACGGACAAAAATTCTAAGTTACTATTTTACTGTGTGTATAAATCTGTACAACGCACTTCGTCCAAGATAAGCATAAAAGGATATTCAAATCACGCACATGTCTCGGGATATACCAGACTCTCTTACAAAGATGGCCACCTTATCTAACAGATAAATCAAAACAATGATTAATATAACATATCTAAGAAACATGTGTTATGGTAATTAATGTAATGGTTTTGTACCGTTTTAATTAACTATAAATAAATATAGACAATATCAGTTTTAGTATATGCGAAACCCGCAACACGTGTCTACTATTTTTATGTAAAGAATCAATGTACAAAATTTCAAAACTGTATCATGAAAAATCACAAAGTTATAAGGTTGTTATGTTACCGGGTTGTCCGTACAAAAACATGGGTACTCCAGGGTCGTCTTACGCTCATTGATAATAATTTGGCAGTAGCTACCTAACCGTACGGCGATTGTATTGTGAGTAATTAAATTGTGATAACATTTAAATATTTTTGGGACAACATATAACATGGTGTAAAAATTATTGAAATCGATTCAGTTCCTTATTCTGAACAAACTATATTCAGGTTTCGCATAATCTAAAAATAATGTTGTATATGTCTTAAATGTTGTAAATTTGTGCCTCACTCTAATGTGCCTCACTTATCTTGGTATCGGCGTCACTTCCTTGTTTCTCGATCCTATGACCCCCTGGTACATAACAATACCGGGAATTTAATAGAAATGGCCGTAATTAGGTATTTTAATGAGATGTTGGTTCATTCAGATTGTAGTCTATTAATATGATTGTGATTTCGTCTTGTTATGTTCTTTGAATGGCAGTTACATCTTTTTAACAACATGAGTTGTCTAAAACAAGATAGTACCTAATTACGGTTAATAATTAATCTTAATTAGGTATCTGTTTTTTTCTAGATACGAAACAGATACCTTCTTATATCTGACGTTTTCAGTCATTTTTCAATCTAACGGGTGGGTTCTGAATGGAGAATTTGAAGACGAAAACTTGTCAAGTTCTACTTCGAAAGAAATTCTTTCTTCGCAAAAAATGTAAAATGTATTTCGTGGACAACATTGAAGGAATCGCCTTAAGTGATGCAATAGTAGTGTTTATCAAGTCCTCAACTTATAATTCTCAACTTAAAAACTATGGTTTGCTAAGAAATAGGAAAATATTTAGTCTTAAACTTTTATCGCCAGTGACATTTGATATCACAAGTCGGTTAAAACATAAGTTGCATACGTGACCACATTTTATTGCCCACACTAGTTTACCCGTGACTTGCTTCGCGGCAGATGTTGACTGAATTCAAAATTCTGAATTCAAATAATAAGTAAACTATCATCTCGTCAAAACGAGTCGAACTTAAAAGTTCTAGTTCATTCAGACAGACTGTTTCCCACACTAGATTGCCCTTATTTTGTCTGAATAAGCTGTCACAGCTATATAAGTGTTGACTGGCTCTGAAATTCTCAGGCCTCGTCCTAACCGAAAGCGAACGTCGCGCCAGTACGCGATCGTTTCGCTCTTTTACATAAATTTGACGTACTCGCGCGATCAATCAAGTCGCGTTTGTACGTCACATCGATCGCTTACCCGCGCAACACTCGTTTGCGGTTTGGACACTGGCTCAAAGTCATAGAATCTTGACCCGTAACATGAAAAAACAGACAGCCACCCTTTTAAATTTGAAAAATTGCTACACTATATGCAGGATTGTTGGTATGCATATTGAAGAGAGTTCATAAGATATCTACATAACAAATTTACTCCCAAAGGTTAGAAAGGTCAGACAGTCTGGCGCCAGATGATGTTTGCTCTTATGTAACCTTATGAGTGATGACCTAATGACAGCTGGTCATCAAACAAAACATCCCATATCCATCAATAACCAAGAATAACTATAAAATAAGACTTAGTCTAAGTTTATCGATAACGAAGTGCTGGAACCATCATTTTGTCAATAAAAGTTTGATTACATTTTTTGAGTGGTCATTTTCTTCCGTATGATTGAGAGTTCGTTTTTCTTCTCTACCGGTCAGGCTACGAAAAGTTGGCTAGCATACCAAATTTTAGTGTTGAAAATCTATCGTTGAATGTCATCGGTTTATTTCATAAACGATTGACTGTAGTAGTGTTATTTACCTCTGCAAACATTTGTTTTATTTTTAAAGTGAATACTTCTTTAGCCCCGTTGAGGGGTTTTTTTTGTAGGGCAAAACTCGCGTCACCGACATGCCAGCGCCGACATGCTGTAGAAGCAGTAAGTGAAGTTAAATTGACCACGTGAAAAGTTTAATATGTGTATACTGTGCATTGTTTAAATTGTGTTTTAGATAATCATTATTTTATTAAAGAAAAAACTTCTGTAGGCGCGTTGAGCGTTTTTTTTTCTCACCTGTCGGCAGTCCCCGTGACTACCTATTTTTTGTTTTTGTCATTTAATCTACATCCACACTAATGTAATTAACAGGTCAGGTTTGTAAGTTTGGATGTTGGAGATAATCTCTGGAACTACTGACCCGATTTCGAAAATTCTTTCACTGGCATAAAGTTACACTATTGCAGAGTGCCATTGGGTCTGTTTAAGAGGCTGACAACAGGTAAACCGCTGTCACTGCCAGATTGCATACAAAAGAAAGAGATGCGCGATGACACAACGTATGGCGTAAAACTGCAAATAAAATCGTATAAAATTAGATATTAGCTAATTAATAAAAATTAATCCATCACCGCATGCAGTTTGGCAGATTGGTTAATACTAAAATAATGTGTATAGCACATAAGTCGGCTGCAGTAACAATTTTATCAGTTTTAATAAAATAACATTGTGGAGACCTTGATAACGAATGTAAGTACCTCGGTTATCAAGAGAAAGGTAATTAATATTTATTACCATGTTCCATTTAATACCAGAACATCACTTTAATTAATTAGAATACGGATGAATACATTACTGCATGTAACTTTCCGTGTCCGTGTGTGTGTGTATGTTTATATAAACTTAGAAAACATATTCATGGAATTATTAAAATATCTTCTTTTAAAAAAAGGACAAATTCCTATTTTAGAGACGCGTCCACTCCAAAATCCGCAGTGTATGAACTGGGACTTAGTAGGGTCCCAAGAAAAAAAGACGCAGTATCCCTGGCATCGCCCAATAGTAGCTAAAACTCGTATTTGAGCACGAGATAAATGTCCGGGTTTGAGGCACGAACGCTCGGGAATTTTCGAATATGCCGTCGTTGATCCACGATCAGGTAAGCTGCCACGGTAGGTAGTAGGTATAGGATAAATAACATTCAAGTGTAAACTGCGGGGTGCGTAACACACAATAGCAATGCCATTCATTTCGACAATTGAACAACGTGTCCAACAACAAACACAAAGTCCTAAGATAAATATAAGTGTCAAATAGCGGAAGACTATCCTCTGAGATACAGGTGTCCCGCCTAGTTCCACCACAAAATTTTTGAAATACTTGTCATGTAACTATTTTTAGAAGTTGTATTTGTATAATTGTATCTTTTAATGGTGAGAAATAAACAATTTTATTTTTAATTCATTGCGTTATTTACGCTGTCGATTAAACGATTTTTTTAAAGCATTTTCATTCTCTTTCGCTTATCCCTATTTATTTGGGGTCGGCGCAACATGTCGCTTTCTTCCATACTTCGCTATTAGTCCTCATCTCGGTAGTCACTCCCTTTCTAGCGATATCATCTTTCACACAGTTCATCCATAGTTTCTTTGGTCTTCCCCTACTCGTATCGCCATCCACATTCATACTCAAAACTTTCCTGACAACATTTCCCTCCTTCCTCCGCATCACATGCCCATACCATGACAACGTATTTCCACACAACTTTTCAGTCAACGGTGTGACTTTCAGACTTTCTCTTATACTCGTATACTCATTTCATCAAACATAAAGCAATGGATTATAAATTATATTTATTTTTGTAAATTGGTTTATAAACAAATCACTTTTATACGTCATAAATACATTACATTAGATAAGACTAGATGTGTTCTAGTTCTATGCGACTAAGAAACTCCGGAACAAAATCAGAGGTCTCTTATAAAGTCCAGACATAATCTTGGTCTGCCAGGGTTGCGAGTTTGTCTGAAAGGGGTATCGCGGCCCTGGCACAGAGGCATCTAAAGGAACACGGGTGGGTTAGTTAGTAAAAGTCTGACACGCCTTCCGGCTCCGCCCAGAGCGGGAGAAGTTATTTGATGATTTACACAAAAAAAAAGACATCGTCTTGATCAGGCTATGTTAGAAATTTAATTCAAAATCCTACGGATTGTTGTAGAGTGTTACGCGAACGACAGCCACACCTTATCAAAATGCCCCTCTAAACATAAAAGATCGTCAAACGCATAAACTAACAACACAAGTTCAAGGCTAACAACATAAAACGACGTTCACCGACCAACACAGGAAGGTAATCGGTCGTCTCTCCGTCATTCGAAGATAGGCAGACAACTCCCTAATGAGTTACAAACACAATCACTTGGAATTCGCGTGATTGTTTGCAAAGTTGTGGGTAGCGTTGTCAACAAGCATAGAGGGAACGTGGGATCACTCATTTAATCTTATTGTTTTTGGCTTCGGTACGGTTGGTTGGTAATGTCTTGAATGATTATGAGAGCCTGGTACTCCGATACGTGTCGATGTTTTAAAAATACAAGATTTGAATCAGCCTTTTGATAAGGTATGTCGGTGGTTCCGAAAAATGCCTGGTAATTGCCTCAATTAAAATACGCGTATCGAAAAATCTTATATCAATTGCATTGATATACTAAAAATCAATGATCAATTCCTAGATAATGCAATTGAACAGGAATTTTTAAAGTTAAACAGTAATACTAGGTAAGTATTTCAATAGTATCAAATCAAAAGTGATTTAATGTTTAATTATTTTGTACACCCATCGCAGAGTAGTGCTATTTTTAGCCAAACATTAGACAGATGGCAAAGAATTTATTGTTCATGAACTTTAAATAATTACCCAACAAAAGGCATTAGGATAGGATTGCTCTTTACTGTGAAAAACACAGTCAGTTTTTCACAGTATACGGCAAACTCTCCCCTATTTAACACGACATTGATCTAAGCGTTAAAAAAAAACAATATCTAAACTAGGTACGTAGACAAATAAAAACTAACAAAACAACACTGAAGGCACGGTTTACACGTCACACAACCTCGTAAAACAATAAAGGTGGGGCTACAAACACACCTACCCTCGGGGTAGGTACAGTCAACCAAAGAGATTAGTGTACAGGCAAAATATTCATCTGTGCAATAGACTGCCTTCATCTTAGTACCCAAACACCTATTACTAAGCCTACGCCGTCCGTCTGTCTGTCACAATGCTTTAACTGTAACAGGTAGCTGAATTTCTCACAGAATACGCGTTACTATGGCCTCTATGATGGAAAATAATAAAAGTAAGATAAATTAAAAGTTCCTACTAGTTTTGGTAGCACAACATAAGACCCTTACTTGCACTTGGCCGATTTTTATTGTCTGCTTGAGAATCTTTTAAGAGAAGTAAGAAAAAGTGATGAAAGCGTCGACTATTTAGCACACTCAAAACGTCGTCTAAATGTTAGCACTTGCAACTGCCTGTATACTAATCTTTTTGTTCGACTATACCTACCGAATGCGGACATACAGGGGAGCACACACTACTCGCCCTCCAGTGACAACACTCTGTATAAGGGCTGAAATACGTCAAGCATTGCGACTGAGACTGCTTCCTTTGTTTGATGCGCGGTTTTTATTATTTTGTTTAGTTGTATTGTTTATTGTTTTAAGAGTTTAGTTATTGGAGAATAATTGTATTTCTTATTTTAGGATTAGGATTTTTTTTTGCAACTCGTTCATACTTATACGTTTTATTTTGTCTGTTTGAATCTACAATACAATAAATCTCGACTCATCCAGACGATGTTTTTAAATAAAACCTTGATAAATTAAAAAAGACGAAAATAACAATAAAATATTTTCGGAGTACATCTGTATTGTCATGTTTTTAATACATTATGAAAACAAAAGTAGCAATAACTTTAGGCCCATTCAAGATATATCATTGTTTTCATAGTCCTCATATTTTACCTAAGTACATGAAAATGTATCTACTTATGTACTCTGAAATCGCCAACCCGTCTAGAGCAAGCGTGGTGCTCAATGCTCGTACCTTCTCATATGAGAATAAAAATTATAAATAAAGAAATAAAATAGCTTTATTTCCATAGACACTTATTCCTTATCTTTTCAATGATCAGTGACATGTAGCGGTTAGCACCATTAGTTTTGCAATTAACTTCCATATTAAAAACTAATTGTAAACACTACACACAACACGTTCTATTCTATTCTATTTTTGTTGTATGGCAAGCAAAGCCGGTGTCGACTATTCTGCCAATGTCTAAAGTGAGTTGAGAAAACAAGTGTGCATGAAAATAAACACGTTACATAACCTAACACATTTAGTATTTCCTCGTTTGACATGTCATCTGTCACATTAACGTTTCGTTCATCATAGACAACAAGCGAGGAATAATATCATTATCTATTGCTTAACATGACTAATAAAAATACGGTTCTCAACAATAATTATTTATTTACTACAGTTTATAAAACATACAATATCTCAGGATTATTTAGTTCAAGCGTGTTCCGGCGAACCATGACATCGGCAAATCTTGGTATCGGCCAACCATTCATTCTATGTAGCGTTATTCGGCGAAACGTGCTGTCGCTAAATAATGGTATCGACTAATAGTTTTCTCGTATTACCGTTCGTCGGTGAACCATGCTTTCTGTAGACAGTTATATCGTTCAAGGGTAATTCGATATACCGTACGGGACTGGTAATTGTTAGTGTTGTTTTTGTACCACAGGTAGGTACTGGTGGCCAAGTCTGCTAACGCAGTTGTGTCTGAATGGCCGATCATTGGCACCGTAATTGTAGACTTTGACAGTTTTGCTAATCTCCTAATTGAAAGGTGTCTTTATGATTTTCCAATGACTTGCCACTGATATTACATTGGAAAAATTGTCTGTATTTGGTAATCTCGTACTGACAAGCTCCTATTATTTTGATTTCCCTATGGACCACTGTCACGCCATTATGAATTTAGGAGGTTACAAACTATTGGCACAATGGTAATGGCATTGCCTTGGTATGGTCGTTATAATGACCAATCATTGAAAATAGCAGACTTGGCCCCCTGGATATATGTACAGATATAATAATATGTTAAAGAAGTGCCGAGGTAGGCAGTAATACAAGCCACCTATCATTAATCCGTGTATTATTGAAAATACAACACTTCAACATTATTAACTAAAAATATACTTAAGTTTTTTTTTTTGTTTTTTCCGCTTCATAAATTTTGTACAAATAAATAAAAACAGTCTTTATTGCTATGGTGTACAAGGACTGCTATAGATAGCGGTAAAAGCCTCCTCCAGCCTTCAACGTGTTCTGTCTCTGGCGATTCTGCTTCATGTTCTGCCTGCTATCTTTGCAAGTTTGATTAGGCTGGTATTATTATTACATGAAAATGAAAATATACAGCACATTTGCTAAACAGTTAACTCCCAACGCGAACATTTAGTATTGAAAGTGACTTGGTTATAATTATGCTAAATGCTACTATGTCACGAGTTATGACGCAGTTGCCATGATGCAAATTGAACTCTGTTCGTGAATATACAGCTATAGTGTGATGTACAGAAAACTAATTTATTCTGTACAATTAAGCAGAATACTATTGTGGTTCTGAATTAATTATAGGGGTTGAATGGAAAGATAAGCTTCTTTTGTGATGTTAATATTGAAATTAGTTTGGGAAGGAAATAAATATTCAAAGAATGCTTAATGAACGACTTTTCTTACTTCTTTTGACAAAAAATGCTAAGGCTGCATTCGGAAGCAATATTTTCGTTGCACCATAAGACATTAAGGTCAATCATATCAGTCGTGCTACGAGTATAAAAAAAAACCGGCCAAGTGCGAGTCGGACTCGCGCACGAAGGGTTCCGTAACATTATGTATAAAAACGGCGAAAAAATCATTTTTGTTGTATGGGATTTACGCCTTAAATGTTTGTTTTATTTTAATTTAATATAACTAAATATTCTGTGAATATTTCAAGCATCTACCTGTTGCTGTTATCAATATCGAGCAAAAACGAGCAAAAAAACCACGTTTGTTGTATGGGACCCCCTTAAATATTTATTTTATTGTGTTTTTTAGTATTTGTTGTTATAGCGGCAACAGAAATACATCATCTGTGAAAATTTCAACTGTCTAACTATCACGGTTTATGAGCAGCCTGGTGACAGACGGACAGACAGACAGACGGCGGAGCCTTAGTAATTAGGGTTCCCGTTTTTCCCTTTGCGTACGGAACCCTAAAAATGGACCTCCGTACAGGCACCGTCACTCAACAACATGCTAAGGTCCGATTTGTGAGCGGGTTCTTAAGGCGCTGACAAGAGGCAAATGATCTAAGTAGGCTTGTCTTAAATAAAAAAGTTGCCAAATAGTTTGTGGTAGCGGGAAAAATATACGTCGTTCTTGAACATATTTCTCAGAACTTGGTTGTTACCAAAACACGTTTAGAAAAAAAAATCCCGATACAAATTAACGGCAAACTAACCTTTTACTTCGAGTTCCAATCCAAAATATCTGTATTAATTATTAATGTACGGTTTGGCATTTCATTAATAACAACAACTTCATATGTGAATGCAAAACTTGGTTGTTTTTATTTCGATTACTCAACTCATTTTTGAATAAATAGATAATTAATTCATATTTTGCAATAAATTACAAGCGTTGTGTCATCGCGCTTCTCTTTCTTTTGTATGCAGTCTGACAGTGACCGCGCTTTAGCTGTTGTCAGCGTCTTAAGTCTAAACACCATCGAATATACAAACTCACACGACTAGCACTTGTTTAAAAAGGCTGTAGCCGCGTAGCAGTATTCGTAGCAGATGTGCTACGACTCCCGTAGCACTTACGTAGCAACTGAAAGAGTACATCTACGTTAACATGGCTACAACTTTAGTACAATGTTACTTTAATCATTAAACTGTTTTTACGCCAGGGCTTTATGACATCACTCATACACTAAAAGTACTATGCTTTGTTTCAAACATTACGACTGTATTTATCAAGGGGGCAGGCAGAAGTGACACACACCAACATTTATGCTTGATTCCCATGTAATAAGGGTGAGCCTATTGTCTTAACTGGGAACAAATCTAGACCCCGGGATTGACAAACCAAATAACATTTTGCACGACCTGGGCATCAAAGCCAAGACCTCACGCTCTGCAGTCGCACTTAAAACCGCTACACCAACGTTACTTTAGTTTACTTTTTCACTTAAAACTGATGCAACGACCAATATTCTTAATTAAGTTGTTATCAAGTGTCAACAGTATCAACATTATCTCAGTATTAAAATAAAACGATACTTTACGGAAAAGTCCAGTATTTTATTTAAAACCGTAATTGGATTATTGGACATTTTAATTCCGGACTCTGGAAGCTATCAAACGGTATGGTCAATAAATGTAATACCTTTATAGTCCTGTACAGCACGTCTGACTTGTTTACGTTGGCTGAAACTGTGTTTATTAATGTTACTTTATTATGTTTGTTTTTTTGAAGTAATCTTCTTTTGTGGACTTGTTTTTTTTTTGCATTAATTTTTGGCCATTGAAATGTTGTTTTAATCAACAATAACAAACAACATCCGGTTATTTAAACCGGACCGATATGATGTGATGTCCGTGTTAGTTTACTAACAGTGACACATTACAATTTGTAGAAAGAAATACAAAAAGATACGGCCAAATGTGTAACCAACAAAATTTTACACATAAAAAAAATCTTTATAAACCAAGCTGTTAAAACTAAAACCTACAAGAATTCAATTTAAGAAAACGTTTTTTTTTTTCAGATTTATTGTGCTAAATAGTAAAATAAATTATTTTCGTAGCATATTTTAACTGTGGCCGTGTGTTCTCACTTATTGGTGATGTTCTTCACAAAGGTCAGGTGCGTAGTACTCGCAACTGGCGTGCGTGTATCATCATATGTATGTGTGAACGTAAACGAGGCAAAAGGAGTATGTAAGGAGCGTAGCAGGTGGCGTTCTGTAGTTTCTGCTCACCCCCATGGGATGAAGGCGTGAGTTTATGTGTGTGTGTGTATTGTCTTTCTTTCCTTTGTTTTATATCTTTCTTTCAAGCCGTCTGTTAATGCAAAATCTTCGCCACTGATAATGTGTTCAAATGCCCTTAATCTAACAACAACAGCTAACCACAGACTATGTACAAGCAGTTTAACCATCAATCCAAAACTTCAGTACACCAACTTGCGAATGAATAGTTGCCCGTACAAATCTATTGGGTAACAAATAGCTCGGCAAATGAACTCTTGGCTCTAACAGACTTAGAATTTAATAATTTATTAGAACATTTTATTGTTACTAGTGGTCGCCCATTGGTCGAAATTCGACCCTCTCTACTTACAATCGTTATAGTACTTACTAATTACATGCTTTTAAAAAGTACTTTCTTATTCCTTGTTCAAGCTGTCACTTCTGTCATCTATCTATCTTCAAGTCGTGAGGCCCAGTACTATGTCAGTGTGTGTCAAAAGCTATTACGTGTAATGTTTTTGAAAATGAATTTAATATATTTCTAATGCATATTAAATATGAAAATATTAGCTTTCTGCACTCCTCCTTCATAAAAGCTTTAACTGTGCCAAATATCATACTCCTCCGTCCGCGTAATTTTCGTTCAAAGGGGTACAAACTTGTCGGTTCACGTATTAATATAATGATAAACTGGCTTTTCATCCAGCCAACCAAAGGGGGGGGGGGGGGTTTAAAAAGCCGCATAACGAAACCGAGAGTCACTTTTACTCCCCGTCATTGTAATCTTTTTTTTTTGTATTATATATATATATATATATATATTTTACTGACTAAAAACTCACCCGCGTTCCGTCAGTTGCCTGTGTGCCAGAGCCATGGTATCTCTTTCGGACAAACCCGCAACCCAGACCATACCTGGGAACCTTCTGGTTCCAGATATTAAGGGTATTTTTACTGCCTGTATGGTGAACATAACTACATTATCTAGCCACATACTGTTGACAAGCAGTTTACCCATCAATCCAAAAGTACAGTACAGCAACTTGCGAATAGTTCTGCGTGCAAATCAATTGCGTAAGAAATAGCTCGGCAAATGAACTCGTGGCTGTAATAGGCTTCGGTGTAACCTTGCTGTCGGCCGTTTGTTATGGCTTCGGCTTGTTCTGACGTAACTTGAGTGTGGTGTTGTGGTGTTTCTGATTTGTGGTTTGAGGTTATTACGTTTTATTGACTTGTGAATCGATGAGACTCACTGCTGTTGCTTTGTAAGTTTTTTTTTTTTTTGTAAGATTCACTGGCAAATTACAATAAAGTTCATCTGTAAAGGGTCAATGTGTACAGGTATTATTAATGTAATTTCAATTTATTTTTACATGTTGTTTCTGTGTTGTTTTTGGTATTAGTAAACGTTTATTAGAAAATTCGACGATGATACAAGCTAACGTTATTCAACAATATTTTCTCGTGATTTTCCATATCTAACTCAAAAATTACAACGTAATTTCGACATACAACTTTAAAACTTACAAAACCACGTTCACAACTCACGTTGTTTTGCCACAAAAGAACACGAAGAAAAGCTTTAACATCAATTCACTTTTAAATTAAGTTATCGCGGTGTTCACCGTTAAATTTATTAGTGGGGAATCTTTATTTAATTTCAGTCAGTTTGTTCATGATTATCATAAATCCCATTGTAACCCTGTGTGGCAGAATTTTAAATTACACTTACATTGTAAAGGTATCGTTAATGCATATTTATGAATGGGGGAAAAATCTCGACACACAGTCATTAGTAAAGCATTACTTCGGCCGAGGTGTAAGTTGTGAGCGGATGAGCGGCAACTTAAAAATATATATTTGGTGATAAGTTAAAATCAAACATTGTTTTTTTTTATATAAAAGCCACCCAAAAGTATAAGCATAATCAGCCCATAACGTTCCTACTGCTGGGACACACGCCTCTTCTCTGTGAGAGGGAGTGGGCCGTAAACCACCTCGCAGCCCCAGTATGGGTTGGTGGTAACAACCACCAACCTGCACTCCAATTTTTCCACCCGTCTTCCGATTTTTGGACATGCCGGTTTCCTCACAACGTAAAGCCACCCATACTGCCTCATTAGTAAATATTTTTAGTTTCCACAAAAAACTAACCACTATGGGACCCACCACTGACAGATGCTTGATTGATTTTACCTCCTAAACGAAGCCTATTTGAATAAATACGGAATTTATTATTCAAAAAAGTGAAAACAAGAACTTGTGGCATATGGCATCATGGGCAAGGAAGATATCAGAGCATATTAGCAATGAAAAGTCTATAACATGTTTTTCCCGCTAATCTTTCTTAACTTAAATCCTATTATTACTAAGGGCGGGCATAATGGGCGCGTGCGTTTGACGGGGCACGCCCCACTCCGCTCACTTTGTTGCAAATGTATTGGACACTGTTCGCGTGTTCTTTTTGCTATCAGTGTGTACTTACTTAATTTTTAATGACTGAATAGGACACGAAAACTTTTACGACTCGTACTTATGATATAAATATATATTTATTTATTGTTTTGCCATACTTAGATTGCAGTATTATCATCATATCTCTAGCTTGAATTCACTATCATGCTTTTGGTGAATTCTAAGGCAAGCATTTGTGTGCTTGAGAAAACCTTGATAAACTTATGAAGCTATAATGTTTTCTAGCTTAATGTCTATTACAAAATTGATATCTAGAACGTGAGATTCAAGGCTACCTTGTAGTAAATAGGGAGCTTCAGTAAAGCGGCTCCCATCATAGTGCTACTGCACATAAAGCTACACGTATTTATCCGTAATAAACAAAGTAATTGCCTTACCATTTTAATTGCCAAAACCTCAACATACAATACCACAAATAAAATAACGTCAATATCGATCGAAATTCATTACAACTCCACCCTTTGACTCCACCTCAGTCGCCCACATACTGTACCAGCATTAATTGTTTTAATAACAAACACTTACCTACGTGTTTCATTGTTTCAGGTATTTAATGCTGATGGCAAGTTGCGGGTGGTTCGATGAAGCGTTATCCATTAAGAGTGTCCATTGACCGCAGTCGTTAACGTTGTGTGGCGGTGACCACAATGTGGCGGGACGTGGTACTGGACTATGTAGTTTAGTGCATGTGTAGTGCGGATAGGAAAAGCGAACGATGTGCCAGCTTTGTGGAGCAGTCAGGCCCCGTTCCCGGCTACGAGAGACGCGACTTGCGTCAAGCGACACGTGTGCGCTTCACCTATTTCCGTCCATCGCTCTGCAAGTCGCGTCATAGTGACTCGTGGCATGCTCTTAACAACTTCTTTCATTAGTTTCGTCGCGATGACTCGGGGCATGCTCTTAACAACTTCTTTCATTAGTTTCGTCGCGGTGACTCGTGGCATGCTCTTAACAACTTCTTTCATTAGTTTCGTCGCGGTGACTCGTGGCATGCTTTTAACAACTACTTTCATTTGTTTCGTCGTGATGACTCGTGGCATTCTCTTAACAACTTCTTTCATTTGTTTCGTCGTGATGACTCGTGGCATGCTCTTAGGTAACAACTTCTTTCATTTCTTTCCTTGCGGTCACTCGTGGCATGCTCTGAACAACTTCTTTCATTTGTTTCATTGCGGTGACTCGTGGCATGCTCTGAACAACTTCTTTCATTTGTTTCGTCGCGGTGACTCGTGGCATGCTCTTAACAACTTCTTTCATTTGTTTCGTCGCGGTGACTCGTGGCATGCTCTTAACAACTTCTTTCATACATTACGATACTCGCAAGAGACAAATAAAATACTTGACTTCAGTCGCTTAACCATAAAATACTTGACTTCAGTCGCTTAACAATAAAATACTTGTTCGCTACTCTATGCTCGTACATTACGCTACTGAAAATGAAAGAAAATTTCATCATTTGCATTTGTAGCAGCAGTAGATTTAAAAATTATTTAAATTTGATATTTATTTACAATTTTCCCCAAACCTTCTCAGTTGTATCTTTTCTCATATATTCAGGCAATTTATAATAACACAGACATGTATATTTTTCTATTTCTTCAACAAACTTAATATTGAACTGCTGTTCCGCCGCCATTTTGCCGAGATTCGTAGGAGAAGCGACGCGGGGTCGCCTGACACGGCGGGTACCGCGAGACTGGTAGCGAACGCGTAGCATACCGGTAGCGAAGAGTGCGAATAACCATACAAATGTATGTGATAAATACTCCTCGGCGACTCATCTTCGAGACTTACATAGGATACTAATCGTCTGTGAGTATCGTATAATGTGAGCTTAGTCCCGTGTTACAGAACGTCACTCAATACTCAAGCATTACTTAAAACTAGTTTCAACCAATCAAATGGCTTGAATCTAGTTTTAAGTAATGCTTGAGTATTGAGTAACGTTCTGTAATACGGGCCTTAGTGTTCTTGAGTAACCTCTTTCGTGAAACAGGACATATGACCCGTGTGCGAGATTTAAAGGGAAAGGCATTGCGCCTGAATCAATCCTTTACTATGTATGAATGTATGTAAGTCTAACTATAGACAAAGATTTTCTACCTTACTGTAAGCTAGCGTTAGTTTAAAAACAAAAAGCGATAAATCCAAATAAACCAGCAAAATCAAAACAAAGTGAAACCCCGTCAAATTAAAAACGAAAACCATTACGAGCGCAATTTTAATCAATCATAGGACCACAATAAATCACTCTGTATAGTGACGTGAAAAAAACTAATGAATGAGGAAAAATCCTGTAAAACAAGCGCTTGATTGTCGCCCTACACTTAATTGTGTTCAACCGCGATAATACAGATTAATGATCGTTTTGTACAGCGTTTATCATAATTTATGGACACCACTTTGTGTGTAATTTAAAAGTTTTGTGCACTGGCAAGTTTGATTTCTTTTGTATTGAGATAGTAGTTTGTTAGTTTGATAGTGGTTTGTGGAGTTAGATAATAATAGATTAATTTTGGTTAGAAATATAATATATAAGCCTTCTCCTTATACCGAAATTCATTCAGTAACAGTTCTATACGTCTATCATGCCCGGTTTCTGAAGTTCCAAAAATAAATTCTCACTAACTATTGATTCAATAAAGTTATATGATAAACGTCGGTTAACTGTCACTACGTTTCTGAATACGCAACAAACCATTCAATAACTATGAAACCGATAGCTAGTTCCTTAGTTGCCGCTAGATGGGTCTGTATAAGAGATCGCGTCAGTAGTTTGGAAGATGATCAGTCACATAGCTGACTGATGTTGCATATTTTATAACTATTTACCATTTTTGTTCGTATTGTGGGTTCATTAAATATTATATGAATCTTAATTACTGTTATATTGGTTAAATTGAATGTACTCAGACTATTTACCTTCGCAGGGTTTTACGTTTCCTTTTAAATGGTGCGTATGTATTGTGTTGCTTGTGGCTAAGTAATAACAGCCGCACGGTCGATAAGGTTAAGCTACGCTTGCTGCGGTTAGTCCGTGGATGGGTGACCATCTTTACATTCCGTGCCGCGGAAAGCACGTTAACTTAATTTTTCTCTGACATTACTTTTGATAGCCTCTCTATAGAATCTTAAATCTCTGCAACGAAATCAACACCTATGATAATCGCATCAGTTTATCTTCCTGCACTCTTTCCAACTCTTTTAAAGAATCGCATTGTCCCTCAAAAAACATCCACAGTTAAGCCATTTTCACACGGCACGTTTTATTCGGCCGTTTTTATCAAACTTCCACTTGGGTGAGCATCATACCTGTAGGAGCTATAGATCTGATATAAAATTATCTTTTTGAAGGCAATGCGAGGGTAATATGTGTCGTAAATTTTATGGAGGAGCTTGTGGCTAAATAATAACTGCCGCACGGGTCGATCGATCAGGTTAAGCTACGCTTACCGCGGTTGGTTCGTGGATGGGTGACCATCTGTTCATACCAAGATTCCTCCGTGCCTCGGAAAGCACGTTAAGCCGTTGATCCCGGCTGTCATTTGTAGATCTTTGACAGTTGTTACGGGTCGTCAGAAGCCCAAAAGTCTGACAACCAGTCTTTCCAAGGGATATCGTGTTACCCAGTAACTGGGTTGTGGAGGTCAGATAGGCAGTCGCTCCATGTAAAATACTGGTATTCAGCTGCATCCGGTTAGACTGGAAGCCGACCCCAAAATAGTTGGGAAAAGGCTAGGCAGGTGATGAGTGTGTACTGGGTGCATATTGATATGACATTCATTAAACTCAAACTATTTATTTCGATTAAACCATTTACTTACTTTTGAATTGTAAAGGAGTCGGTCAGTTAGAAATATGAAGCTAGTTGCCCATTCCAAAGCGTAGAAGGTTCCCATGGAGAAGGACGGGCAAGAAACTCCACGGACACTCTTTTAAATTAAAATATTGTTATTGGTTACGATCATTAATGTTGAAATTGCTACATCATTACATACAAACTTTCGAGTGATTTTTTTTCTTATGACTATAAGACTTCCTTAAAGATGTGTGTCTGGAACAAATATCTTCCATGTATGTCGTGTGGGGCGTTGATAGCTGCGCCACAGTATTTTACTTATGCAGCTATCTTCGTGTCTTTTGTTAAGTTATTCCTAAATTGTTCCTAATAAATAAATAAATAAATTATACATGACTGTGAGAACGTTGCAAAACGTCAGAAGCGTCCATGATAAAAAGATAAAGAAAAAAACAATTTAAACTAAAATAATTAAAAATAAGCCGTGACAGAAGAGATGACCAGTCCCAACTGACAGCTCCCGTTCATGAACATGACTTAAGAGTTTATATTGCAATGTAGGTATAACTACTATAGGAAACCTCTTGATATATTCCTGAAGTGACTTCTTTACGCGCTCTTTGGAGCTCTTGCTGAACAGTGAACGAACCTCTGATCCTGAAGCTCGGGTCTGAGTCGCTGAATTGGGTACGCCAGCTTTCAGTCAGTCGGTGACGCTGGATCGCGTATACGCGGCGCAATATCGGGCATACTCAGCTCCAGTCGTATGTTTTTTATCGTGTGGTCATAAGCACACCGATTTTTTTCTTTTTCTATTCTTTACTCGAAATGAACTCGATGAAATTTGGCAGATAGGTAGCATAGAACCTGGAGAAGGGCATAGGCTACTTTTCATCTTGGATCGCAGACGATGACGCGGGGAACAGCTAGTGAGCCATAAATCACAGATTGGGATCTGCATTAAATGAGCCACTGTGGTCAATTCAACGCGTCTCCAACTATTAATTTACTCTTTTTTTTAGGTAATGAAATTAATCAAAAGAGTTCTGAAATTAAAGTCTGCTTTCTGATAAATGATGATGATTTTCTCTTCACAGCATCTGTCTCTTTTACAGTGACTATACCTTCGAATCACAATAAGTGGGTTTTAAAATTAAATTATTTTATTTCACATAAACCTATATGGACATTTAAGAAACGTCAGAAGCTAGGTGCACGGTTCCTATTGGTCGTTTCCTATGGAGCAAGCCGGCAAGAAACTCAACGGTTAGTTTTTTAAAAATAATTAATTGGCTTTTAAAATGTTTTCTAATTACAGTGTTAATAGGTATGAGAGTCAGTACAGTATTGGTCGGTAAAACAAAGTAATAACAAATACAGTCCATACCATATCGTACTATGTCCTACATAAACTTCATACAGGAACAATATTTCACCACAGAATATGCCTCTTATAAATCCGCCCAACTGTATGAGACGATCTTAAATATCCACAGAGCATATTTCGTCTACCTTAATAACTAGCAGAATAATCCGCTGGAAGAGTCATTCAGGGAGATTTTTACTAAGCACTTCTATATAGCAGACTCTGTGTCAGGCTGGGCTTATTTCCGGCGAATTTCGGTAAAATATGGAGTACCTATTATTAGTTTGGTATGTATTATTTACACTCTGAGAATGTGTGTAACCGCTCAGTACCGCCGAAGACAATGGCGAAGTTGGCGGTGTGTGTATGTGTGTGTTGTTCTTTACGCACACATTCACAGCGTGTTTGTACACTTGGATACCACAACTAAAGCGCGCGTCGCTTCGAGAGTTAAAATAACTGCTTCACAAATAAACCCAAAACACTGGGTTTTGCACCGGTTTCTGTATAATCATTGGGGTTTTCACCAGTTTTTGGCATTGACGTGTATCAAAGCAATGCATTCGATATTCCAAAAAGGTGAAGTAGACAGGCACGGCCCATTTGGAACTCTCTGGGGCAGAGAATAGATCAAGCCGTGGTAAAAATGTACAGATAGCAAGGTAGTAGCGGGGCTAACTGCCCAGTGAGGCCTGAATGTAGGTATAAGAATTAATTTAAGTATTCAGTAGATAAGGTACGGCAAAGGCAGTCGAGAACTTTAACCATACCCTTCATTTAAAATTCGAATGGAACAGTATTATATTCTTAATCATGTTACCAACTCGTAGGCTTCCGCACCCACTAAGATACTCGTATATCAAAAGTATTACATTCACAATTCTCACATTGTTATCGGATATGCGTTGACGGAAGGCTGATGTTCATGGCTGGTTTAGTAAGTAATGGTCTGCAGAACGTGTTTTGTAAAAGAGTAATGTACTCGTATATGTTTCTCTTTATCCGTAAGATCACTCGCGTTTTCTGCTTACTTACTTACCTACGCAATATATTTTTCAGTATCACGTTTCTTTACAGTATTTTTTTGCTTTGGGGTTAGAGGTTGTTCATACCACCACAAAACCGTGTTTAGTTGTTTCAGTTGTTTAAGTTAAGCAACAGTTTGACACGACATTTATGTATGGAGTTTGACGTAATAATGATATTAATAGGAACGCTTAGAACCAGTATCTAAGTAGTGAGGTGTATTTTTAGGCACTCAATTTTATAGTCCGTGTCTAGACGAACTTGCAATGGAAATGGCATGGAGCGGGATTTTGCACGTAAAGGATTCTTGTACAACGTGTTCAGATTCAGATGTCAGAAATATTTCAACTGTGAGCTCTGTTCTCTCTTGCTATTCTCATAGTTGATTGACGAAAATAGTATTTTTCTTCTGAAATTGAATCGAATCCTCATTTAATATCAGTGCCTTTTGAACTTTCCAAAAGGAACCACAAAGTTTTGGCTGGAAGTGTTCTGAACGATAGTACCTTCCTATTTATTTTATTTCAAACTCACTTTATTATAAAAGATAAACAAATCCAAATAGCTCCGATTGGCCATAGCGGACGCAATAAATAGATGATCCTCATAAAATAGATAAATTACCATACAAGGGTCTGATAAAAGCCGTCACAAAGATTATTCACAATAAACCATCCGATTTCGCGTGAATAGTGAGGATTTTATATGGTTTTTGCCGTTTCGAGTATGTAAATATTTATTTATTTAATACTATAAGCACAAAAATGTACAGAGGTGGACTTCAGTCAACCTTAAGAGCAGGAGTCTAAATCAAATTTCCACGCAAACTCCGCCCCTTGCTCCCCGCCACTCCGTTATGTGCTAAACGCTAACATATCAGTAATAAAGTTGAATATCGCGTGCTCTTTGATCGTGTTCGAGCACGAAACTAAATAGCGTAAGTCTCAATTCTTATTTCGTTTATAACTAAAGTAATAATTGATCTAGAGTAAAAATATCTGGTTGGTGGATAATAAACTATATTTTGTTGCTGTAAATATTTATTTTAGACATAAAAGTCAAACAATCTTGTTTGTTTTTTATTATCCTTAAAAAAGACATGATTTTCGAATAAAAAATGTATCTAGAGAAAATATTCCAGTTACGCAACTGTCTTCAACATGGAAAGATAAAGATCCAATAAATCATATACTAAAGTTTAATTTTGCTTGTATGTGTGACTGTTTCAGAATATTCATGCAATTTAACATAAAAATAGGGAGCCTCCTCTTAAGGTGATGCAGAGACAAACAGCGGTAGGTGCAATTACGAAAAATTGAGGAATAATTATTTATTTAATTAAATAGAGACAGTATTATAATGATAATGATGTACAACACAACAACACATATGTATATGTGCCACCTAACCGTACGGCGATTGTATTGTAAGTAATTAAATAGGGATAACATTTTCCATCACACTTAAATATTTTTGGGACAAAATATAACATGTTCCTTATTCTGAACAAACTATATTCAGGTTTTGCATATACTAAAAATAATGTTGAATACATAATATCATATTTTTTCCGATGCAAACTGATTGTAACGACAGAACCGGTCGAAGTGGTGGTGTTTGGGGGAGGCATATGGCCAGCAGTGGAGGTATTTCGACTGAAATGATGATGATGATAATGATGAAATTGATTGTGGAAAGAATTTAAAAGTGTTGTCTTCAAACATGAACTAAGCAAACTAGTGTGAAACGCTTGCTCCGAATTTACCAGTATAAAAAGTCCCCCTAACCTATTGGAAACAATCAAATGTGTGTCAGCCAGTATTTTCGCTCGCTTTGAAATGTCACTACGACAGATTAATGGACAAAGAACTCGCCATTGATCTACTGTGATACGGGATTTATACAGTCTTGCTCGCGACTCGTCATTCGATGAAACGTACGTGTAAATGTTTCGACGGGATCGATCGGATTCAGACATTTGCAGAGTATTCTTTATATCTTGTCATCACGAAAATAACAACTGATGTACTAGAGCACACGAACATGTTACATTGATTCTGTCTCGTCTTGGGCGTTTTTCTACTGCCCTGCACCAGCACGGTCCTGGGACTTCGAATGCCAAGAGGCATTTATGAAGTGAAGCCGTTACCGTCGCCGGCACCGACTGCCGGACGGTCGCCGTGCTGGTTGCGGCCAGTGGAAAAACTTACTTGTTCAGAGAAAAACGAGGTGAATGGCGATCACACACTCGCCTCTCAAAATTATGTATTCAATCCAATAAAGTGGGTGTACTATAGGTACACATCTGTCTAACCAAAAAAAAAAATCTTATCTTACCCTTTGGGGAACTACAGGGGTGATGTCATGCTATGATAAATCCAATAACTATTTTACTTTTGTATTTATTCATTCAAACTCTGACATTGATGGCGTGAAAATAGTCAATACCTGTCCTCCGATAAATATCCATCCCAAGAATATCTAGATTTTGACATTTTCGGTATAGATTTTCCTCCGTACATCTGGCTAGCAAACGAAACCAATTTACTGTATCGGTTTTATAAACTATTTACGATCTGTATCGATATTCGTGTCACGTAGAGGGGTCCGAGATATTGCGTGGTGGTGGTGCCATATTAAGAGCGTTTGTGCTTTAATTTCAGGAGTTTTCGCGGACTAGAGGTGGGTATTCTCTTCGGATATATGTTGGGTAAAGTTTGTGCTGATGAAGTTAAAAAGTATATCATGGTTATTGAGTATAGATTAAAAGAGGTTTTGAAAAGAAAGCAAGTCGAAAGCTTTTGAAAAAAACGAAAGTCTAACAACACTTTATACTGTTAAACACTTCCTAAAAGTTCGGGCACTATAGGAACCCGATGACTTATTTTTCCTTCCTTTCCGACCTTTCGAATGGTAGCGTTCCTGTGAAATTGAGAGTTAGTTACCTTTTCACGCTCATTTCGAGTTTGCTGGAAAATCAGAGTATCTAGCATGATTTGACTGATTTTTAAATCACCCAATGGATTCCGAGCGTCTTGTTTTACAGATTATGAGTTAATGTAGATCATATAAATATATTGCATCCTAACGTTTGTACTTTTACAACTAAATAACATATTTTCTATATACAACATTAAAAACATAACATAACATCACGCCTGTAATCCCCGAAGGGTTAGGCAGAGGTGTACGTATAGTACACCCACATTTCGCCAGTTATGTTTAAGTCCCATCTAATAGGGGGCGAGCCTATTGCCATCAACCGGGCACAAAAATCCAGACTCCGGGTTGCTACTGAGAAATACCTAATGGAAAATCCCAATAACACTGCCTGACCTGGGAATCGAACCCACGACCTAATGCTCAACAGTCGCGCTTGCGACCACTAGACCAAGAACGCGTCCAATATACAACATTATTTTTAGTATATGCGAAACCTGAATATATAATAATTTGTTCAGAATAAGGAACTGAATCAATTTCAAAAATTTTTACACCATGTTTTATTTTGTCGCAAAAATATTTAAGTGTGATGGAAAATGTTATCACCATTTAATTACTTACGATACAATCGCCGTACGGTTAGGTACCTACTGCCAAATTATTATGAATGAGCGCAAGACGACCCTGGAGGCGCGGGGGCACCGTTAGCATGTTTTTGTACGGACAACCCGGTAACATAACAACCATAAAACTCTGTGATTTTTCAAGATACAGTTTTGAAATTTTGTACATAGATTGTTTACATAAAAATACTAGACACGTGTTTCGGGTTTCGCATATACTAAAACTATTATTTTATAGGTTTAAGCTCAGCGTTGTCGTCTGTTAGTTAGGCAATCAATCCGTTTTTCAAAGAAAAAGAGACTTTTTTATGTCCACAAAAGAATCTCTCAATATCAGTCATAGTTCACATTAACGCTCTTATAAATCCCTCTATTTTGGCACAAACGCGATTCATGCTTTATACACAACGCGACGCGTGCAGTGCGGCGGCTTATATACATATTGTACATAGTACAGTGTACAGCTTTGTTCCGACTAGCCTGCGGTTACACGATTATTCGCACGTATGCCCCGACTATTAACTAAGAGCAATATACCCACGTGGTGGCAACCGTGTTGCAGAATACCGCGAAAATCTGGGAGACGGGTGATATTTTAGCGTCTAGTCTAGTGGCTTGATTGACTTAAGATTTCAAGCCTGCATAAAGTTTGTATAGGGATCTTGATGCCTATATAGTAATTTTAGGACAAAAGTGCTACATTATCTTAAAAAAAAACATAAGTGCCATTCTATAAAAATATCACCGTGAAAACTTAAGTAATGCTTCAAATGAACTGTCAATCCCTTAAGCATACGTTACACGAGCTTCGAACTTATGTATCGTATCGTTATCAGTGCCATAAGTTTTATTGAGTCGATTGCAACCCCAAGTCTTTACAAATTGAATTAAAAAATAAACTCCCGATTCATTGACATCATCAAACTTAAAATCGATTAAATCGCGAAATCGCGAACCTCATCATTCGAATTAAAGTGCACTTAACGAGATCAATTAAAGCGACATTCATTTGCCAAATCGATATTTGAGTTAAACGAGTACCGATTCCGGTTACGGGGCGCTCGACGCGGCTGTGGTCGGACCCGAGTGTTTTGTATCGATACATACGATAGAACCGAATAGTCTGGTTTGAATCGATAAGCTTGTTATTAATGGTTATTAATTGTTGTTCGACTATGAAGATTATGTGGTTTAACGTTTCGCTTTGATTTTGTGATGAACTGAATATAGGTTGCACGGGTTTATTCATTTTGTCTGGATTTGTGATCATTGCTGATTGGGTTTTGGTATGGCAGTTAATAAACAGAGATTAATGTGTAATAATCAATGAAATTTTACGTTTTATAACATGTTATATATATTTTATAAAGTGCACAACTTGGTTGCATCAAGATTCTTTCAGCATATTTTAATTATGGTTAGAGAGAATTCTTTCCAATCCATAGCTTTCTAAACGAGGTAAATTATACTTTTAAACTTGTCAATTTTCACCTTGTATTAATACCCTGTATAATCAAGCAATACATTACAATAACCATATGTACAGACGGCTACACATCAAGCTATATATTTCCAATTTAAGGTGATCTCGTATTGTGTAGGGGTTCCGTAAAATGAGAGGTCAGCGTATACTAGAAACGTATAGCTTGATGTGTAGCCGTGTGTACCTCCCCCAACATAATGTTATGTACAAGATAATCAACCCAAAATAACACAGTAGGTATCCCATAAAACCCATAAATTCAAACATTTCATATGGCTGCATTCTGTAGGCGCACCCATATCCTTCCCCAAAATTATAGCTCCCATCGGCTCCCCAAATTAACTAGCAATATATACGCACATCACGCGATCGGTTCCCGCTCAAGTAAAGCTGGTGTTACACTTAGCGCTATAGGTTAATAAACGTATTTTCTTTCTTTCTTTCTTTTATTTAGGTTAAATGTGCTGATTTAGAAAGATTATTAACCTGAAGCCTTGTTCATATTTAACCTGTGAAAGTGTAACATTTTGGGGACAGTCTTTTGTAATATTTGACTATGCAAATCCACAGCCTATTTTGAATGTTTTTTTTTTTTAAGTTTTAGAGTCAAGAGAATTTGGGGGATATGTATGTATAGCGTGGTGGCAGATATCATTAATTGATATTTATTTTGTTTATGTATCTGATTTTGCATAATATTCTATAGAACTTACTGAACAGACAGCTGTGCTGCTGGGGAGTTTGTTGCGCCACATCTTCTCAGCTAAAGCACTAGGAAGTGGTGAAGAGCGGGCGTCTTTGGGAGACTGTCGTAATTTTGACGTTCGAAAAGTGCTGATTCTCAGCCTAGCTTGAATAGATGCCTTTTGATTTTGATAGCTTGATATCGTCGCTTTGTACACGAAGTAGTGGTTGAATGTCGAAAGGCGAGGCACTTCAAGATTTCTGACGCTTTTGACCTTAGATCAAAAACACCCACGCTGTGTGAAATAAGCCTATTATCATTGTTATAAGTCTTTGTTGTGTACGATAACAAATCGAAGGATTTTCAAAGAAAAAGCTAAACATTTTCGTGGTACAGAGCATAATACTAAGACCCAGACAAATTCGGAGAATTTTGAAAGCATAAAAAACTTGGAGCCTCTTTTGTGCTTTGTCCATTAATAATTTTATTGTTCCAAATAAAGCATGTCTACTATGTTTGAAAACTTTCGAAGGCTAAGTTTCCAATGTCAATCAATTATGTAAAGTGTTGCTATGTTAGGCTAAAAGTTCAGGAATAGTTTATAAACTAGTCCTCTGGGATCTGAAAATACTCTGTATATTTGTATCCTCTTGTGTTTGGAAATACATAATAAATCGATGCCATCCGATGGTAGACTTTATACTCGATTTTTTTTAATAGTAAATGGTGACGGCTCGGATGAATCTAAAGAATCGAATCCAAGGTACATATTGGTATTGGATACGAATTTAAAGCCAAGTATTTGAAGTGAAAATTTAATTTATTCAAGCGTATTTTGCGCTCTTTCTGAAAAGTGAACAAACTGAACCATCACGCTCGGGTCGGTGACGCTGGATTGGGTATACTCGACTCCAGTCGGTCGGTGACGCTCAATTGAATCACGTATACTCAGCGCTGAATCGTGTATATTCGGCTCCAGTCGTAAGGCCCGGACTCCACCAAAGCGGAGATGTGCGAAGCGGAGAGGGGGACATGCTTAACAGCTAAGGCTTATCCACCGAAGCTGTGCGGAGATGCGTACTGGCTAGACCGGAGCAGAGATGTGTTGTGGCTACAGCGGAGTTAGGGTGCGTTTCCTCCAGAGATGTGCGAGGATGCGTGGCGGTGAATGTGCGTAAAACTAACCAATGACAACACTAGTTTAGCTTAAGCAATTAAATGAAGCGATGTAAAGAAGAAAGAAAAGAAAGAAAATACGTTCGTGTCATTCGTTAGTTTCACACACATCCTCACTACGCATCCTCGCTCATTTCTGATGGAAACGCAGTCTGCGTGCTGCGGCGAGCGTTGGATGTTGATATGCCGTAGCCGGTAAACTAGTGGTGCCGCTTGCCGCACGCCGCTCACATCTCTCGTCTCCGCTGCGCGCCGGCGGCGTCGCCAGCTTGCGAGGCACAGCTCACATCTCTGTTTTGTGCGCGCTAAGCAAATATATATACATCTCCTGTCCTCTTTGCTCAACCGTATCCACTGAAGCTAAGTGAAGACGAGACATGATAAGAACGAAATCCTATTGGTTGTTTCCAATACATCTCTTCTCCTCTCGTCTCGGCTCCGCTTTGGTGGAGTCCGGGCTTTGATTTTTCACTTCTAAGAAAGCACACACCCTCATTTTTCGTGTCTTGCCAACCACTTAGAACATATTATGGCTACTGTATGTAATTATGTATACATAAATGATGATGCTTCAAAAGTTTAATTGAATAATGAAGTACTTATAATATATATAAAGAAAATCAAATCAATTTTACATTTTAGAACTCAATTTATATGTTTATATGGATATTTTAAATTAGGTACATCGCAGTCATATGCCGAAATGGCTTCTTATAAAAAGGTGGCAGTTCAACGTTTGGACGTTACCTAGTAGGTACTGCATAGGACAAGGGTGAGAGACAAAAAAGTACTTCCTATGCTTACTAAGTATATAAGCGAAAAAAGTATACAATATGTTGACAAGGGGTCTTTTCTAGTAGGCGTCCAATATGACAAAAATATTACTGGCAGAACATAAAACAAAACGGATTGTCTCTCTAAAAAAACATTAACCTGAGTTTCACACCTACAAAAAACTAAAGAGTTTTTTGGCAACAGTACCTTCATAATGCGGACTTGTCTCTCGAGGTGAAGCTCGAGTGCTCGACCCTGAGAGGCTCTACGTTCACGTCAAGTGTAGCCCAGGCCTTACCGCGAAGAGTTCGTTAGGCGGGAATCGAATCCCGGGGGAGTAGTTGACCTTAACTGTACTCTGTTAGAACGTGAGCTGAATAAAGGGAAATGAGTACAATCGAAGACGAAAGTGTTCATTTGGTGTGATTGTGTTGGGCGCTGTTCTGTTAAGATGCTTTTATTGCAGAAATTATGTGATGTTCAGCAGTATTGTAGAAGAGTTTTGGCCTTAACAGAGACAGCAGCCAGAGAGAGAGAGGGAGTGGTGTATTTTATGTATAATTTCTATAAATTATAACATTTTACGAACGATATTAGCTCAACAGCAGAAGCATGTGTGGCGTGACTATGAGCAATGATGTGATAAGGCAACGGTGCGGATTAAAAGAAGATGTAGTGACAAAAATTGAAAAGAGTATGCTTAGATGGTTTGGTCATGTCTACAGGATGAATGAAAGCGACTCACAATAGGTATTTACTAGGCAGAGGTGAGTGAAACGCCAGGAGCCCTAGGAGGATATTTACTGATCTTATTGGTGATGTTCTTCAGAAAGGTCAGGTGCGCAGGTCGCACCCGGCGTGCGTGTATGACCAGATGTATGAACGTAAACGAGGCAAAAGGAGTATGTAAGGAACGTAGCAGATGGCGTTCTGCAGTTTCTGCTTACCTCCATGGGAAGAAGGAGTGAGTTTATGTAAGTATTAGCTCAACGGATAAGGAGAGCATTTCGTAGTCTGTTACTACTAAGTACTGTCAAGATAAAAATATTATGCATGAAATCCACGAACCCGTGATGCTCAATTAAAGTTAACCCACTTATCTCGATTTAGCCTGGTTGAAAGGCTAACCAGGGGCTCCGAAGATAAATCCGAAGTATCGGCCGTTTCCTGACTACGACGAATGAAAAAAAAAACAAATGTCAAAGAGTTGTCAAGTCAAAAATGGGACTTGAAATCGGGTAAGGACTCAAAATAAAAAAAGGATACTTTGGAAGTCAAGAAACAGCTGAACATTCGGATTATCGCTTCGGAGTAGACAGTGGCAGTAAGAAGTTACGTATGGTTCTGTGTGGTGCCGGACGTAAAGAATAGCACCATCCTATTTCTTCCCGTGGGTGTCGTAAAAGGCGACTAAGGGACTTACTAGAGAATGGGCAGCAGCGTTCTCATTTTAACACCATACTGGGATCGCCAACCCGCCTGCCAAGCGTGGCGATTATGGCAACCTCCCCCACTTGGGGGAGGCTTATGTCCAGCAATGGACGTCTTTCGGCTGAAATGATATTGATGATGATGAACGTATGTGATCAAAGATTTATGTATCTCTAAAGATCCTCAAAAAATAACTCTTAAATCAGATTGTCCAAGTTCCCACAGTAAAGTAACATTGGATATTTCTAAAGCAATACTAAAGTGGTTTGAAGTCACCGCTTTGAAATAAAATCAAATTGAATGGCGGAACGTCTGCTTTGTACGTTTTTTTTACCGTTCGTAGATTGCATCGCAGACCTGTGGGTTTACAGGCTTTTACCGGTGGATTACTTCATATTTCATTTTATACTGGTGTTGTTGTTTTTATATTGTTTTAAGGTTTGTTATTGCAATATATTTTGAGGAGCTCGTGGCTAAGTAATAACAGCCGCACGGATTGATCCATCTGGTTAAGCTACGCTTTCCAGGGTTGGTTCGTGGATGAGTGACCATCTTTACATACCGAGACTCCTCCGTGCCTCGGAAAGCACGTAAAGACGTTGGTCCCGGTTGTCATTCGTGGATCTTTGACAGTCGTTACGGGTCGTCAGAAGCCAGAAAGTCTGACAACCAGTCTTACCAAGGGTAGGACATTACCCAGTAACTGGGTTGTGGAAGTCAGATAAGCAGTCGCTTCATGTGAAATACTGCTATTCAGCTGCATCCGGTTAGACTGGAAGCCGACCCCAACACAGTTGGGATAAGGCTAGGCAGATTGATATCGCAATATATTTTAGGGTACATACGCATACCGTAAAAATAGGGGGAATTGAAAAAATTACCGGCCAAGTGCGTGTCGGACCACGCACAATGAAGGGCTTGTAGTTGGGATGAATTTATCGCAAAAACAAACTTAACATTGTAGTTGAAAAACATGTTCCCACATACATTCCAACTGCAAATGTAAGTTTGTACGAACAATATTGGGAGATTTACTATGTTATTTGAAGTCCATACACTTCTTATAGGTTTTCCTATAATCTATAAGTAAAGAACTATTTTATGTATTTTTTTTTAGTAATTTTAGGCTCGGTAGTTTCGGAGTTAAGGCGGGAAATTATCAATTTTTAAAATAACTTTAAAAGTATTTATTATAAAATTATTAAAAAAAAAAACTTATTTGAAATCACACACTCACACGATACATTTTGCAAAACATTTTTTTTTCTATTTTGCCCCCCAAATGTGACCCCATATTCAAAGTTAATTTATTTACGTTACACGTCCGTATTTGGATCACAGAAATTCATGTGTGTATCTTTTAACTTAATCGGTCCAGTAGATTCGGAGCAAATTGGCTGTGACAGACAGGCAGACACCCGAGTGATCCGCTTTCCCCTTTTGAGGTACGGAACCCTAAAAATAGATCGGGCTTAGTGTTATTGAGTTTTTCTATTTTGAAATTCTTGGGTTTTTCTAATAACAGCCCGGTGTCTGGATTTGTGCCGGGTTGATGGCATAGGCTCGCCCCCTATTACATGGGACTTAAACATAACTGACGAAAAGTGGGTGTACCTGGTACACCTCTGCCTACCCTTCGAGGAAACAAGGCGTGATGTTATGTGGAAAAACACTTTTTAAATGCATGTAATTCGGTCGACCAATCGTCCCCTTTTGTAAAATAAAAGTCAGGCCATTTTCCAGTTTAAAACTGTATATTTTTTTTAGTTTATTTTACATTAAATAACTTGTACAGTGTACTGAAAGCTATCAATGTTATTTTGTCATCAAATCACCCGTTGGTCGTGCAGAATTTATACATAGCTATCAATGTTTATATTTTTTTATTTTTTCCTGTCTGCATTGCTATCACTTCCTGTTTCATTGATGCATTAACGTTAGCCTATAATTTTGATGTAGGTATATCGGAACGCCTATAAATATCACCCGTCTCTCCACTATTCCAATGCTTGCTCAAGGATGCATATCCGGTAGGCTCTAATAATCCTTCCATATCCCAAGGGAACGTCTTCCCTACCATTATCGCGCCCCCCGGTCTACTCTTTGATATGCAATGGTCTCTGTAGTCCCATGAAATATGAGGCGTCAGGGGCTAGGGTGAATCTTTGAGTTCATTCGAGCAATCGAGTCTGGTACAACCACGGCAAGCTGGGGTCGCTGCATTTCATTCATTCATTCTAATCACAAATGTTTTAGAATCATTAATAATCTATTTTTAAGTTTTTTGTTTTTTTTTGTCTGTAATTTTTCTTTATCCAGATTCAGATTCAGATTCTTTATTTGTTAACATAGGTGGTTACAAACAGGTGTTACATTTTCATATGCGCTCTATGTTTTACCATTTGGTGTACAAATATGATGATCAATTTTACATTTGATTATTAGTTATCTACGTGCAACAAATACTATTAAAATTATCAACTAAAATTATAAAAAAAACAAGAATCCTAAAGTGTAAGCGATGCATAAATATTTTTAAATTGTCAACAATAAAATTTAAGAAATAACAAAAATAAAAATATCAGGAAAAAAAAAGAAAATTAAATAAAATAAAAATAAAATTTAGAAAATAATGTCAATCATAAAATTTAAAATTAGCACAGAAATGTCAAAACAATTATTAAACCAATAAACTATCCCTTCAATGTCAACAATTAAATATAAGGTAGCACATAGATGTTAAATGTCAATAAAATGTATTAGAATGATGTATTATGATTGCAATGTCGATTAGTAAAACTAAATAAATAGGTACAGTAATGTCAAAATAGATGACCTAATACTTATTATCTATAGGAGGCGTTATAGAACTGTCGTCCAAATAGTCCTTTATCGAGTAGTAACATTTATCAATTAATATTTTCATAAGCTCTTTTTTGAATTTGTCCAGGTTTAACGATTTTAATGTCTCAGGTAGCTAGTTAAATATTTTTGTGGCCACACAGAAAGTGCTTTTATTCATTAAGGCTGTTCTACTCTGACTGACTGTTCTGTTCTTATTTCGTTTCAATTTTATTTTAGTTATTGTAAAACTTTATTGTAAACTGTATTGTATTTAGTCTAAGCCTTCTCATGCTGATCCATGTAATAGGAGAAACCTCGATCCCTGTCATACAGGATGTCCTAGTTCAGGGGTCGAGACTTCTTTGATGTAACGTGTACCGAAGTTTGGAAATAACATTACTATTAAAATTACAAATTAACGTAGCCCTTCCATTTTTGTGATTATACAAAATTCCTCAATAGATAAAAATAGTACGTTATAATAAATAATTCAAGCAAAAAAACACTGCATAAAACAATCCAAAATTAACGGAAGCACGACAAAAACCTGCCGTTTCCCGAAACAAATGAAACCATTCAGTAACACCTTGAAACTCTCTGAAACTGCAACAATATTAAATCAGATTCGCGAGCCGTTGGCGGAAGTGTGAGAATGGACTCACGTGTGAACACGTCCTTCCTCTCGGCGCGTCAGGCCGAACAAGGCCCCGTGACACTGCAGCTTTAATTTTTTAATTCGGTGTTTTTTTGTCTCAAATTTTATTTACCAGGATGTTTTATAAGCTGGGTCTGACGTAGATGTGTTATTTATTTGGTACGCAAGGCATAATATATTTTTGGTTATTAAAAAAATATACTTTTGTCATTTTAATTTATAGAAAAAAAATACTTGTACGTTCCGCAATGACCAAATTAAATCAGATTCCTATTTTCCCAAAAGGCTTTTATTTAAGGTGACGTACATACACGTACATTATAATAAACACACGCCAAAAAAAATGGGTTTAAACAAGGAAGATATTTTTATAATTGTTAAAATAATATTTCGGTACAAGCTGCTATTCAAATTTTACCCGACTACCCTAGAAAAGATTCTTGCATGACGGTAGTAAATTAGATGATTAATTAGATGATGATTGATATATTTTGAAGCTCTTGGGCTTCATCTCACCTGTTGGTTAAGTCCACTAGGACACCAGGCTGAAGGAGGAAGCGAGCTTTACCCGGAATCCTCAACCACAGAGGAACTGGCTATCTTACCTCTAACAGCCAAAACACAACAAATGCTGTTAACATTGTTGTTATGGCGACATACTTAGATAAGATGGTGGTAGCTAGCCAGGCGGACTTAGAACAAGCCTTACCACCAACCAAACCGAGCAGAATTTTTTCCCCCGCTGGGAATCAGACCTCTGGGTCTGAGACAGGTGGTTTTACCACCAGACTACAGAGGCAGTTAAAAACCAACACCGTCAAAGCTGCATGATTTTCCTATAGTGATTTTTAAAACTCACTCAGAGGACAGTGTTACCGTATAATAAATCGAGTTACCGTGTAACAAAGCGGAAACTCCGGCGTGACGTCATTGTATCCTGCAACACGCTACGTCACACGTAACACGCTTCGAGGCGCGGAAAGCGTCAGCTGCTGAAAATATTCATTGTTTATTCTTCTTTGACATTTTATTATACTCAACATTTTCTAATAAGTACCTGTTAGGGCCAATGCCTGCCAGGGTTGCGAGTTTGTCCGAAAGGGATATCGTGGCCCTAGCACACAGGCAAATGAAGGAACACGGGTGGGTTTTAGTCAGTAAATGTCTGACACTTCTTTTCACTTCTTCGTCTTCATTTCTCCCGCTCTGCCCAGAGCGGGAGAAGTTATTTGATAATTTAATATATACAAAAAAAAAAGGCTGCGCCACTACAACTCCCTGTCCTCCGCCTTTCGCAGTAGACCGACGACCTTAAGGAGATGGCTGGGTCAGACTGGATGCGGAAGGCGGAGGACAGGGTAACCCTATTTGCTTTAGAAAATAAAGAAACAACTCGTTTGCTGGTGTCTCAAACGAGGATCAGAAAGCCTTATCGAACAGAACTTGCACTAGTTTCAAACTCATATAAGCGATACAAAAATCTAACTTGTGTCCTTATCTAAAGTCAATAGAATCAAACTTTGGTCGTTCACTTACTGCACAACGAGCGTAGTGTCGGTCCAGCTGAAGTTAAGAGAAAACAGGTTTAAACACACAGAGATAGAAACTACAAAACTTTCAGATTTTGCAACTAATCTTATACTGCAAATTGGAGACTTCTGTTTGATGCTGTTTGCCTGATTATACAATACCTCAAATTGCTTTGCATGATGCTACGTTATATCGAAAATAGTGCAGCATTCATTTTGAAGTAAATATATTATGTGGGCGTCCAAGCAAAAAGGGTTCAAGAAAAGGGTTGGGCATGGTTGGCGCAGTGGTTAAGCGATCGACTGCGGCGCTGCGTGACGCGGGTTCAATTCCCGCACGGAACAAATATTTGTATGATCTACAAGTAGTTGTTCCGGGTCTGGCTGTTTGTGTATGTGAGTTTAAATGTTTGTAAACGCACCCACGATACAGGACAAAGTCCTAGAGTGGGGCAACGTTTTTTAAAAAAGAAAGAAGAAGAAAGAAGGGTCCAGTGGTGGGGTATTGAGTTAAAACTAGATTCAGTATCTAGAATAATCAATTAATAATGAGGATTTTTTTTTTAGGCTTGGAGAATTGAGCATTAATTAATAATCAATTAAAATTGAGAAATGCAATTTTTCCACTCAAATTTACAAAACTGCGTATATCTTGGATACTTAATGCCGAGAACTGGATCCTTTTTGCTTGGACGCCCACATATGGTAAAGTTGGGAATTAATGTTGTGTTTGACGAAAACATGTTTCCATAACATTTTCTCGACAGAAAAAAAATACAAAATTACCTCCAAACCAAACAATAAACCGATAGTATTAAAAAAATACTTCAAATTACATCATGAAACTTTGCATAATAACTGAACTAAATATAAAGCAGATAAGTACTATGTTTCTTTTTTATTTACCATTATTTTTACCGTAAAAATAAATTACCTAAACTATCGGCGCCTTGGAGCCTCTTTCCTGCCGCCCTAACTCGCTTGCTCGCGTAACGGCGAGCGGGTTAGGGGCAAATGGGTTAAGCTGATGCAAGTGGAAGTAGATCCTTTAAAGTCGCCAGATACAATTACGACGATACGCAATTGACGACAGGTAAACTGCTAAGGGCTACTAATGAGAAATTTGTAAACAAAATCCCACAACACTGTCTAAGATAATGGACCTCAGGATTTCAGAATCAATGACCGCGCTTGGGACTATACATGATCAAAGAGACTTAGAGGCAAAGATCATCATCATCATATGCCTAGCCTTTTCCCAACTATGTTGGGGTCGGCTTCCAGTCTAACCGGATGCAGCTGCATACCAGTATTTTATATGGAGCGACTGCCTATCTGACCTCCACAACCCAGTTACTGGGTAACACGATATCCCTTGGAAAGACTGGTTGTCAGACTTTTGGGCTTCTGACGACCCGTAACAACTGTCAAAGATCTACAAATGACAGGCGGGACCAACGGCTTAACGTGCTGTCACTCATCCACGGACCAACCGCGGCAAGCGTAGCTTAACCTGATTGATCGACCCGTGCGGCAGTTATTATTAAGCCACAAGCTCCAAAGATATAGATTAAAATAAAATCTAAGTTTGCGGCGGCATTTTTTTTTTTCAGTTTTTTTTTTTTTTGTGAGAATATTGTGAGCCTTAACCTGGGTCAAATATATTTATTTTCTTTCTTTTGGTTAATATTGTTCTAAGGCCGCGTCACATCTAACGTAATGCTCGTTTATAGTCAGCCGTCATATACTTTTCGCGTCGTTAGTACCTAATTATATTTTATATTGTTTGAGCCCACAACTGGCAAAGCAAAGTTGGTCTACCGGCCAACCGACACAATTAGCAGTCTGTCGGACAACTTGCCTCATAATCGGCGGCTGACAATACGTTTGGTGTGAACGCCGAACGGCCAAAGACGTGTTTATGTCGTCATAAACGTAGGTAGACAAGTTGTAAATATAGCAGGTAATTTTGTCGTCGTTCTCTAACATGCACTCGCGATATTTATGCACGTATGCGGCATAGGTGTATGTGAACATCCGCACGTCTTAAGACCACCCAAGCACGCACGACGGATCATGCATGCATGCACGAATGTTACACGGATGTCAATGAATTCCATAAGGTACTCGTACTACTAAACAATACTTACCTAGATGAATGTAACTAGTATTCCACATGGTACGAGCGTAGGAGGACAAAAACAAAACATTAAGGAAATTGGAATTTCTAAGAACATAATAATATGATTTCATAGTCAAAGGAACTGGAAATGGAAGACCACAATAAAATCAAAGAGATACATGTAACATTTATTACACAGGACAAAGGAAGGCATGAACATTAGTGGGATAAAAAATACATTATCCAGAAGAAATTATTATGACAAAAATTACACATTAAACGACTGGAAGCATTTCCTTCATTAGGCTGCGGTACCTTAACAGTCGCTGTTTATCCGCTTAATGTCCGCGATAGCCACTAACATTTTAACACAGCCAGGGAAGAAGACCCGCAGGGTATTTCGGGCCCGCTGGAATTTCTAAGGGCCGGGTAGGTCTTTGTATACTGGTCAGGTAACTTCTGTTGACACTCTTTAAGACTCTATTATGACGCTGCCGCGGATCCGACGGACTAACGCTCTCCGATCCTTCCAATATTTGCACCTCGGCTTGGCTCACGGAATTTTGTTTGACTTGTAATTCTTTGAGTCTGTCAAGTTTAAAAGTGGCTTGAGGGATGTTGTTGTGTTTGTATATCTTTATTATGTTGGAAGGGATAATATTATGCTAATTTTAATTGAAAACTTAATAACTTCTGAGTTGACTGCAGAAAACAACGCAAATACTAAAGCGTTAAAAAGTTCAGCGGTGCTGTGCTATTCCATAAAAGCCATAGAATAACATTTAAAACAGAATTTGGGCACTGAAAACTGGTAGTGCGGATACAGAAGTGAGTTTTTAACAAAATAACCTTGTGAAAAAGCTAAAAGCCTTTCGATTGATGAAGAAAATCACTTAACAAAACTGAGAAAAACCTCAAAAATTACAAAAAATCTACATACGCCCTTAGAAAACGTAAAGAAAGTTGGTACATTTTAACTAATTAAAATGCAGACCGCCTCATAAATACACGGTTAAAAGAGTTCCCATTCCGGTCATTACGTTTGACGCTAAAGCCGTCCGGCGGAGCGTTGCGAATGCAATCACAGATGCGGTCACCGTCCATCCTCGAGGCATCCGGCCGTCCGGCGGGATACCGGGTCGTGTGCCGTACTCAACCGTGGCACACTCGTTTGTCTATTCACTTGGAACAATACTGTTTGCCTTACAGCGAATACTCTTCTCGCTGTGCTAATGTCTTGTATTGGATCAATGGAAATATAATATTTTTAATTGGGATAAAGGCTTTCATTAATTTGCTTTCACTTATCTGACTTCGACTATTTACTTGTGGGCGTCCAAGCAAATAGTCGACTGATAATAAGGATTCAAAAAATATTCAAAAACTGGCACATTAGTTTTTATCAGACATTTGAAGTTGAAACTCTGAAAAGCTTGATTTGAGAAAAACTATATGAACTTGTAGATAATTGAGCATTACAAATAATCAATTAAAATCGCGAAATGTAATTTTTTCACCCAACTTTACAAAACTGCGTATATCTCGGAAATTAAATGCCGACAACTGGACCCTTTTTAGCTTGGACGCCCACAATTTGCTCTTTACATATACTTGTAAAGAGTATTCTTTATTCTATATTAGCAACCCACCTGTCTCGTATGATTTTTACGACTTGACAAACCAAACTTATTTATTTCTTATAAGGAATATATTATAATTAAATAAATAATAATATAATGTATATAATATAATAAAATATAATATAAAAAAATATATAAATTAAGTATATATGTATAAATTTATAAATTATATATATATATAATATTAATGAATTCTGCATAGACCTTTCGCAATAAATTCTCTAAATGATAGTGAAAACCGCATCAAAATCCGTTGCGTAGTTTAAAAGAACAATGCGATCACAGACAGATACGAAAAGCGACTTTAATTTACAATATCTATACGAATATTATAAAGAGGTAAAATTTGTTTGTTTGTAAGTTTGTATGTAGGGAGGTAATCTCTGGAACTACCATCGGTCGGATTTGAAAAATTATTTTTGCACTTGATAGCCCAATTCTTGAGGAAGGTTATAGGCTATTTAACATCATGGTGCGACCCTTAGGAGCCGAGCAAAAAGAAACAAAAGCCAGAAAGAACGCTAAGCGAAAATGAAGCAATGGCGCGGGCGGGCGATGCAATGCGACGCAGTGGGTCGGGGGAACAAGAAATTTTACGCGGACGAAGTCGCGGGCAGAAGCTAGTGTATAAATATAGACGAAGATGAAAGTCGTGTACAATTCACACGTCGTGCTGATTCCAATCCACATCGAAGGGTCGCTTCTCAAAGTTGTAAAGGAGTATGTCTACCCAGACCAAGTCATACCAGTGTTGTGGCGCAGCCTAGGAAAGGGCTATATCCAGCAGTGGACTGCGATAGGATGAGTTAATTGATTTATTGATAGACTAGCTGCTGTCCGCGGCTACGCCCGCGTGGCTTTTTCTAAAATAAATAATATAAAATACTAGCCTAATTTACTCAAGTTAGATCAGTTACCTGCCACTAAAAGTCCCGTCAAAATTGGTTCAGCCGTTTCAGAGATTAGCCGGAACAGACAGACAGACAGTTTTTTTTTTTTTTTAGTTATATGTACCTTATATACTTTCATATGCATTTAGTAAAAAGCTGTTATTTTGTGATTACAAACAGACTCAAGTTTTATTTATTTGTATAGATATATCTAAATACTATTTATAAAGGACAAGCCAACATTGTCTAAGTGTCGAAATGATCGCTGACTGCACCTAGACAATCAATATTGTCTAATTTGCCTAAGTGAACGTAAACCACATTCATCTAGCTAGACTCTAGAATCTGAGGAATCTGGCAGGACGACCTGCGTTATGAGCTTGAAACAAGTACTATTTGTCACAATTTGAATAGGTACCTGAATGTGTTGTATAGTCAAGGAAATTAATTATAAAGAAAATTGACACCCTTCGTCAATTTTACAACTGTCAAAGAATGACAGTTGCTATTTGAATATACGGACAATTTAAGATGGTAGCACATTTACTTAAAAATTAACTTCAATGACTACGATTTGAATTTCCGCCATCACAGATGTTATATACCAATATCTAAAACCATATCCAAATCTGTACATAACACAATAAAGATCCGGGAAAAGAGCTTTTCCATTAACGTCATTGCATTGGAGACTAACCGTGTGTCTTGGAGCTTAGGGAATGCGCTGCCTTTGACCGCTATCCTCCGGTATTCGAATCATTTTGGACAGCGTCTGAAGTCACTAGCGTGTCCACTCGCTCGAAACAATACTGTTTGCTTTACGCTTGCCATTGTGACGTAAACAACAAAACAGAAGCGTCTTGTTCTAAGGTTTATCGAAAGCAGAATTAAATTGTCTTATGATAAACTCTAAGGCATCGTTACCCGGTACGACTTGCGTCAAGCGACACGAGCGTGCGTTCCTTGAATCCGTAATTTGCTCCACAAGTTGCCTGGCAGCGTGGCCGTAGTCACTGTTGCAAGACGTGTGTCGCGTCAGCGTGAGGCCGTGGCCAACAGTTAACACCATACTCGTTCGTCAAGACAGCAAGGGAATGATGGGAGAAAATTCCGTTTCCATTAAGCTCATGCTCACAGGCAGCGGGTGCACGTCGGGCGCGGGTCGGGACGGCTGTACGGCGCGTCGGGCTGAATTATCTGTATTTATATGAATACACCACACGAAACGCGTGCGCGGCTCTCGCCGCCGTTCCGCTGCGCCCCGACCCGCCCACGCGTTTCGTGTGGTGTCATTCATATAAATACAAAGAACGCAGCCCGCCGCCGTACTGCCCGTCCCGACCCGCGCCCGACCCGCACCCGCTGCGTGTGTGTGTTGAGCTTTACCGCTATTATGTTCGACGCTAGCTTAGGAATGCGTTACATTTATTTATTTAAACTTCTCGCACACAATAAGGCACAAAGGCGGACTTAATGCAATATGGCGGTTGCTCTGATTGAGAGAAAATAATAATATTAAAATATAACATAATTACTTATCAATAAAAAAGGTGCACAAGTACATAAATAGATTTTAAACTTATAATACACATACAACATATTTACTATAATATATCCCTACGTTATATATATAAATACATACAAATTCAAGGAAACAGGTACTAATTAAGAAGACTACGCTATATGTTTTGAAAATAACTCTGCAATATTTGCTTATATGCATACCGACTGGTGGCCGTCCTGATATCAAGAGGAAGCAAATCTCACAAACACACACACATTGGACATTTGACCGCTATGCTCCGGTATTCGGATCAATTTGGACAGCGCCACCGAAGTCACTAGTGCGTCCACTCGCTCGGAACAATACTGTTTGCTTTACGCTTGCCATTGTGAGGTAAACAACAGAATCGTCGTGTTTCTTATGTTTATCAATAGTATAATTTAATTGCGATTGATACTCCTAACACCATGCTTAATCCTGTCTGTGTTTGAATCTATTCTTATTAAAAAATAATAACAAAACTAATGATGCGAAAAAAGACGTTTTACCATTACCGTTATTACCTATACTCGTATTCCAGAATGACTGTCGCGTTTGTCCGCTATTCTCTACTATTCGGATCGCTTTGAACAAAACAACTGAAGTCACCAGTGTGCCCACTCGCTTGAAACAAAACTGTTTGCTTTACCTGTGTGCTTGCTAACGTGAACTTACAATAAAACAATGTTTTATGTCTAAGATTTGTCTAAAATGATACTAAAATCAGGATTAAAAAACTGACTGATGACTATAAAGTTCTTATACCATGCAAAAACCATGCAACGGGAAAATCCTCTGTCTATATTAACTCTCGTTCGTATTAAGATAGCAAGAGAATGATAGGTGAAAAGAGCTTTATTAAAACCTCTATTGTATTCGAAGCTGTCTTAAGAATGCGTTACATTTGACCGCTGTCCTCCGGTATTCGGATCACTTTGGATAGCGGCGCCACTGAAGTCATATATATAGTGTCTACAATACCGTTTGCTTTACCGCGAGTGCTTGCAAATACTTGCAGGGACCTCGGCTTTTGTTAGAGGCTTAGGCTAGGTATTTTTGCTTCACCGCCTACAGATATTTTTAGTAATTTTTGTATACCAGCTTATTACTGACCCACTGCCGGGCAAAGGCATCATCTCATTAAGAGAAGGTATGAGTATTGATCACCACGCTTTCTCAAGACAGGTTGGCGATTTCAGACTTGTATTAACTAAAGTCCAGGGGGTCTACTTCGAAGCGCTAAACCGAATTATCGGGCGTATGTTCGGCCGTTTTATAACTTCCACAGTTTCCTTTTTTGACTTTGAGTCTTTACCCGACTTCAAGTCACAGTTTTGACTTTGGCTTATCTCTTCGACTGTTTTTTTTTTCGCCGTAGTCAGCGATAGTTTGCCGTAGTAAAGAAACGACCGAACATTCGGCTGATACTTCAGATTTATGTTCGGAGTAGACGTTGAGAGTGGTTTCCACACGATTTATCCTTCACCAATGTCACTTTTGCAAAAAATATTAACATTAACAAAGCTTATAACAACGCATTTAGGGCGGTTTTAGTGCTGCCCCGCTTCTGCAGCGCCTCAGGCATGTTTGCGGAAGCGCGCACCGACTGTTTCCACGCCACCATGTGCAAGCGGTGCGCGTCCTTGGTGCGCAGGGTGCGGGCTAGCTCCAACACTGTCCTGGCGATGATTGCTCAGCGACTGGATTGCCCCTACGTTGGGCATTGTTGTAGCAGGCATATTGCTGGTGCTTGAATTGTCATGTTATATAATTAGGTCTGTATGTGTGTATGTCTTATGGAAATTATAATTTTTGCTTGACATAACATAACATTTACTTAATTTAATTCACTGTCCTATTTAATTTCGTTTTATTTTGCTTTGTACTTTTATTGATTTGGTTGGACATTTATTTGAGACTCTTAATTTTACGACAATTACGAAATTTAATTAATTTAATGTATCTATTAATCCATCAACTACGCACATACAAAAAGAATGGGACTTGAAATATTTTTTTTTAAATATATTAACCAAATTGGAAGTACTTTGTGTCTTACGTTATTTTATTTTTTTTCAGGTATGTAAATACAGTAATACGTCGATGAATGTTGATCTACTTCAAAGCTTGCTTCGTTTAAAATGTTTTAAAGACTCAGTAAGTACCTAGAACATATTTCCAGTTAAATTGGATACCTGGTTATACTTCGATAAACATCATAATTAGCGAAATCTCCAGGTAATACTTTAGTTTATACATATTATTATATAACTTTTCGTACGTAAAAGGTTTACCAAGTTTCTGATAAGTGCTATCCAAATCTACTGTCAAATCGTGGTACTTAGTTGGTTTACCAAAGTGTCAAATACCTTAATTTCATAGTAGGACGAAAACCTGGGGTGTATTAATACTTACTATTGGTCGCCCACTGGTTGAAACTAGACCCTCTGTACTTACAATCTATTAGTACTTACTAATTCCATGCTAAAGCTGTCACCTCTGTCATCTATCTATTTTCAAGTCATGAGGCCCTGGTATTATGTGTGTGTGTGTCAAACTCATGGTAGTGTGTATAATGTTTATTTTTTATTAACTACTTAATTTAATTTATTTCTAATGCATTAATTATATAAAAATATTAAACTTTCTGCACTCCTCCTCCATATAAACTAACTGTGCCAAACATACTCCTCCGTTCGCGTAATTTGCGTAAAAAGGGGTACAAAGTTTTCGCTTCACGTATTAATATAATGATGATAAACTGGGATTTCGACAATCAAAAGGCTTCAATATCGGTCTTACCAGCCAACTAGCAACCCGGCTCACACGGGTAGCAGAGCTTATAATACGATTTTTTTTTTCTGTCGTATTGGCGTATCAGTCTGTTCCGTCGAGCAATGTGGGTTAGATTAAAATGTAATTGATGTGCATCCTACTTGGAGTATTTAAGGACGTCATATTTCAGCCAATTTACACAAAACCTTAATGAATTGTGCACCTAAACCTTCCTCATTAATCATTCCGTCCATTGGTGGAAATCGTATGAAAATGCGCTCAGTAGTTTTTGAGTTTATCGCGTTCAGACAGACAGTCAAACGCGGCAGGGTGACTTTGTTTGTATAACAATAATATGTACATACCGAGCCAGCCTCTATTGTATGAATTTCATCAGAAATTAACAATTCTAAACTAAACTTCTGGGTAGGTAAATAAAAATAGATATTATTTTTCGCAGAAAATCTTTCCCGTCGATGAAATATGGAATCCTTAGAGCACTCGATATTCTTTAGAAAATCATCAACACAAATATAAACGAAATTGATTGAACACTGAGTGAAAAATCACCTTCACTGAAATGAAAAGCAAAAAAGAAACATTTTATTATTTTGATTTCCCTTCAAAACGAATGAATGGATCCATTCTTACTGAGACATTTCATTTTTTCACCTTGATATTTCATACTGATTTGTTTATACAACATGCTATGTGAAACTAAACTTTACGGCATAGCAATACGGTGTTTATTGGTTGTGAAAGCAAAATTTCCATTTGAACGAAGCTGCTTCGAGTCTGAAGGAGATATATGGCTTTGAGAAGGCGAGAATTGACATAATATTGTCCTTTGAGAAACGTGGAAGCGTTAGCCTGTGAATGGGATGCTTTAAAGCGAAAATTTTCTAAATGCCATAAAATTCGGGTGAGGTATGGCAGTCGGAGTTACGATGTGACTCTTCTATAAAGTATCCAAGTTTTATCGTAGCTTAAGTGACTTCAAAGGATTTTAGTATGATTTTATAACAATGCTGTGTGAAATGTTTACGGTTCTGCGATTTTGGATTTTTGAATATTGGTTAACTCACTCGCTTGTGGCTAACTCATAACAGCCGCACGGGTCGATTGATCAGTGGGTCAAGTCTGCTATTTTCAATGATTGGTCATTATGACGACCATACCTAGGCAACGCCATGACCATTGTGCCAATAGTTTGTAACCTCCTAAATTCATAATGGCGTGACAGTGGTCCTTATGGAAGTCAAAATAATAGGAGCTTGTCAGTACTAGATTACCAAATACAGACAATTTTTCCAATGGAGTATCAGTGGCACCTCATTGGAAAATCATAAAGACGCCTTTCAATTAGGAGATTAGCAAAACTGTCAAACTCTACAATTACGGTGCCAATGATCGGCCATTCTAACACAACTGCGTTAGCAGACTTGGCTCCCAGGTTAGGCTACGCTTGCCGTGGATGCTGCGTGTCAGTCAAATTATTTATTTCAAATAGGCACATATGAGGCAATTTTGAACGTCAAACATTCCAAAAAAATAGGATTGATTCTAGTTGCCCCTTCCAAAAGGTAGTTTCGTACGGAGAAGAATGAGCAAGAAACTCCACCGTTACTCTTTTAAAGAAGTTTTACTATATTTTTTTAAAGATTTGAATGTGAAGACGATGTATAGAATAAAATTACTATACCACAATAGGTAAAAATAATTTAAAATTAAGTAATGACAGCTATAATTTAATTATGAGATAGATACATGGTGATCACATATTTACAAACATCGTAAAAGTACATGTTTTCCTAAACAAAAAAAAAAATGATCCGTGTGTCCGTGAAGGTAATCACAGAATGTAAAATCAATGTCATACAAATAATAAATTATACAATAGCAACCAGTTTGATTTTATCTAGACTCTAGTTTGTCCTATGGAGCTGGACCAGCATGTTTCCAAACATTCTTATCCTGGATATAATCTTCTAATTTGTAATATGCTAGTTTTTTTTTTTTTCTTCAATTGCTATATACCTATCACAAGGTATTTTTTTGTAACATTTAACCCTACCCCATAAAAGATGTATGTACTTTAGATAATCTGAAAAATGGTTGATCTATTTTATCATTATTTCTAGTATTAAAATTATGTCTATCACTTATCTTATTAAAAAGATTTAGATTCTTCCTTACATACATAATATTTTCATAAATGAATTGGCAAGGCACTGTGGCGGCATCAACATCGCCACATGCGAACTACGCATCACACTGACGTCACGCAAATCCTGCATCGCGCAAGCAGAGTTTACCGCGCAACTAGCATATATACAACGTCCCGACATCAAACGTGGGGCAGTTGCCTACCAGACACAACACCCGTCTGGTCGGAGGATCCTCCCTTTTCTATGATGGATAGTGAACTTTACACCCTGTTCCTCATACCACCAAAGCACTGTCATAATATTTTTATTTTTAAATAGTTCCCTAAGAGATTCGTGGCGACGTAGATTATAAATGGCTCTGACAGCTCTCTTTTGCAAAATGAAGATGGATTAAATGTCAGCAGCCCGACCCCATAGTAAAATGCCATACGACATAATGCTGTCTTCTTTATTTCTAGTATTAAAATTATGTCTATCTTACCGTGGATTGGTGACCATCTTTACATACCAAAACCCCTCGGGTGCCGTGACTCGGAAAGTACGTTCAGCCGTTGGTCCAGCTGTCATTTATTTATTTATTTATTTAAACTTCTCACACACAATTAGGTACAAAGGCGGACTTAATGCCTTAGGCATTCTCTACCAGTCAACCAAGGATGGTGAAGAGATAAGATGGCGGGTGCTCTGATTGAGAGAAAATAATAATATTAAAAAATATTAAATTATAACATAATTAATTATAAATAAAACGGGTGCACAAGTACATAAATAGGTTAAAGACTTATAATACACATACATACATAATTATTTACTATAATATTTATATACCTACATTATATATATAAATATACATACAAATTCAAGGAAAAGAAGTAATTGAGATGACTCTACGCTATTTGTTTTGTAAATAACTCTGCAATTTCCGCTTAAATGCATACCGACTGGTGGCCGTCCTGACATCAAGAGGAAGCGCATTCCAGAGAAGAATGGCCTGAATATGAAAGGAAGAATGAACAAAGTCAGAAGTATGAGAAGGACAGAGTAGAAGAAGATTGTTGGAAGAACGCAGATTCTTAGCGTGTGAAGAACATAGATACTGGAAGTGAGACATAAGATAAGAAGGAGGGCTGGGAGAGTTGAGAAGGGAGAAAAGTGTAGTCAAAGCGCGCAAACTTCTTCTCTGGCGAATGGACATCCATTTGAGCTCAGTCCTATAACTCGAGACATGGTCATATTTTCTTAGATTAAATATGAACCGAATACCATTGTTGAGTAGTCTGTCGAGCTTATCCAACAAAACCGCATTCAAGTCAAAGTAGCACACGTCACCATAGTCGATGATAGGGAAAATCAAAGTCTGCACAAGCATAGTCTTCGTCTTAGCGGGCAAAAAGTTTCTCAGACGATACAGGGATCGCAGAGTACCGTTGACCCTTTGACTAACACTAGAAACCTGGCGTTGCCAGCCCAGCGTTGAGTCAAGATGCAAACCGAGATCTTTCACTGTAGGATTAATGGGTATGACGGTACCATTAAAAATAAGAGGAGGAAGAGAGCTAAGTGCCACCCTACCCATCATTCGCGAGCTTCCAATTACAATGGCCTGACACTTTGAGGGGTTTACTGACACCCCAAAACTATCAGACCATTTTTTGATAGACTCCAAGTCTCGGTTTACATCTGCTATAGCGTCCGATAAACTCTCCACCCGCCCAGCCGCATACAACTGAAGATCATCAGCATAAAGATGATACGAACATCGAAGACAGAGAGTTATAAAATTAATGAAGATGGAGAATAACAATGGAGAAAGAATACCGCCTTGTGGAACACCAGCATCCAGGTCGCGCCAACTCGATGAGCTCTCATCAATGCGAACCGATTGCTGACGTCCTCGAAGATAAGAAGAGAACCATTCCAGAGCCTCGGGTGAAACTTTAAGATGAGAGAGGATAGAAAGGAGAATATCATGGCTGACGGCATTAAAGGCATTGGAGAAATCAATTAATACCAAAACGGTAACCTTGGTATCCTCCATTGCTTCTCTAATGTCACCAGTCACTTTAAGGAGAGCGGAGGCTGTACTGTGCCCAGGCCTGAATCCAGACTGAAAAGAGCTAACAAGGTTGTTCTGATGAACAAACCCCGTAAACTGCTTGTGTACGCAGGCCTCAAGCACTTTAGACAGGAATGGGAGAATGGAAATAGGTCGAAAGTGGTCATTCGTAGATCATTGACAGTCATTACGGGTCGTCAAAAGCCTGAAAGTCTGACAACCAGTCTTCATACCAAGGGGTATCGTATTACCCAGTAACTGGGTTGTGGAGGCCCGGAAGGCAGTCGCTCCATGTATATACTGGTCAGCTGAATCCGGTTAGACTGGAAGCCGACCCCAACATAGTTGCGAAAAGGCTAGGCAGATGATGATGAATATTGGTTAAAGAAATCCTTATTTATCAATGACTAGCTACGCCCTGCGGTATCCCCCGCATAACTCGCGATCCAGAATGAACCCAGGTCATGGTACCCATGTGCCATATTTCATACAAATCTCTTCAGCCGTGTTTGCGTAAAAGCGTAACAAACAAACTCGCATTCGCATTTATAATATTAGTTAGGATCTAGAATGATGCTAAACCTGGACTCTAGAAAATTACGTTACAGAATAGATCAAACGAGAGAAGACTGTATGCAATCGGTCAGTTTAAAATCAAGCTATAAGCTTGTAACTATGATTTTCAAAAATTGTTATGAACACTGAATAAATTAACCTTGTGTGGCTTTCTATTCGGGCTTCTTAATATTAGAACAAAATTGCTCTATAGAAAAGAAAGAAAAATCATTTATGGGGGCTCTCACAGATCACAAATTAAAATAAAACACACTCATAGAAACATAAAGAACAAAACAAAAACAAAGAAAAAATAAAAACGGAAAGTCCTGTACGAGGCTAAAAGCCCCTATCTCAGCATGATGGTGCGGCACTTAAAGATGAAAAACAACACTTATAGCAAATTAATTGTAACTACAAACAAAACGAGTGCTTTTTAAGGTATAACTACGCTGTATATTAAGCCGTCAACAGCAGCGATCATGACCCGATAACAAATTTGTTGTGACCCAAATAACTAGGTTTATGTGTTCTACTAATGTACGGTGGCCGTTTGTTGCGGGTTTCAGGGATACTTCCTGAATTGAATGCGAGTTTTTTTATCACTATACATCTCGCCTGTATTCTCCGAAGGGTTAGGCAGTATCTATAGTAAACCCACATTTCGCCAGTTATGTTTAAATCCCATGGGCACAAATCCAGACTCCAGGCTGCTACTGACAAATTCCAGATGGAAAAAACCCAATAACACTTTGGCCGACCCGGGAATCGAACTCAACACCTTATGATCGTTTTGCGATCATCGTTTGAGACCACTGGACCAACGAAGCAGGCTCTGCGTTTTTTGTTCGCGTTCTGCGTCCCAGGGTTCAAAAACAGACTAAATAGATACTTGCAATTGAGCGCCCCCCCATGTTGCACTAAATATTGTTAAGGTGGATCTGCAGTGGTAGTATAATTGTTCCATAAGAACAAATCTCTTATAGAAAAGTTCTCATTGAACAAATCTAAGAGAGATTTACTAATGATTTTAATGATTATTGTTCTGTAAATATTTGTTATGGTCGCGAATCAAGATACAACTTGAAACTTGACCTGAAAATTGCAAAAAACGTAAGAAAATTAAAACTTCGCGGGCTACCACTCCAGATCCACCATAACGCTATGCAACGTTTTTCATTACTGCTGCAAAATTTTGCTGCTATGAAGCCATAGTGGTTCTCATATCGACGAGTATGTTTGTTTTTTATTGTGTCAGTCTTTCTTACGAGATGGTAATCCTACTCGAGGATTACGAAAGAACCGACTCGTTGCGGGAAATTAACGGCTGCGTTCACCCTTACATATTTCAGTTTAATTACTTAACTGTTATTTGTTGACGTACCTATTTCTGTTTTCGTTTAAAATATACTCTGGAATGTAGATTTGTTATAGTCGATAGATCTGAGTGAGTAAATTATTGAGATAAAGCTTAGCAGTGTGTGATGTCTTAATTCTAAACAAAATTGTTATCAAATCAAAATCATTTATTTGCCTTAATAAGGTACAGAAGGTTGGTAAAACGGACAAAAATGTTCTCTTATTCTGCCTTTAATTTCGGCGTGCAAATACAAAATAAAGCTAGCTACATATTTTATTTAAATTAATTGATTATAATCATGCAGTCATTAAACAGAAATAATCCCCTTAAAATTGTATTATTAAATTAAATAAATGTCAATTTATTAATGAAAAAATAATAATCATAAATGTCAATAATAGGAGAGATTCGCCACAATAATCATAACAATCATAATTTAAAATGACCGTGCAATTTACAAAACCTACAATTTATAATCTAAAAACTCATGTTGTACACTATAAAAACATTTTTCAATTAAAAACGTTAACTAAGGAGAAGCGCTAATAGTCCAGACAAAGACTTGGACTGGCATGACGCTTCTGATGTAGTATTATCTCCTCGATATCGTTCATATTTACGTAGGAAGCACTTTTTTATGGAAGCACATAATATTTATGAACCTTCCACGTATCTGCATTTTTTTCTACAAGATCGATCCTCAACAAATATAAACTCTAAAGTTCAAGGCTTTAATAGTCACAGGTCAAAATCGACCACGCATCCATCAACACAAATAGCCATATCAACGCAAAAATTCTGACAAATGTTTGCAAACGGTTCCGTGGCCGGCCATCATTAATTTGAGGTGACAAGGGTCCGTCACAAGACCTCTGTGATTTATTCCGGAGTCCTCTTTGATACCTAACACTGGTTGTAAAATACCGGTCTTCAATACGACGACTGTCATTAGCTTTGTCACGAAAGGGTTGGAGTTTTTTTGGTGGTCGTTGTTAAAGTTATGTTTGTAATTCGCATGTTGTGGGGGTTATTACTTGGAAATTCGCTTTTGGATACTTTATGCTTTTGGTTGAAGGAATGGAGAGTCGATGTACCTAATCACAAAGTCGGGTGTCACAAAATCGAGATCAGAGAAAAATATTGCTTAGAAAATTGACTATTAACTTAATTGTCTGTAAATTGAAACCACAAACTATCGTCATATGAAATGGATATTACGTCAAATTGGCGTAGTGAGTCAATCTGCTGTAGTATATGAGCAGATTTTTTTTTTAAGAAACACCAATACCATATTGCAGCCTAAAATATCTTTGCACCATCCACATCCATGAGAGTAGGTCTTTCAAGTAAAGACATCTAAATATAACATTCCAGTTAATATTATTCTAAGAATCCAGTAAAAGCAATCAAGAGTACACAACTATCCACTAACAAGCATATCAAACTCAAGCCACTGCTGCACTGAGTGTCACGAATAGCATTAATTACTGAAACCAACGGAGTATTAAGTGTGAGCGATATCAAGATATATTGCTTGATAACGATATCAAGATAACATTGCTTACCAACTACGCCTCGTAACTTAACCTCGAAACTACGCGGTAATGCCAAGTGCATCGTGTCAATGCGGTTTGTATGTCGCGATGTTAGCAGCGAGGATTTCTAAGGAAATTGGATTTACGTCGAACAGTTATCTGGTCGATATTGAAGTTAATATTAATTGGTGTTGGTTGTGATTGGCTGGTGAGTTTGGTGACTTTAATTAGTCCTACTGTCAGATTCGCTGCCGCTGTTGATCACGATATTACTTACTATTTACGATGCGTTACCTTAACCTCGAAACTAGACGGTAATGCCAAGTGCATCGTGTCAATGCGGTTTGTATGTCGCGATGTTAACGTCGTGAATTTCTAAGAAAATTGGATTTAGTGGGTACAGGTAAGAGGACAGTATTGATTACTCGTAGAGGTTAATATTAGTTGGTTGTACTTGTGATTTGCTCGTGACTTTAATTAGTCTGCCTGTTAGATCAGCATGTCCTTTGCTGTTGCTGCTGGCGCTGTTGATCACGATATATTACTTACTATTTACGGCTCGTTACTTAACCTCGAAACTAGACGGTAATTCTAAGTGCATCGTGTCAGTGCGTCGCGATATTAATGGCGCGGATTTCTAAGGAAATTGGATTGAGACGGGACAGTTGCATGGTCGATTTTGATTTAAGGTTACTATTAGTTGGTGTCCGACTGTCAGATCATCACGGAGTTCTTATAGACTGCTACGAGACGCGGTCGTTGAAATATTGCTTTAATAACGCTCAGTCTCTGAATACCATATTCTCAAAATATCATAATCGCAAAACACCATAATCGCAAATCAATAAACGCAATAAACGCATTTTTCTTTCTTTTTTTTTTTCAAATCATCACATTATCAAAACATCATATTCTCAAAACATCATATATTCTCAAAATAGCATGATCTCTTAACACCACATTCGCAAAACACAACATTCTTAATACATCATATTCGTATTTTATAACATTTTCATACCTGTGTGTACTTTTAGTAAAAAAATTCTTTGTGTACCTAACCTCTTTTTTGAAAATCATCCTGGCCGGATTATTTCCTCATATGACTGATAATGTCAATGTCAATTCATATTTTATTGCAATATTAATTAATGTTTTTCATGTGAGTCGGATTCTGAAAATGGATCAACCCAGTTGTAGGAAAACTGAAACGAAATTCTTAACATGTCAGAAAAATAAACCAGTCTTACTACTTGGAGGATACAGGTATAATTTATATTTAAAAAATAAGTCCGGAACGACGAATTGGCGGTGTTCGAAACAAAAGGATTGCCGCACCTCAATAACGCTAAATACTAAATAATGAGATCATAAGACCAGCTAAGCACACCCGTGATTCTCCTGATTTTACGCGTAATTTAATAGGCACAATTATTATTATTATACGACTGCAAAAAAGAGGTATGCAATAACTTTGAGTCAGCCCAGAAGATTTTCGAAACACTTTTCATAAGACATGATTTTAAGGGTCAGGAACATGAAAAACCATTGTTTACAACTAAGAAAGATACTCTATATATAGAGCTCGAAAGAATTTTTTAAACATGAATAGTGTAAAAGTAACGGACTCGAATATTGTAAAACTACCACACAGTTTGGTGGAAGATTTTTTTTTGTACGACGAATATTATTTGGCTGAAAGAATAATAATATTTTCAGTGCTAACACGGTCAGAGTTACGGGAATATTTTAAATCCACTAAAACCTTATATGGCGACGGTACTTTTAAAATTGTACCATCTCCATATTATCAAATGAATAGTTTGCATGTAGATGTAGCACGGAGTGATGATATGGTGAATTTCATAACAATATTTTTTGCTCTCTTACCCAATAAAAAACAGAATACATACAAGCGATTGTTTTTAATACTAAAACAACAATTTCGATTAAAATTAAATATGTACAAATGCGATTATGAATTAGCAGTAGTAAAAACTGTAAAAGAGGTTTTCCCACACATAACGATTAAAGGTTGCTACTACCATTTTCAAAATTCAAAAGTTCAAAATGAGCAAAAAATTAAATCTTGAAGAATCTGAAGATCAGAAAGTAGCAAAGTACTGTTCACTCTTGCCTTTACTGCCTCCGAAGTTGATACCAGAAGCCTTTTACACCATCATTGAAATGACGACATCACCACGGACCAACAAACTCTTTGATTATTTCAACAGTCAATGGATGAAAAAGATAAGCAGTGACATATTAAGCTGTTATGACCAGAAAAACAGTACAACAAATGGTGTTGAGGGTTGGCATCGCCGGATCAATTCGAGAATCCCACCAAAACCCAGTATGTACCAGTTTATATCACTGCTAAAGAAAGAACCAAAATACAAAATATAAAATTAAAAAGAAATGCTTTACATTGCACTGATAAAAAAAGAAATAGAAAAATTACAAGTATAGTCAACGATTGTGTAAAAAAACAATCAGCATTCAAGTGTGTTTGAAACGGTTATGTGCAATTAGTACATAATTATAATAATTTGGACTAAATACCATTTTTTTTTTGTTTAAGAATAATTTAATTGTTTGTTTTGTTATTCCGTTAAAAAAAAAATACTAAAAACTCTAATATTTTATTTTGAGAAATTACCACTATGCCATAATGTTGAGGACTGTACTTTGAATGTGGTATCATAAGAATGTTGTGTTTTGCGAATGTGGTGTTAAGAGATCATGCTATTTTGAGAATATGATGTTATGAGAATATGATGTTTTGATAATGTGATGATTTGCGATAGAATAGATATTCAGAGACTGAGCGTTTAATAACTATGCTTAGCTATCGTTTTGATGGTATACTATGGTAGACTATAAAAGCATAGTTCACTAAAGGAGAAGATACAATGCATAATATTTTTTTTTGTAAATATTTTCGTCAACCCATCTCCAACCTCCAACTACGTAGGTACCCATAATTTCTTCATCTTGACTGCAATAACAGATATATTATATTAACTCTATTTGTTTTAATATACTTACCTACATCGCAAGTAACACGATACTAGTTTTCGTAACACAGAGAAAAACATCGCATCAAACCGTCTACAATCTTTACGTACATATTTTGATCATATCTACCATCATTTCCTATCTTCAATATTTCTTCCACCGCTGCCGGATCACATCGGCGGAGCACCGTCTATTTACTCCTAGACTTCGATAAGTAAATATTTAACGTGCCACCCCTTACTCGCACCTTATCACTGTACGGGGCGGAGACTAATTTCCTTTCACCATCTTCCCCTACACCATTACTTCGTTATCGCAAATCTGAAATATTATGGGGATTTTGAAAAATTCGTGTTGAATATTTAGCTTGAGGAGGGTGGGAAGTGTGGAAAGCAGCACATTTACACTTAATGTTGATATCATGAAACTACGTATTTTACCGAGGAATCCAATCATGATAATTATTACTATTCGATGTTATTTTGACGTCTACGATTTTGTTACAACAAAGTTTTAGGAAATTTAAATTCATAATATGAGAAACGAAGAGTTTAGATAATAACTGGTATCTCCTATCATACTGATAACACTTCACACTTAATATGTAATATTATAACGGCGAAAGTTTGTGTGTGTTTGTTTGTTTGTTACTTCTTCACGCTCAAACGGCTGGACCAATTTTGATAAAATTTTGTATGGAGGTAGCTGACACCCTGGATTAACGTATAGGCTACTTTTTATCCCGACATTCCCACGGGATCGAGACTTACGCGGGTGAAACCGGGGGGCGCAGCTAGTCACACTAATATTATAAAGGCGAAACTTTGTGAGTGTGTGTGTGTGTTTGTTAGTTACTTCTTCGCGCTCAACCGGCTGGACCAATTTTGTATGGAGGTAGCTGACATCCTGGATTAACGTATAGGCTACTTTTTATCCCGACATTCCCACGGGATCGAGACTTACGCGGGTGAAACCGGGGGGCGCAGCTAGTCACACTAATATTATAAAGGCGAAACTTTGTGAGTGTGTGTGTGTGTTTGTTAGTTACTTCTTCGCGCTCAACCGGCTGGACCAATTTTGTATGGAGGTAGCTGACATCCTGGATTAACGTATAGGCTACTTTTTATCCCGACATTCCCACGGGATCGAGACTTACGCGGGTGAAACCGGGGGGCGCAGCTAGTCACACTAATATTATAAAGGCGAAACTTTGTGAGTGTGTGTGTGTGTTTGTTAGTTACTTCTTCGCGCTCAACCGGCTGGACCAATTTTGTATGGAGGTAGCTGACATCCTGGATTAACGTATAGGCTACTTTTTATCCCGACATTCCCACGGGATCGAGACTTACGCGGGTGAAACCGGGGGGCGCAGCTAGTCACACTAATATTATAAAGGCGAAACTTTGTGAGTGTGTGTGTGTGTTTGTTAGTTACTTCTTCGCGCTCAACCGGCTGGACCAATTTTGTATGGAGGTAGCTGACATCCTGGATTAACGTATAGGCTACTTTTTATCCCGACATTCCCACGGGATCGAGACTTACGCGGGTGAAACCGGGGGGCGCAGCTAGTCACACTAATATTATAAAGGCGAAACTTTGTGAGTGTGTGTGTGTGTTTGTTAGTTACTTCTTCGCGCTCAACCGGCTGGACCAATTTTGTATGGAGGTAGCTGACATCCTGGATTAACGTATAGGCTACTTTTTATCCCGACATTCCCACGGGATCGAGACTTACGCGGGTGAAACCGGGGGGCGCAGCTAGTCACACTAATATTATAAAGGCGAAACTTTGTGAGTGTGTGTGTGTGTTTGTTAGTTACTTCTTCGCGCTCAAACGGCTGGACCAATTTTGTATGGAGGTAGCTGACACCCTTTTTATTTCGATGTTCCCACGGGATCGAGACTTACGCAGGTGAAACTGTGGGGCGCAGCTAGTAATTAATATAATTGGCTCGATACCTGGAATTGGTTTGCGTTCACCAGAATTTCAATAAAGGATCATATTATTCTGATGCATATTCATCATATGCCAATCCTTTCCTCAACTTGACTTTCAGTTTAGCCGGGCGCGGCAGAATATTCTAATATACAAGGTGTAAGGGACAATGATTTTAGACCCACCCTTCGTCGGTTATTAATTTACTTGTTTTTTAAAACAGCAGATTTTTGAAGTGTAATATTTTTCTCTCGGTTTCTGTGGGAGTGATTTCGTGAAATGGAATAAGTACTTTGTAATAGCATGGAATTAGTAAGTACTTTATAATAGCATGGAATTAGTAAGTACTATTGGTTGGGGAAAAAGTCTTTTCGCATTATAGCATGTATGAACTTGTAATAAAATCTCTTTGGCTATACCATTTGTATCTGGCTGGTTTTGGTATCATTGAAAGTTTAAATTTTAAAGAACATAATTCCAAATTCAAATTAGGAAAATGTGTGATTTTATTTGTTTTTCGTACTGTCAAGATGAGTGAATCTAATGAAGAAATTCGATACATTTTAAAATTTTACTACAAAAAGGTAAAAATACAACGCAAGCCGCGAAAAAAATTTGCGATGTTTATGGACCTAGTGCAGTGTCTGTGAGAGTAGCACAAATTTCGTTTAAGCGTTTTCAATCTGGAAATTTAGATGTCAAAGATGCACGTCACTCTGGTCGCCCTATTACGGATAAAATGGATGCTATTTTTGAAAAAGTGGAGCAAGATCGGCATATCAGTAGTTACGATGTAGCTGAAGAACTGGGAATTGACCACAAAACAGTTTTGGCACATTTGAAAAAAACTGGGTACACAAAAAAGCTCGATATTTGGGTACCTCACCAGCTCACTGAAAGAAACCTAATGAACCGTGTACTCATTTGTGATTCTTTATTACGACGTAATGAAACCGAACCATTTTTGAAGAAGCTGATAACTGGTGATGAAATGTGGATCACGTACGACAAGAACGTGTGAAAAAGGTCGTGGTCAAAGGCCGGTCAGGCTTCACAGACTGTGGCGAAACCCGGGTTAACTCGCAACAAGGTGATGCTGTGTGTGTGGTGGGATTTGAAGGGCATTATTCATTATGAGCTGTTACCACCAGGCAAGACCATCGATTCTGAACTCTACTGCGAACAACTGATGAGATTAAAGCAAGAAGTTGAGAGAAAGCGGCCGGAATTAATCAACAGAAGGGGTGTGGTTTTTCATCATGATAACGCTAGACCTCACACATCTTTAGCCACTCAGCAAAAAATAAGAGAGTTTGGCTGGGAGGTGTTAATGCATTCGCCGTATAGTCCTGATCTTGCACCTTCAGATTTCCACCTGTTTCGGTCTCTTCAGAATTCCTTAGGCAGTGTTAGGTTAACATCACGAGAGGACTGCCAAAACCACTTGTCGCGGTATTTTGATCAGAAGTCCCAAAATTTCTATAGCAATGGGATCATGTCCCTACCTACAAAATGGCAAAAAGTTATCGAACAAAATGGTACCTACATACTTTAGTTAAATGTAAATAAACTATATTAAAAAATGTTTTGAATTTTCTTAAAAAATGCGAAGAAACTTTTTCCCCAACCTATATAGAGATTGTAAGTAGAGGGGGTCGACTTTCGACCCGTGGGCGACCACTAATAATAAATAAGTAAACACACTAATATTATAAAGGCGAAAGTTTGTGAGTGAGTGTGTGTGTGTATGTATGTTTGTTTGTTACTTCTTCACGCTCTAACGGTGGACTAATTATGATAAAATTTTGTATGGATGTAGCTGACACCCTGGATTAGGACATACTTTTTATCCCAATATTCCTACGGGATCGACACTCGAGACCGCGAGACGCGGGTGAAACCGTGGGGCGCAGCTAGTGAATGATATTCGAATAAATATTTCAGTTCATAGTTTTTTTTAACATTTTGAGGTTAATTTCTGTCGGTGCTCAGTTGCTTATTAACAAGTTGAATGCCGGATGTTATACATCTTATGCGACTACTGAAAAGCTCGCTCGTTTTTTCTAGTTTATAACCACAGAAAAATGTCTACGGGGGTTTGGAATTATGTGCTGAATTCATGGTAACAGTTGGCGCATCGTTGTTACACCGTGTATGCTTAGTTGCTCCTACGAATTCAGTCACATCTATGAACAAAAAGAGAATGCTACAAATTACTCTGTACATTTTCCTTTTACAGTCTTGTTTACTCGTTCTCTGTTTACTGTTATTGTTAATGTTGTTGTAGCAACACTTTCCTTTATGACGTCATCTTGCGACTCCCTTTGCGATGCTCGTTTCATATGATTTATTTTTTCTTCCTCTGTTTCTGGGTTATTTGCTGAAATACGGCTGCGATGAATTATGTGTGTATTTGAATATTGTTAATACTATTTACTACATAAATATCATAATGGTTTTATTGACAAAATTCATAAAGTTCGTAAAGTTTATTGATGAAAATTCTATTCTATGTCTTAAATAGTATAACTAATTGACTTCTTACAATATAGCGAGTTTAAAGCACACAAAAATCAATCTTTTGTAAAGCTTAAATACCTAAATAAATATTTACAAAAACTATCCGTCTTTAAACTGTTACTTCAGCATAAGATACAGACTCAGTACCATCAGGTATACATTGATCACTATCGTGGCTGCAGCATCAGTAGCCGGAGTGGTGGTGGGTTCGACACTAAAATCATCAGTGGTAGTATCATCACTTGGCCCATCAGTAGTAGTATCTCCACTTGGTGCAACAGTCGTGCCATCCACTACGATTACTCCATCATTGTCAGTGAAGTGGTCTTCTTGACTGAAATCATAATTAAAAGTGTTTATGTCCGCTTTTTTATTAGTGTTTAAGGTGGTATTCTCGTTATCACGAAATAATTTTTCAATTTCATAGAAATAGTTGCACGATACATGGATATCTCCCATAAGACTACCTTTTATCAAATTTTGCCCTGCTTTCTGTCAAATATTGAGTGCATAGTAATATTGGTTTCATGGATATACAGATTGTTACCTATTGATCTTACTATTAAAATAACAATACTCACCCTGCATTTTGAACAGCTTCAATAATATAATCTGTCACCAACTCCTTAGCATCTAACGCTACAACAAAATCATCATGCAGAAAAGTGGTCCTTGCCACCTGACGAGCAATAGCCTTAGGAATATCAGCTACCATATCTAGCACATCCCTTTCATTCAGTACATGGTCACTCAGGGTATAGTGCATTGTGACGAAAGTAGTGATGAGGCTAAGATCGTATAGTGGGGGTTCCTCAGTTCCATATTTAGCCAGATTTTCTGCAGCACCATAGTGGTATCTACGGAAGAGTTTGTCTCTTACGTTTTGACCGTAGTGAGCTATTTGTTTTAATGCAGCTCCTGGTTGGTCCGTTGCCGCGCTGTAGTTGCTCTGAAAAAAGTTATTGAATGATTTAGTTTAGGAAGGAACTTTGTGTATAAAGTTGATTCCGAGAGAGGACTACACAATTACCTGTAGTCCTAGTTTCGAAGGACCAAATCTAGCAATGGATTCTGGATGACCAGCACAACTCTTTATCTGATCTAGATAAATAATTATCCTCAACAACAATAATATTACTTTTGTTATAAAATTTCGGGTTTTGAGGCAAGTTATATGTAGAGAACTGCCACTCTGTTTTATAGTTTGACCGTAACCGCTGTACCGCGCCTTAGGAATGCGCGGCGAGAAGGGGGGCAGGATGCCGTGAGCGTTGACGGCGGACTGACAGACCCGGCACTGCCCCCCGTCTCGCCGGGCACATAATTATTGTTGCTGTGCTGTATGCCTTGAGCGGAATAACGAAACGTTACGTAAAAGTATTGTTTTCCCCCACAAGAAATATTTCTCCGTCACAACAATTAATATGAACAATTGATTGGTTAATCGTGGTCACAGCTGAACCAATATAAACCCCAAAGCGTGTACAGTCATGCGAAAAATGCGAACATTAATAATTCACTCGTAGATTATTATTCTTTGAATGAATGTATGGCATAAATATAAATATGTATTTTTGAATGTCAATGTTCCTACCTACATATGTATGTTTTAATGTTTATTCAATCACACAACGCAGTTAAATAATTCGTTAAACTGTTTCCATGGTAATCAAATGAAAATAGATTTCTCTTGTTTTGTACAAAATTAATAAACGAGCTGGATTCTGCATAATTGTATTATTGCCTATATTTAAAGCATCTAAAACATGTATATTATTGTATTCTTAATTTATCAAGCCTTGTTCACTACGAATTTATGATTAAAACCTCGTTGCGTAAAAATATTTTATGATTTCGTCTTGTGCTTTAGGCATATGATCTATTTTAACGACTTCATCAGGATTTCTTGTTTATATGACATCCATTATAGGCGTATAAAGGGACATTAATTAAGTAATATATAGAAATGGGTTTTATCCCTGAAGTAGCTTAGATACAATGTTATTATACCCTAGGTTTATTTTTGTTTATTATACTTCCTCGTTGCTAGGGTTCCGGACCCTATTACTAACGTTCGATCGGCCGAGTGCGGCCGATGACGGATTTGGTGTATCCGAGCCGTAAGTCTACCTATATATAAAATGTACTCTGTGCGTAAGTCTCCGCAATAGGTAGGCACTTCGCACAGAGTGTGTACTACTATGGCTACTATAACAACAGATAATAATAATAATAAAATAAAGTTTAAAATTCAAAGGGGTCCACATACAAGAAATGCGTTTTATTTTTTACTAAAGCATTAAAAAAGTATACGTCCAAGCAAAAAGGTCCCAGTTCTCGGCATTTAGTTTCCGAGACATACGCAGTTTTGTAAAGTTAGGTGAAACAATTGCATTTCGCGATTTTAGTTGATTATTAATTAATGCCTTAATCGCCACACTTGGCGCGGATTGGCGATCGAAGTATGGTGTTAAAATGCATAGAGAACGCTGCTGCCGATTCTCTAGTAAGTCCCATAGGAAAAAAATGGTGCAAAAAAAAAAAAGTGGTGCTATTATTTACGTCCGGCACCACACGGAACCAAGTTTGACTTACATTTAAATAAATATTTATACCACAATTTACGAAATTGCACCTACCACTTTTTGTCTCCGCATCACCCAAAGGTAGAAAATGCATATGGCATTAAGTCCGCCTCAGTACATTTTTTGTTGTGCATTTATAATTTGAAGGGTGTGGGTTCCGATTTAATAACAGATACATAATACATTTTAGCTTTAAAACTTTTCAGCATTTCAACTTTTCACGTGGTCAATTTTACTTCACTTACTGCTACTACAGCATGTCGGTGACGCGAACCCATACTTTTTCCCTTACCAAAAATCGCTCAACGCGCCTAAAGAAGTTTTCACTTCAAATATAATTACAGGTACTTACCAACTTAGGCAAAATATGACGTACGCCCAAGAGTTGACACATGTGCCTCAACTTAATGTTTCCGAGGCAAAGGTCTGCCGTTGGAAAAAGGACTATACCGCCAGGAAGCATCTCTGTAGAACCAGGTGGATATAGCTCTACTGCTCCCATTTGCAAGATTTCTTCCTGAAAGGAAAAAAACAATTGACTGGATGAGAACTTGAGATTAAATTAATACAATTATGTACACGTGTGAACACGGCAGATATCATGCACGGTGGAAGTAACAATTTATTAACAATTTCGTATTCCTGTCATTTTATTACATTATCGTCATCTGCTTATCAGTCTTTATCTCTGCTACAAACTTGGCGGCGGGTCTACCCCTTGTTAAGACTAGTTGTTAGACTATTGGGCTTCTGAATACTCGTAACGACTGTCAAAGATCTACGAAAGACAGCCGTTACTACGGCTTATCGGGCACGGAGGGTTCTCTTATGTAACGGATGGTCACCCATCCACGAACCGACCGCGACAAACGTAGCTTACGCACGGTGGGCTTTGCGGCAGCATGCGCTCTGGCCAGCACCCCTCCTTGGGAACTCGAGGCGTGGGTGCTCGCCAGAGTGTATGAATGGACGGCGGGGCGGAGGGCGAGAGGAGAACGCCCAGCCCTGGAAGAGCGGGCTGCAGTCCGGCGGGAGGCGAAAGACGCCATCGTCGTCCATTGGACGGGGGACCTCGCCACTGCAGCCTTCGGCCGCCGAACCCTCGACGCGATTGGGCCAGTCCTGCGAGACTGGCTCGAGCGGTCGCACGGGTTCCTCTCGTTCCGTCTGGTGCAGATGCTGACCGGACACGGGTGTTTCGGATCGTACCTGCATCGAATCGGACGGGAGGAGACGCCGTCGTGCCACCACTGTGGCGCGGCGGAGGACACGGCGCAGCAAACCCTCGAGGTGTGCCCATCGTGGTCCGAGCCGCGCCACAGTCTGAACGCGGTGATCGGACCGGACCTCTCACTCCCCGGCTTGGTTAACGCCATGCTGAGGGATGAGGGGTCCTGGGCGGCAGTCGCCTCCTTCTGCGAACACGTCATGTCCCAGAAGGAGGCGGCAGAGCGCACGCGGGAGGACGATCCTGCCGCGGCGCCGCTCTGAAGGCGGAGGAGGGGTCGAAGAAGACGTCAGTTTGAACGTCACCTACGACTCCTCCCAGGTGGAGGCCAGCAGGCAACGGCTGCGGGGGCACCCTTACCTGCATTGCACAGGCCTCCACCAGTGTCGGACGGGAATGGCCAGGTGTTCCCGGCCATTCCCGTAGCCCCCCAGTAACGGGGGGGCATGAGGGGCCAGCTAGGCGGGCATGCGCCGGGAGGGTTGTGGAAGAAAAGGCTGAGCCGTTATCCCATTGCCCTCCCAACACGGCGATGTGGGAACACCGCTGAGTTTTAGTGGGTATACTGTAGTGACAGGAGTCCCACATACCCCGACTCGTCCCCCACGAGCGGGCATGCGTAATGCATTTCTCAGCGTAAAAAAAAAAGGGGCGCAATTCTGTAACTTTGAGTTCAGCAACACGCCATTGACACTCTATCGACACACTACAGACAATCTTTTGCGACTGTTGCAAATTTGGCAACAATAATTGGTAGTCTGGTCCACTATAATGATACAATGGCATTGTGATGCCAAGCTTACGGTAGTCTGTAAATATTTTAAGTGTATTTGACAGTTGTTTCTATCGTGTTTGAATAGTGTTTTGGCCATCGATCCGCCATTGTGAAGCCATCGAACAACGACACCTATTTTCCCTATTGTTGATTGGGTTCAATTTGTATATTTTTTAAATTTGAAATAATATGTCCGTGTGTGTGTGCGACTTACGTAGTGAAATTGATAAAGTGGACGTAGAGCAAGCAAGGAAGCTAATTGACGAGCTCATTCCCTTTCTCCAGAGACAGCGACGGCGGAATGGAATCCCTGCTAAATTAACGGTTTGTATGTGAAGGTACCTAATTTGATACTCCGACCGAAAACCATGAGATGATGTAAAAAATCTACGAAAAAAAAAATTTTTTTTTCTTCAAATATCTAATATTTTTTTTATTAATATACAAATTCAAATATTTCGAAAACGGTGCGTCCGAGGCAAAAAATAACCAAACTTTGACCTCCCCCAATGTACCACCCCCCCCCCCCCCGTGTAAACAGAATCCCAAAATAATTAAGGTTTTTTTTTTTTAATATCGAAAGCTGGTATCCTCGCGCCATAGCGCCCCTAAGGCTACACTCATTAAACGTTATTAAACGCATGTTTTTAGTGAAATTTGATGTTTCTAATAATAAAACGTTTTTATATTAATAAATAAACCCATAATATAAAGATTTAATTGATAAAAATTGGATTTGAAAAAGTGGTAGGTTTGGTTTACCTCATGGTAGATTTTTGATAGCAACACTAAAACTATTATACGCCACACTATCAACTTACTACCGACACACTACTGAGACATCACTGAAACGACATTGAAGCTTTTGCAGAATGCCAAATTTGCAACAGTGGCAAAAGAATGTCTGTAGTGTGTCGATAGAGTGTCAATGGTGTGTTGCTTAACTCAAAGTTACAGAATTGGGCCCAAATGTCCATGACTATTCTATTGAGACACTACTGAGACTGACACACTACCGACACACTATTGACAAGTTGGTTATTTTACAGAATGGGGCCCCTGATGTAAAGGCTGGATTCTATAATATGATTTATTATATTCTGGTGAATATATTTTGTATAGACCGAGCCAGGTTAATGATAATGTCTGCTCTCATTAGTGTTACGGTTTGAGCCAACGCAGGCGCGGTATTGAATATACCGTCAAGTTTATTACTTATATTTTTTTAACATTTTTAAGCGCTTTTGTATGACACAGGACTGGTTTGTTCTATCTTCTAAATAATGAAAATTAAATACTGTTCGTTGCTAAGCTCATAACTTGAGAACGGTTAGACCGATTTGGGAATTTTTTCTTTTAAAATTATCGTAATAGTCCAAATTGGGGCCTTACGGAAAGAAAAACTGGAAAACTTTCTCGTAAAATGTTCAAATTCGGGAACAACTGAACCTTCTTTTTTATATGGGATTTTTGTATGAATGATTGAAAGACAGGGCAACGTCACCAAATTCAAGGGCTCATCAAGATGCCATCAGTTTTGATATCAATGTAAGAACATCACTTGAGAGTTCAAAAACACTGCAAAAACAGACTGTTGGATTAAGCATCAGTAACTTTTTCAAAGGTGGCATTAAAAATAGAAGAAAAAAATACTTACGTAAATAGAATCAGTCATAGCTGCAGACTCTATTAACTCAGCATTAGGGAAATACTCTTGATAGCCAACTCCTGCTAAGAGGTGTGCTGAAATCAGTTTCTGATTGTATTCCGGTAACACGGAAGCCATCACCAAGAACACTGTTCCACCCTAAAAAGAAATAATGGTATGTTAAAGAAATCCCGTGACAAAAAACGAATACATATTTATTTAAAGGTGACATTAAAAATTTGTCATAGAGTTCTACGATTAAGAAAAAAGAAAGAAAATGCGTTTATTGGCATTACAACAACAAAAAATACACCAACTATAAAAACAGGAAACAATTATTATTATAATGCCAAAAGGGCCTCAGCTCAGCATAACGATAGCGATTCGTATAAGCTCATTAAGATTACTTAAAGAGAAATCGAATATCTATTTAGACATAGAACTAAAAAAACTTAGTATATCCCAAGAGTAGTCTACAGGAGCTTATAAATTCCATAAATACCTGAGAATGTCCAATATAATGCAGCTTATCCCTCTTAGTATACTCCAGAATGTAGTCGATCATAGCTGGCAAGTCATACATTCCGATCTCTTCGAAGGTAAAGTTGAAAAATTGGAACTTCTGCTGCTCATCGTCAGGGTCCAAAGTGGTGTGGAACCGCGAGTTCTTGTTGCCTCGAGCATTGCCCATCCAGACGTCAAAGCCGGAGTCAGCTAGATTGTAAGCTGGAAAAGAGTTGAAGATCTTATTGTGATTTATTGTAAATTGGTGGTTCTTTAAACAAAAGATGAAAGAGCTGTGTGAAAGATGATATGCCTAAAAAAGTAGTGCATACTGACATAATACTGGTAGAGATATGGCAGAAAAAGATATGCTGCGTCGACTACAAATCGATGCTGATAAGAAGAGCCAGCGAGAAAATATGGGGTCCTCTTTACTGTTCTCTCAAAAATGCGGACTGAACCTGTTGTAGGAAACATATTTTCTAGTCGCTGATGCTAAAACTGTATTAAACTAAGTCCATGTGCATTCAGAAGAAGCTCAGAAAGAAATGATGGGTCTATCAATTCTTACCAAAACTAAACTCTGGTCCAAGCGGAATGAAGGCCTGCGAGGAAGATAGGAGTCCATGCATCAGGAAGACCACCGGCCTATCTACTGACGTATTCGTCACTGATCTTCCTTGTGGTATCCTGTGCATCTCCAGGATGTAGCCATCGGAAGTGGTAACTTTATGGGACTCTGCTTGGAAACCATCTGCCGTTATCTTTTCAACCTGTTATTATGTAAACGAAGAGTCAGGAGGCTTGAAATCAATCCCAAACTACCGAAATTAACGCGAACATAAGTCTTCAATTTATCATATAAATCACTTCTACGTTTCTAACATACCTACCATATATATTTAATCGTAAGTTACAAATAGAAGACATGTGGAAATGTGGTACGACATTGTGGAGTGGGCAAATTAAGAAAACACCGACATAACTTCTTCACTCAACTGTTTTTTCCACCTGATTTCTACATAGGCTTTAATTTATTTATCTAGGACGTTATTTCCTTGACTTGACAATCTGTGGTAAAATATCTAGGTACTATATATTTTCGTTAATTTAGGTAACATAATAAATTTACAGGTTGATTCGGGCTCCGAATCAAGATAAAGAACTAAAGTGAGGGAGTTCGGCAAACGTATATATATAATAATCTGAAGAGAACCTCTTCTGAGTGGGAATATTAAAGAGATGATGGACGTAGACCAAAAACGGTAGCGCGTGATCTACAGAAAGATTATACGCTCATTATTGATCAGAAAACGATGTGAGGCTAGGCTATCATAACAGCAGGCCGTGGTTGGCTAGTGTCAGAGTCGAATGGTGTGGAGTGATACGTTTGAAGTCGGTGGTTGTATCTAGTAAAAGAATAGCCAATCTTACTCTTTCTGTTGTTGGATTGTTGGTTCCTTATTCGCAAAAATATACTGCTATCACTTATCTAATTGTCAAGGCTATAATATACAGGGTGTTAAAGTAACTGCGTGCCATAGTTTAAGGGTAGGTTCAGTATCGATAAAGGACCTCAGGAATAATAAAAAATAAATTCAAAAAAATTAAACAAAAATTAAAACACAAAAAAAGATTGCAAGATAACTTAATTTATTTATTTATTTATTTTATTATTTATGTACACACAGTAAAATACAGAGAGATACGACATAATTATAATACTAGTACAAAGGTACTTAATTTAGTACCTACTAAATTAAAATAGGAATCGTTTAGAGTTAAAATTATTTTATTTGATCCTAAGCCCGTTAAAGTACGAAGAGACTTATTTTTATTATTTTTTTATGTTTAATTAAATATTTTATTTCTTTTTTTTTATTTTATTTTTATTTTTCTTGGGTTCCTTTATCGATACTGAACCTACCTCTAAGCTTTTGGCACGCAGTTACTTTAACAACCTGTATAACCGCGTAAAATCTTGACATTCGTTGGAGGTATTTCAGGCATTCTTTAGCAGTAAACATTTTTCTTCCTGATAAACTTATGATAACGCTAACTCTGTCACTGATACCACATTTTACTCACAGTTTGGTATATTGAAAAAGTTGCGCCAACATTTGAACCACCACCACACACAAAACACATACAATGATCAATCGTTCCAGCACCATTATAACTGTAACTATTATAAAATGACTATTGTTTTGCCATACTTATACCCTAGCGGCTTAGCCTTTATCAGTTTGATTTACAGTAGATATTATTTGTTTTATTGCTATGAACCTTTATGGTAGTAGATTTGCGTATCAGTTTATGATTTTGTTTAATGACGATACATATTTAGGGCAACCAATAAATATTTATGTTTTGTTTGTTAGGTTGAATGGATTATCCAGGTGTTAGTCATCGTGTCAAAACTTTCTGTTGTAGTTTTTGAACTTGTGTCTTTTTAGGGTTCCGTACCCAAAGGATTAAACGGGAACCCTATTACTAAGGCTCCGCCGTCTGTCTCTCTGTCTGTCTGTCCGTCTGTCACCAGGCTATATCTTATGAACCGTGATAACTAGACAGTTGAAATTTTCACAGATTACCTATGTATTTCTGTTGCCGCTATATCAGCAAATACTAAAAAACAGAATATAATAAATATTTAAGGGGGCTCCCATACAACAAACGTGATTTTTTTGCTCGTTTTTGCTCGATATTGATAACGGCAACAGGTAGACGCTTGAAATATTCACAGAATATTTATTTATATATTCCCTTTTAAAATAAATAATTAAATTAAAATAAAACAAATATTTATAGGGGGCTCCCATACAAAAACGTGATTTTTTGCCATTTTTATAGATAATGGCACGGAACCCTTCGTGCGCGAGTCCGACTCGCACTTGGTTTTTTTTATCAAGATATTTGCTGATTCCTATTATTTATAACGCAACGGCCTTCTCCTTAACGTCCGCATTATTATCAACGTTATTGTAGTTACGTGTGTACCATGTCTTGTATTAATCCTTTTTTTTTTAATTATGTATTTCTTATAACTTTTCATGGTTTTTGTTAGTGGCTGTTGTTTGTAGATTTTTGACAGTTGCGACGGGTTGTCAGAACCCGGAATGTCTGATAACCAGCAATAAATAAATCACATTTTGAAGGATATTGCTAATCCATTGCTTCATATGTTCGAAAATTTTGTCTGCCCAACAACGTAAATAACGCAATGAATGTTTTTGAACTGTCCACATGATAGCTATTGCTACTGTAACTGTGTTACGCAATTACCCCCCAGTTCTACCAAGGGGTTTCCTGTTACCCAGTAACTGGGTTAGAGGTCAGATAGTCAGTCGCTCCATGTAAAATACTGGTATTCAGCTGCATCTGGTTAGAATGACAATTCCGACTCTGACAATTCAAAAGTGCCTGTAATTGGTTTATTTGAAATAAATGCATAGCAGTGACACAGACAAGAGACGAGAGGACCTGAGCCAACCAGGCGGCGACGCTATTAAAAGATGCCCCTCCGATAGATAAATAATATATCACCCGTCTTTCCACTATTCCAATGCTTGCTCAAGGATGCATATCCGGTAGGCTCTAATAATCCTTCCATATCCCAAGGGCACGTCTTCCCTACCATTATCGCGCCCCCCGGTCTACTCTTTGATATACAACGGTCTCTGTAGTCTCATGAAACAGGCTTCAGGGGCTAGGGTGAATCTTTGGGTTCATTCCAGTAATCGAGTCTGGTCCACCCACGCTGGGGTCGATGCACTTCATGTTTGAGTTTGAATGGAGACCCCAACATAGGAACAGGCTTGGCAGATGATAATGTTAGTGGATACCTGATGTCTTGTTGAACTTAGTACCCTCATAAATGGCAGACGACCTAATCAGACATCTATCAATCTTCGACGGCACGGTTGGCGCAGTGGTTAAGCGATTGACTGCCGCGTGTCGCGGGGTCGATTCCCGCACGGAACAAATATTGGTATGACCTACAAGTACCGGTTCTACAGGTACCAGTTCCGGGTCTGGCTGTGTAAGGCAACGTTTTAAAAAAAAACTATCTACCTAATTCCTGTATAGCCTGTATTGTTCCACTACAGAGCAACAGACAACATCATCATCATCAACGTCATCATCGTCATCATTGGCAGCTTTGTCCACCCTCTGCTGGGTTTAGCCGTCCTCCCCTTAGTGCCATGCTTCCCTGGTATTTGCGAGCCTTATCCAGGTCTTCCCTGCGATTTACTATCATTTTCCAGGCGACTAATAACTTAAAGGGCGACTAACTATTTGCTACTAAAATAATAACTTGGCGACTAATAACTTAAAGGGCGACTAACTATTTGCTACTAAAATAATAACTTGGCAGCGATTAAATATTATTTCTTAATCGCTGCAAAGTCATCTACTGTTATTGAATCATTTGGGTTAGGTTAGGTTAGAACAGTAACCATTAACAAGCGAAGGCGAGCGAGCGAAGCGAGCGTGCCGCGGTAGCGGCCGCCGAGCGCCAGATCTCCTCTATTGTTGGTAAATTCAGTTACCAAAACAAAAATTCGATGCCAGTTTAAATTAAAATAAAGCTAAAAACTGATTATTGAGCTGCTACTTTCTACTTAAAATAATACTTCGCTGTAGCTGCCAACCTATTATTTTTGCTGCCAACCTATTATTTTTGCTACCGGCTTTAATTATTTTTTAATCCCAAATTCAGATTAATTTGTCGCCGCATTAAATACATGGCATAACTAAGTACCAGTAATATACAGTATGTAACAAAAACCCTGTTGTTCCTTTTAGGGATGTATACATTTACCTACACGCACAACATTGATGGAATTATAATGTAAATAAATTAAACATTGGCTAGTCGAGAGGTCGAAATCAAATAACTATTAAAATTGACACATTTTCTTTCTTTCATTTGTGTTGGGGTTGTAATGCCCAACAGTGAAAATGTTATGTAGTTGTTATGTTATGTAAATGAGTAGACGAACGATTCCCTTGATGGATTTATTGCTACTGTATATAATTACACAATTATTACACTTAAATGCTATGTTGGAGAAATGCACATCTAAACAATATTGATGTGCATTAATGAGTGTGACGTACAAACTACCACAAAGGTCAATGTACAGCGTAGCTCGTATTTGATTTGTGAACAAAGGTTTGGAAGTAGAATTATTTATGAATTTTAACAGTAATGATATTCTTTGTATAACAGAACATTGGCTTAAAAGCCACCGGTTCTTGTTCAATTTTAATAATCACCAGGTTGGTAGTTAGTTCAGCAGAGTAAATACTATACACGGTGGTTCATTGATTTTAGTAATTAAATAACTTAAGTTTAAATACCGTAAGGATATTGTGAGCCTATCTGTTGAGCGGACTGTTGAAATAGCCTGTATAGAATTGGAGCAGTTTATTGTATTAAGTGTGTACAGACCCCCTTCAGGATTGTATGACTGCTTTGAAAAGGTAATGGATGAAGTGTTGCACAAGATTTGTAACTCGAACAAGTCCATTATCACTTGTGGTGATTTTAATGTTAATTTGTTAGAGAACTCAGGTTCTTGTAGTAAAATAATAAGTCTGTTTCAGTCATACAATCTTGTTAACCTGTTTTTGGAGCCCACGAGAATAACCTCTACTAATGCCACATGTCTAGATAATATTTATACAGATATTATACCAAGCCACAAAGAAATTATAAATTTACTAGATTCTGTTCATTGTGGGCAAAGGATTACTATCCAAAACCGAAAAAACAAAGTGGCTAAAAAGGATATCACTATTAACCCCAAAACAGCACGTCGCTTGGAAGCTTTTGAAGGTAAACTCATTGATAAATTACCAGTTCCATCTATTAATGCTGATCTTAATCATCTTTATAGTGATTTGTTTCATATTTACTGTCAACAATTTAATTCCACGTTTATTCCCAAGACTATCTCGGTTAATTGTAACGCATCTTTCAGTGATTGGGCTACCAATGGTATTCATAAAAGTAGAACACGGCTTTATGAGATGTACAATGAAAGGTATTATATAAACACTGATAAATTTAATTTGTATTTTAGAAATTATTCAAAATTATTTAAAAAAGTTTGTTGTACTCGTATGGCCAAGTCGCGTTATGTGATTTCGAAGATTAAAAACAGTAGTAATGTAATTAAAACGACTTGGAATATTATTAATAGTGAAACGGGAAGGTCTAGTAACCGAAATAATGACTATAGCCTGTCAATTAATGACAACATAATAAAATCAGACTCACAAGTCGCCGTGGCCTTTGAAAATTTATCTATTTTAATTAATCCCTAAAGTCATCACCTTCTGTTGCTGAGTCTTTGATAAAGGAAACAGTAAATGTTTGCGATTCGGAATTTCATTTTGAATATATTACCTGTAGAGATATAATTAAAACCTTTCAACACTTTAAATTTAAAAAAGACTGTAGATCTGTGGCGTAATTCTGTAGAAGTTTCTAATTCTATTATAGACATTGTAGCAGCTATTGTTGGCTCTTATCTTTAATAATTGTATTAACTGTGGGGAGTTTTCTGACCTCATGAAGAATAGTAAAATAATACCGTTGTTTAAATCAGGTAATACATCAGACCCCACAAATTATAGACCTATTTCAGTACTACCTACCTTTAGAAAAAAATTAGAAAAATATATTTTAGACCAATTGCAAAGATTTTTTAATAAACATAAATTACTACATTGCAAACAGTTCGGTTTTACAAGAGGTCGTTCGACTACTGATGTTGTACTGTTACGACTTATTTATAATGCATGGGAAGATAAATGCGATGCCTTGGGCATTTTTTGTGATTTGTCCAAGGCTTTTGATTGCGTTTTTCATGAAACGTTAATCAGGAAACTCCGCCACTACGGGATCCAGAACTCCGCTCAGGATCTTCTTACTTCATACTTGAGTAATAGGATTCAGAGCGTTTACGTCAATGGAAAAAGTTCTCCCGGATCTAGAGTAACAATGGGAGTCCCACAGCGCTTAATTCTTGGTCCTTTCTTGTTTCTTATTTATATTAATGACTTGCCTTACCTCATAAAGGATAATCATGATATAGTGTTGTTTGCAGATGACACTTCACTTTTGTTTAAACTTAAACGTCAGCAGCTGGTTACTGACGATGTAAATAGCGCGATCTCAAAAGTAGTTTACTGGTTCAATGTTAATAATTTACTTCTAAATGAAAAAAAAAACCAAATGAATTAAGTTCACGCTACCTCACGTTAGGCAGGTGAAAACTGATGTGTTGATAAAGGGCGAAGAATTGCATCCTGAAGATAGCACAGTAGCACAGTTCTTGGGCTTAACTTTGGATGCTAAGCTTCAGTGGGGCCCAGATATAGATAAACTGTCAAAAAAGCTAAGCTCCGCAGCATATGCTGTTAGAAAAATTCGTAATTTAACTGACATAGAGACAGCCCGTTTAGTGTACTTTGCCTATTTTCATAGTGTAATGTCGTACGGTATTCTGTTGTGGGGTAATGCCGCCGACATTCAGACTATCTATGTTTTGCAGTAAAGAGCTGTACGATCAGTTTATAAATTAAGTCCAAGACACTCTCTCAGAGAGAAATTTAAGGAGATTAATGTAATGACTGTACCATCTCAGTATATTTTTGAAAACCTTTATATGCCCATAAAAATATAAAATTGTTTAAAAAATACAGTGATATCCATAATATAAATACTAGAAACAAACATAAATTTTTTGTACCTACAACAAGGCTCAAGAAAATAGGTGGCTCGTTCCGATGTCAATGTATACGCTTTTATAATAAACTTCCAAGCCACGTTCAAGATAATAACCACCAGCCTTAATAGATTCAAAACATTAATTAAACGTAAGTTGTGCCAGAAAGCCTTTTATACTTTTAAAGATTATATTGAGGACAAAAAGGATTGGGATTGAGCTGCTCCAATTTTCACTTATTGAAGTGGTTTATTTTTATTGTTTGATGTTTTTTTGCTAACTTTTATTATTTTATATACGTAATGTAACGTAATGACATGAATATTTACTTGTAAAGTGTTATATTATTTTAATTATTGTGAATGTGAAGACTAAGTGGGTTATTGCTCTTTTATTTTTATTTTCCCTTTGTCTTTTATTCTCAGTTAGTGTTAATCATGGTCTGGAGTTTGAGTAATTTATGCGGCCTACCCAAATGTCCTTTCTGGTATTGTTCGTCGCATCGTTGAGCTCCTTAAGTTCTGAGTAGAGCTGCACGATTACTGAAAATTGCGTGCACTGACTGGTCAGGTCCACTCAATCTGTGTGGTTCTTTCCTCAAAAGACCATTTCAGACACTAATATACATGGCCTTCACATGATCTGACCAAGATTATGTCTTGACTTTAAAAGAGACTGTGACCTCTGAGTTTGTTTCGGCCTTTCTTCTCATAGTAGTCAGATAGGAAACTCCGACCTCATCTAGTTTTAAAAATATGACTGACGTGTAAAAGTGTTTGTACAAACCTACTTACAGAAATAAAAATCATTTATCATCATTTATCATTTATTGGTTTCATGAATATACAGACTGTTACCTATTGATCTTACTATTAAAATAACAATACTCACCCTGCATTTTGAATAGCGTCAATAATATAATCTGTCACCAACTCCTTAGCATCTAACGCTATAACATAATCATCATGCAGAAAAGTGGTCCTTGGCACCTGACGAGCAATAGCATTTGGTATATCAGCTACCATATCTAGCACATCCCTTTCATTCAGTACATGGTCACTCAGGGTATAGTGCATTGTGACGAAAGTAGTGATGAGGCTAAGATCGTATAGTGGGGGTTCCTCAGATCCATATTTAGCCAGATTTTCTGCAGCACCATAGTGGTATCTACGGAAGAGTTTGTCTCTTACGTTTTGACCGTAGTGAGCTATTTGTTTTAATGCAGCTCCTGGTTGGTCCGTTGCCGCGCTGTAGTTGCTCTGAAAAAAGGTAATGAATGATTTAGTTTAGGAAGGCACTTTGTGTATAAAGTTGATACCGAGAAGGACTCCACAATTACCTGTAGTCCTAGTTTTGAAGGACCAAATCTAGAATTGGATTCTGGATGACCAGCACAATTTTTAATTGATCTAGATAAATAATTATCCTCAACAACAATAATATTACTTTTGTTATAAAACTTTCGGGTTTTAGGCAAGTTATATGTAGAGAACTGCCACTCTGTTTTATAGTTTGACCATGACCGCTGTACCGCGCCTTAGGAATGCGCGGCGAGGCGGTGGGCAGGATGCCGTGAGCGTTGACGGCGGACTGACAGAGCCTGCACTGCCCTCCCGTCTCGCCGGGCACATAATTATTGTTGCTTGTACTGTATGCCTTGAGCGGAATAACGAAACGTTACGTAAAAGTATTGTTTTCCCCCACAAGAAATATTTCGCCGCCACAATAATTAATATGAACAATTGATTGGTTAATCGTGGTCACAGCTGAACCAATAAAAACCCCAAAGCGTGTACTCATGCGTAAAAGTGCGAACATTAATAATTCACTCGTAGATTATTATTCTTTGAATGAATGTATGGCATAAATATAAATATGTATTTTTGAATGTCAATGTTCCTACCTACATAGGTATGTTTTAAAGGCTCTTACAAACACACGCGATATCGCGGGCGCGACATGCACCGACAAAGGAATTGTCTTTGTCGGTGCCTGTCGCGCCCGCGATATCGCGTGAGTGTGTAAGAGCCTTAATGTTTATTCAATCACACAACGCAGTTAAATAATTCGTTAAACTGTTTCCATGGTAATCAAATGAAAATAGATTTCTCTTGTTTTTGTATAAAATTAATGAATGAGCTGGTTTCTGCATAATTGTATTATTGCCTATATTTAAAGCTAAACTAACTAAAACATGTATATTATTGTATTCTTAATTTATCAAGCCTTGTTCACTACGAATTTATGATTAAAACCTCATTGCGTAAAAATATTTTATGATTTTGTCTTGTGCTTGTCTATGCATATGATCTATTTTAACAACTTCATCGGGATTTCTTGTTTTAAATGACATCCATTATAGGCGTATAAAGGGACATTAATTTAGTAATATATAGAAATGGGTTTTATCCCTGAAGTAGCTTAGATACAATGTTATTATACCCTAGGTTTATTTTTGTTTATTATACTTCCTCGTTGCTAGGGTTCCGGACCCTATTACTAACGTTCGATCGGCCGAGTCCGGCCGATGACGGATTTGGTGTATCCGAGCCGTAAGTCTACCTATATATAAAATGTACTCTGTGCGTAAGTCTCCGCTGTTCGTCCGCCCGTCCGGCGTCCGGACGAACGGACGGACTTACGTGTCTTTTGAACCGTAATAGGTAGGCACTTCGCACAGAGTGTGTATTACTATGGCTACTATAACAACAGATAATAATAATAATAAAATAATGTTTAAAATTAAACGGGGTCCACATACAAGAAACGCGTTTTATTTTTTACTTAAGGGGGATGCGCTAAGGTAGTCCGCGAAATTCAAATTTTCTTACATTTGTAGTATTGATTGTAACTTTTATTACATTGTCCTGTAAAAAAAGTTACAATCAATACTAAACCAAAATTTAGTGAATGGGCCACTGCTGGCATTAGAAAAAGCAGAGATGTTTTATATAATTTGTACTACGAGAAATCATTGAGTTCTGATCAAGTCCTTCATAATTATGTCAGAAACTATTCGAAGATATTTAAAAGAGTCTGCGCTCAAGCTAAATCTAAATTAATAAGTAACAAAGTTAGTATTTCTAATAATAAAATAAAAGCTGTGTGGCAGGTAATTAACAAAGAAACTGGAAACACAAAACAGCGAGATCAGAATGAATTGTCTTTAAAAATTAATAATGAAATCATTTCAGATAAGTTAAAAGTTGCTGAGACACTAGAAAACTTCTTTACCAACATCCCAATAGAGGTTACGAAATCTCTCTCCTCATCATCCGTATTAGCTGAATCTCTTCTGAAAGAAAACTTCTCTAAAGACATTCCAAGTTTCGAATTCAAGCCCATTTCTGTTGTTACTATTAAAAAAGCATTCAAACGTCTTAACATAGACACCACTGAAGACTTATGGGGAATTTCCGTTAAGGTTCTTGTAGATATAATTGACACAATAACCCCTGTCCTAACAGGCATATTTAATCAATGTTTAGACAGCGGTACGTTGTAGTACCAATTTTCAAATCAGGTAGTAAGAGTGATCCCTCTAATTGCAGGCCTATATCTGTGCTACCAGCATTGAGTAAAATATACGAAAAAATAATGCTAGACCAGATGTTTTAATTCAAATGGGATTTTACATAGTCGCCAGTTTGGTTTCACGAAAGGTAGGTCGACGACTGACGCAGGAGTGAAACTCATCAGTCACATTTTGGAATCCTGGGAGAAATTCCAGGATGCCATTGGCATTTTCTGTGACCTCTCAAAAGCGTTTGACTGCGTTGACCACAATACACTAATCTGTAAATTACACCACTACGGAATTCGTGGACAAGCTGCCGATCTTGTTTTTTCCTATCTATCAAACAGGCAGCAAAAAGTAAACGTTAACGGGGCAACGTCCTTGGGGTCTCTAGTAAAGATGGGCGTCCCTCAAGGTTCAATTCTTGGTCTTTTCCTATTTCTAGTTTATATTAATGAGTTCCCTTACATGATGGCTAACTTATCGAATATAATTCTATTCGCTGATGACACTTCCCTTATTTTTAAAATAGATAGAAAAGATACGGATGTCTTACATGTCAACGATAGTCTGGCTGTTCTTCCAAAATGGTTCGCAGCTAATAATCTTTTACTTAAATCGAACAAAACAAAATGTCTTAAGTTTTCATTACCAAATGTACCCCAAGTGAGTCTAAATTTAAAACTTGACGGCAAGAAACTAGATGCTATTACGGAAACTGTATTTCTAGGAATTACTTTAGATTCAAAATTACAATGGGGTTCCCACATTAGAGCTCTTTCAAGTAGATTAAGTTCAGCTGCATATGCACTAAGAAAAATAAGACAGTTAACTGATATAGCCACAGCTAGGTTAGTGTACTTTGTTTATTTCCACAGTATTATGTCATATGGCATTCTGCTGTGGGGATCGGCTGCTGACGTAGATTCAATTTTCATTTTACAAAAGAGGGCAATCCGCGCGATCTATGGAATGGGTCCTCGTGAGTCCCTTAAAAACAAATTAAAAAAAATTGATGTACTAACTCTGCCTTCCCTTTATATCTCAGAAAGTATTTTATATGTTCGCAAAAACTTAGGACTTTTCAAAACAAGAAGCGATTTCCATAATATAAATACACGTAGTAAACATGAAATTGTGATACCCAAATTTAGATTAACTAAAACAAGCAAGTCATTTCTTAGAAACAGTATCCGCCTCTATAACAAGTTGCCAAAGTCGGTTATAGAACTTAGCGATGAAAAGTTCAAAACCCACATCAAACGTGTCCTAATCTAAAAAGCATACTATAAGATACGCATACAGCATATGTCCTAATCTAAAAAGCATACTATACGATAGCATACTATAAGGACTACGTTGAAGACAAGGAAGTTTGACAATAATTCCTTCTGCACATGTGACTTCCCTGGTACCTCATAAACGACATATCTATTAACTGCTCCTAAATTACGATTTTATTGCTTTTTTTACATACTTTGACATAACCTACAATTTTAATTTAAAATATTTATTAGTGACTTGTGGACAGAATATTTATTCAGTTTTGTTACAGTTGTAATGATAATGTTGTCATTTGGTTTAAATAAGGTTTTCCCTTACCAAAAATAGCTCAACGCGCCTAAAGAAGTTTTCACTTCAAATATAATTACAGGTACTTACCAACTTAGGCAAAATATGACGTACGCCCAAGAGTTGACACATGTGCCTCAACTGAATGTTTCCGAGGCAAAGATCTGCCGTTGGCAAAAGGATTATACCGCCAGGAAGCATCTCTGTAGAACCAGGTGGATATAGCTCTACTGCTCCCATTTGCAAGATTCCTTCCTGGAAGGAAAAAACAATTGACTAGATGAGAAATAAATTAATGAAATTATATACACGTGTGAACATGGCAGATATCATGCACGGTGGAAGTAACAATTTACCTAAAGGTGCTTAACCTTTTCATGCTGTGACTGTACCTACATGATGTAGACTTTCACATCTCCTTTGGGGCTGTCAAAGGCTGAATGATAGTTCGTATTCCTGTCATTTTATTACATTATCATCATCTGCTTATCTGTCTAATCTCTGCTACAAACTTGGCGGCGGGTCTACCCCTTGTTAAGACTAGTTGTTAGACTTTGGGCTTCTGAATGCTCGTAACGACTGTCTAAGATCTACGAAAGACAGCCGTTACTACGGCTTATCGGGCACGGAGGGTTCTTTTATGTAACGGATGGTCACCCATCCACGAACCGACCGCGACAAACGTAGCTTAACCTTGGATCGACCCGGCTGTTGTAATTCAGCCACCAGCCCCTCAACTTGGCAACGTCCAGTTTAACCCGGTAAAAATCAATACTTTACGAGGCAACCATCCATCACTCCATTTTATTTTGTTATATTTTCACGTTGTGTTTTATGTTACTAAATACTGTTTTGTTACCTCAGATGTAAAGGCAGGATCCTATAATATGATTTATTATATTCTGGTGAATATATTTTGTATAGACCGAGCCAGGTTAATGATAATGTCTGCTCTCATTAGTGTTACGGTTTGAGCCAACGCAGGCGCGGTATTGAATATACCGTCAAGTTTATTACTTATGTTTTTTTAACATTTTTAAGAGCTTTTGTATGACACAGGACTGGTTTGTTCTATCTTCTAAATAATGAAAATTAAATACTGTTCGTTGGTAAGCGCATAACTTGAGAACGGTTAGACCGATTTGGGATTTTTTTCTTATAAAATATTCGTAATAGTCCAAATTGGGGTCTTATGGCAAGAAAAACTGGAAAACTTTCCCGTAAAATGTTCATATTCGGGAACATTTGAACCTTCTTTTTTATATGGGATTTTTGTGTGAATGATTGAAAGACAGGGCAACGTATGTCGGGTCAGCTATCAATACTAAGTCGAAAGTTTTGAAAAAAATCTTCTTTTTTGTGAGTTCAAGAATTAAAACACCAAATTCAAGTGCTCATCAAGATGCCATCAGTTTCTATATCAATGTAAGAACATCACTTGAGAGTTCTGATACAACAGACTGTTGGATTAAGCATCAGTAACTTTTTCAAAGTTGGCATTAACGTTGAAGATGAACTACTGCGGTTTCGCTGCTATAGTTTCGCGGCGGAGGTGTGCTACCAGCGTAAAAATAGAAAAAAAATAATACTTACGTAAATAGAATCAGTCATAGCTGCAGACTCTACTATCTCAGCATTAGGGAAATACTCTTGATAGCCAATTCCTGCTAAGAGGTGTGCTGAAATCAGCTTCTGATTGTATTCCGGTAACATGGAAGCCATCACCAAGAACACTGTTCCACCCTAAAAAGAAATAACGGTATGTTAAAGAAATTCCGTGACAAAAAATGAATACATATTTATTGAAAGGTGACATTAAAAATTTGTCTTAGGGTTCTACGATTAAGAAAAAAGAAAGAAAATGTCAATAAACGCTTATTGGCATTACAACATCAAAAATACACCAACTATAAAAACAGGAAACAATTATTATTATAATGCCAAAAGGGCCTCAGCTCAGCATAACGATAGCGATTCGTATAGGCTCATTAAGATTACTTAAAGAGAAATCGAATACCTATTTAGACATAGCACTAAAAAAACTTAGTATAATATATCCCAAGAGCAGTGTACAGGAGCTTATAAATTTCATAAATACCTGAGAATGCCCAATATAATGCAGCTTATCCCTCTTAGTATACTCCAGAATGTAGTCGATCATAGCTGGCAAGTCATACATTCCGATCTCTTCGAAGGTAAAGTTGAAAAATTGGAACTTCTGCTGCTCATCGTCAGGGTCCAAAGTGGTGTGGAACCGCGAGTTCTTGTTGCCTCGAGCATTGCCCATCCAGACGTCAAAGCCGGAGTCAGCTAGATTGTAAGCTGGAAAAGAGTTGACGATCTTATTGTGATTTATTGTAAATTGGTGGTTCTTTAAACAAAAGATGAAAGAGCTGTGTGAAAGATGATATGCCTAAAAAAGTAGTGCATACTGACATAATACTGGTAGAGATATGGCAGAAAAAGATATGCTGCGTCGACTACAAATCGATGCTGATAAGAAGAGCCAGCGAGAAATTATGGGGTCCTCTTTACTGTTCCCTCAAAAATGAGAACTGAAGCCGTTGTAGGAAACACATTTTCTAGTCGCTGATGCTAAAACTGTATTAAACTAAGTCCATGTGCATTCAGAAGAAGCTCAGAAAGAAATGATGGGTCTTTAAATTCTTACCAAAACTAAACTCTGGTCCAAGCGGAATGAAGGCCTGCGAGGAAGATAGGAGTCCATGCATCAGGAAGACCACCGGCCTATCTTCTGACGTATTCGTCACTGATCTTCCTTGTGGTATCCTGTGCATCTCCAGGATGTAGCCATCGGAAGTGGTAACTTTATGCGATTCTGCTTCGAAACCATCTGCCGTTATCTTTTCAACCTGTTATTATGTAAACGAAGAGTCAGGAGGCTTGAAATCAATCGCAAACTACCGAAATTAACGCGAACATAAGTCTTCAATTTATCATATAAATCACTTCTACGTTTCTAACATACCTACCATATATATTTAATCGTAAGTTACAAATAGAAGACATTTGGAGATGTAGTACGACATTGTGGAGTAGGTAAATTAAGAAAACACCGACATAACTTCTTCACTCAACTGTTTTTTCCACCTGATTTCTACCTAGGCTTTAATTTATTTATCTAGGACGTTATTTCCTTGACTTGACAATCTGTGGTAAAATATCTAGGTACTATATATTTTCGTTAATTTAGGTAACATAATAAATGTGCAGCTTCGTGCTTGATTCGGGCTCCGAATCAAGATATAGAAATAAAGGGAGGGAAATCGGCAAGCGTATTAATAATCTGAAGAGAACGTCCTCTGAGTGGGAATATTAAAGAGATGATAGACGTAGACCAAAAACGATAGCGCGTGATCTACAGTAAGATTATACGTTCATTATTGGTCAGAAAACGTTGTGAGGCTATAGCCTATAGGCTATCATAACAGCAGGCCGTGGTTGGCTAGTGTCAGAGTCAAATGGTGACGACAATCTAGATACATTTGAAGTCGGTGGTTGTATCTAGCAAAAGAATAACCAATCCTACTCTTTCTGTTGTTGGATTGTTGGTTCTTTATTCGCAAAAATATACTGCTATCACTTATCTAATTGTCAAAGCTATAATATATAACCGCGTAAAATCCTGACATTCGTTGGAGGTATTTTATGCATTCTTTAGCAGTAAACATTTTTCTTCCTGATAAACTTATGATAACGCTAACTCTGTCACTGATACCACATTTTACTCACAGTTTGGTATATTGAAAAAGTTGCGCCAACATTTGAAGACACCACCACACACAAAACACATACAATGATCAATCGTTCCAGCTCCATTATAACTGTAACTACTAGAAAATGACTATTGTGTTGCCATACTTATACCCTAGCGACCTAGCCTTTATCAGTTTGATATTAGGTTGAATGGATTATCTAGGTGATAGTCATCGTGACAAAACTTTCTGTTGTAGTTTTTGAACTTGTGTCTTTTTAGGGTTCCGTACCCAAAGGGTAAAACGGGAACCCTAATTACTAAGGCTTTGCCGTCTGTGTGTCTGTCTGTCCGTCTGTATCTGGTCGGTACCAGGCTATATCTTATGAACCGTGATAGCTAGACAGTTGAAATTTAGTTGAACCACAGATGATGTATTTCCGTTCTCGCTATAACAGCAAATACTAAAAAGCAGAATAGAATAAATATTTAAGGGGGCTCCCATACAACAAACGTGATTTTTTTGCTCGTTTTTGCTCGATAATGATAACGACAACAGGTAGACGCTTGAAATATTCACAGAATATTTAGTTATATATTCACTTTAAACATAAATAATTAAAATAAAATAAAACAAATATTGAATGGGGGTCCCATACAACAAACGTGATTATTTGCCATTTTTATAGATAATGGTACGGAACACTTCGTGCGCGAGTCCGACTCGCACTTGGCGGGTTTTTTTAATCAAGATATTTGCTAATTCCTATTAATTATAACGCAACGGCCTTTGCCTCAACGTCCGCATTATTATCAACGTTATTGTAACTTACGTGTGTACCATATCTTGTATTAATCATTATTGTTAAGTGGCTGTTGTTTGTAGATTTTTGACAGTTGCTACGGGTTGTCAGAATCCGGAAAGTCTGATAACCAGCAATAAATAAATCACAGTTTGAAGGATATTGCTAATCCATTGCTTCATATGTTCGAAAATTTTGTCTGCCCAACAACGTAAATAACGCAATGAATGTTTTTAAACTGTCCACATGATAGCTATTGCTACTGTAACTGTGTTACGCAATTACCCTCCAGTTTTACCAAGGAGTATCGTGTTTGCCAGTAACAGGGTTGTAGAGTCCTGATCTCTAGTAGTCAGTCGCTCCATGTACAATACTGGTATTCAGCTGCATTCGGTTAGAATGACAATTCCGACCCTTTGACAGTTCAAAAGTGCCTGTAGTTGGTTTATTTGAAATAAATGCATAGCAGTGTGACACAGACAAAAGACCAGAGGACCTGAGCCAACCACGCGGCGACGCTTTTAAAAGATGCCCCTCCGATAGATAATTATCACCCGTCTTTCCACTATTCCAATGCTTGCTCAAGGGTGCATATCCGGTAGGCTTTCTTCCATATCCCAAGGGGACGTCTACCATTATCGTGCCCCCCGGTCTACTCTTTGATATACAATGGTCTCTGTAGTCTCATGAAACAGGCTTCATGGGCTAGGGTCAATCTTTAGGTTCATTCGAGCAATCGAGTCTGGTCCACCCACGCTGGGGTCGGTGCACTTCATGTTTGAGTTTGAATGGAGACCCCAACATAGGAACAGGTTTGGCAGATGATAATGTTAGTGGATACCTGATGTCTTGTTGAACTTAGTACCCTCATAAATGGCAGACGACCTAATCAGACATCTATCAATCTTCGACGGTACGGTTGGCGCAGTGGTTAAGCGATTGACTGCCGCGTGTCGTGTGGTTGATTCCCGCACGGAACAAATATTTGTATGACCTACAAGTACTTGTTCCGGGTCTGGCTGTGTAAGGCAACATTTAAAAAAAAAACTATCTACCTAATTCCTGTATAGCCTGTATTGTTCCACTACAGAGCAATAGACAACATCATCAACATAAACATCATCATCGTCATCATTGGCAGCTTTGTCCACCCTCTGCTGGGTATAGGCGTCCTCCCCTTTGTGCCATGCTTCCCTGGTATGTGCGAGCCTTATCCAGGTCTTCCCTGCGATTTACTATCAAACATAACTATATCTAAGTACCAGTAATATATAAAAGAAGATTTAATAAAAAAAACTTAGTTAATGTCTAACGATCGTGTCGATAATCAAGCCGCGAGGTAATCTTG